>CM053791.1:398091589-398776589 GCA_028749045.1 Cupressus sempervirens | reverse complement strand
CTTGTGGGTGTATGCCATCGCTCTATGAGAGCCAATAGTTGTGTTGTGTGAGCTCTCAAGTCTGGCCACTTGTGGACATGCTCTAGTCCACACAACTGCACGTGTCTCCAGTCCGTGTCTGTAAGTCTCTCTTGTATCGCCATGGTTGGTGGATAGTGCTCCCGTGACCTAAACAACACCATGCCCTCCTACAGAATGGACATGCAGTAAGTCAGTCATTTCATTTCCAGAATGGGGCATTTCATGCTCGCCATTTCTCATGTTTGTTGCGTCCGACGAAGACGCTGATCGGTGGAGACGCTGATTAGCACAGACGCCAATCTGTGGAAATGCTGGTCTATGCATACGCAAAACGTGTTATCATCTCCACTTGGTTTTGAAGATGACATGGCAAGGTCTGTCATCTCCGAGGCCGCTTACCTAGCACGTAGACGACAAACTATGGTCTGTCGTCTTCGTGGGTCTTATCGCAGCCTTAGCGTCTGCACAGATGACAGGATGTTCCTTGTCATCTCTGCAGGCGCCGGTATCCCTTCTTTGTCGTCTGCGCAGATGACAAGGTGGAGACTGTCGTCTCCATCCCGGACTAATTTTCACCGCATTTAGGGCATCATAAATACTTCTAACCTAGTCTACCTATCAAATTACTAGGATGATCAAATGACTCACCGGTGCCCCCATCGCGGCTGGTCTCTGGTGCTCCTGAATGCGCTCACCAAGCTGCAATCTCTCGATCGGGTCCATAGCTGCTCTGGATGCTCTTCTCATGGTGTGACAATGACCTTCCTATGGGTCCCTTGGAGGCTTATGTAGACCCTGTGGACCCTGTTTGCGCCCTTCTCCACTCTGAGCCGTGTCTGTCTCATGATTTCTCCATATTTTATCCTATTTTTCTCATTTTTTTCTTTCCCTTCTTTCTCTTCCAAGACCTTTTCACGAAAATTGCCCAAATTTGTATTTTTTGCGCAATTTTCGTGAGGGGGCATTAGGATTCTCCTTCTTTCTCTAGGGCAACCTCCACTTATTTTCTTTGATATGATGTCATCCCGACATCACATCAAAGAGGGGCAAAATGTAGACACTAAAAATTGTCCTGAATGATTTTATTAATTTAATTAATAATGGTCACATTCTTCTACTTATTTAATTAAAATTATTTTAATTAAATAGGTTCATTTTTGGCCTAAGTATTTAAATTTAATTTAAATACTTCCTAGCCTTAATGTGTTAAATTTAATTTAACAAATGATTCTCCATTTATTCCCTTTTTTTAAATAAATTTTATTTATTTAAAATCCTCCATATTCTATTAATTTCTTGTAGACTTAAATTAAATTAAATTTTATTTAATTTAATTTTTATCCTAATCTATAAGCCTAAGAGTATGTGTACTCTTATGAGTTGTCATCATAAGGGTTTGCATTTCTTTTTAAGCACATGGTGTCTACAACTTGAGAACTTTCTACACACATGTGCCACCTCATCATTTTATCCTCCCAACCAAGGATATGAGATAAGGAGATAAGGTGCTTAATTGTTAATCTTTATCCTTATCCTTATCTTCTAGACACCCTCTAGATATTTCTTGAGAGTCTTTAAATAGAAGCCTTGTCTCAAGCATTGCATAGAGATGATTATTGGATTGCATTGACACGCCGTCGCTTTGAGTCTAGAATCACCACATTGAGAGCTTGCATTATAGGTACATTTCCATATGGAGTTCATAGGCTGCATCTTGGTGATTGGTTAGTTGGTAATGTTTACATTTTGTATTGCATTTTAGTTTTTGTTGTGCATTCATATTTAGTTTACACATTCACTTCTAGTTTTAGTTTTCATTCTAGTTATTAGCTTGCATTCATAGATAGTTTTCATCATTTCATATTCATTGCATCATAGAGTACCTTTGAGTGTGACTTCCTCCATAGTCATATCTTGAATGTATTCGTCTTTTCATATAGTCTAGAATCATATTACACATTCACTTTGCACTCACACTCACATTTGCACTTCCACACAAGGGATTTACTTATTGTTGTGTTTGTGAGAGCATACCAAACACACCCTCCATCAGAGATACACCAACAATGGCTACACATAGCTGCCCTTGTTGAGTATTAGAGGTGGTTGGAATTTTGGTTTGTTGGTTGCTTTTGTGAATTTATTTTAAATTAGCTTGATTCTTTAGGCTTCCAGCAATTTGCACATTTTTCCAGCACACAGTTTCTTCTATCACTTGGTTAGCTAAAATGGACAAAAGTGAAGTGGAGGCTATCATGAATTGGCCTACTCTAAGGTCACCAATAGAGGTAAGGAGTCTTCATGGTGTTGCAAAATACTTTAGAAAATTTATAAGACATTTTAGTGAAATTTGTTCTCCTATGTTAGATACTATCAAGAGAGGAATGAAAGCTAAGTTTGTATGGAATGAGAATGCTAACAAGAGCTTTGAGTTACTAAGGAGAAGATAGCCACTCAACCTAATTTAGTATTCCCAAGATTTGAAAATCTTTTCACTATTGAGTGTGATATTAGCAATGTAGCAATTGGGGCTATTCTAAGCCAAGAGGGAAAACTAGTAGCTTTTCATTCTAAAAAATTGAGTGAAGCTAAGAGGAAATACTCCTTCTATTATCTAGAGATGTATGCATTGGTCAAAGCTCTAAGAAAGTTGAGGCATTATTCACTTCCCAAGGAATTCATTGTGTATTTAGACAACCGAGCACTTGGTTTCTTGAATTCACAAGAAAAGTTAAGTCACAAGCACATGAAGTGGGTTGAATACCTACAAGCATATACCTTCAATATCAAGCACAAGAAGGGTTTTCTAAACAAGGTGGCAGATGGATTGTCTAGAAGGGCAATCACATTCCAAGAAATTCAATTGAAGAGCATGGGGATAGATTATTTTAAAGATCTATATGTAGATGATGAGGATTTTTTTGACATATATAAGGTATGTGTTGAATACAAGAGTCATTTTCATAGTAGCTATGTTGAATATACTTTGCAAATTGATCTCTTGTTTAAAGGGAATTAGTTGTGTGTACCTAGAGGCTCTATTAGAGAGAATTTGATACAAGAAAACCACAATGGAGCTTTGAGTGGTCATTTTGGGATCACTAAGACACGAGACCTTGTTTCAAGGTTTTACTATTGGCCTAGAATTAATCTTGATGTTAGGAGGTATGTGGAAAATTGTGGTATATGTCAAAAAGCCAAGGGCAATTCTACAAATTCTAGTCTTTACCAACCACTACTAATTCCTACCATACCATGGGAATATTTAAGCATGGATTTTATAGTTGGGTTACCCAAGACAAGAGGAGGCATGGATAGTGTGTATGTGGTTTTGTGGATAGGTTTAGGAAAATGGTTCACTCTGTGCCATGCAAGATCACTAATTATGCCACTCAAATAGCCTCCCTGTTCTTCAAAGAAATTGTGAGAATCCATGGGTTACCTATCCTCATTATGTCAAATAGGGACACTAAGTTTATGAGTCATTTTTGGAAGACTCCTTTGTAAAGATTGGGCACCTACTTATCCTTTAGATCAGCCTAACACCCCCAAACTAATGGTCAAACTAAGGTATTTAATAGGAGCCTTGGGAATCTTCTAAGATGTTTGACTAAGGAATATAGACAATAGTGGGACCAACTAATTGGAAAAGATGAATATGCCTACAATGACACCATAAATAGATATACATGGAAGAGTGAAAGAAAGTGGTTATGCTAATGATTTTGCATATGCCATGAAAGAGGTTCATGAAACAATAAGGGAAAAATTGATAGAGAACACCATGAAACATTAACCAAAGGTGGATGAAAATAGAAGGGTAGTTGAGTTCAATATTGGTGACTTAGTCATGGTGCATCTTAATAGGTCAAGACTGAAGAAGGGAGTCCCACACAAGCTGTAGATGAGGAGAATAGGACCCTATCCTATATTGGCTAAGTATGGTGACAATACATTCAAGATTGAATTGCCATAAGATAATGGACTATTACCAATCTTTAACATTGTAGAGTTAGTCCATTATAGAGGACCACAACAAGAAGTGGTTCAAACTTTTCATGAAGTGGTGTGACATGTAAAGGATCTCCAATTACCTTCTATTATAGCTATAGGACCAGACAACATACTGGACACAAGAGTCTATAAAAAGACTAGAACAAAAGAGTACAAGGAACACTTGATAAGGAAGCATGGACATATGGATGTTGATGAAGTATGGATAAAGGAATCAAAGTTCAAGAAGTTGGGGATTGATCCAAATATCCTCAACCCAAGTGTGGATTGATCTTTTCATTTTGGGGAGGGTGGCACAAGAGTACACCTAGGCTACCTCCATTATTTTAAAGATTTTTGGCTTGGACTTGACTTTAGCCAAGTCAAGAGCATATATTAGTTTGTTTTTAGACCTTAGAAGGTCATTTTCATTGTTTTCTAGGTGAGTTAGTCATTATGACTTGTTGGAGTTGATGAAATCCAACTCTGAAGATGCCCAAGATCACTTGCATGCAAAAACTTGTCAAGGAGAAGCCAAGGATGGAAGAGCGTGGAGCAAGAGAAAAACCCTAAATGAACATGAGAGAGAAATATGAAAACACAAGAAAAAATGTATTTACAATAAGAATGAGATGTTGTTATATGAAAATACAATGAGGGAGAGACCATTTATTAAGGCCTCAAGGAATCTCCTAGAACAAGCTAGAAGACGCTAGGAGATAAGTGTGACAACTAAGCATACATCCACATGAGGTGGAAAGTCCTCGAACAATGTGAGAGGATAAGTATGACTTAGGAGAGAACAAACTCCTGTATTGTCAACAACTTATAACTAACTCCTAGACTACAACTAATAAATAAAATGCATTTACCTAAGTAAGCTTAAGTAAATAGAATAAATAATTAGTAAATGAATTATTTACTCTAACACCCCCCCTTAAGTGTAACTTAGGGAAATGCCTTAAGCTCACAAAACTAAGATGAATGCAGAAATGGGTCCTGGCAATGAGGCCATGTTAGGTACCCATGTACAAATGCAAAAGATGCAACCCATGTACTAATAAATCTTAAGGAAGAGGTACAAAACACCTATAAAGGCACAATCACACTGACGCTACATGGGGCTAATGTCGTGGAAGGGACACTCACTTGAAAAAAGGGAGAATGCCTAAAAATAGAAAACAATTATCCCCCCTATGGTGCTTTATAAAAATAGTATATGTACAACTGACTCAAAAACAACGTTCATGACCCTTGGAATGCAAGAGTGACACTTTATCTCAGTGTGATACATAAAAGTGTTTCAA
This sequence comes from Cupressus sempervirens, assembly GCA_028749045.1. Classification (NCBI taxonomy): domain Eukaryota; kingdom Viridiplantae; phylum Streptophyta; class Pinopsida; order Cupressales; family Cupressaceae; genus Cupressus; species Cupressus sempervirens. The sequence goes on along the minus strand of CM053791.1, from coordinate 398,771,268 downwards.
AATGATAGCTACAATGATCAAAATAAGGAAAAAGTTGACACAAAAGTAAGTATAGCCTAAAATAAGAGAAACCATGCCAAGAAAATGATCCTCGAGCCTAAAACACTCAAGATATCCACCATATAGAAAAAATGCCAAAAATATGATAGAAAGAGCATGGGCCAATATCTAAGAAAAAATACTATATTTCTAAAAAGGTGATAGAACCAGCTTTCCAAAAATATAAAATTTTCAAAAAACTGACATGGGATGCAAAAGATATGCAAGCCAGAGTCAAAAATAAAACTTTGGACTTCAATTGAAAAAATGGGCAATAAAAATTCATCAAAGCCTAAAAATACCTAACTAATGTCTCTGTCTTAGAACCAACTTTTCAACACTTCTTTTGGATTAGAAAAATACCTTCGTATGCTCAAGTTATGGCCAAAAAATTGAAGGTAGGTCCAAAACTAACCTAGGAGAGGTGCAAGAAGGATGATGATGCAGTGCTGATGTCAGTATTTCACAAAAAAATTTTTATGGCTTGAAAGTTGTCATAAAAAAAAAGGTGCCATGTGGCATGCCACGTGGTAGGTCCACATGGCAACCATGTGGAAAACTAGCTAACATGGCAGGGGCCACATGGCTACCCTACCACGTGTCACATGACAAGTGGCTATAGAATTCCACGTGGACTATGATGTAGGTGCTATGCTGTTAGTGTTGACTAGGTGCCAACTATTCAAAAGGTATGTTGACGATGCTCCACATGATGCTGACTAGACCTTGGCACTGACAAAGGCAGACTGGAGGAGCAGGGGCAGCGCGCTTGTGGAAAACATCAGTTGTGCTGCGCAGGAGGTGGGAGAACAGGGAGCGCCACCTGTGGAGGGTTGTGGATGGGTGGCACCTGGGTCATGGCAGCCATGTGGTAGAATCTGACATGGCAAGTGACGTGGTAGGCTCCATGTGGAAACATGCCACGTAGCACCTATGCCATGTGTCACCTCCACATGGTGCCATGTTGGAGTTGATGAAATCCAACTTTGAAGATGCCCAAGATCACATGCATGCAAAAACCTGTCAAGGGGAAGCCAAGGATGGAAGAGCGTGGAGCAAGGGAAAAACCCTAAATGTACATGAGAGAGAAAATATGCAAACACAAGAAAAAATGTATTGATAATAAGAATGAGATGTTGTTATATGAAAATACAATGAGGGAGAGACCATTTATAAAGGCCTCAAAGAATCTCCTAGAACAAGCTAGAAGATGCTAGGAGATAAGTGTGACAACTAAGCATACATCCACATGAGGTGGAAAGTCCTCGAACAATGTGAGAGGATAAGTATGACTTAGGAGAGAACAAACTCCCGTATTGTCAACAACTTATAACTAACTCCTAGACTACAACTAATAAATAAAATGAATTTACCTAAGTAAGCTTAAGTAAATAGAATAAATAATTAGTAAATTAATTATTTACTCTAACATGACTAAGGTCACACAAATAGCCATTGTTAGTTGCTAATTAAATTTCTTAGTGTTAGATGCTTAAGGTAAGGTTAGAGTCTTAAATGTGGTCTAAACACATTATGATGTTTCAAAGATTCTTAGTGGGCATAAATGATGTTGGTTCCTTAGAATATAGAGGTTAGAGGTCCTAAAAAGCAGGATGGAGGCATAATGGCAAAGATGCCAAATGTTGTCAAGAAGTTGTCATGACAATATTTGCAATTATTGCAAATGTGTATGCAACTTGGTTACTTTTGATTCCCTTAAGGATAGAGAGTGGGAAATAGACTGATAGGACTAGAATGGTGGAGATGGCATATAAAAAGGAGGAGAGACTCAATCTATAGGAGAAAGATGCATTGTAATATTTGTGTGTGTAAAAATATAGCTTTGCAACAACATTTTCAACAACTTTTTGAGTTTCATTGTTGATAGTGTTTTGAAATGGATTGAAAGGATCAATTTGATGATTGTATAGTGCTCCTAGATTAGTTTGGAGAGTTTTTCATTTGTTAAGAAAGTTTATTAGAGTAGTTTTGGGGGTTGAATAATTTTTTTTTGGTTTAGAGACTTCACTAGATTTTTGCTGACCAGTTTGTATAGATATGGCTCCCCCATGAAATCTAGCCATGGGAAACACCTAAGGATAGATGGAAATTTTAGGAGAGTTATTAGTTTACATGTTTCTAGGATTAGAAGTTATGGAATTTTGGGGAACTATTTTTAATGCTAAGTCCTAGGCGATCATACAAAGTCCAGCTAGAGGTTTATGATAGGTTGAAAGAAGATTTCTTCCAGGGTAGAGTAGTACAATATGTAACAAGTATAGTTCTAGAAAAAATATGAGAATAAATTGGTATGTTATAAGGTTTGAGAGATTACTAAACCATTTGAGTGGATTTTGAGTAAGAAACCAACGAGTTCTAGAAATTAGGCCTTTTTAGCCTATTAGACCTAGACAATAGGAATCACCTCTATGTACAACCTAGGAATCTAAGTCCTAAAAAATCCTTTAGGAAATCCAAAAGGGTGCTTGAATCTAGAATTTATTTGCTAGGTCTCTTGGAGAATTTTTTCAAGAAAGAGGATTTAGCCATTTTCAAGGGCTAATTGGTATTAGGCCTAATTAGGCTTCCTAGAGGTAAAATCTTGAAATCGATAGGAAAGAACCCTAAATATCTTTCTAAATAGACTCAAAAGGAACCAAATGGAATGCTCACTTGTTGATGGATGTCCATATGATGAAGAATGAAGTTTGTGATCAAGTTTCACTTAGAGCTCTCTAAGTGAGTATGGAGAAGAGTACTAAAACTAGGATGTTAGTCTTCTAAGGGTAAGAAAAAAGGATTAAAATCTTAGAGAGGAGTTTGGATTGGTATTAGTTAATCAAGGACCTAGAAGGACTAGGCACCTAGAAGAGATAAGCTAGGTCTCTTGAGAAGTAGTACAAGCACCCCTTGGAACACTTACACCAGTAGATTAGACTACATATAGATCAATGGTTGGAAACATTCAATATATAGTGCACACAAGACATGATATAGCATTAGCAGTTGGTATGGTGGCTAGATTCTCTACTAATCCTAAAGAAAATCATGCAATGATAATCAAAAGAACCATGCGGTATCTAAAATGTACTGAAGATTATGTGTTGTGGTATAAGAAAGGAGAAAAATTTGAGTTTAAGGCATTCACTGATGTTGATTGGGTAGAAAGTTTTGATTATAGGAAGAGCACTAGTGGTGGAGTGATGTAGAGACTTGACATCAAAACGTGGTTTTACTCACAAAAATGCAATATTGCTCAATTCCTTGAGAAATTTCTTGATCATCAAAAGTATGGTTACAAAGGTTTGTGGAACCCTTACTTATTTTATACAATGTCCACTTGATATCCTTATTAAGATCCTACAATAAATTCCTTTCACCAATCACCAAACTATTAAAACTAGAAAATTGCACTTTCAGGCCTAATGCCAATTAGGCCTCCTAACTCGATATTTCCCAAGAAACTTAATATTTCTCCAAAAGACTTGGTAAATGAATCATGGATTCTAATACCCTTTTGGGAGTTCTTAGAGATTACAAGGTTTCAGACTTCAACCTTATTCCAACATTCCAAAATGATCCTAAGACATAAACCTAATAGGCCTAATTAGGTGTGGTTTCTTAAGGAACTACTCTAAAATGAGTTCATGTAATTGAAATACTATTTCCAACAAGTTACCTGACTCTAAAATACACCAAATCCACCATCACTTAGTTAGATCAACACTTCTTAGTCATTTAATCCTTCAAACAAACTCACTAGATGCTAAATACATTGAGATATTTGGCCTAGGGAAAGGAAGAAAAAATAGAAAAGTCCATCCTTTGAGTCTGTGCATCTAGAATCCAATTTTTCATCATCCTAACTTGATCTCTCCAAGTGGTCGTACAAATCCACTGGTGAGAAGTCAAGTTAGGGCTCTATTTTGATGAATATCCTAGATTTAAGGGTTTGTTTGACTAGTTTTACAAGAAACAACACAAATTACTTCCTACTTGATGAAATTAATTCAAATGAACTCCAATAGAATGATAAATATCCCCTCTATCCAACTATGTCACTTGCAAGTGTCATAACATCCATACAGATCCATACCAATCATAGTTATAACATAAATTACACCAAAATACGGTATATTTTATTAATTTCAAAATGTCTTTCTGTACAACAATGCTCTCTGACTTGAGAGAGATGAAACCTATGTAATATAGCCTCCCTCCAATGGCTACAACCATATTTTGGCTATTGGAGGTCATTTTTAAGTTTTGCAACTTCTTGTCATAAAGTTGCAAACAAATTTTGCAACAAAGTGCAGTTTTGCTTCAAACAACAAAAATTGACTCTTGACCTTATTAGATGACTAAGATAAGATTAAAAACATATAAAATCATAGTTTAGACATTTTTGGCCTTATTCAACCAAACTAAAACAAAAAATCTTAATTAAGGGTCATGTAGGACAAATAAAAATAAGATTTATAAAACATCTTGATGCATTTTCCTTTACAAGTGACCAAGATCTCATATTACTAATCACAAATCAAATCCTCATAATGCCAATCCTAGTTGATGATGAGATGTAGACCCTTTTTTCTTTGTCCTTACATGGGTTCCCTGCACCATGGAGCACTTTTTCTTGGAAAGAGGCTAGTACCTTGGACAAGCAAGAAGCATAACTATATCTCTTAGTCTACATTAAAAGAAAAATATGTTGCTGCAATAGTCAATTGTTCCAACATTGTGTGGTTCGAGCAACTATTGTTAGGTATGAAGGAGGAGATCAAGGAACCAGTTGTTATATTTTATGATAACACTAGTGCAATCAACATATCCAAGAATCCAAAACCTATTTTACTTAATCATAAATATATCCAAGAATCTACTGATGCATACCAAGACCAAGCACATTCCAGTAAAATATCATTTCTTGAGAGAATTGGTGCAGGACAAGGAGGTGAGATTGGAATATGTGAATACAAAAGAGAAAATTACAGACATATTCACAAAGCCATTACCTAAGGATGTATTTTTGTATCTAAGAGGTAAATTAGGGGTCATTCCCCTATCTGAAGATCACTTATAAGGTTTTAGTGATGTATCAATCAAGAATGTTGAAGATCAAACAAGTTGATGCAGTATTATCGAAGTAGATTGCATATCAATCTGTAAATTAGGTACATGGAAACTAAATTGATTATTGTCTTTGTCATAAGATGTAAAAGAGGGAGAGTTTTTTGTCATATATCAAAGAAATTTTTGTGAATATTTGAGATGTTATTTCATAAATTTTGAGTTGATATAAAAGAAAGAGAGTTTGTTGTTAGAAGGAGATATTCCAGTCATTGCAATCAAAGATTGATGATAGAGGGAGTTCACACTAATAGAGGGAATTCTCATGGATGAAAATTATAATGAAATTAAGGATATTATCCTTCTATTTTTATTTAACATTTCTATGTATTATGATATGTTCTGTTGCCATCAATTCTAAAGAGGGAGATTTTTGGATACAATCATTCAATTGTATGTTGTCTTTTATGTTACACAAATGTCAAGTATATATTGAGCAATCAGTGTATGTCAAGCTCACTTAGGAGTCAATGGAAGTTCTAGTTTATGATGAGAATTTCTATGTTAACCAAGTTTAGAGTGAGTGTCTATCGAGCTCACTCAGTTGCCTAAGGAAAGTCTACATGGAACTAGTGTTAACTAAGCTCACTCAATTACCAAAGAAAAGTTGGTATGGAATGAGTGTTAACTAAGCTCACTTGGTTACCAAAGAAAGTCTAAAGAAAATTCATTTCTAAGTTAGTGTTGATCAAGTTGGGTCGGCTAACAAAGGATTTTCCTGAATCAAAATATTTGATCTAACCATTTTTTTGGTTAGTTCTAGCTGACTCATGGGATTAATTTCATTTGTTTGAAATTATATTCAAGCTGACTTGACAAGGTAAAACATATGAATATAAGGTCAAGTTGAGGATTGAATTGTAGAAGCATGAGAATGAAAAGATAAATCAAGGAAGTGAATTGGAAGGATATTAGAGTATCCCAACTGATTGAGATACAAAGAACATTTTGATCAAGGAGGATCAAGTATTCAACCCAGAACAAAGATCTAAAATCAAAAAATATAGTTGCATTAGCAATCAGGTCATATCATTTTTACTCTCTAATAATTGTAGTAGTGAATCAAATCTCCTAATAGAGTTAGCTTAAAATCTATTTGCCAAATCCTCTAATAAGGTGGAATTTCTAGATTGAAGTGTCTAAAGACCTCTAACAAGGCCTCTCCTACACTAGTAAATTTAAACTCAATTTTTAATGAAGTTTGGTTGAATTTTGACTCACATTGGTCAAAATTTTGACTAAGTAGTTTTTGGTAATTTTTCTTGTCAAAATTTTGATCAATGCATTCACCAAAATTTTTTAATTTTAGCTAGCTCTGATTTGTCATTTTTGGTCAAAATTTTTGTCAATGTTTGGTCAATTTTTTTTTAGAATTGGTGGAAATTTCGACCGATTCTTGGTAGAAAACTATCAAGAATTGGTCAAAATTTCCACCAATGTTTGGTTGAATTTTTTTTAATAATTGGTGGAAATTTCAACCAAGTCTTGGTAGAAAACTATCAAGAATTGGTCAAAATTTCTACCAATGTTTGGATGAAAATGTTTTATAATTGGTGAAAATTTTGACCAATCCTTGGTAGAAAACTATCAAGAATTGGTCAAAATTTTCACCAATGTTTGGTCAATTTTTTTTTTAATGTTCTATCAAGCAATTGTTTCTTATCCAAGCCATTTAATTTGCAACCTTTTAAATTTCTGCAATGATAGAGTTGGAGCAAGAAAATTTTTCTTCTCAAAGGTGTCATCTAATTGTAAAGCATCCATTTCATTATCTGTTCAACAAACAAGATATATCTAGTTCAACAGATAATGGAATGGATGCTTTATAATCAGAGGACACCTTTGAGAAGAAAAATTCTCCTACTCCAACATTATCTTTGTAGAGATCTAAAAGGTTGCAAATTAAATGGCTTGGATAAGAAACAATTGCTTGATACAGCATGGAACAAATGGACATTTATGCATAGGGCACCATCAATTATGTGAGTGATGTAGATGCAACCAAATTTTTTGGGGTCAAAGCCACCAATTAATATAACGTTTCTAATCTCCACAAGGTTTTTATTATGTTTGTAAGGGCTATGGAGAGGGTACTTCTTCATTGTCTGCTTCATCACTGATTAACTTGCTCCATTTCCTATGCATGTATGGTGCCGAGTGTGTTGATTTACTACCAACCATTGGATGCCTAGTAGTTCTAAGTCTATACTCAACCCCTTCGGGTCTTACTTGTGCACACAAACATATTCATGTTACATATCACTCAAAAAATTTAGTCATCTTAAATTTGCTGCTTACTCTAACAAACAAAATATAACAAGGATTCAATAATAACGGTGTAGATAAGAAAGAACAAATTAAGATCCTCATGGAAAATTGGAATTGAACTCAAATTTATCAAAAATAGCTTGCTACTACCACTCTAATTGGTGGACTTTTGAACTACTGAATTCTAAGAGACTATTAGGAATTTGCAATTTATGGACAACAATGTATTGGAGCATGTATGAATATAAGAGAAAGAAGAACATAAAAATATAACATGGACATGTATTCTTTGAAATGAAAGCATCCAAGAATGTCATTTATTGCAATGGTATATAAGATTGCCTATTACCACAAGTTCATTACAACATTAATTACTAAATGCTCACAAGACATGAATAAAAAATTACATAATTATCAAGATGCACACACAAAGGCAATGTAAGGAGTTTTCACCATGATGACACATCATTGAATATTCAAAAAATTACTATTATACAAATTCCTAGTTGTAAAATTCATAATGTCTTATAGCATTCAATGGTTACAATGTCATCTAAGCATATACTTCATCTATCTCCACATCTGCTTGGCATCCATGGAAGCACTATTTTATCAAACCTCTCTACACTACCAACTTACAGAATCATAAGGAATGAAGTATTAATGAGTCCAACATAAGATGAAAATGCCGTAAAAACTCACATTCATAGTGACATTGTGAAGCTGACAAAATAACTAAGGTGGAAGATTTGGGTAATTCGATATGTGAGCATTGACCTCTTTATTTATTTTTGATTAAGTAAAATAGGTTTTATAGGGATCCTGAAACCCAAAAGTTTTTACAACATATCAAAAATAGAAATATTAAGAAAAGTCTAGCTACAAAGTATCTGCTTATCAAAAGCCGAACCCAAACAATAGGCTCGTGGCCAGCATACAAAAAACCAACTACACTAGAAAAAGAAAAACTAGCCACCTCTTTATTTGTTGAGGCAGCCACCTAAAATCAATTTTCAAAAAAGTTGAAATCAACTAGTAGAAATTGCATTTTTTGAAGGTTGGGTACAAGCAAATAATAGATAGAAAATAAGCATATATTGACTTACTTTCTTCAACCTCTTTGTTGAACATGTTTCACATACCATACATAGATCTTGGGTTTATAAAGCCAAAATTTTACTTGCTCACTGTGGCCCTATGGAAAATAGACAACCTTGCTTCCAACAACATGTAAGGACACCAGAGGTCCAACACAAGCATGCCAAAGCTCTTAGTTAAGACAATGCCTTTCTCTCATTGATGGAAGGTGAATAAGAAAATTGGGCATATCATACAGATTATATAGCTACAAATTTACCATAAAGCAAATAAAAACATGCAATTCAATTACTTTCAAGAAATAGAATATTCTCTTCTTGCAACAATTTTATCTTTGGTAATGAAATTTTCCATAATGTTATTTACATAGTTCTACTTGAAACTGAGTTATATGCATACATAGTACATAGTGTGAAATATTATTTATTTAAATTATTGCCCCAAATCAGATAAAAACAAATTAGACCAGATATATAAATGAAAGACCATTAAGTTTCTTTATTCTTGAAATAATCCTAGCCCTTACAATTTTGCCTTCAATGAAGACTTCAAAAATTTGGCAAAGTTATAAGCTCCATCACAAATCCACCACTTAAGAAGAGTTAGGATTTCATCCAACTCTTGTATAGTACTCTTTTAGGTTGTCTCCAAAAAACATAAATAGTTTATCAAATCTAAAAGAAAATCTTACTTCATCCATGCAATATTTTTATAAAGACTCTAAGAAGAATCTAAAATATTAAGCCAACTTCACTAACTATAAAATTAATCATATTTGGAGAGCTTTATTTAATCAGGTGACATTTGATAATATTTTACTATTTATAATTTTATTATTACTAATTTAATTAATAGATATTAACTCATCATTTGAATATTTCATTTATCTTTTGACAACTTAATAAAAACCAATTTAATTGATTGTCACCGTAAAAATTGAGGAAATTACATTGGATATCTTGTGGTATTACATGGCAATAAGTATTTTTTTATTAAAGGTAACTGTGAACACTAACTAGCCTACAATTGTCTAGGATTGAACAGACCCTAATCATGGGCATGCTAATATACACCTATATCAACTAAATTGTCAAGATTTTGAATTACAATGTTAATATCAACTAGGTTAATACTTATTACAGTGTTAGGAATTTGAAATGAGTCAAATCTCTTTACAATGCACTTAAAATCACAGAGTAGCCTGTTAGACATAAGCAATATCTATAAGTTAAGCCATCTGAAGTAAATAGAAAAAATGGACTACCTAACTAGATCAAATTGCTAAGGTTAGAAGTTCTATTCTCAACAAGAATATTTGGAAAAAAACTAGTCAATTAGTATTGGGCATTGTTGATGCATAGATAATTGCTTGATTGTTTGGGAGTTTACTTTATCTTCATCTTGAAATTTCATTTCATATAGATGACAAGAACAAAGCTTAAAGTGTTTAAGGGAAACTTGTTGGTTGATACAGCTAATGACATGCACTTAATCCACAGAGCTAAAGACAGTCTACACATCATTGTAACTACAAAAAGTGGTCTTGGGAGTTGCATTAGTAGTTTTTCTAGGGAAGTTTTATGTTTGGCAACACTCCACTATGAAAAGAAAGAAAATATATTTATAGTATATACAAATAAGGGAAGAACAAAAGCATCAATCTCAATAAATTGATTTGCTTTCCTTGAGTGGAGGATTTGCAAGAAAGTTTTATATAATAGAGGATCTGCAATGTGCCATGTTTGAGGTTGTTCCCTCCCTTTCTTAGAAATCAATGATCACCTTACCAAAAAATTACCATATGTAGCAATTTTACAAAGAGCAATTGCGAGAAATCCTTTTTATTCGACTAGGCATGCTGTAGTATAGAAGGGGTATTTGCATGCAAGAGGGCTATTAAGAATTATGGGTAGTCTAAATGTGGTCATGTATTATCCTTTTATGCACTGCATAATGGATGGAATACAACAAGAAATATTGTGGAGCACATGAACAGTGAGCTCTAAATTATTTAATTTAGTTATTAGAAACAATAAGTTGCTAAAGAGATAGGGCAGTTCCCAAGTGCCCATGAAACATTCCTTGAATATATACTCTAAGGGACAATATCCCAAAATTCTTTATGCCATGTCCAACAATAGTGAAAGACATTAAATACTAGATCTACACTTTAGTGATTGTTCCTGTATGGAATCAGTGATGAGAAATTTCCACAATCCATATAATTAGGTGATTCTGTTTTAGAATTCAATTGTGTGTGAGATTTTTGCATCAACTTTTCGGAACACACTCCGTGACCCATTACTATGATGAAAGTGAGCATGAGCATAAGAAAATCTATGAGGAATGTCAATTTTTATCAATGGATTTATACTGCATATAAAAAAAATCTATACTAATGAAGCCCCAAGTTTCTTTATTTAGAAGTGAGCATTCCTTGATCTAGAGTGCTACCTTTAATGGATTGTAATGTCTCTCATCTTTTAGAGTGCAACCACCATTAAAAGCCTCCATTTAAATATTCAAAGATATTATTTGAATGCAATTTAGGCAATAACAGAATCTCCATCATGCTAAAGATGTAACTTGGTTAGTATTTTGTTTCTTTTTCTTTAAGCATAACAATTAGCTATAGACATATGGCCCAGAAAGTAACAAGATCTTCAAGATGCACTCAAGACTTAATTAGTTCCTACCTTTCAAACTGATGATGTATAAAGATAGAAAATGTGAAAAGTAGATAGATGAAGGAGGAGCCAATCAAAATGCAGATCATATATGTAAAGCTTGAGATAAGAAAATAGAAACTTTACATTTTGTCCCTATGATTGGATTGCATAGGACAATAGAACATTTAGAAAATGGTAAAGACCAAACTGGATGAGTATTGCTTAATATATGAGCCATGGACATTGACACAGAAAGAGAAAAAAGTCAACATACACAACAAATGTAGGCAAGGTAGCATACTTACTTCCTAAGAAAGCCCAATGTGAATCAGTCAAAAGTATGATTTAATAAATTTATGTAATGTCTTTCTTGTAGATAATAAAAACATTTAACTTGGTTTATGACAAAGATGCCAACAAATATACAAGGCATTCTATACGAAAACACAACACCCATGACTTAGGTAGGCAAAAGTTGAATCAAATCACACATTTAATAAATTCTTAAAGCAATATCTTGACATGTATTCAAGCTATTTGTTAGATATTAGAAACAACCTCCAATCTATTTCTTAACAACATCCTTGATTTTGAGCACATATATACCAAAGCATAATCAACTTGAGACATTAACAAATAGGCACCAGTATGGAGATAGAAATGCCAATCAAATTAGAGTCCATGAGCAAATAAATAAGATAAAACTAATATATGTTTATATTAGAAATTGAGAATGTTAAGAAGGGGACAAAGGTTCAGTCTTTGTCCCTATAATGAATTTTCCTAGTAACTATGATCCAAACTCAAAAGTCAAGAACAACATTTCCAAAAACAAAAATATAGGTATCACACATGAAACTTCCAACTAGAAAAGGAAACTCCAAAGTAACTAACCTTAATATAGAGTACTAGTTCTCTATAGGGTTTTCATGATAGGTAAAGAATGATGCTTTTGTGGCCTTGTAATGCTGGTAGTATTCCTCCCTTTTAGAATCATATAAAACTACAAATTGGTAATGGGAATCTGGCATTTGTAGATTAAACTCATCCTTGAGTAGATTGAGCTACAACCTGTTAGTGAATAACATAAATTTGAGAACATTGTATGAAAGCCATAAATCTTTAACAAACTCTTCCCTCAAACCCTCATAGGCATCAGATATATCAATTGTTAGAAATTTTTTAAGTGATGTTGATAGCATCAATCTTAATTCAAATTCACTTTTACATTTTTTTCATATCTGCAATTGGAGGAAATGAATTTATCAGCCTCATCAAGACATCCATCTTATTATTATCCATGTTAAATGTCCATCAATTCTTGACATCATGAAAAAGCTGTATTTGGCCAACATATTGAGTGGTCTGTAATGATTCTGCACTTCTATTTATATTAGTGCTGAAGGACCCAAACCAACCTCTAATTTCATGTTGCATGAGAAGAAAGGTTGGGTATGGTTCAAAAACATCACGGTCACTTATTGATGCTACCATTGCAAGTGGGAACTCTAATTCAATTAGCTCTAAGTACACTCGTGTCAAACTGCAAATTTATTGTGTATGGATTAAATGTAAGAGATATACATATTAAACTACCATCAAAAGCTACAATGCATCTGTCAATAAAAGCATAACAAAACCATACTAACAAACAATATTTTTGTTTTCTTGAGAATTAATGAGGTCCATTTATAAATCTTTTCTTTACCTATCACATGATTGGGAAACAATATAGCTTTTCAAATGTTTGATTACATCTCCTGACTTCAAAAAAGATATCGCAATGAAATCAACACCCTCAGAAATCCCAAAATAATTTTCAAGCCAATCCTATAGGATGAAATGAACATTAGGGTCTGCAAGAACTTAATCTTAACACAAACACATGTGACATCTAAGTGAATGAGAAATCACCTTCAAAGATTTTTTGGGAAGCATGGTATTCCTTTCATGAATCACTTTTCCTTGCCTCCAAATGTTAGGTTTGCACGTAGTAGTACATTGATGCAAAAAAAGAACACACAATCATTTATAGAAATAACTATGCACAATAGTTTTACATTACAAAGTATTAAGTTAATGGTAGAAGTCATTTACATAGAAACATAAAAATCAAATTCCAAGGGATAGTTTTGCATTCCAAAATGTTAGGTTTGCATGTGGTAGTACATTGATTCAAAAAAAGAACACACAATAATTTCTAGAAACAACTATGCACAATAGTTTTACATTACAAAGCATTAAGTTAATGGTAGAAGCCATTTACATAGAAACATAAAAATCAAAGTCCAAGGGATAGTTTTGCATTACAAAGGCATTAAGTTCAAGGTTGAAGCAATTTAAATAGAAACATAAATATAATTTGGCAGGGATAATTTTACACTACAAAAACATTAATTTGGAGGTTAAATACATTTATAAAAAGGATGAGAAATGGACAAAAGAGTTAACCTAAAAATTGGTTTCATTGTGTACCTAATTAGTAGGATGGTACTACAAAATTCAAAAAATGGTGTTACCATTAATTCAATAGAGTTCCTATAACTATCAGAACTAAATAAAGAATTTACTAATGCAATAGAATCATTGAGATGAATCTACAACCAACATAAAACATAAACTTAGATTGACAAGTCAATCCTTAGTGATACTATCATTTGTATTGGCATTAATTAGCCTGCTAGAATAATTGATCAATTTTTTGCCTGCAATTCTATAGGGCTAGCAAGCTGATGCCATACTAGACATGGGGATGAAAGTGACCCATTCATTGCCTGGGGTGTTTTGGGGGGAATGGTAGGGCGGCATTGGAGATGTCGATTCTATTCAACTAACAACACGAGCTATAGGGCAGCTAAGTTCCTACCCAAGATTGGAAGAATCATGGTTCTTTGAATAATAATTTGAATCGTAGCAATGATAATTTGATGATGCACTAAAGGAAAAAAATGATATTTCCTAACATGGAACTTAAGCTCACTCAAGATGCAACCACTAAAAAGACAAAGCTGCTAACCTAACTCATTTAGTTTTGTTTCAAATATTACTTGAAGAGACCAAGATGAAGGTAGTTCTTCTCTAATTAGATGTTTCAATTTTTGGAATTTTGAACTAATTTCTATTACAATTTTTTTTCAAAGACTCTTGATGATCATCCACTTTTGGTTTGCAAAATTCTGAACTAATTTCTATGACAAGTTTTCTTAAAAGAATCTTGATGATCATCCACTTCTAGTTTGTGGAAAGTAAAGTGCAATTTCAGTCCACATAAGTGTGTGAAAAATGTTCCATCTTATGCTTCTTGTAGTGTGAATAGGAGTTTAGTCCACATAGAAGAGATAAACATGTTTTATCTGTAAGAAAAACATTAAGATATTTCCGTCACCCAAGCTTAAAATAGCAATAAGAAAACTAACCTTGTATTGAGGGCCAGCCAAGTACATTTCCAAGATTTTCACAATGTAGAGGCATCGGTGCTACATCATTAATGTCATCAATCACAAGTTTCAAAACCACATAAAATTACCAGATTTGTGTGCATACCTTTCAGAAAAATAATTATTTAAATAAATGAAAACCTAGCTCATACAAACCTAATTGACTGGAACCTAAGAAAAAAAGCTTTTAAAAAAAAATATCATGCAAATTTAGAGGGAATCACTAGTACATTTTACCCTAAATTGCAACCAAAAATTACGACCAAGTATTTTAAATGGGTTGGTTGATCGAGTTATGAAGATTTTTTTTTTTTTTTTTTTTTTTTAATAATATAACCGTGTTGGTCGCAATTGTGACAAATTATTTTTGTCGCAATTGTGACACACATCATAGCATTAAAAAAAAAAGGGAAAAAGTATAACACATTTCATTTGGCATGAGGGTTGTTGCGAGCCCAGAGAACAGAACATAAGGGTAGGATTTCAATGGTTCGTGATTGCCATATAATTTTAGGCATAGAATTGTATGGAAATCGCTGGAATGCTTCTTGATGTGCTAGTGGTCGACCTCCATTGACCCACCACTTCAACTCCTTCACTTCTAGCATTTCACTCGTAGGAGGGCATAGATTTTCAAGGGCGAGTTTCAAAAGAGAGGACTCGACATTGTGTAGGGACCATTGTAACAGGTAAGAGTTTAGTGTTATATGGTTTTCTTTACCACGACATTGTGTAGGGTTGTAATATATAAAATTTGTGTTAGCTGTACAATGCAATTTCTTTTAGACACTCCAATGGTTTGAATCTGCAACCTGTGACCTTTTGTCTACCAATTACTTTGGTTATTAGTAAAATTGATGAATAATATTTTGTATTTGGAGATGTTATTATGGATTGAGGAAATCTTAGCTTGTTTAATAATATTTTATATAGGATCATGAGCTTTAGATTGGAACTTTTTATATTGGGAGCAACACAGTAATTATATTTGTTATTTTATATAGAAGTAGAATTCTTAGAGTGAAACTTTTTGGATTAAAAGTTGAGAATGATATATTTTTGTTATTGGATATAAGAGTATGAGTTCTAGATTAATATTTCTTGGACAAATAATCAAGAATAATAATAAATTTTTATTGTTTGATATGAGAGGATGAGTCTTAGATTAGAGCTTCTTCAATTGTAAGCTAAGAGCAATAATTGTTTTTGTTCTAGTCTGTATGGGAGCAAGAGCCTTAAACTGATACCTTTTCAGTTGAGTGCCAAGGACAATAATTATTTTCGCTACTTGGTATGGAAGCCTGTGACCTAGCTTGAAAAACCTCTTTGATAAGAACCAAGAACCATAATTGTTTTTGTTACTTGATATGAGAGCACAAACCTTAGATTGGGATATTCTTAGTTGGTAGTGAAGAAAACCAAACATCTTTGTTACTTGGTATGGGAGTGCGAGCCTTGTACTGAAACCTCTTCAACTGAGAGCCAAGAACAATAATTGTTTATGTTACATAACTAAGGGTATTTCCCTCTCATTTTCTTATAGGCCTTCCAGAATTGGTGGAAATTAGGAAACTAATATGTTGACTGGTTTGAGATTTCTTTTCTTCTACATTAAATGGAATCTCTTTGAAACTTAATGGAAGTTTGCTGCTTTCGCTAATTGCATGTTATTCGTAAGGTTACAAAATAGTGTTAGCAAAAAAATTCTAGTTGCATTTGAGATGCACAAATCTTAGCTTTTTCAACTAGTTATGTGTATTTGTAAGGGTAATTAAAAATGTCACGTTTATCACTTGTAGTGGTGCGTTGACCAGCTAGATTGGGGGCATTATAGAAGTTCAATTCATTGAATTTTTTTTAATGTTCTCCACGAAAAATTTAGTGTGCCTATTTAAAAATTTTCTCCTATACTTCTTTCCTTCTATTATGTGACCTTATCTCACCAAGCTTTTCTTCTTTGCTTTTGCATTGATCTGTGTCTTATCAATACATCTATGTTTTATTGATGGAAACTTATGGCTTAGAATTAGTGTTTTTTGTTTTAGTGAGGAGATAATGGAAAATGTAGAAGTATCCTTTTAAATGGAAATGTTGAAAATATGCTTTGCATATATACAACTAAGCTAGTCTTGATACCAAGGATGTCTATGAGATAAGGTAATATCTTCCAAAACTCATAAAACATTTGTACATGATCCATAAATAAGTGTTACAACAAGTGAACAATAAGGTAAAGGCCATGTGAGATAAATGTGTATTTAATGTATAGTAATTATTCTATTACAATTTGAAATGATTAGAACTCTTGAGTAGTAGTATATGAAATACTATACATCTCTAATGTAGTTTTTCTAGCATTTAGGAAAAACACTGGCATCATAGAATATCATTTCTTTAATATTTTGAGAATTAAAAACTATGGTGAACTACTTATATATTTTTAATATTTCAAAAGTGGCATATAAATGTGGAACCAATTTTTGTTGTGTCTTATAAATGTGGAACCACATTACAGTGCGAGTTTGGTATATCCCTACCTTACCTTCACCCATTCTATTAATGGATTTTGACTGTAGTGAAAACAAAACCTTCCATAATTACTAATTATAAGTCAAGTAATATTTTTAATCATAACAATTCTGGGATTTATATACATAAGTTGTCTATTTTTATCTTTAAAATTTGCTTTACCTATTGTAATTATTTCTATAAATTAGATTTTTCTGAATGTAATTTTTTGACATCTTTGGTAAAACTTAATCTTGTTTGGCATCCTCTTGGGTGATGGAGTTAAACAATCACAATATAGGAGTTATAAACTAGTATAGGAGTAGTTATGCATATAATTTCATACATCTGCACTGTAATTTTTATAAATGTGGAAGCACAACACTGCAATCACAATACCAAATCCAACTCCATAACTTAATATGTCAGTTTCAACAGCATGTATCGAAGATGAGAGAAGTTCTTTGTTAGATTTCAAGGGTGGCCTTTATCTTTCCTCGAGTCAATTATCCTCTTGGCATGGATTGAATTGTTGTGAGTGGGAGGGCATTGGCTGCGATTATCATACATCACATGTGATTACCCTTGATCTAAGCAATCAATTGAGTGGTGAAATTCATCCATTGTTGTTTGATCTGCAGCACCTGCAACACTTGGGTTTAAGCTAGAATTACTTTCAAGGTATTTTTATTCCTCTACAGTTCTCAAAACTATAGAGGCTTTCATTTCTTAGCTTTTCAAATGCTAGATTTGGCGGTGAGGTTCCTCTAGTGTTGGGAAATATGTCAAGCTTGCATCATCTGGATCTTTCATATAATTGGGAATTTAAGGGTGGTAAGTTTGATGTATGGGCTAGAGGTTTGAGAAGCCTTGAATTCTTGGGAATGAATGAAGTGAACCTCATAATGGGCTCGAAGTGCTGGGGTGAGGCCCTCAACGGTCTTCACAATCTCACCTAGATTCAACTACCTAGTTGTGGGCTATCAGGTAATATTCTAGATCTATCAAATTTGACCTCTTTGTCCCATTTGCATTTATCATGGAATTCATTCCTGTCCGAACTACCCTCTTGGATTGAGAATGTGTCTTCGTTGGTTTCACTTGATCTCAGCTATAGTAATCTAAATGGATCCATCCCTTCCAATTTCATGCCCTGTTTGAAATTGAGAAATCTTGACCTTAGTGGTAATAATGACTTGAAGGGAAACCTTTCTTTCATTTTAGGCCATTCCAACTCACTTGTTGCTCTATCTCTTTTTGGCTACAATTTAAGTGGAGAGTTTCCCCACTCTACTGCAAACTATTCAAAACTTGAGACCATGGATCTATCTCGTAATAATTTGGAGGGAACTATGTCGTCCTCTTTTGATAGCCTTTTATCCCTTGCACATCTGGACCTCAGTAAAAACTAGCTTTCAAGAAGAATCCCAGATTCCAATTGAAACCTGGAAAGTTTAAGAGTATTGTTACTTAGTCATAATCATTTGAATGGAAAAATTCCACCCTCTTTATGTGAGCTGCATCTGGGAAATAACCAGCTATCAGGAACAATTCCAAATTCTCTTTTGAAGATGGCCAATTTAAAAGTGTTGGCACTTGCTTCCAACAGATTAAGAGGCAACATTTCATTTCAGATGCTTGAAAATCTGACTCGCTTATGAGGATTGGACCTTTCTAAAAATTAGTTATCTATTACTATATTTGCAAGTTGGATTCCACAGTTTGACCATTTGGAGTACTTGGTTTTGAGGTCTTGCAATATAGAAGGTGCTTTCCCTGCCTTTTTGTCCCAACAATATCAATTGAAGGAACTAGATCTTTTAAGTAACAACATTGTGGGAAATATTCCTTCGTAGTTGTGGGATCTTCCTAATCTTGATATGCTCATTCTTTTAGATAACAATCTAGAAGGTTCTCTACCCTAGCAGATATCCCATCGATTTTCTGCAGTGGATTTGCAAGGGAATAGATTGTATGGCACACTTCCTACTCTAGATTTTGTTTCATTCCTATTAGATCTATCAGATAATATGTTTAATGGCTCAATTCCAAATATTAGACCTCCATCAGATATTTGGGCATTGATCTTTCTGTCATTGTCAGGAAATAACCTCTTTGGAGAAATTCCAAGTTCTACTTGCACAAATTCAGATAGAGTGGGCATTTTGGACTTGTCAAATAACAAGCTGACGGGAAAGATCCCTACAACTATCAGGTCATGTTCTCAATTAGTGGTTTTAAAATTTGCTCACAATGATTTCGAAGGGGAGATTCCAAAGGAGTTGGGAAATCTCACAGTTCTTCATGCACTAAATCTCAATGGCAATAGGTTTCAAGGTAATATTCCTTCGTCCCTTTCAAATTGCACAGGTCTTAAAATATTTGATTTGGGAAATAATAAATTTGAAGGTAAAATTCCTGTTTGGATTGAAAAGCTGAAAGATTTGAAAATTTTGAGCTTAACCTCTAATAATTTCAAAGGTAAAATTCCATCCCAACTTATGAGGTTGCATAATCTCCAAATTCTAGATTTATCGAGTAATTGTTTATCAGAAAGTATCCCTCAAGATCTAAGTAATCTATATGCTATGGTCAATCAATCTCAAATTATTGATGAACAACTTACCTTCTCTTATTTCACTGATTTAAATTTGGACTCTGCTTATGAATCAAAGTTCGAGGATGAAGTAACAATTTGGATAAAAGGAAGGGTTCAAACATATGAGAAGATAATCTATGTAGACAAGTTCATGGATATCTCACATAACAACCTCTCAGGCAATATTCCTCCAACATTGGGAGTCCTCCAAGGTTTAATTTCTCTCAACTTCTCAAATAATTAGCTATGTGGTTCAATTCCTGAATCCTTGGCAAACATGGCTCCATCCCAACTTATGAGGTTGCATAATCTCCAAATTCTAGATTTATCGAGTAATTGTTTATCAGAAAGATTTGAAAATTTTGAGCTTAACCTCTAATAATTTCAAAGGTAAAATTCCATCCCAACTTATGAGGTTGCATAATCTCCAAATTCTAGATTTATCGAGTAATTGTTTATCAGAAAGTATCCCTCAAGATCTAAGTAATCTATATGCTATGGCCAATCGATCTCAAATTATTGATGAACAACTTACCTTCTCTTATTTCATTGATTTAAATTTGGACTCTCCTTATGAATCAAAGTTCAAGGATGAAGTAACAATTTGGATAAAAGGAAGGGTTCAAACATATGAGAAGATAATCTATGTAGACAAGTTCATGGATATCTCACATAACAACCTCTCAGGCAATATTCCTCCAACATTGGGAGTCCTCCAAGGTTTAGTTTCTCTCAACTTCTCAAATAATTAGCTATGTGGTTCAATTCCTGAATCCTTGGCAAACATGGCTCCTTTAGAGTCTCTAGATCTTTCAAAAAACAAGTTGTCAGGAAAAATTCCTTTCAAATTTTCAAATCTAACCTTCCTCGAAGTATTGAATCTTTTAAACAAAATGTTGTCAAGATTAATACCACAGGGAAAACAATTTACAACATTTGAGGCTTCCTCCTTTTTAGGAAACCCCAACCTTCATGGGTTTCCCCTTGAAAATATGACACTGGGTTGTGGTTCAGGTTGCAGAGAGCATCAAGCAGAATGGAATAAGACTATAGTTGGTAGAAACAAAGCTATAATGGAGAGTCAATGGTGGGAAGTGGGATTGGGATTAAGTTATGGAGTTGGATTTGGTATTGTGATTACAGTGTTGTGCTTCCATAGTAGTTATAAACTAGTATAGGAGTAGTTATGCATATAATTTCATACATCTGAAATGTAATTTTATTTTTATGCATGGTTAGAACACTAGCTATAGTTTCTTAGTTTAGGAATTGAAGCATTATATAAACAAGTATGTATAATGTAAATAATATTGACAATTTTTTTGCAATAAAGCTTTATGCAATTGTTGCTTCACTCATGGTGTGAGAATGCTTATATCTATGTCATTTGATTTTTTTCCACATCTTGTTCAAAACATATAATGCAATCTCATCTATGAAGCATATTAAAAGCTAAGGATTTGGAGTGACTCATATACAATTCATTTTTTGTCATTTCATTATATGGTTTGAACAAGTGTGGAAAAAAATCAGATTTTTATTATGAATTTTTTGTTCACCAATCTTTGTTAAACTAATCAGCAAGGTCACTTTCCTAATACTTTATGATCTGGATGCTATTCTCAAGGTCAGTTTCCTAATACTCACTATAGTACTTGCTATTCATTTGAGATAGACACGGCTCATTAGTTAGTTTGTATTCTCTTTGGATTTTGTTAAAGAAGATAGCTGAATGCTACATGAACTAAAAGTTCTGTGGTTTCAAAAAGATTGTGCATCTCTTGAGCCAAATTACCAGCCCCAGTGACATTTGTTGTTGTTCAAAAGTGGTACCATACTAGACTATTTGCAAACAACCATGTAGATAGGCATTCTATAGATAGACTTGGGAACATTTTGCCAAGTCTTTAGTACATAATAAAGCAACTAAATTTCATAAATTGTTTTTTTGATAGTTGATTTGTTTAAATATTGCCCATCAAAAATTACTTAGTACATCTCATCTTTTTTCCACACAGGAGGTTGAAGTTCTGAAGAATCTGATAATGAAAAATTTGAAGAAGATATTGTAGCAAAGGTATATTTGGTGTTCTTTTTAAAGTGAAAATGTGATTGGAAATTTTGTATATTGTCATCTTTCACTTGCATAAAGGTCAAATTGTAAATAGAGGTGAACTTGTATGGATTTAAGTTTCTTCTTCATTATTTATAATGCTCTCGATTCCTCCTTTGTAGCTATAAAAATACTTGTTTATTTTCACCTTTCGAGATACCCTTTACCAGGTTCTTCAAGATTCCAAAATATCTTGGGCTGACCCCACTCCAGCATGTTCTAACTCCTACTTGGTTCAGAGACCTAAGTCCTTTTTATATGTGTCTTCCTCTTACTACTCCATCTGGAGGTTGCAAACAAATCATCCTTCTTCCACCAACGAGTCATTCCATTCAAGAAAGACCATGTCTGACGATATCAACACACAAAAAAATAGGGAGACAATTGCTAGGCTGTGGTCTAACTTAAAAAGAAAAGGTGATGGAAAATTTTATTGTCCTTGCAAAATGTGTAAGGGCTTAAAGACTCAAAGATATCTAATCACAAGAGCTAAGCAACATTGTAGGCAACATGGTCACATTGAAGGGGGAAACGAGTATCGCCCATTGGTATGTATTTTAATAGTTTATAAATTACATAAGACACAATTTAATGATGACATCATGGTCATGGTTAATATAAGGTCATCATTTTCATATAGGTCAACATCCTCGAGTTTCATGTTATGGACCATGACAATTCAGAGAATATGGATTTCCAAATGAGGGAACATGGAGGTGTTAATATTGAAGTAGAAGGTAATGATACCATGGAAGAAGACTAGGATGATGAAGATCACGATGATCAAGATGATGATGATGATTCAAAGCTTGATGTACCTTTACTTGAGAAGGCACACCAATCCCTATATGAAGGCTCCAAAACAACTCTTCTTGCTGCTATATTGCTATTGGTGAACTTGAGGGTTATGAATGGTTTATCCAATGTAGCAATAACATGTATGTTAAGGTATGCCATCTTCTTTCATTATTTTACTTGTAGTTCACTTACAATTGACATTGTGTTTGTGTAGCAATTAATATTCTTTAAATTAAGAAATTATATTTTTGGTCGTAGGTTGATAGGTGAGTGTTTGTTACCACCATCAAACATTCTACCTCGCTCGTACCAAGAATTATCTACCATCCTAAAAGATATTGGAATGGAGTATCAAACAATACATGCATGTCCGAATGATCATATTATATATCATAAACAACATGAATTTTCAACACAATTCCCTACTTGTCATATCAGTTGATATCAATCAGATTGATTAACAAAAAAAGTGCCTCGCAAGGTTCTTTGGCATATTCCCATTATTCCACGTCTGCAACGATTATTCAAGTGCAATAGCTTGGCACAATTTATGGATTACCATGCACGCAATAGGAGTCAAGATGACATTATGTGAATGCCTACAGATGGTTCGACATTTAAGAAAATAGAGGAAAAATGACCACACTTTAAAGAAGAATCTCGTAATCTCAAGCTTTCATTGGCAGTAGACGGTGTCAATCCTTATGGAGAGATGAGATCTACTTACTCGGTGTGGCCTATTTTTGTTATCAACAATAACATACCTCCTTGGTTGTCCATAAAGAGAGAGCACATAATGTTGATGCTGATTGTTCCAAGTATTTTTTGATTTAGTGGTCATCTAAATTAATTTATTATTACTAATCCATCAAATGGTCGGAATAATTATGTAATGTTTTTGCTCATTCAACTAGGTAAGTACCAAGTTAAAGATATCAACATATATATTGAACCCCTTATCGACGAGTTGGTGGTGTTATGGAATGGGGTTACTATATATGACATTTGTAGACCAATAGGACAAAGACAATTTCAATTTCATGCAATGCTTGTATGGACAATACATGATGCCCCTGGGCTAACACATTTTTGTGGTATGTTCTCTTCTTGACACCTCTTTTTTGGTATGTCAAAGTTAACACATTTAATCCAATTATACACGATCTTGTAGGTCTTCAGACAAAGGGTAAATTTTCATGTCCAGTTTGTGGTCCAAAGATGAAATCTTGTCATTCAAAAAGTTTAAGAAAGTAGGTGTTTGATGAGAATAGACACTTTCTGCATAGAAATCGTAAGTATCAAATTACCAAAAAATATCTTTTCAATGGTATAGAAGAGACTACGTCAAAGCCATAGAGAATGACACCTCGCCTATGGAAGTTGGCATACAATAAAATAAATCGTCAAGGTAATCTAATTCCACTTGATGATTTTTGTTTCAAATTTATATTTTGATATTGTGTTTTGTTTACTGATGATGTGATTGATGCTTGTAAATTTCGTCAAGACATCAATGACCAACTTCTAAAAGGACTAAAAATTTATCCTACACAATTTACTAGGTTTCCATACTACGAGCAACTCCCAATTGTGCATTTGTTTGATCCTATGCATATTGGAAAGAATTTAGCAGAGACATTATGGAAAATCTTGGATGGAAGGCATGTCAAAGATCAAATTGTCAAAACTTGTACTGACATTGAAGAATCCAACCATGCAATGAAAAATGGCATTCAATCAAATAACAATGGAGACCAGATTGATACAAGTGCCCTTAGTTGGTTATTGTCAGAGTAGTAGAGAAATGCTATAAAAAGAAGTCAGAAAAGAAATATGATTTCCCACAGGATTTTTTGCGAACATAAAGAATGTCATATCAAATAAAAGTGAATTTGGGCCAGGACTGAAAACACATGATTGGCATACATTTATTAAGGTAATTCATGTTATTTTTTATTCACTATATATTTATATACTACATGTAGTTTCAATTTCATTCTTTTATAAAATATTGACAAGATCATTTTGCAAATATTGCAGAACGTTCTACCTCTATCTCTCCCATGCCACTTTTCCAATAATGTCAAACAGGTTATATATGATCTTGGAAAATACAGGAGGTGGTTGTCATCTAAAGAAATCAATAAAGAAGATATAAAATATTGGAAGAGAAAAATTCCTCTTCTGATGTGTGAAATGTAAAAGTTTCTACCTCCAAGTTTTTTCAATGCACAAGAACACTATCTCATACATCAAGTTGAGGAGATTGAATTGTGTGGACTTGTACCAACCAGGTCAATGTGGATGGTTGAGAGGCACTTGAAATTTTTGAAAGGCTTGGTTCGATAGAGAGCACATCCCAAGGGTTCTATGGTGGAGGGATATATGGTATACTAGACCATGGTGTACATTAGTGAATATCTTCCTAAGTTTGCAGTAAATATCCATGTAGATCATATTTGGGATCCCAACTCAATTAACAAATTTGAAGGGGAGTACTTGATGGAAAAAGGTAGATCAAGGAAAGTGAGAGGTAAATATACGATGTTATTGTAGTTAATTAATTCTCATAAATCTTCAATATAATTTATTTTTAATTAGTGTATTTTTTTGAAACAGGTGGTTGAGAGTGGGATGCAATACATTTGTATATTGCAAACAATCTTGATTGGATGATGGAATGGATTGAACAATGTCAACAAAATGGTTGCTCATTAACATGGGAAGGTGTTGCTTCATTGGTTATAGAAGCTCATCATAATGGAGATTCTAATGTTATGCCAATGGTAGTTGATCTAGTAAAGGGTTTAAGAGGTGGAGAGGTATGTAGAAATTTATTAATGATCATAACTCGACATATGTTTT
This sequence comes from Cupressus sempervirens, assembly GCA_028749045.1. Taxonomy (NCBI): domain Eukaryota; kingdom Viridiplantae; phylum Streptophyta; class Pinopsida; order Cupressales; family Cupressaceae; genus Cupressus; species Cupressus sempervirens. The sequence continues at coordinate 398,745,744 of CM053791.1, read as the reverse complement.
GTATCAACCCACGATGCAAATAATTTACACACACTTCAAAAATTGTAGGTCAAGCACCACAAAGCTATGTACTATCATGGCCACAAATTTTGCATAAAAAGGTTGGATGACCCAAAGAAAACTTGTGATTCTGGGATAACTGCAATTTTTGAGGTCACCAATATATCATCTAGAAATGACATACATCCTCAACAATCTCAAAATCAATATTATGGAATCTTGGATGATATAATTGAGTGTGAATTTAACACCTTCAAAGTAGTTCTATTCATCGTCAAATGGTATAGGTTACGACTAAATCAAAATGATCCAGATAGAATGATTATTCAACATGATAATGGATTTACAATGATCAATACAAGGTCATTTGAGCTAGTTGGAGATGAGCCCTATGTTCTTCCAAGCCAATGTGAGCAAGTGTTTTACTTAGAGGTTCCACATAAATAGGGTTGGTCATTTGTTGTTAGACATGATCCAAGAGGAAGGACGATAAAGTATAATGTTATGGAAGAAGAAGATATTGAAGATGATGAAGAAGCAGATGATGAAGATCAAGATGATGGTGATGATGATGATGGTGATGGTGGTGATGATGATGATGATGGTGGTTATGATGATGATGGTGATGGTGATGATGGTGATGATGATGGTGGTGATGGTGATGATGATGGTGATGATGATGACGGTGATGATGGCGATGATGATGGTGATGATGGAGATGATGATGATGATGAAGAAGAAGAAGAGGAAGATAATCAATGACTACAAACGTCATCACCCCTTCTGTTGATGATCTTGCATTCCATATATAAAGTAAATTTATTCATGTTTATGATGTTGCATATTGTTCATGTTGTCTTCTAAGTTATTTGTAGCATACACATATCATGTAATTTTTAGCTAACTTAAGATAAATGATTAACATATGCAGGAAATTTGATTACATATTTATTGTGTTCATTTCTAATGATTACAACATATGTTATTTATATGTTATTTATAGTTACGAATGTTTATGTTGTGTCTGATTATGACCCTTTTTGCAAACAGTCAATTGACTATAGGTACATTGTCACCCCTTCTGTTGATGATCTTGCATTCCATATATAAGGAAAATTTGTTCATGTTTGTGATCTTGCCTATTTTTCATGTTGTCTTCTAAGTTATTTGTAGCAAACGTGTATCATGCAATTTTTAGCTAACTTAAGGTAAATGATTAACATATTCAAGAAATTTGATTACATATTTATTGTGTTCATTTCTAATGATTACAACATATGTTATTTATAATTACCAATGTTTATATTGTGTCTGATTATCACCCTTTTTGCAAACAATCAATTGACTATAGGAAATTTGACCCGTTTGGCGTGGATTGTGCACAATGACATGGATCAACAAGTATAAGTCAATAAATAGACATAATTTTCTTATATTCTTCTTGTTTATCATTGAGCATGTATGTTATAAATAGACATATTATATAATCATATAATGTATATATAGACAAAGAAGGTCTATATAGAAATATAATTGTATAATCACTTTCAACTTACTACATTTTATATTTGTCACTTTCACTTTCCATTTGATGGATTGCAAGACCCACCAAATAGGTACTTGTCAGATCTATCTACATCAAATGAGGGAAATGAGGAACTGGTAGATGAAAGCTCTACATGTAGTACGACTAAAATAGGGAGATCAACTAGAGGTCAAAAGAATAGAAGAAAATTTGATAAACGCATGCAATTTTTTCTTGCTAATGGGGGGTCATGTTCTTATGATGATGAGACCAAAGGTGACATCAAGGTGCCCTTTCGGTACTCACACATTGAGAAAGAATGGGTACCCAATGAGCTACCTCTAATTAATATAGATTATTGTGTTAATGAGAGGATATATCACATTGCTCCATCCTCATTACATGGTTTAGGCCTATTTTCCATGGATGGGATAAAGGTATGTTACAACAAAGTTGTCAAATTGTTCAAGTATGTCGGTCCATGTTACAATTACAATGATTGGATGTGGATTGTTCGATATGAAAAAAGTATGCATAGGTATGGGGTATCAGCTAATTATATACAACGAAAAAAAAATGATCAAAGTAAAAGATTTTCTATGTACATTGATGGGAAACCAAAAGGAATAGGTAATATTGCAAGTTTTATAAATAGTACACGACCTTCTTCAACTAGTAAGCAACCCAATTGCATATTTGAGGTGCGTAAGGGGAATAAAGTTTTTGTTTGTGCAATAAAATCAATAAGTGCAGGGGAAGAACTGCTAATCAATTACCATTTAAATTGCATAGATACAAACAAAGTTACTATCATGAGGGCTGCAAGTACTATTTACCATTTTGTTAATAATTTTTTTTTTGTTGTCTATTGCTTTTAGTTAGCTGAATTTTTTATGTTTAATCTTTGTGACAGGACGATATGGATCTGACAGATGATAGAGGTCACCAGGATGCTACTCCCACCCCTTCTTCAGCGAGGGTAAACCTTTTTGAAATTGTACATATTAGATAGTTGAAAAATGTTATATTATTACATTATTTTATTTACGGTGTAAGTACTATTTACCATTTTGTTAATAAGTTCTATTTTTCTGTCTATTTCTTTTAGTTAGCTAAATTTTTTATGTTTAATCTTTGTGACAGGACGATATGGATCTGACAGATGATAGAGGTCACCAGGATGCTACTCCCATCCCTTCTTTAGTGATGGTAAACCTTTTTGAAATTGTACAAATTAGATAGTTAAAAAATGTTATATTATTACATTATTTTATTTACAATTTTTTAGGTTTTATGATAGTTTTACTGATATTCCTCTCACAATTTGATGTTCAGGATAAGGGTAAAGCAACATCAGTAAGTACCGAGCCACTAGCTACGCCTTCTGATGAGGATATTGCTGAAACTCCCAATTTCATAAAAAATGTTGAAGAAAAAATTTAAAAATAATAATTTAGAAGCAATGAAAATTTTGGATGAGGAAAATATGGAATCTGAGGAGATGATGAAGAGGCTATTAGATTTGAGAGCACAAGCTCGTCGTTATGAAGTAAGCTCCAATGAATATTTAGTTATAACAAAAGTTCAATAAAGATTTATATTTATAATCTTTTATGTTGTGAAGTAAAATATGTAATATGTGCAAAAATACTTTATTGATGCAATTTTTTAAAAGAGTTCTAAGAAAATTTAACTACAAAATTCTTTTTATACAAGAATTTTTGGCAACTGATCGACAACTTGGTCAAGGACAACGCGGTGAGGTCGGTAGTAGCAGAGCTCCGACTGCGACTGGTAAAATAATCTTTTAGTTGACAAGTTAGAAGGAATTTTTTATTTCAAACATTCAAAACTTCTTAACTCTTACTTTTATTATTTCAGAATGTCTTTGCTAATAATGTATTGTTCAAGTTATCTAGTGCAGGAGACTCCTATGAGGTTGATAGATGCTCGTACGAGATTGACGACTGCAATGTTGGTAACAAGGGGACGTCTAGCTGGTAAATCATTGTTTTACTATATTTGGTTTTGTGTTAATTATGAGTTGATAATATGTACTTTAATCTTGGGTGCATTACATAGTGTATTGTTTTTTTTTGTGGTAGGAGATGCACCATCTAGTATGCCACCAAATGCGGATCATAGTGCATGTATTGGTGATAATTCACCATCATTTCTTGGAGCTACCCATATTTCTAGCACGGGAGCTATGCAGACATCGTTGTTGATTGATGATAATGAATCAATGCCATTGAAATGTCCTAAGATTCCAAGTACTTTAAATAATTATTTTTTATATTGTAATAAGGATTTTATTGCAAGACATAAACATGATAGGAAGTGGTGAATGCAAGGGCTTTTGATGTGGAGTGATGCCTCATGACCTTCTTTAGTATGTCGTATTGTACAAGTTGTTTAATTATTCTAGAATTCCTTTTTATTAGGGGTTTGGTAGGATCATCTAAATTATCAATGACCTTTTGTCTATACCAATAATTCTCTAGTTTAGTAATTTGGTACATTGCAATTTCATGCTTTCAGTAGAAGATACTAACCAATTTTTCTATAGAGAACCAAAAGTGGGAGTCTTCTTTCATATTCAATGTTCAATTTTCAATGATTTCCCACATCATTTCTATTGCCTGTTAGAGTTTTAGAGTGCTCACTTTCAGCTTCACTGTCTATTTTAGCAATATTTGTTTTCCATAATATCCCAGGTATAATCAGTGACAACATCAATTAAGAATGACAAAAAATGAAGGTCATGGCAAGTTATATGTATTATGCACTATATTTTTTTCAAGCTATACTGATTAATATAGTTGCAGTACATTTTTTACTTTCAGAACATTAGCAACAGAACCCTGGTAGAGTTTGACTAGTTTTAGACATTTAATTTTTTTTTTCAAACTTCTTTTTTGGTCAATTTTGGTCAAGTTGATCCTCCAACCCTGTAATAGATCACCAAAAAGATGAAATGTATCTCATTTTATGTATCTGTTATTCACTATGAAAAGTATTCTTCGCATGATTCATTTTAATGGTTCTTACTATTAATTATTCCATGACATTTTTTGTAGGAAATGACACATTTTATAGGAGGCTTTATGACCTCACGTTGCAAAGATTCGGGCCCACCATATGTAAAAGTTGGAACATCATAACTGAACTAATTTTATCCCACTAATTTTTTTCATATCATTAATTGGTACAACATTTTTCCATTCATTCGGGTATTTTCTTATACTAGCTATATCTAACAATTTTGTGTTTTTCTTAAAAGGTGGAACTACCAAGATCAAAAATTAAAGGATGAGCTCATCAAAGATATAGAGCATGAGTTTGGTAGTAATATTTTTGATCATAAGAAATTGTTAGAAAAAGCTTCTCTACATCTTAAGGTTGTGAGGGACACATATAAAAAGAGCCTCATCCTAAACCTGAAGTATGAGCGTCCTCCCTTTGTTTTAGTGAGGGACTGGAATGAGTTCATTTTGGATGCAAAGGAGAAAGGGGAACATCCAAAAGAAAGTACACCAAAAAATCTGAAAAGGTATGCAATAGTATTAACTACTAGTACATTAATGAGCAAATTTAGGGTACATTATATTGATGCTTCTCATGCTATTGGTATGAACTAGACTTCTATTGCTTCCATTCTTGTCACAATTTTTTAATGTTAAACTGTATTTCAGGTGCAATGCCTGCTAGCCTTGTAGCCTATGTTGTTGAAGTTACTACTCCCACTTTTGTTTTGAACAAAATTCTACTAATAATGCTGACTCTTAAATAATTGCTCTTGGGCCTTGTTGACAAGTTGTAGTGGGGTTTCCTTTGTTGCAATCCTAACAATAGCGTTGCTTAGACTTTTGTCCAAGTGCATAGGAATAGGTTTTTTTTGTTGTGTTGTTGATGCCCTATGTTTATGCTTTCATCCCTTGTTTGTGTAAAGGTTAACAACCCCTTGTTTTGGCTGTTACAGAAAAACAACATATCAATATCATCCTTTTAGATTGAACAATACTAGATGAGTAATGATACTATCGTGAAAAATACAAGAAGCCAAGACTACAATATACACTCGTTTGATGAAGCAAATAAAATCCTTCCAACAATAATTAGTCATAACTATCAAAGTGAATTTTTAGGATTTTATAAACACAATTGGAAAATGTATCAAGAAGATTTCATGTCTTTCTCATGGCAACTTTGGTTGTTATGTGGAAAATTGGCCTCATTCTTTTAACAATTATTTTCATGTTATCCGTAGAATTTTTTTTATCATTTAAGTTTCTTGTTCTTGCAAGATGAACTACGAGATGCAATGTTATTGGTGTTTGCAAATAAGTAGGATATTCCCAATGCAATCATGATAAACTTGGGTTGCATTCTCTTAGGCAGCAACACTTGTGAGTATTACATTCTTTATAATTTTCAATATTAAAAATTGTAGATACTAATCATCTATTATGCTGCACTATTTCTACTTTGCATATAGTTTATCATCACTCTAGTAAATGAGAAAAAAATTGGAATGTAGTGTTGCTTGTGAAATAGCTTGTATCATGTCCTAAGTATATACAAAGCATTTGTGATAGTTTGTTATAAATAAATCCTTTTATTTTAGTTCTTATGGCTTTTGTTTTATTTTGCAAGTTTGAAAGATTATAGTGGAATAGGGTTCAATAATTTTGTATTACAAAAACATCTTATTTCTTTATTGATACAGATAGATTGAGGAGGTAAAAATTCAATTTTGATGCATACTCATATGTAGGATGCAAACTTATTTTGATGTGACATTATGTGTGTTCTCTTTCACATTTTACTATCAATTTTCTATCCAATTTAATGACCCAAAACTACTGAGAAAAACTATGAAGGTCACAATTGCTATTAAAATCTTGTACTACCTTTTTATGTTTATTGCTTACCTATCTACAACTCCACAATTGAATATTGACAGTCTCTTGCCCTCATCGTGAAACTAAACTACTTTAGTTTTATTGATGCAACTGAACTACAAGTGCCTTTTGTGTTCTTGACAAATCATAAGCTTTCAACTTTTGTGAAGCCATTGCAAATGCAAATGAACAATTGGTGAGGTGTCAATTTTAAGGCAATTTTTTGTTTTTATAATGTACAGTTCAATTGCTAGAAATATTTCATCTAGATTGTTAATTGATAGATTGTTGGCTTTTCATGTCATTTTCTACTTTGGTTGGGTAGTTCTCCTTGCATTTGTAAATCACAAATCTTGCTATAGTCTTTAGGCTAATGAAAGTTTGGTATTACATCCAGGGTGATAACATAGTTGACTTAAAACTTTGCATTAAAGAAAACACGATAATATTTGAATTGTGGATATTTTTAAATTATGTTGGTTTTAGACATATTTATAGTTATAGTTATATATGCGCTCTTATGATGATGTGGTTGGGACTGTAACATTTTTTGTCACGTTTATCTATTTGGAAAATAGATGAAATTATTGGCTTTCATTCTTGATAAATAATTCTTTCCTAATTTTATTATTCCCTGCAGGAACCAAAATTTAGATGCGATGTGCCAATTATTGCAAAGGCTTTTCTCTCATAGAAACCTTTTAAATTGCACAAAATTTGAGTTGAAAAGCATAATTGCTCAGTGGAGACTCAGGATATCGTGCACATTTCTTCCTCCTTCCCATTGTTTTGTATGAAATAAATCATGTGACGAATGAAACAATGGTGTTGAGGTAGAAATATGCATGATACCCTGACTCTCATGCACTGAGCAATTACACTTTAGAATCAAGTTTTGTACAGTTTAGAAGGCTCCTATGGGAGCAAAGCTTTTACAATAACTGGGATAGCTCGTCAAAATTTCTACATATCTTGGTCTCAATTTTGACGCAAATGCAAATAAGAATTGGTGTTTTGGTCACAATTTTGACACCAAACTAGTTGCCTTTGACGTCGCTTGTATGGCATTGACATAGAAAAGTAAGGGGTTTTCGTCACAATTTAGACAGCAAATTGGTGTAGGTTTACATCAAAATTTTGACCAGTGGCACTCGTAAATAAGGAAATAACAGTTCAAGTTAGACTAGCAAAATTGACAAAATTCACGTTGGTAAGTCCACCTTTATGAAGTTGAAATTTTGACGCAGAATGTATGTGGCAAAAAATTGACCAAAAAAGATCGATAGCAAGCTTGGTCGCCTTATTGACCTACTCTTGTCAAAATTTTGACCTTTTCGCGTTGAAATTTAGGCCTAAATTTACTATCGAATACCTAATAGCTGGAGAGGCCAATGAAAGATCTATAAGTTAAGCAGTCTCCCTTGATGGATTTATCTACCAACAAGCTTGGTGTCATGGGCATCGCTATCATTCATTAAGAATTTCTTAGGCAAATAATCATGAAGATGATATGATGACTAGTCTCTAAAAGAAGACTCCAACAAAATTTAGATTGTATCTACTTCTTTGAATTAGATGAATTAAAATAGAAATGATTAAGATTTATATTTGAATTTTAACCATTTTTGAAAATAATTGACAATCGTGTTCTATGTGTAATTATCTACCTACAAATTGTATGTTGTTTAAAAAAAAGTGGTATTTAATTTGTTCAAGTATAGGATTTTTAAATTGAAACAAATTAATAAAATAATAACCCTAATCTAGTAACCCTTCTTTATAGTTATTTGTTATATGCCTTCACCTCTAGTAGTTGTGCCCTTACCTTTAATACCTTTGCTTTAGCTAATGGGTAAACAACTGGTGCTGCAACTTGGTCCAATTGAGCTTGGATGGAATAAAATGCTATGAAATGAAAACTTAAATTGTATATAGAAGGAAAAATAAGTAGACATAATAGTTGTGCTTCTATAAAAAGATACTTTAGAACAACAAGAATTATCCATAACCATGCAAGAATAAACTACACCAAGTGCCTACTCGTGCAAGAAGAAATGTGTTACATAGAACTGTCACAAGATCATAAGATCAACATTCTTTCCAAAATAAAATATTTATGTTTTCATTTGATCAAAACTACTAGAAAAGAGAAATAAAATAACCTAGGTGAGTTAGTTATGCACCATTCAGGAGAATAGTGAGTGTCAACAAGTATGTCAATTTGGATACTACCTCCAAAATTATTGCACTTTGTCTGAAAAGAAAATCAAAGTAGTGTGAAATGACATAGTGGAAACCAAAAAGAGAAGATTGATGGCTATTGAGATTGTTTCTGCCACAATCAAATTTCACAATCCCAAGCTCATCTGCATCCCTAACGTTGGCAATAAAAAGTGTTTGACCATCACCAAATTATGAAATTCAAATACTCTTCTTGCTTGTTCTGTAAAGTTTATGGAATTTGAAAGTTACCCAATGGGATCTAGAAATCCCATTGGTGTCCTCACTTCAACTTCATTCATGTTCATGCTAAATGAAAAATACCAGAAATAAATTAGCACATGTCCTCCAGTATGTGCAACATTTCTGCTTGGAACATATAGGAGTCAATATATCAAACTATACCACATCGAAAGTGAATTAGTAATATGTAATACGTTATTTCCAAACTGTTCATTACGACACAAAAATATTAGAGATTTGGTAAAGGGTAAGCTGCCAATTTTGACCATTCAAAACATGAACTTTAGATCATGTTAATTAGCTATAGATGAACTGGTACCAAATTGAAGTTTATGATATTGATGCATAAATTAACCATGATATGGAGAAACTAGAATGTAAATGATGACATCATAGTAGAAAAAATATTAAATGTGAGAGCATAAAAACAAGTTCATTGCACTAGAGAGTAGAAAAACAATTTCATTCTAATGTTTGTCTAGAATTTCCTCAACATTCTTGTACATGCTCACTATGTAGCTTAGCACTATAGACATCATCTTAATATGCAAGGTTTCTAATAAACTATTAATCCTTAACTTACCAAGCCACCAATCATGCTTCCATGTGCAAGTTTATAGTTATACATAGATGCTCAAGTTTTTCTACAATTTGCCAATACACTTCAATTTTAAAAAAATCTTTTGACAATCTAATGCTTAAAAGGAAGCCAATCAAATACTTTGATATTTCCCACATTTTTTAAAAGCACACCTAACTATTCCAACATATCACTTTAATATTTGCTAGTTCTCATGTACACAAACTTGTGAAGCCTCCATTTTGGTCACACAAAATGTGCCAACGTTTATACTAGATAGAAAACAAATATGGGTTAATGAGTTTGACTCACAATCACACAGTTAAATCTTGATAGAAATATCACAACTAAAATCAATCATCTTTCCTTTACAAACATTGAAGATAAATCTAACAAAATAAATTTTTAGCAATACTATTTTGGCTAGGAAAACAATATTAATCATGGTTGAAATTTTAAATTTTAGACTTCCTTAAGAGTTCTGTGCCATGAAATGACCTAAAAATTTCTTGATTGAAATTATGGAAATAGAAATGATTTTAACACATCACACAAATCATACCATGGGAAGAGAAGAAAGAATCCAAAATATTGAGAAGTTTTAAGGCAAGATTTCAACTTTGAGAAAAAGTAAAATTATTATCATAGAGATATGCCACTGTAATAAATGACTTATAAATTTTAGACATGAGATAGTTAGCATTAGTAAGCTAATGCATGCCTAGAAGGCAGGGTATCACACTCACTAGTAGTGAGCACAAAAGAGGAGAAGGCTGCTCAAAGATTTGTACAAATATCTTAGGAGTTGTAAACTAAATAGAAATGTAATTCATATTAACATGAGTTTGACTCATCTTTCATATGATAGTGTAAAAGAATTTAATAAATATATATATGAAATTGTAACATTGAATACCTTGAAAATAGGGGCAAAGATGAAGGTTACAAGTATTTAAGAATAAATAAAGTTTGTTGTAGGAATGCTATTATGAAGCTGTATACATGGCATCTGAGTCAACGTAATAAGGCCCTGGCGATTATTGTCATAGATCACCTCGAAAGGTATGAAACAAACACTATTAACATTGAGCTCAACAAATCAACTTCAAAATGTTGAGGAACTAACTACGAGTACAAGTCTATCACAAATTATTGGTCACATCTAGGGATGAATGGATCTCATATTTGACATCAAAATGATCAAATATTACACAAAACTATCACCAAACATAAGAGACTAATCCAACACTGTCTCAATGGCCTCCAAACACTTCCAGCAGAAAAACATAATGCTACTATATTTTAATTTCAAGCATGTGAGACAAATGATATTCTGCATCTATCATGAAGCCTCTGAATAAAAGGTTTGGTGTCTGAATATTTTTTCTATTAGATAAATCAAAGTGGAATATAAGCATACCTATACAATTAGGCCATTGTAGCAATATTACCTCTTTTCCTCCTCCCCACAACCTTCTTATCAACTCTATGTTAGTTTCATTAGGCATCTTCCTCTATCTCCCTTCATTAGATTTCTTGAAGAATCAATTTAAGTTTCACATTGATAATAATAGACTTACATGGGTGATTCTACCAGAGCTCAGGAATTATAGTTCACAACTAGATTTCTAAATTTAGAGTTGCCTCTTAGCGTAAGACTAATTGGCCAAATCCTCACTATCAATAGAACTTGGTCATCCACCACTATAGGAATTGAGAATAACATGGAAAGCTTCATTGTTGAGAAAGGATGATAGAATTCATCTTTCACCTGATAGTTAGATAAGGTTGTTTTTAGAAAGCTTTCAAACTATAATTGCAACACATCCTCTACATGCAAATTTGTGTCTCAATTTTGCTCCTCTCCTATTGCCATTGTACAACCCCATCTCCCAATAATTGAGCTTACCAAATCCAACATACTCCTATAGAGAAATGTGCCTTCTCTCACATCAGGATCATATGAGATATTTCCATCACCCAAGCTTAAAATAGCAATGAGAAAATTAACCTTGTATTGAGGGCCAGCCAAGTACATTGCCAAGATTTTCACAACTTGGAGGCATCGATGCTGAGTCATTAATGTCATAAATCAAAAGTTTCAAAACCACACAAAATTATCAAATTTGTGTGCATACCTTAAGAAAAAGAATTATTTAAATAAATGAAAATCTACCTCATACAAACCTAATTGACTACTGGAACCTAAAACAAAAATCATTTTAACGAAAATATCATGCAAATTTAGAGGGAATACCTAGTAGTTGGAGAGGCCAATGAAAGATCTATAAGTGAAGTAGTCTCTCTTGATGGATTTATCTACCAATAGGCTTGGCATCATGGGCATCACTATCATTCTTTAAGCATTTCTTAGGCAAATAATCATGAAGATGATATGATGACCAGTCTCTAAAAGAAGACACCAACAAAATTTAGATTGTATCTACTTCTTTGAATTAGATGAATAAAAATAGAAACTATTAATATTTATATTTGAATTTTAACCATCTTTAAAAGTAACTGACAATCATGTTCTATGTGCAATTATCTACCCACAAATTATATGTTGTTTAAAAAAATTTGGTATTTAATCTGTTCAAGTATAGGATTTTTAAATTGAAAAAAATTAATATAATAATAGCCCTAATCAAGTAGCCCCTATCTATAGTTCTTTCTTATATGCCTTCACCTTTAGTAGTTGTGCCCTTGAATTTAATACCTTTGCTTTAGCTAATGGGTAAACAATTGGTGTTGCAACTTGGTCCAATTGAGCTTGGATGGAATAAAATGCTATGAAATGAAAGCTTAAATTGTATATAGAGGGAAAAAGAAGTAGACATAATAGTTGCGCTCCTATGAAAAGATACTTTAGAACAACAAGAATTATCCATAACCATGTAAGAATGAACTAGACCAAGTGCCTGCTCCTACAAGAAGAAATAAATTACATAGAACTGCCACTAGATCATAAGATCAACATTCTTTCCAAAATAAAATATTTATGTTTTCATATGATCAAGATTGCTAGGAAAGAGAAATAACATAACCTAGGTGAGTTGTGCACCATTCAGGAGAATAGTGAGTGCAAAAAAGTATGTCAATTTGGATATTGCCTCCAAAATTTTTGCACTCTGTCTAAAAAGCAAAGCAAAGTCAATGTGAAATGGTCAATTTGGATATTGCCTCCAAAATTATTGCACTCTGTCTAAAAAGAAAAGCAAAGTCAATGTGAAATGACATAGTGGAAACCCAAAAGAGAAGATTGATGGCTATTGAGATTGTCACTGCCACAATCAAATTTTACAATCCCAAGCTCACCTACATCCCTGACCTTGGCAATAAAAAGTGTCTAACCATCACCAAATTATGAAATTCAAATACTTTTCTTGCTTGTTCTATAAAGTTTATGGAATTTGAAATTTACACAATGGGATCTAGAAATCCCACCCGTGTCCTCACTTCAACTCCATTCATGTTCATGCTAAATTAAAAATACCATAAATAAATCAGCACATGTCCTGTAGTATTTGCAACATTGCTACTTGGAACACAAAAAATGACATCATTGGATGCAAGGAGACTTGTGATTCTGCTACCCACTAGCCAGCTAGTAACTTTCTATAGTTCTTCTCTTAGCCATATCTGAATTTTAGCTGGAGATGAACTGCAGTGCAAGTAAATGAAATCTTCAGTTATAGCCATTGCTCGAACATAAGATCTTATTGATGCCATTGAAAGGAGTGCTCCATCCTATCTCCTCCATACTTTGAGGTTGAAACCATCCACTAGGGCACTTGTAGTATAAATCCAATCTCTAAAAGGGACTATTGCATACACCAATTTCCTTCCCATCCAGGTTCTTGCACATCCTTGCATTTGTTTCACCTGGTTACATCTATCTCTTGTATGCTTGAATCTTTGCATCCACAAAAGATTTTGTCTTTAGATGTGACAAGACTTTAAACTTGCATATTTTCATTAAGAACCTTTATTACCCTCTATCCATTTTGTACCTTAACTCCACAACTCTTGGTGACTAGAAAAAGCATTATCAATATTAGTTCTAGAATTTGATTGTGTCTGAAATTTTTAGCATCAACATAGGGCCACTCCTTCCTCTTTTTATATCTTTGTGTCTCCTCCAGTCTACTACTTCATTTTTCTATTCTCTTGCTCTTCATCTTGATGATGGATCACTGGGTGTGATCTAAAATGTTGATGCTAAAAATTTCAAACATAATCAAATTCCAGAAAAATTGATATTGATATTGCTAATGGATTGTGGAAATCAAATGACACTCATAGAAAAAGTATCTCACTATGGGAATCTACCTGATGTATTGGATCCATTATGTCCATCACCATTATACACTCCAATCTCCCATGTAGACCATTCTAAATATGCATAGTTATATCTATAGATCCACTAATAAGACACTTGCTAGTCTTGAGAAATGAAAAACATGTCACTGATTTGTCATGCTCCCTGACCTGTTGCATTCATCCACATCTGTGCAACTTGTGCTGTTAGAGTAACCAGTCCCTTTATAGCCCGAAAGACATTGTCATTGGAGAATCTTTGTTGAAATGAGGCAAAGAAAGGAATGAAGAAAATATACCTAGCTTAGATGTGGGAATGAATCTTTCCCATGCTCATACCTTACTTGTGAATGAATGAACTTTTTTCTTTTTTACCTACTAATGAAACTTTTTCTTTTTTACCTGTGAATGAATTTGTCAAAATTCAACTTGGGAAAACAAAGGTTGGTCAAAATTTTGACCAAAGTGGGCATATAATTTTTTTTTCAACCATCGCGAGAATGAAAAAAAGAAGAAGGAGGATTAATAGTTTTGGTCAAAAATTTTGGTAGAAAAATAGGTGCAAATGTACTAGTGCTAATAGGGTGAACTAAATCCTTTAATAGGGTCACACCTAATAGTGTTGATGCAGAGCATCTTAAAAATCAACCAATTAATGGGATGCATTATGATCCCTTTAACATCCATTAAATAAATTTCATTGTTAGAGGCATCTCATGAGGTAAAAGAAAACATTTTTCAACAAAAATAATCAACGCTTCTCCATTTCAATATCCTAATTTCTGTATCTGATTCCATTATTCATAACTTTTGTTCTAAATGTCTTCTTGAAAAACCCTATGGTATAATTGTTCCAAATTAAACCTATTAAAACCTATATAAATCTTAGAACATTTAAATACATCAATTACAAATTACACTGTCTACACCAAGACCCATTTTCTCAATCATAAACCAAAAGTAAAACATGTAACCCTACCTAGGGAATCAAATATCTTTCACAAAAAAAATTCAAATGACATCAAACCAATTCCACATTATCCATTTGTGAGTCTATTTTCCAAATCTATAATCCATTAATTTTTTTAATACATAAATAATTATATAAGCACAAATCTTTTGCTACAACACCATTGAAGGAATTTAAAAATCAGTTTTGCCTCAAATCTTCATAACTTTAACAAATCTGCATAAAAATGTCTCAAAAAAAGAGGAAATGGAAGTTAATTCACATATATTTCCAATTAATCCATTTATAGTTCTTTAAAAATCCATATGTGTCCATACCAAATGATGCAACATGATTATTTGCAAGAGTTCTCAAATCTGAAAATAATAATGTTTACCAAAATTTTGACTGCACAACTTTTTTCTAATCTTACAAACATGTCATAATAGAATATTAATCACCATTTACAATAATTTTACCATTCCTTAGCTTTAGAAACACCTTTTGACCTCTTGACCTTATTAGGAAAACTAGGGAAAATTGACAACTTTTATAATTTATGACAAAATGGCTTCATAGCCTTTACATCTTAACCCAAATGCAACATAAATGACTCAAATGGATTTAAATATATCATATAAAGAATCTTAACCTTCTCATGTTCTTGTTCTTTAGGTGCTCCTACACCATAGTCCCAACCTTGAAAAGTTTCCAAGTCTCTTGAAAACATGGAACCAATATCCTGCAAAAAAAATTAGACCAAAAATCTGCACTCAACTTATTTTATTCTTCATGCCTAGATCACTATCATATCTTCCCTTAAGGACATAGAACTGCCCTCAAAATCACATTCTCAAATACTCCTACTAGTGGATCATTAATTACTACAACTTCCATGGTACCTTATCAGTTAGATATCCTCCTTTACCATACTGCTTCAAACTCACCAAAACTAACTCTTCATGTGCCTCACCTAGGAGTCCTCCTCTTTGCCTCTCTACTTAGTCTCTTGGCATCTACCGGACCTTCCCATGGACCTTGACAAGAATTCCATATTTATCAAAACAACAATATAATATCTTCCTTTTGCAGCAAGATAGATGAGCACCTGCAACCAAAAGCTCATTAAAAAATCAAAACCAAATATTCAAGGTCCTGGTGTGGATTTCCTCCTTCGATGCTCTACCCACACACTCAAGATCTTCAAGATTTGATATCAATTTTTTGTAGAGAATATTACAAATCAACCAATCAATGAGATACATTCTAATCCCTTCAACATACATTAAATAAATTGTTAGAGGCACCTCACAAGGTAAAACAATACTTTTTTTGAACACAAGAATATCAACCCTTCTGCATTTGTATATCCTGATTTCTATATCTAATTCCATTACTCATAACTTTTGTTCTAAATGTTTGCTTGCAAAACCCTCTAGTGGAATTGTTCAAAATTTGACTTATTAAAATATATCCAAATCTTAGAACAATCCAATACATCAATCACAAATTATGCGTTTGCACCAAGACTCATTTTCTTTGTCATAAACTAGAAGTAAAACATATAACCCTGCCTAAGGCATCTAGTATCTTTCACAAAAAAATAAAATGACACCAAACCAATTCCACATTATCCATTTATGATTATAATTTCTAGATATTTAAGCCATTATTTTTTTCACTACATAAATAATTATATAATCACAAATCTTTGCCTGCAACACCACTGAAGGTATTTAAAAACCAATTTCCACTCAAATATTCATAACTTTCACAAATCTACATTAAAACATCTCAAAAAAAAGGAAATGTAAGGTAATTCATATATATTTCCAACTAACCCATTTAGAGTTCTTTAACCATCCATATGTGTCCATATCAAATGCTACAATATGACTGTTTGCAAGAGTTCTCAAATCTGAAAATAATAACTTTCACCAAAAGTTTGACCTCACAACTTTGTTTTAACCTTAAAAACATGTCATAATGGAATATTAAAAAAAATTTACAATAATTTTATCCTTCATTGGGTTTAAAAACACATTTTGACCTCTTGACCTTACTAGGACAACTAGGGCAACTTGACAACTTTTATAATTTATGATAAAATGGATTCATAGCCTTTACATCTTGACCCATATACAATATAAATGACTCAAATGATTTAAATATATCATATAAGGAATCTTAACCTTCTCATGTTATTTTACTTTAGGTGCTCCTACACCAAGTGTGTTTTGTAACCTTTAACAAGATTGGCTCCTAACAGGGCTCACTTCAAAAGAGTGAAAAATAGTAACTAGTTGCAATTGGTGGTTTTTCCCAAATTGGGTTTCCACATTAAATCTTGGTGTCTCTTGCATTCATGTTATTTTATTTATGATTATGTAACTAAGTTAATTAAGGTTAATCACACTAAACATCTTAAGAAGGAATTATTTCAGTGTTTTTTGATTGATAGTAATTCTTAGTGTTAACTGAGTTACAACAATATTTCAATTTCAGCAGAGTTTGGTTTTGAATTGTATTGACATCTTAAGGAATGTTGGATTTGTTTTTGTGGTAACTAATTCATCCCTCCACTCTTAGTCAGTCCACTTATATTTCCAACAACATCATATTCTACAAGATCATCCCACTTCCAATCCTAGAATTGCTGCACATTCACCCATGGAAACTGTTATTTAATATCTCCAAGTAAAATATGCATTATCAACATTTTAATTTTAGAATAGAATTTTTGGGGTGGAATTCCTATAATTATTATTTTTACATTGGATGCTTGTAGTTTTATGAAGTTTTAATAGTGTAGTGAACTATATTTATGGCATCTTGGTTATATGGATAAGGTTGAAACGATGATAAATGCTTTAATTCTATGATATATGATAGTTAATGATAAGATAAAAATAGATGACATCTATATTTTTAAGAAATATTATTATTTCATCAAAGAAATCCTATTACAAATTAGCTACATAATGTTGAAAAACACAACTTGCTAAGATGATGAAGGTATTTTAATTTTAAGTAATATGATAGCTGGCTAGAACATAAGATAAGAACATATGACACCTATATATCTTTGAAAAAATTCATATCTCATGAGTAAAATTAACATATGACTGAAAGGTCCTAATTACAAATTAGTTTCAAAGAGTCTAGAGAAGTGACTAACTAAAATGCTGACATAAATGAAAAGTTGCTTTGTGGGCATTACAAATTATCATTACTCTCCATATCATGAATCATTCCATATGACCAATAAAAACCATCAAAATAGGAAAAAGAAGAACAATATAGGGCAAAGAAATGGAGGAAAAAAAAAATATAAACTATGTATTTCCCTCTATGTTATGTTGTAGATAATATGATTATAAGTGAAAGTGGTACACCCACTACTGATCCAGACATCAAATCTAGAATCAACCAACATAAATGCTAAAGACTATTTAGGCTCAAAAGCCATGATTCACCACCCTACAAAACCATATTCATGATCAAATGAAAAATTAAAAAATGAAAACAATAATTACTCACATTCAATTGTGGAGAAATTGAGCCATATGTTACATGGTCTTTAACACCTCTATTAATCCATGGTGTAAGAAAAAAAGTTTCTTCAAGGAGGTCTCAAATGTTCTATTATACAGGTTTCCTAGATTCTATCCAGTGCTCCCATAATATCCTCTATGCTATCTAGCTATTGTTTCTACCATGTAGTCTCTTTCTAAAGCTGCTCCTTCTCCTTCTAGTATATTGCCAGAAAATTTCTCTCTTGCCTTAAATTGTAATCAAACTTCTAAATATCCACTCTCTACCATATCTAAAATCAACTTCAAATTATGTTGTAACTTTGGCATAGGTTTTTGATCCTTGATAGCTAATAGTTCTTTAGGTGCATTTTTGTGTGAAATCATTAACCTTGTTGAACAATAGTAAACTCTTAGAAAGTGTTGTGAGGCCTCACCTTGAACCATCGTAGCATAGTTCATATTTTATTAGTTTGATACTCTCGAGTTGATATGTCGAGATACTATCGGATACACTGAACATATTATGTTATTTCATGTTTTGTGATGTTTACTTTCAGATATTTGATTTCATCATTTAATGTTTTATGAACATGTATTTTGATGAAGAAAGTGAATGCAAAATTAAAACTTTGATTATGCAATTTTAATGATTGAGAATATGAGTAGAATGAGATAAAAAATTGATTATTTGAAAGATGAATCTTTTAATTTATGAGATTTCCCTAATATGTTATATACATATGTGCATGTGATTTTCTTGAGCTACTGATGTGTGCAATGAGTGTGCAAGATATTTTAGCTGAGAAACCTAACGAAGAAACAAAACTAAACCCTATGTACCACTTGTGGAAACCTCGTTGTTTTTATTTTATTTGTATCGTGAGATGTATGAATGTATCATTTTGTAATCAGTAAATGTTAATGTTTTGTAACAATGTTTTTTATAGTGTCGCTTGACAATCGTGAATTGTATATGCATTTCAGCATGATACTTAGGGTTAATCAAGTAACCTAAAAATCTAAATTAGACTAAGTTAGTGACCTTTTTGCTAATCAACTTATAATCGAGATTAATTACCCTTAATCTAGATTAGTGTTTTATTTGCATTTTGAAGGTAGTTAGTAAGTCCTAAAATTTCCTAGCTTTTGATAGGTCCCCAATTAATCCTTAAGGCCTAAAAACATAGAATCTAAGTACCCAAGGGGTATGGGTATGGGTTGGGGGCATTTTCCATCCTCCTAGCCCCTTTTGTTGACTTTTATGGTCACTCAAAAAACCCAATTTTTGCTTTATTGCGAAAATTGATAGTTTTCATCATGAGTTGGATGACCTTAACTCCACCTTGAAGTTAGCCTTAGGTCTAGTTGTGTTAGAAGCTTCTAGAACTTTTTAGCAAGTGGGGGAGTTATTGCTTTTAGAGGTTGTTGAGTTTAGGATCTTATTTAGAGGCAATTTTGAGAGGGTTTGGGGTGTTCACCCAACCTCTAGTTTTAGAGTGGATTTTAGAATTGAAGGAGAAGGAGGGGAAAACAAGCTCATCTCAAATTTGTGCATTTTTCATAACCCAATTTTTGAAGGTAGGAATACTTCACCTCATTTTGGTTTCATGTTGTGCTTCATGTTTTAGTTTTATTGCTTATGTATGTTTGTGTGTGTGTGTTGAGTATGTTGGGAGGGATTGAAAACAGGTTTTTTTAAATGTGTTTTGCTTTGAATTTTTGAAGGTTTTTTTTTTGAATGGGTTTTTTGGCATTACTCACCCTTGGGTAGGGTAGAAGTGGCCATTTATAGGGGAAGGTCATTAGTTGGACTCCAATAGTGTAGAGTCTTTTCTTTGGCTGAGAAGAATGAGAGATGGTAGGGTGTTATGGGCCCCTACCTATCAACACAAACCACGTATGAGTTTTGGCATATAAGAATGGAAGAACAAAAACTCTTGAGTTATAGCCTTGATAGGGCATTTTTTTGGTGATGTGTCTGACGTCTCCTGTTGGAAAAATCCACCTTCTCCCTAGTTTAGTTTAATGTCGAACTTGTTGTGTATACCTCAGATGGGAGTGAATGTCTAATTTGTCTTCATGTTATGATTTGTTGTCTCCTGGTTAGTTTTCATCCTCTCCATGTTCACCATGATGTATTTCCAAATTCAAAATGGATCTCTTGTTAAGGGCCAACAAAGAAACTTGTTATTGAAATTCAATTATGTTGAGGAGTTTTCTCCTTGGGATTGAAATCTTGTGTAAAATGTATTTAAAATTATTGTTGAAGTGGCAATGCTATCAGGTTTTCTTCTTGGTTCTTTCCCATCAGAGCCTTTGAATCAAGTGGTCAATAAAATAATGATTGATTAATATCATTGCTTATGAGATTTTTGTATTTTTCAGTTATATGTATGTGTATTGAAAATGAGATAAAATGATGATGTTCAATTATACAAATTTCAAGTTCAAATATGATAAGGCAAAAATTATGTTATGTTTGGAACTTTGATTCATTTTCGTGATTATTGGGAAATAAAATCAATCTCGCACTGTTGTTAAAATGAATTGTCCAATTCCTTAGCCTAACGAGGTATTTAGCAATTTTATTAGAGAGGAGAAAAGTTTATAAACCCCCTTGTTATAAAAAGAAAATACATAATTTGAAAAAAAAATTATACTTAGAAAATAATTTAAAAAAAAATCTACACTTAGACAATATAGACTTAAAAAAAAAAAATTGCATCCTAGAGCAAGAAAAAAGCCTTTGGATTTTGTATGGCAAAATGTTTTATTCTCATATAGCAACAGAGAATATTCCAAATAGATTCCTTTGGAAAATTTGAATTTCTAAATTTACTTAATTCCAAAAAGAACATATAAGTAAATAACTAATTATATAAATAAAATATCTACATAGTATGTCTACTCCCACCAATTTAACTTTATGTTATTACTCCACCCTCCATCTTCCTAGGTGCCAACTTTTTAAAAGGGCATGATTGAGTTTTAAACAAAGTCAAAATGTTTTAATGGTATTACACCCCCCATGTTCTCCCATCAATTTCACAGCCAAGTACTCCTATGTGGATTGACAAGATAGGGGCAAGTTGAAGGGTGGCATTAAAGCCAATGCATAAAATTATGTTTTAAACCTTTTTCCCTTACCTTTTTCCTAGCGCCTAGTTTGGAAGTCTTTTCATGTATGTGTGAAGTGGAAAGGGGGGGGTGGGGTTGTTATGAGTGGGTTGCAAGTTTGTTTTTAAAATAATAAAAACAAAGGACAACTTTCCTTCTCACCTTTTTGGCATCACCTAACTTGAAGGTTTTCTTTGCACATGCTTTGAGGAAGGGTAGACTTGGATCAGCATGCAATTTTTTATGGAACTTGCACAGGTAGTTATATGTGCTTAGAGTTAGGAGTGTGGGGGGGAGATGTGACGTGGCTTAGGGAGATTTGGTGAGAGTAGGGAAAAGTAAGTTAGTAGAAATTTAAGCTAGAATATTAGTGACTAGTTTATATGATAGTTAGTTTTAGTTTAAAGGATAGTTAGTTATATTAAATTAGTTTAGGCTAGTGTTAAGTTAAGTTAGTATGTTAGTTAATAGTGTTATGTATGTTGTTAATTTAATTGTTTTTTTTAGTATGTTTTATTTTATATAAAGTTTTTAAATTTAATGTAGTTTAAATTATTAAATAGTACTTGTTGAGTAGATTAGTGTAATTTAGATTTAGTTAAATATGTTTTGGTATTAGTATATATTTTTAAAAAATAATTAAGTGACCATATTGTTTAAAAATAAATAAATAGGAAGTCAATTATTGTGGTTTTAAATATAAATGATTTTAGCATGTTAAGTTTAGATTTTAGTTTATTTAACTTTAGTTGTATTATTATTTTAGAACAGATCATAAATTCAAACAAAATTATTATTAGAATAAAGATTTAAATAAGTTTGTTTAATTGTGTGATAGACATTATCTTAATTAACAAGTTTATTTTTGAATGATTAGACTTATATTACTTAAATGGTTATTCGAATAAACAAATTTGATTATTGATTGATATTTTTTGCTTAAAAGATATTCTATTGATTTATGTAATAGGATTTAAATTGAGTGTAATTATGTTTTACTATCGTTCTAAGAATGTAAGATTTTAAGGGTATTTGAAAATAATAAAGTGTTAGGTCTTTTGAATTATTTTGTTTAATTTAATTAATTAATTTAACAACGAACATTTAAGTTTAGCAATCTTTTCCTTCATGATGCTTTCAAACTTGAGTTGCAATCTTAAAGTATTAATAGGAGATCTTGTATCCATCTTATAGTGTACCTATACATTAACTTGAAACATACCTATTGAACTTAATGAATTTAAATTATTACACTTAAATAAAAAATAAAAAATTTATGCGTGTTTTTGCCCTTGCATTTTGGGCATGACATTTTGGTATCAGAGCATGTGTTTCAACACTAGGAACCTAAAACCATTATGCTTCTGAATCATAAACCAAACTTTAAATTGTGTAGGATGCCTCTTGTTACACGAAGCAGCTGACGAGGCAGAGGTTGTAGGGTGAGAGGTAGTAGAGCAAGATAGGAGGATGGACCACAACCACCATGACCATCTCCACCACCACTACCACCGAACTCGAATTAGGATATTTTGGATGCCCTTTAGACATTGATTGGTGTAGTTTAGTAGAGGGTACTACCTATAGTATAGTGAGGGTAGAAAATTCTCATAGTGGAAGTAGAGGGACCCAAAGGAGGTAGAGAGAGGAGTAGGACTCCCCACCGAGGTAGGTTGAGGGATAGGGTGAGCATGAGGGTGAGTTGATACATCAGAGAGGACCACCACTCGATAGACCTCCCAGACAAATAGGAGATGATATCAGGGAGTTGATACGGCTTGGGCCACCATTCTTTATCGGGTCCACAGAGGGAACAGTAGCAAAGTCCTAGTTACAGAGTCTAAATCAGTGCTTTGGATTATGTCCTTATGGGATTAATTTGACAACACGTCTAGTAGTCCATCAGTTGAGAGGTGATACCTTCAATTGGTGGCATTAGGAGGAGACTATAGGAGGAGTGAGGATGGATACCCTCACATGGGATTCATTCTTGGAGAGATTCTTGGAGAGGTACCTATCTGAGTATTTCAGACAGAAGCAAATAGAGGAATTTCATTCTCTATATCAAAGGGGTCTTATAGTAGCTCAGTATGAGAGTAGGTTTCTCGAGCTCCTTCCTTATGTTGAATACATGAAGGATGAGAAACTACGAGTGCATCGCTTCCTCATGGGCCTAAATTTTTCACTCTAGGGTCTAGTATATTTGGTCTTCCCTACTACCTTTAGATAGGTAGTTGAGATAGCACTAGTTGTTGAGGATACTCAAGGTAGACAGGAGTCATAGGATCAGTCTCATAACCAAAAATCTACCTAGTAGAAACCCCCTTAGAAAGGGAATCAAAACTATACAACAGGGTCCTCTAAGGGCCAACAATCTTAGCAGTAGAAACCATAACATCAACAGTAGAAACCCTCATAGGGTTATCAGGGCTCCAAGCCCAAGAAATGGTATTCACAAGGTCCCAAATAGGATCCCCATAGTCATAGTCAGTAAAGACTCAACAGTCTTCCAGGGGTGAATACGGTGGATCCAATAGGTTAGGAGGCCCACAACAGTCTGGATCATAGGGTGCATGATCTTATACCCAAGGACCATGCTACACTTGTGGTGGCATGGGTCATATAGCTAGAGAGTGTCCCCAAGGAAAATCATCTAGTGGTCAGATAGGGGCTTTTTTAGAGCTAACAATTGGTGACATGGGCAGGTCCCATAGAGTTTTTGCAGTGGTTGAGAACTGCTAGGCTGAGCATCAGGCCATAGTTATCAAGGCTACAGGTATTATATAGGGCAGTATGGTTGCAATTTTATTTGATTCTAGAGCTACTAACTATTTTATATCTCCATATGTAGTGGAGCATTGTGGGCTAGTGGAAGTTAGACAGGATGTTAGTTGGGAAGTAGAGTTAGCCTCAGGAGCTAGAGTGTCAGTTAGTTCCATGGTGCATGATTGCCAAATGCAGATTGGAGACATGTCCATGATGTCTAATCTATGCATTACCCCTTTAGGTTCTTATGACATAGTCCTTGATGGATTGTCGACAGAAGAGGGCATAATGTGTGGATCGATATGGGATTTCTAGAGTGATCTTCAGGGTAAAGAGACCAGTATCCCTTCGTATGATTTTTGCTATGCAGCTTAGGTGGTGCATGCAAAAGGGATGTTAGTTGTTCACTATCACCATTAGTGACAAAGAGGAAGATTTAGAGGGGGAACCATCCCTTGATGATTTTACAATCCTATAGGAGTTTGCATATGTGTTTCCTTCAGAGCTCCTTGGTATGCCCCCACCTAGAGTAGTGGATTTTCATATTGACCTTGTGCCAAGAGCCGAGCCAGTATCTAGAGCACCGTACAGGATGACTACTCATGAGCTTAGTGAACTAAATACTTAGTTGGAGAAACTCTTGGAGAAGGGGCATATTTGACTTAGTGTGTCACCTTGGGGTTCACTAGTGATCTTTGTAAAGAAGAAAGACAGATATCTTAGGTTGTGTATTGATTATCAATAGTTGAACAAAGTGACCATCAAGAACTAATACCCTCTTCCTAGAATTTATGATCTCTTTGATCAGTTGTAGGGTGCCTAAGTATTTTCAAAGATTGATCTAAAGTTGGGTTATCATTAGTTGAGGATTGTGGATAGTGATATCCCCAATATTGCATTCTGAATGAGGTATGGTCACTACGAGTTCACTATGGTACCATTTGGCCTCACAAATTCTCCAATTGTATTCATAAGCCTCATGAATGGAGTATTTTGTACCTTTTTGGATAAGTTTGTGGTTGTTTTCCTTGATGAAATTTTGATATTTTCTTGTGATGAGAAGGAACATGAAGAGCACTTGAGACAAGTATTGTAGAAGTTGAGAGAGAATCAATTGTTTGGTAGCTTGTCAAAGTGTGCATTCTACAAACCTGAGATACATTATTTGAGTCATGTCATATCAGGTGATGGTGTCCTAGTGGACCCATTGAAGATTAGGGCCATCATGGATTGGCCAACACCCACTAGTGTCATTGAAGTGAGGAGCTTTATGGGACTAGCAGGATATTAATGATGCTTCATTGCGGGATGCTCTAGATTGGCACACCCAATCACATCTCTTCAAAAAAAGGGGAAGAGGTATGAGTGGATAGAGAAGTGTGATAGGGCTTTTCAATAGCTCAAGAGAGCCCTCATGAGTGCATTGATTCTTTTAGTACCATATCCTTCTATAGATTTTTTGGTGTGCACCGATCCATCTTTGGATGGTATAGTGGTAGTCCTTATGCAGGAGGGACGACCTATTTCTTTTGAGTCTAGGAAGTTGAAGACTCATGTACTCAATTACCCTACTCACAACCTAGAGCTTGTGGCAACGGTTCATGCTTTAGTAAGGTGGTGACACTTCCTTCTAAGTTATAGATTCGAGCTTCATTCTGACTACCAGAGCTTGCAATACATATTTACTCAATCAAACCTTAATGCTAGGCCAAGAAGGTGGATGAATTTTCTTTGTGAGTACGATTTTGATGTCCATTACATCAAGGGAAAGGAGAATGTGGTTGCAGATGCCTTAAGTATAAGGCACCATGAGCTTTCATCTATGACTACTTGCACTAAATTGAGAGAGCGGATCCTATAGGACTTGCTAGTAGATGAGCTTTATGTAGAAGTTAGTTAGATAGTGCATTCTCAGAGACCCTTGGAAGGGAAGTATTCAAAGTATTCCTTGGAGTCTGATGGATTTTTGCATCATAGAGGATGCATGTATGTACCTTCCATTGGGGATTTTCTTGAGCTCATTGTACCTGAGGCTCACAGAGCACATTATGCAGTGCATCTTGGTGTTAAGAAGTTACATGTAGATTTAAGACAATTATATCACTGGCCAAGCATGAGAGTGTAGATTGCTAACATAGTTGTGAGATGCCTCGAGTGTTCGAGGGTGAAGGCAGAGCACTACCATCCTAGTGGGCTTCGTTAACCACATGAGATTGTAGAGTAGAAGTGGGATGCTATATCTATGGATTTTATTGTTGGTCTCCCCATGTCATCTCACCACCATGATACCATTTTGGTGATAGTTGACATGTTGACCAAGGTTGCCCATTTCTCACTTGTGCATACTATATACACAGCATGAGACATAGCCTAGGTATTTTTGTGGGACATTGTTAGACTTCATGATGTTCCCCATAAGATCATCTTTGATAGAGACTCATTGTTCACTCCATCTTTTTGGAGGGAGTTGTAGGCAACTTTGGGCACTAGGCTCAATTTTAGTATAGTGTACCATCCTCAGACTGACAGTTAGACTAAGTGAGTGAATCAAGTTTTGGAGGACATGTTACGTATGTATGTGATGGACCATTAGGTCAAATGGGAAGAATATCTACATCTTTTTGAGTTTGCCTATAACAATGGGCACCATTCCTCCATAGGTATGCTACCTTATGAGGCCATGTATGGAAGACCTTGTAGGATGCCCTTGAGTTGGCATAGGATTGAGGATCGAGTCTTTATTGGTCCTCAGTTAGTAAAGGAGATAGAGCAACAAGTGATCCTAATTAGACAATGCCTGAGAGAAGCACAGGATAGGCAGAAGACGTATGCTAATACGAAGAGGATAGATTGAGAGCATCAAGTTGGTGATAGAGTTTTCTTAAGGGTGTGACTATAAAAGAGTCTGATTCAATTTGGAAAGGGCTCTAAGTTAGCATCCTAGTTCATTAGACCATTTGAGATCCTAGAGAGGATAGGACTGGTTGCATACAATTTAGCTTTGCCACCTAGCCTATCACGCATCCACGATGTGTTTCACATTTTAGTACTTAGAGGATACATTTATTACAAGTCTCATATTATAGATTGGGATGCTTTATAGGTGGAGTTGGACGGGCAGCTAGTGCTGGAGCTTATCCGTATTATTGCCCAACATACCCTAGCTCTTCAAGGCTGAGAGCTATACTAGGATAGGGTCAAGTGGGATTGTTACAATGAGGTCATAACTGCATGGGAGGATGAAACATAGATGTGATCTTAGTACCCTTATCTTTTTGATGAACTCCAGGAGGAAGTTCATGCATAGTGGGGGAGGATGTGAGGCCTCACCCCAACCCATTGTAGCATAGTTGATACTTTATTATTTTGATACTCTCGACTCGATATGTTGAGACACTATCAGATACACTGAACATATTATGTTATTTCATGTTGTGTGATGTTTACTTTCAGATATTTGATTTCGTCATTTAATATTTTATTAACATGTATTTTGATGAATAAAGTGAATGCGGAATTAACACTTTGATTATGCAATTTTAATGATTGAGAATATGAGTAGAATGAGATAAACAATTGATTATTTGAAATATGAATGTTTTAATTTATGAGATTTCCCTGATACATTATATACATATGTGCGTTTGATTTTCTTGAGCTATTGATGTGTGCAATGAGTGTGCAAGATATTTTAGCCAAGAAACCTAACACATAAATGAAACTGAACCCTATGTACCATTTGTGGAAACCTCGTTGTTTTTATTTTATTTGCATCATGAGATGTATGAATGTATCATTCTATAATCAGTAAATGTTAATGTTTCGTAACAATGTTTTTTATAGTGTCACTTGACACTCGTGAATTGCATATGCATTCCAACATGATAGTTAGGGTTAACCAAATAACCTAAAAATCTAAGTCGGACTAAGTTAGTGACCTTTTTGCTAATAAGCTTATAATTGAGATTAATTACCCCTAATCCAAATTAGTGTTTTATCTACATTTTGAAGGTTGTTAGTAAGTCCTAAAATTTCCTAGCTTTTGATAGGTCTCCAATTAATCCTTAAGGTCTAAAAACATAGAATCTAAGTACCCAAGGGGTATGGGTATGGGTTGGGGGCATTCTCCACCCTTCTAGTCCCTTTTGTTGACTTTTATGGTCACTCAAAAACCCAATTTTTTCTTTATTGCGAAAATTGATAGTTTTCATCATGAGTTGGATGACCTTAACTCCACCTTGAGGTTAGCCTTAGGCCTAGTTGTGTTAGAAGCCTCTAGAACTTTTGGGCAAGTGGGCGAGTTATTTATTTTAGATGTGTTTGAGTTTAGGATCTTATTTAGAGGCCATTTTGAGAGGGTTTGGGGTGTTCACCCAACCTCTAGTTTTAGAGTGGATTTTAGAATTGAAGGAGAAGGAGAGGAAAGCAAGCTCATATCAAATTTGTGCATTTGCCATAACCCAATTTTTGAAGGTAGGAATACTTCACGTCATTTTGGTTTCATGTTGTGCTTCATGTTTTAGTTTTATTGCTTATGTATGTTTGTGTGTGTGCTGAGTATGTTGGGAGGGATTGAAAACACGTTTTCTTAAATTTCTTTCCTTTGTGTTTTGCTTTGAATTTTTGAAGGTTTTTTTTTTTTTTTTTTGTATGGGTGTTTTGGAATTACTCTCCCTTGAATAGGGTAGAAGTGGCCATTTACAAGGGAAGGTCATTAGTTGGACTCCAACAGTGTAGATTCTCTTCTCAGAATGAGAAGAGGGAGAGAGGGTAGGGTGTTATGAGCCCCTACTTGTTAGCACAAATCACGTATGAGTTTTGGCATATAAGAATGGAAGTTATAGAGTTATAGCCCCCATAGGGCATCTATTTTGGTGATGTGTCTGATGTCTCCTATTGGAAAAATCCACCTTCTCCCTAGTCTGGTTCAATGTCAAACCTGTTGTGTAAACTCAGGATGGGAGTGAATGTCTGATTTGTCTTCATGTTATGATCGGTTATCTCTTGGTTAGTTTTTTTTCTCTCCACATTCACTGTGATGTATTGAAAAATTCAAAATGGATCCCTTGTTAAGGGCCAAGAAAGAAACTTGTTATTGAAATTTAGTTATGTTGAGGAGTTTTCTCCTCAGGATTAAAATCCTGTGTAAATTATATTTAAACTTATTGTTGAAGTGGCAATGATGTCAAGTTTTCTTCCTAGTTCTTTCCTGTCAAAGCCTTTGAATCAAGTGGTTAATAAAGTAATGATTGATTAATATCATTGCTTATGATATTTTTGTATTTTTCAGTTATATGTATGTGTATAAAAAATGAGATAAAATGATGATGTTCAATTATGCAAATTTCAAGTTCAAATATGTAAAGGCAAAAATTATGTTATGTTTGGGACTTTGATTCATTTTCGTGATTATTGGGAAATAAAATCAATCTCGCACTATTGTTAAAATGAATTGTCCAATTCCTTGGCTTAACGAGGTATTTATCAATTTTATTAGAAAGGAGAAAATTTTATAAACCCCCTTGTTATAAAAAGAAAATACATAATTTGAAAAAAAATCTATACTTCAAAAATAATTTAAAAAAAAAATCTACACTTAGACAATATAGACTTAGAACAAAACAAAATTGCATCGTAGAGCAAAAAAAAAGCTTCTGGATTTTGTATGGCAAAATGTTTTATTCTCATATAGCAATAGAGAATATTCCAAATAGATTCCTTTGGGAAATTTGAATTTCTAAATTTACTTAATTCCAAAAAGAATATATAAGTAAATAACTAAATATATAAATAAAATATCTGCATAGTATATCTACTCCCACCAATTTAATTTTATGTTATTACTCCACCCTCCATCTTCCTAGGCACCAACTTTTTAAAAGGGCATGATTGAGTTTTAAACAATGTCAAAATGTTTTAATGGTATTACAACCCCCATATTCTCCCATCAGTTTCGCAGCAAGTACTCCTACATGGACTGACAAGACAGGGGCAAGTTGAAGGGTGGCATTAAAGCCAATGCATAAAATTATGTTTTAAACCTTTTTCCCTTAGCTCTTTCCTAGCACCTAGTTTGGAAGTCTTTTCATGTACATATGAAGTGGAAGGGCGGGTTGTTATGAGTGGGTTGCAGTTTTTTTTTTTTAAATAATAAAAACAAAAGACAACTTTCCTTCTCACCTTTTTGGCATCACCTAACTTGAAGGTTTTCTTTGCACGTGCTTTGAGGAAGGGAAAACTTGGATTAGTGTGCAATTTTTTATCGAACTTGTGCAGGTAGTTATATGGGCTTAGAGTTAGGAGTGTAGTGTGGGGGGGGGGGGGGGGAGATGTGACGTGGGTTAGGGAGATTTGGTTAGTTATATTAAATTAGGTTAGGTTAGTGTTAAGTTAAGTTAGTATGTTAGTTAATAGTGTTATGTATGTTGTTAATTTAATTGTTTTTTTTAGTATGTTTTATTTTATATAAAGTTTTTAAATTTAAGGTAGTTTAAATTATTAAATAGTACTTGTGAGTAGATTAGTGTAATTTAGATTTAGTTAAATATGTTTTGGTATTAGTATATATTTTTAAAAAATAATTAAGTGACCATATTGTTTAAAAATAAATAAATAGGAAGTCAATTATTGTGGTTTTAAATATAAATGATTTTAGCATGTTAAGCTTAGATTTTAGTTTATTTAACTTTAGTTGTATTATTATTTTAGAATAGATCATAAATTCAAACAGAATTGTTATTAGAATAAATATTTAAATAAGTTTGTTTAATTGTGTTATAGACGTTATCTTAATTAATAAGTTCATTTTTGAATGATTAGACTTATATTACTTAAATGGTTATTTGAATAAACAGATTTTATTTTTGATTGATATTTTTTGCTTAAAATATATTCTATTGATTTATGTAATAGGATTTAAATTGAGTGTAATTATGTTTTACTATCGTTCTAAGAATGTAAGATTTTAAGGGTATTTGAAAATAATAAAGTGTTAGGTCTTTTGAATTAGTTTGTTTAATTTAATTAACATTTAAGCTTTGCAATCTTTTCCTTCATGATGCTTTCAAACCTGAGTTGCAATCTTAAATTATTAATAGGAGATCTTGTATCCATCTTATAGTGTACCTAAACCTTAACTGTGAAACATACCTGTTGAACTTAATGAATTTAAATTATTACACTTAAACTAAAAAAAAAAAAAAAAACAATTATGTGTGTTTTTGCCCTTGCATTTTGAGCATGAAAAGTGTATTGTTGTTTTCTATTAGCATTGATGAGCTTCCCTTGAACAAAATCAAAATGAAAATGCATAAATGAAATGCAAATTATGACATTTCCTTCATTGCACCCATATCTTCTCTTTATGTCCCGAAGCTAGACAATAATGTATATTGGTTCTCATCAACAACTAAGATAATTAGTTCTTTGCCACTACCAAAACTTATGAATGGGATAAATATAGTCCAAATAAGTAATCAATGTGAAATGAGAGTTGTGTTGATGCAGTAGATGGAGATATAAACGGAACATATTTATAGGGGTGAGATGGATCAATCATTGGGTGATAAATGTGATGGATAGGGATGAAATGAAAAGGTGGGATGTTGAAAAGGAATAATGGTGAATTTGAGTGAGGTGAGATGAAATGCATTTTCCCAATTTTTTTTGAGTTTTACAACCACTTATGAGTTTAATCGAACACTATATTTAAGTCTACCACTTATGAGTTTTGAGTAGGTTATAAAAGAATAACTTGTTCAATAATTCTACCATCTTCAAAACTATATGTGTAGATATAAACATTAAGTACAACAAGTCCAATATTTTAGTAGATATACACATTAATTACACCAAATTTTTCTTTCAAAACCATATGTGTAGATATAAACATTAAGTACAATATGTACAATATATTTGTAGATATACACATGTTGGTAAACAAATTTGTCATAGTAGAATTGCCCAACGGAGTGTGTGGCAAACCGTTCACAACAGTTGGATAGGCCCTTGATATCCGGCCTTCCTCTGCATTTGGAGGGGCAGCTCCCTCGTAAGATATAATTTTTAAAGGGGTTTTAAAATTAAAGGAATCTAAAACTTCAAATTTAAAGAGAAAGTCATTCAGGACGAATGCACCACATGCCTTGACAACCTTCTTCGATAAAAAAAATCAATAACAGAGGTGCTCAAGAGCTACGCTTGAGAGCAACCAGTATTATTAAGCACATTCATAATCTTTCATAAACACTTGCATAGCACCATGAGAATGTCTACTACAGTGTATAACAATTTGGATTTTAAAATAAGAAACCCAAAGAACATCTCATTTCATTTCCTTGCACCAAGAAAGCGGTAGAGATTTTTCAATTCAGAGATAAAAAGTGTACATACTTTCCAAAATTTATCCCTAGATCAAAATTTCAGCATAGTGTTCCCTTAGTTTTCCAACCAAAAAGTCCCTCTACAAAGCCCAAAAGATGTCCTTATATAGACACAGAGGTTAATAACTACCCTTCTGTGGTTAATAACTACCTTTCTGTGGTTAATTAACCTCTACAAAATTAACCTATATGACTTGAAACTTGGACTTTGGTTATTGCAAGCCCTATTGCAAAACTGCTAGACTGGCATAGGCTCGAAGAGTACTTGTGAGAGTAACTTGGTTTGGCTTCATTTCTGCCTCCTGCATTTTATTAAACAGCTTCACCGCCAATTCACTATACCCAAGATCCAATTTTGATCATGTGGGCATGGGTTTGTTTGTCTTCTCGAGCTCTCCATTCTTACAAAGCCCATTAATGAGGATACTGTAAGTAATGACATTGGGCAAGAAACCTTTGGAAATCATTTTAAAATAGATATTGAAAGCCTCTTCAGTGTTACCTTCTCTGCACTTCTCATCTATGAGAGTACTGTAAGTAACAACATTTGGTTTGACGTCGTTTGGTCCATTAAATCAAAGACCTTGAATCCTTCAAGAATGTCTCCCTTTCTTGCAAATATAAATCTAGAATTGTAGAGTAACTCACTTTATTTAGGAACCAGTTCCCAATCTCTCATATCCAACAGAAGCTTTTCAGCTTCTTCAACTCTTGAAAGCCTGGATTAATTGAAGTATTGTAGATAACTACATTCACTTTCAGCCCTCCTTTTACCATATTGTCTTTTATTCTGAAAACACTTTCTACCTCTCTCACCTTGCAATAACCGTCTATAAGTAGGCCATAAGTCATAAAATTGGGAACTAAATTCTTTACCTTCATTTCCACCAAAATAGATTCAGCTTTTTCCAAACTATTTTTCGTGCAATACCCTTTGATCAACGTACTGAAAGTAATAACGTTGGGACCAATTTTCTTCTCCAGCATCATTTTCAAAACATTTGACATCTCAATACCATTAGCACACGTATCTTAATATTTAGTGTGCTCTATGAAAAACATTGTTATCTCCCTTGATGATAAGATGCGCACCTGTATTGGGTTAAACTAGTTCTGATTCAAAAACTACTCTCCCATGCTTTTTACATCACAATTTTCCAATTTGATGTCTTAGTAGATATGAGATGATAGGGATGCTTTTGAACTCTGTATACCTTTCACTCTGCATTCTTCAGAACACATCCTTCAATCTGCATTCATAGCTAACATCAATTCCATGAAGTTTTAGATTTGGTGCCTTCATTTCCAGATTTCCAATCGAATAGGAATTTGACCAAACTCTTCATCACCACACTGAGATCGGTGCACATAGTTTATATCAAATGAATCGAACCCTTTTAACACGTGATCATCATGCTTCAAAATTGGATCTTTTAAAGATATGGAGGGTAAATTTTATGAAGTCATGCCATGTAGTTGATTGTGATGAGTAGCGGGCATGCTATCAGATAGTTTGCATGAATTCGTATGAATTGATAGCATGGCCTTGCAATCAATCAACACGATGAGCTTGCTGCATAATTAGCTTTAACACAGTCATCTCATAATAAATCCCACTATGAATTATTATGAATTCTGATTGAATTGTTGTGCTATGAATCTCCATGCTCGTTGTTGGTTTTCAAACCATAGTTACTATTGTTTCCTGTGTAGATGTGATGTTCATCTTCACTTTCCTTTACATCATGCAAACATAAAGTATGATACAGGATCCTTTGTCGCATTATGGATACTCTTCCCACCTTTGTTCATTGTGTCTTTATCTGTAGCTTTATTCAATTCATTAAACAATTCACGTGCTTTATCCATAATTCCATGAAATGGCTGCGGGTTGCATTTAATTTCATTGTGCATGACCCCAATGGAATCATGTTGTGGCACAAAGAAAGATCTTTGCTTTGCAATCCATGCGGGTAATGAAGCATCTCATGCTCTATATGATACATGTTGAAGATTGAATGTGTCAAAAAAGGACTATTCTAGATAAAACTCTTAGGAATTGAAGATTCTACCTCATTTGAGAGGGACTCTACCATAAACTTTGTAGGTTTACCACCAAAGAAGGCCTTCAGTAGCTTATTCATGTCTTCTATTGTGGTGGTTCCATCAAAAGATACTATGATAGTGTTGGAATCTACAACATGAACATTAATCTCCTCAACAGTAGCATTTGAAATTGCCTTGGCATCAACACATTTGACCTTAACAGTGTCAAAGAATGGAACATCCTTAACTTTAACTGACCCCAATTTCTCAGCTTGAGGTTAGCTTGGGTAATAACCAACATCATAACCTTGTCCACG
This sequence comes from Cupressus sempervirens, assembly GCA_028749045.1. Taxonomy (NCBI): domain Eukaryota; kingdom Viridiplantae; phylum Streptophyta; class Pinopsida; order Cupressales; family Cupressaceae; genus Cupressus; species Cupressus sempervirens. The sequence continues at coordinate 398,710,840 of CM053791.1, read as the reverse complement.
TTCACGTGGGAAAAACTATATCTGCACTAATATACTTGCCATGGCTTCATATGGTTATTTGTCAAGAATTGTCTTTTTTCAATGTTCTTTCTCTTTGATAACACATCACCTTTGATGTCGTGTTCAGCTAGAATAACTTTCTCACCTCCTTTTTTTTTTTAAAACCATCTAATTTGGAATTTCAAATCGGTTAAGAACTGTCTCGAAGAGGTTAAGAAAAACGTGTTTTTGGACATTATCATTAACCTTTTGAGAGGTTAATGGTTAGGAAAAATGTGTTTTTGGGGGTTATCATTAACCTATTGAGAGGTTAATGGTTAATGATAGACTTGAAAACACGTATTTTGGGTCTCTCCATTAACCTGTGACAACTTGAGGCTCATAAGTCAGATTTTAAAATTTTCAAGTGCTATGCGGAGCTGGGAACGAGCCAGGGACATGAAAGTTTAGAGACTCACAAAAATCCAGAGATAAAATGGCCAATTTAAAGCTTAAAATCGGGCAAGTTTCAAAAATTAACCAAGGCTTATAAAATTGAAAGAATTTTATAACCGGGTAAAAACACATTAATTACACCATTTTGTTTCAACTCCATATGTGCAGATATAAACATTAAGTACAATATGTCCTTTTTTTTTGCAGATATACACATTAAGTACACCAATTTTTTTCTTTCAAAACCATATGTGTAGATATAAACATTAAGAACACCATGTCCAATATTTTTTCATGGTGTTCTCTATAATGTTAATGTGTATGTTGAAATGGTTATTCATGATATATCTAGTGAGTACAACCAACTCAATAAGGGTACAAGAATAAGTTATCCATGTGAAGAAGGATCATGTTAGATAATACAAGGGAATTTGATCAAAGTAGGGAGACAATTAGTAGATTGTTGTCTAACTTTCAAAGAGAATGCAATGACAAATGTTATTGTCCTTGCAAGAGTTGTAATGAATTAAAGACAAAAAGAATCAAAATCAAAACAACTAAGAGATATTGTAGGGAGAATGGTCACATTGAAGGGGGGTTTAATCATTGTCTATTGGTGAGTTGTTTGTTATATTGTTTTCAAAATCAATATACATATGAACCAAAGAATGAGGGTTTGATTATCATCATTTTTATATTGGTCAATCTCTTTAGGGTAGTACATGATATGGATCACTACATCTCAGAGGAACATGGAGGTGTGAATATGGAGGAACATGGAGGTGTGTGTATTGAAGGAGAAGATCATGATTCCATGGAAGATGATGATCATGCACTAGAATACACATTTGAAGATGATGGTTTGAATGCATTGATCCATGACATATTTGGTACTTGTGGTGTTCTTGCTAATAATGATTATGATGAAGATGACATTGAGGTCATCCTTGATATACTTCTACTTGATAAGGCAACCATGGCCCTTTACGAAGAATCCCAATCAGTTCTTCTCTCTGTTGTATGGGTGTTGGTGAATTTGAAGGTTATGAATGGTTTATCCAACATAACAATGTCACATATGCCAAGGTTTGTCATATATGTCATTATAGTCTATAAAAGGTAAAACATGTACCATTAAGATTGTTTATACTTATGACTTATATTTTTTGTGGTAGATTGATAGGTAACTAGTTGTTACCACCATCAAATGTTCTCCCTCACACCAAGAATTATATGCCACTATGAAACATATTGGAATGGATTATCAAGAAATAGATGCTTGTCCTAAAGATCATGTTATTTATCATAAAGAACATGAAAATGCAACATAATGCAACATCCTCATTATTCCATGTCTTAAATGATTATTTAGGTGTAGTAGCTTGGCACAATTTATGGATTACCACGCACTAAATAGAAGTTGAGATTACATTATTCAAATTGTTGCAGATGGTTCAGAATTTATAGACATAGAGGAAAAGTGGCCACACTTTAAAGAAGAACCTCAAAATCCTAGGCTTTCTTGGGCAACTGATGGTGTCAATCCATTTGGAGAGATGATATCTGTTTACTTAGTGTGGCTTATTTTTATTATCAACAATAACCTTCCTCCATGAATTTCAATAAAGAGGGAGTACATTATGTTGGCAATGATTGTTACATGTATTTTATTATTTTATTGTTATCTACATGTAATTATAAGTCTTGGAGTGAAATGACCACAATAATTATCTGACATTATTAATTCAACTAGGTAAGTACCAAGGAAAGATATGAATGTATATATTACACCTCTTATCAATGAGTTGCTGGTGTTATGGAATGGTTTCACTATGTATGATATCTCTAGACCAATTGGACAAAGATAATTTCAATTCATGATGCCCCAGGGTTGACACATTTATGTGGTATCTTATTTGAAATATAGTTGTATGCAATAATAATAATTCAAAAAATGAACATATTTAATCCAATTATATCATTATCTTTTAGGTCTTTGAACAAAGGGAAAATTTGCATGTCTAATGTGTGGCCCAAAGATGAAATCTCATCATTCCAAAAGTTTAAGAAAGAAGGTGTTTGATGAGTATAGGCACTTCCTCCTCAGAAATCATAAGTATCGAAGTGCTAAAAAATATCTTTTCAATGGGAAATAAGAGACTACACCAAAGTCATGGAGAATGACACCTCACCTATGGTAGTTAGAATATAATAGAATTCAATGTATTTCCACTCCACCTAATAGTTTATGTTTGGAAATTATATATTGTGATTGTATTTTTTTGGCTAATTATATAATTGATGATCATGAAGGTCATCAAGCCATCACTAACCACCTTCCAAAGGGACTAAAATGTTGTCCTAGAGAATTTAGTAGGCCACCCTACTACGAGTAGCTACAAATTGTGCAATACTATGCATATAAAAAAGAACGTAACATAGAAATTTTGGAAAATATTAGATGGAAGATATGACAAAGATAAAATTGCCAAAATTTGTAGTGATATTCATGATTCTAATCATGCACTGAAAAATCTCATTGAATAAAATAGAAATGGAGACCAGATTAATGTAGGCACCCTTCCTTGGTGGTTATTAACAGAGCAAAAAAGTAATGCCATAAAAAAATTCATACAAAAAAATCATTTTCCTTTAGGATTTGCTGCAAATATAAGAAATCTCATATCAAAGAAAAGTGAATTTGGGCCAGGGCTAAAAAAGCACGATTGGCATACCTTCATCAAGGTAAGTCACGGTCTTCTATATTTACAATATATTTGTGAAACTGCATTCAATTTTCATTGTATTACATTAGAAAAGAATGAAATGATTAGATGATAATTGTTGCAATATTTGCTACTCCTATTGCTCCCAAAAAACTTCAACAATCATATCAAATAAGTGATATATTATCTTGGAAAATACATGAGGTAAGTAGTGATATTCATTCAATATATCAAACAAGTAATATATTGTAAAGTCTCATATTTGTATGTTTTTATATCTTGAATCCCTTTTAGGTGGTTGTCATCTAAAGAAATCCATAAAGAAGATATAAACTATTGAAAGAAAATAATTCATCTACTAATGTGTGAAATACAGAAGTGTTTACCTTCAAATTTTTTCAATGCACAAGAACACTACCTCATACACCAAGTTGAGGAGATTGAATTGTCTAGACTTGTACATCATAGGTCAGTTTGGATGGTTGATAGACACTTGAAATTTTTAAAGGGTTTAGTTAAAAAAAGAGAATGTCCCAAAGGTTCTATGGTTGAGGGATATATGGTATATCAGATCATGGTGTACGTTACTCAGTATCTTTCTAATCTTGTAGCAAAGACCCATATAGATTGCATTTGGGATCTTGACTCCATTAAAGAATTTGAAGGGGAGTACTTGGTGGGGAATGATAGATTTAGGAAAGTGAAAGGTAAATAATTAATGAGATGTTATTGTAGTTTATTAATTCTTAATCTTCAAACCAAATATGATGTAAGTCATCTATTTACTTTTGTACAGTTGCTAAAGAGTGGGATGCAATACATTTGTTTATTGCAAACAATCAAGATTGGATAACAATATGGATTGAATGATGTCAACATTTTGGTCATGGATTAAAATGGGAATCTATTCTTCATTGGTTATACAAGACCATTGCAATGGAGATCCAAATGTTACATAAAATGAAATAGATTTAGTATATGGTTTAAGAGATCTCTAGATATTTATAAGTTTGTTAATCAACCGTATGTTTTTAAACTCTTGATGCAATAATTTATACATGTTTGACATTATTTTAAGTGAAACACCACAAGGCTATGTTATGTAATGGTTATAAATTACACATCAATTTTTTTGATGATATGAAGAGAACTTGTGATTCTGGGATATGTGTAGTCTTCTAGGTGACCAATATTTCATCTAGAAATGACTTACATCCTCAAGAATCCCAAAATCAATACTATGACATTTTGGTTGATATAATTGACTAAGACTTTAATTCCTTCAAATAAGTTCTCCTAATCATCAAATGGTACATACTATGACTCAATCAAAATGATCTTGATAGAACTATTATTGAGCATGAGACTGTATTTCTAATGATTAATACAGGTTGTTTGAGCTAGTTGGGGATGAGCCCTATGTTCTTCCAAGCCAATGTGAGTAGGTATTTCACTCAGAGGTTCCACATATACCAAGTTGGTCATTTGTTGTTAGAAATGATCTAAGAGGAAGGTCAATAAAGTATAGTGCAACAAAAGAAGAAGATACTAAGGAAGAGGAAGAAGTGGATCACGATCGAGAGTTAGTTGATGATGCTCCTGAAGCAAATGATGATGCTACTAATCATGATGATGATGCTTCTACTAATCATGATGATTATAGGGAGGGTGATGATGATGATGATGATGACAATGATAGTGGTGGTGATGATGTCAATGATGACAATGATCTTGATGATGAGATGGATGAAGAATAATATCAATGACTAGGGGGTTGATTATCAATAACAAGAATGAAATGTATAGTTATGTGATCAATGCCTATTGTTGTGATGTGGAGCCTATTCAGAATCAGAGGTTTATTCAGTGTGGCTTTCTCCCTATATTATTTCTATGGGGGTTTGGGGGTAGCACCCCCAAGATAGGTACAGGGTGGGGTCGAGGCACAATGCCATCGTGGGGTTTGTTGGGGCAGTGCCCCTAAAGCCAAAAATACCCTTATATTGTAAAAGGCATCAACTCCTATTTTTCCTATTGGATGACTTATTCTAGCCCTAATTTTGTAAGTAGAAAAAACTTGTATAAAAAGGTTTAGGGTTAGGGATTTCATTATGTAATGGTGATATTTTAGCTTCTTGCGATAGTATTGTGTTGTAAGGGATTGCAAATTATAATCACTTGATAATAATAATATTAGACTTGCTATTGGTGGATGTAGCCCAAGGATTGGGTGAACCATACTAAATCTTTGTGTCTTGTGTTCTCTTATGTGCGATCTAGTATATTCTGATATTGGATATATTTGCATGTAACTATTATTTCTATTTGAGGTTAATCCTAACAAGTGGCATTAGAGTTGGATAGTCATTATTTTTTTTAGCTAGACCGTCAACATTTTTTTAACGATCCTCAGCAATAAGGTCTCATGCTTGAGTGGGAGCAATGGTAGATAAGGGTAAGCTAAAGGTGGAGAAGTTTAATGGGCAGAAATTTTAGTTATGGAAGATGAAAATGGAGGGCTATCTTTATTAGAAGGATTTATGGAAGCAGTTGGAAGGAAAATTCAAGAAACAAGGAACTATGTCAGATGTGGACTAGGAGATTTTAGATAGAAAGTAACTTGGAAGCATTTGATTATGCTTGGCACCATCAGTAACATTTAATATTACAAAAGCAAAGATGAAAAAAGAGTTGATGCAAGTCCTAGAGAACCTCTATGGAAACCCCTCTGCTTCAAACAAGGTATTTCTCATGAAGCATTTATTTAATATGGAGATGACAAGAGGTGGATCTGTTGCAAGTCATTTAAATGAGTTTAATACTATTACTAGTCATTTGTATTTTGTGGGTATTAATTTTTATGAAGAGATTAGGGCTCTCTTTATTTTGTGTTCTTTTCCTAAAAATTGGAATGGCTTGGTAATGACTGTGAGTAATTCTATTTCTAGATCTAATACCCTGAAATTTGATGATGTGATTGGTATTATTCTGAGTGAGGAAAATCGTAGGAAAACTTTAGGTGGATCTACATTAGAAATTTCTTTGAATGCACAAAGTAGAGGTAGAATGATGAGAGAGGAAGTAATTCTAGAAATCATGGAAAATCAAGAGGAAAGTCAAAAGGGAAGAGGTGTCAATCCAGAGGATCGAGAGATTACTGGTACTATGGTAAACTAGGGGATAGAAAGATTGTTGGACTCAAAAGAACAATGAAGGAGATAAACTAGAAGGGAACAAGGAGGCAAATGTGGTAAGTAAAAAATTCAAAGAGGATTCTTTACTTCTATCTATAGAAAGTGTTGATAATTTATGGTTTTTAGATTCTGGTGCTTCATTTCATGTTACACCTCATAGAGGTTATTTTATTGATTATGTCCAAGAAGATTTTGGGCTTGTTTATTTGGGGGATAATAAACCCTATTAGATTGTTGGAAAGGGAAAGGTTAAGATTAAGTTGTAGAATGGGAATCATTGGCTACTACATGAGGTAAGACATGTTCCAAGGATGAGTAGGAATTTAATTTCAATAGGGAAACGTGGTGATGAGGGTTGTGTAGATACTTTTAATGATAAAAATTGGAAGGTTTCAACAGGTTCCCTTGTAGTAGCAAAAGGTGTGAAAGTAGGAACCTTATATCTTTGTATAGGTCATATTGTTCCTTCTACTTTAATTATTTCAAAGAAAAATGAATGTTCAGGAACAATTGCTGCAGTTGACCATGGAGAACAAACAAATGTTGCATATTCTGATATAATGCTATGACACCACATACTTGGGAACATGAGTGAGAAAGGTATGAAAGTACTTACTTCAAATGTTTTAATATAAATTTTTGTAAAATTTATGTGTATGGAAAACAAAATAGAGTGAGTTTTGTGAAGATTGGGAAAGAAAAAAAGTGAGAGATTAGAGCTTGTGCATACAAATGTATGGGGACCAGCTTAGGTATCTTCCCTTGGTGGCTCTCATTTTTATGTTACATTTATTGATGATGAAACTAGAAAAGTATGGTTGTATTTCCTTAGATAGAAATTTGATGTATTTCAAAATTTTAAGAAATAGAAATGCTTGGTTGAAAATGAGACTGGTAAAAAATAAAAATATTTCATATATAATAATGGTAGTGAGTATTATAGTCATGAATTTGAATATTATTGCTTGACTAATTGTATTTGTAGACAAAAAAACATTCCAAGGACTCCACAGGAAAATGGAGTGGTTGAACACAAGAATATGACTATAATAGAGTGTACAAGAAGCATGAGGTTGCATGCAGGGTTGCCCTTACACATGTGTGTGGTTGCTATCAATACTGCTATATATTTGATTAATAGAGGTCCCTCTACTCCTCTAGGTTGTGGTATTCCAAAGGAAGCATGGACTGGTAAGAAGATAAGTTATTCTTTTCTCAAAACCTTTAGTTGGGAAGCATTTGCTAATATAGATTCTAAAAGTAGAACCAAGTTGCAAGCTAAGTCAAAGAAATGTGTATTTGTTAGATATGGAATTAATGAATTTGGTTATAGGCTTTGGAATGTTAAAAATCATAAAATTGTAAGAAGCATGGATGTCATATTCAATGAGAAAGTGTTGTACAAAGATCTGTTGAAACAACATGAGAAGAAAGAAGATGATTATATAGTGTTAGATTGTACTCCAAAAGATGTTCTTTCAACAATTCCTCATGATGTACAACAACCACAACAAAAAATATCACACACACTAGTGAATGTTGGATGGTCAACAAGGCTAAGTAGACCTCCAAAAAGATTTTCTCCCTCTTTGTATTCTATTGTACTTATTGATGCTAATGGACCTAAATGTTATGATGAAGTTATGTAGGTGGATATAAAGATTCAGTGAGAGTTGAAATAAAAGATGAAATGGACTCTTTGCTAAAAAATAAGACATGAGATTTATGCAAGTTTCCTGCAGATAAAAGGGCTTTATAGTTAAAATAGGTTTATAGGTTAAAAGAAGAGGATGGAGGTAAGAAATATTTAAACCTTGGTTAATTTTTAAAAGATTTGTACAAAAAAAGGGCATTGACTTTGATGGGATATTTTCTCTTGTTGTTAAAATGACTTCTATTTGCATTGTTTTTAGTATTGTGGCTAGTAAAGATTTGCATTTGGAGTAGCTTGATGTTAAAACAACCTTTATTCATGGTGATTTGGATGAAGGGCTCTATATGGCATAGTGTAATGCCCCGCCAAGGGAACCAAAGAATTAACCTAAAGTTTCACTAAGTTTGGTAGCATTTTTTTAAAAAAAATACATGAAAGTAAAAACCATTTACATCATACATATGATAATGAAAGCAATAGTAAAAGTACAAGTGAAAGTAAACATAGCATACATAACAAGTTACATTCTTCATGGATCCCTTAACATTGAATTACATCTAAATTAACTATTCATCTAACATCACATCCTCATGAAATAATAATGATACATCCAACATACTTAAACAATATACAAGTGTCCTTTAAGTGATTACATTTTAGATTACTCAATCATCCACTGTACATGTCACAGGGTATGAAAGACTTAAAAGAATATACATATGTGAAATAAAGTATATCATCATTCTAAATCTAATCCATGATGCAATAGCATAAATGAATCCACAAATCATACATGATACATCATCATAAGAGATAACCATAAGTAATCAAACATAGATATCTAAGTGCATGGTTCCTCCCAACCATTAATAACATCATTAGACCATCATAGGTCCTAGCCATCCCTCTATGCGTAACATTCCAAATCACCGAAGAGATCATCGATATTAACATAGTAGGAATGTCACTCCTAAATCATACTACATCATATGCAAAAAAGTAATCTAATATGCAAAGTAAAGCATAAGATAACATTATCCAACATATGCAAGTCATCAATCTAAGGATACATGTCCACCATCATAATCCAAGAATGCATCAGCTATTGTGTCTCAATGAGTCTCAAATGATAAGAGTGATAAAGCACTACAACCCGACCGTGTGGAACCTAAATGGTCCACTCCCACCGTGCTAAGGAGGTAATCTCAAGTCCTATACAGGTTATTAAAATCAAAAAGCATAAATACTCTCTAAGTCTAGGAAACCTAAAAGTGTACTAACTCAAAGGTTCCAACACATAAATTGACATCTAATCACAGAGGCACACAAAGACATGTAGGAAACCTACTATGCAAGCTAGAAAGTGTCATCGCACAGATCACGCTAGAGTTACCCTGGCAATCTCTCAATAGACCCTAACCCCCTAGTGATCCTTGTGCGGCCACTAGTATCCTCTCATACAGATGAGGCATACTACAAAATGCAAGGTTGTAACCAAGCGTTCTCTCTACTCCCATCCTAGTCTATACAAGAACTCGAGGCATGGATGAGAACAAAACAATTATCTTTTTAGGTTCATTTAGTTAGTATTAGGTGTGAATGATTTCACTTATTAAGGAAACTTACAATGAGTTACCCTGGCAGCCTCTTAGGGCCTCAGCCCCCATTGCAAGCCACTTCCCAACACTACAAGTAGATAACCTACCCTAAGCTCATGGAATCATAAATTTCAAAATCACAAAAGATAATCCACAATATAAACATCAAATCTCCATGAGTCAACTTAAAAGCATCATAGATAATCATGACCACAATAGTTCTCTATTGGAAACTGAAGGTATCATTGATAATCACAATAATCATTGGTTCTTAATAAGCAACCAAAAGCATCTTAGAATAATACTGATCGAAGACTCCAAAAGGGTTGAGTCAAAACATGTCACAACATGATATCATCAAGATCAGATAACAATTTCAATTCCATCAAATGACTAGAAAGTAACCCAAGTATAATTGATTGATGACTCAAAATGGTTAAGTCAAGTGTCTCATACATATGAATCTCAGCTTCACACAAGAAGACTGAAAAGCAATAACAATCAGTAAATATAACATTTCATAGAGCATACCATCACATAACCATGGTTGGGTTTATAAAGATCGAAATCAAGACATCATCATGACATCACAATCACAACCCCCGAGCCTCTGGTAGACATCATACAACTGGTCAACACTAGTCAACCCAAAAATCAAAAACAAGAAGCATAGAGTAAACGCAATGCAAACACATGTTTTGGTTTGCTAAAATTAAATTGTTGAATAAAATGTGTGAGGGTCTAAGTTTCCATTTTCAAGTTTAGATAATGAATGGAGGAACATTTTGTACGTTTTCCTAACCCATGTATTGTTTGGTAGATAAAGGTTTATCCCTATAACTCTTAGAATTCAATTTTCTAAATGTTCTAAGAATTATATGTTATTCTTATTTTGATAATGAATTATCATTTTTCAAAAACTCAATTAACAAATTTGAGAAGAATTAAAATATTAAATAACTTAAATATCATAACTTTCAATTAACCTTAATTAGATCAAATTCTAATTAAGAAAATTGATTAAATTTAAAACTATATTATTTATATAGAATCTGGAATATTAAAATTTCATTAACAATTTATATATATATATATATATAATAACTATTAATATATATATATAAACTTACAACATTTAACAATATTAATAATGTTTTAAAACATCATAAAAAAATTGAATGTAAAACTGTTGATTCAAAACAATTAAAAAAAAATGTTGCAACATATATATAAAACCCGTGGCACGCACGTAGGTACCCTGTTGTCGTAGGGCCTGCGGTGGCAGCAAGTACATGGTACCTGCTAACGTCACAGTTCCTGCAACCGCAAGTATCCTGCAATATACAAAGTGCGTGGGCATGGGAATACTGTCCCTCCACTGCGCATTAATTTTTTATTTTTTTTTAAACATGCGTTTCAAATAACGCCTTTAAAACATATTCTCTCAACCGCGATTTAACAATGATTATATATATATATTTTTGCATATGTATATATGTATATATATAAAATTAAATATAGATTATTATCAAGTATAACAACATATATATATATATATATATACACACACATATGTATGCAGATTTGCATAATTTTTAAAAGAGAACAAATACATAATTTTTAAAATAAAATGGGCTTTCTAAATCTAAGAATTTCTCTTTTAAAATAATTTCTCTCTAAATTTATCCATTAATCCTCTAATAGATTTGACTATAAGTTTTAACCCTAGTGCCATAATTTCATTGGATCTACGCATGAGGGGTTTTTTTCACAGAAGAATTAAATATCCATGACAAGATTAAAATAATTGTAACATTCACACATAGAATCCTTAGAAAGTCTTCAGAAGACACGAAGAAGACAGGAAGTGCGAGAAGTGAAATAACATAGGTAAAATCACAAGAGTCTACTCGAATTCTAATGCTAATTTGCTTCTCCTCAAAAATTATAAAGCAAGCTCCTTCCTTCTCCCACGTTCCCGAGTCCTCCAAAAATGCTCTCCAAACGCTTTCCCTAAGCCTCTAGGAGTGCCTGAATATAAAGAAATCTCAAGAAGCACTTAGAATGTCTCTAGAAACAACCAGAAGGTGTTGACAACTAAGCATGAGTCTATTCCAACCTTCTAGATGAGTCATAAGGTTGTAGACACCATGTGCTTAATTGGTGCACTAACTCCTGTGTTGTTGACATATATGCAATCAAGAGGTGTGTTTACTCCTAGGCAAGCTTATAACTTTTATTTTAATTCTCTTATCACTTTTATTATTATTTTATTTATTTATTACTTTATTATTATTTTATAATTATTATTAATTTTAATTTCTAATTTCTTTTATTTAATTCTTTTTCTCAATTAATTCTCATCATACATCAACTGAATCCATAGCATAATATCTGATAGTCTCAAAATAATGCTACTAACCATCAACATAAAACTAGTCTAACATAGTTCGATAATAATAGCAACAATGTGTCCAGAAAAAGGTAAACAAGGGCAGACACTACACATAGCCATAGGGATTTGAAGTTAAGGGTAAGGAGAACTTAGTGTGCATATTGAATAAAAGTTTATATGGCTTGAAGAAAGTACCTTGGCAATGGTATCTGAAATTTGATAGGTTTATGCATAAGCATGGATATAGCAGGCATCACTCAGATCATTGTGTTTATTTTAAGAGGTTGGATGATATCAAATACATTATTTTATGTTTATATATTGATGATATGCTTTTTTTTGGGTCTAACATGGATCACATTAAAGGGTTAAAGGAATGGTTAGCACATGTATTTGTTGTGAAGGATTTGGGGCTAGCAAAACAAATCCTTGGTATGAAGATTTGCGGAGATAGGAAGAATAGGAAATTGACATTATCTCAGGATGATTATATTGTGAAAGTGTTACAATGTTTCTCTATGGAGAATGCTAAAGCTATTAGCACACCTTTACGTGGTCATTTGAAGTTGACTAAGGAGATGTGTCCCAAGACACAAGAAGAGGAGGATAATATGTCTAAGGTACCTTATGCTTTAGCTATAGGAAGCTTGATGTATGATAAGGTATGTACTAGGCTAGATATTGCACATGCAATGGGAGTTGTTGGTAGGTATATGATTCATCCAAGAATTGAGCATTCAAATGCAGTTAAATGGATTCTCAGATATTTGAGAGGAACATCCAATAAGTGTTTACATTTTGGGGACTATGCTGTTGATTTATAGGGCTATGTTGACTTAGATTTGGTAGGGGATATTGATACTAGGTGGAGTACTGCATGTTATGTATTTACTATTGGTTGGGGTAGTAGTGAGCTAGGTTTATCAATTACATAAGGTTAATGCTTTATCCACTATAGAGGCAGAGTAGGTTCTTTCTATAGTGGCAACCAAGGAGATGATGTGGCTTCAATTGTTCATAAAAGAGTTGGGACACCCACAAAGGGATAATTATTTGTTCATAGATAGCCAGAGTGCCATTCTTCTTGCAAAGAATTTAGCTCTGCATTCAAATAAAAAATACATACAATTACACTACCATTTGATTTGGTCAGTTTTGATGATGGACAATTAAAGCTAGAGAGAATATATATAGATGACAATCCAATAGAAATGTTTACAAAGATAGTGACAAGGGAGAAGTTGAACACCTCTTCAACTTTAATTGGTCTTCTCAATTGAACAAAACAAAAGAATAATAGAGTCCAAGGTGGTTTGATATATTCCAGTGGGAGCTATAGGTTTAATAGTGCTATGATCTGTCTCCAAGCGGAAGGTTATTATTGTGGAGTCTAATTAGTCTCCAAGTGGGAGATTATTGTGATGTGGAGCCTAATTAGACTCGAAGGCTTATTCAACATGGTTTTCTCCCCATATTATTCCTATAGGAGTTAGGGGGTAGCACCCCCAAGACAGGGTCAAAGGGCAACACCCCTGCATGGTCTTGGGGCAACACCCTAGGTGTGCTCCTTGTTGTAGCACAGAGTGGGGTCTAGGGCAATGCCTCTGTAGGGGCTTTCAAGGGTAGTGCCCCCAAAGCCAAAAATGCCCTTATATTGTAAAAGGTGTCAACTACTATTTTTCCTATTAGACGACTTATTCTAGCCCTAATTTTGTAAGCAACAAAAGCTTGTATAAAAAGGCTTAGGGTTAGGGATTTTATTATGTAATGGTGATATTGTAGCTTCTTGTAGTGGTATTGAGCTATAAGGGATTGTAGATTGTAATCACTGGATAATAATAATATTAGACTTATTTTTGGTGGACGTAGCCTAGGGATTGGGGGAACCATGCTAAATCTTGGTGTCTTGTGTTCTCTTCTATGTGATCTATTATTTTGTAATATTGGTTATATTTGCATGTAACTATTATTTCTATCTGAGGTTAATCCTAACACCTATGCTATTAAATATTGAGTTCTTGATAGATCAATGATTAATTTGATTAACTTGTCATGTACCTTTAACTGTTTATAATTCATATGTGATGCTAATATTTGATGTAATTTTGAGTATATGTATGATGAATTTTTTAGCTAACATAAGACAATTGATTTACATATTTAGAAACCTGAAGCCCTTTCACGAGCATCCCACACAATCTCATGGATTATTAGGTATAAGTCAATATACCCCATAGAGATTTATTTCTTTTACCATTTGTAAAATATCTCTCTTATTGCCACCTATCTCTCTTATTTTGTAGAGTGTAGGTACCATCAAATAGATATTTATTAGATTTGTCTTCATTGAGTGAGGAAAATGTAGAAATGGAAGAAGAAAGTGAGACATTTAGTATGTATAAATCAAGAAGATCAACTCGAGGTCAAAATATTAGAAAGAAATTCAATAAGCACATGAAATTTTTCCTTGCTCAATGTGGGTCATGTTCTTATGATTATGAAAGTGAAGGTGACTTTGATATGCCCTTTAGGTACAAACATCTATAGAAACAATGGGTACCCACTTGACTTCCTCCAATAAACATTGATTTTTGTGTTGGAGAGAGGATATATCACATAACACCATCCTCATTAAATAGTTTGGGCCTATTTTCCATTGATGGCATAAAGGTCTATTACAACAAGGTTGTTGAATTGATGGAGTATGTCAGACCTTGCTATGATTAAAGTAGTTGGATGCAGATTGTTAGATATAAAAAAAGTATGTGTAGCTATGCACTCACGATAAATTATATACAACAAAAAGTTAGTGAACAAAGTAAAAAAAAAGCTATATATATTTTGACATAAGGCTAAAAGCATAAGGGAATATTGCAAATTTTATAAATAGTACACTACCTATGTCAACTAAGAAGCAATCCAATTACATATTTGAGGTGCATGAGGGAAATCACGTATTTGTATGTGCGATAAAATTAATACATGGAGGTGAAGAGCTTCTTATTTATTACAATTTGAATCACATAGATACAAAAAAAACCCACTATAATGAGTAAGGTGGTACATACCATGCACATTTAAATCAACTCCAATCAATGAATCCAACACACAATTAATTTTTAAATTTTTTTTTGCTAACTTAGAATAATAACATGTGTTTTAACATGTCTCAATGAGTTTTTTTTGAAATATAGAGCTATAGTATGGATCAACAAACATAGGATACTCACAACAATGATGGTTCTCACAAAACTTCTTTCAAAAAGGTAAAACTCATTGTTGTTGTACAAATTAGACACAAGAAATACGTTAATGCATATTTCTTATTATGTTTTATTCTTCACTACTATTTTGGATTGATTTTAAATATAATGATAATAATATTATTATCACAAATGAGTGTTGATCATGAAAAGGGAAAGGAAAAAGTAGTCCACGAGGAGCCGCCCAATGAGCAAGATGAATTCATGATTGATTTTGCATCAGCCACTAATCCTAAGGCTATACTACAAAAGGTTCATGATTTATCAAGAAAGTTAACACAATTGACATCAATTCCATCGTAGACTCTTAAAATACAATAGAGAGAGGATTAGTTCATGTGCCTAGTTGATAGATATATAGTAAGAATTAATGTAGTTTTAAATTCTAACAAAAGTTCAATAATGGTTTTTATAGTATACTCTTTTACTTATGTCATTTAATGAAATGAATATGTATTTTTTTTACAGAGGATGCTAAAGAGGTTAAAGGGCAATGCCCCAAAGGATGATACTTTAGGTGGTTCAAGTACATCACATGTTCTATCCTACACTTGTGTTTTGCTCAAACAATATATATTTTTAATAGCTCTAGAAATCTTGTTTTATTGTGCTCCAACAATCTCATTTTTTAGATCCTACCATTGATCCTATGTTCACTACACTACCTGCTACAAGGAACAAAACCGAAGAGGTAATGTCAACTACAATGCCAATAACACATATCATGGCCACAAATGTGATGGCAATGCTTATTGGTAAGTAGATTCCTCTTTCTCTCTCTCATTTTTCATATGTTTATTTTATTTGAACTATTATTTCTTAAGGGATATTTTCTAATATTGGATTCATTTTATGCAAGATGTGATGAGGAAATTCCTAGGTCTACCCATGTTAGATGTACAAGGACACTATAAAATTATGATCAATTGCTCATGGGAAATGAAGATGGACTTCCCCTAAGAGTAGCCCAACTTATAGGCACTTTAAAGATTGATCCTTTCTTTTACTATACAATCTTATACTCATAATCAAATGCACTAGCCTCCCATGTAGTCTCTTGCAATAACTACTAATCCCATTATTATTTCGTAGGGAATGATTTATTTTATGAAAAACTTAATGATGAATGTTTTTGCATATTTGGGCCAACCATACACAAAATCTATCATAGTTTGATTTCATTGCTAAATCATATTTCCTTTGATCAATTTTTTTTAGTAAATTAAAAGGTAGCTTCAATTCATTTATGAATCTAGCAGTTTTTTGTTTTCTTAAAAGGTGGAATTTATAAACTAAAGAGTTAAAGGATAAACTCATTGATGCCATAAACTTTGAAGTATATTAGGTACAACTATAGTTTCCAAATGCAAACCAACCCTTATTATGAGCCCCCCCCCATATTCCTATTATTAAGGGGGAGAATCTTAAAAAGGATGCCATTGAGAAAAGTGCAAGACATGGTGGAGAAATAGTACCACCCATGGAAAGAAGATATGTAATAATATTAAAAATGAAATTATGTACTAATTAATCTTAATAATTATGTGATATAACATATTTCAAACTTCACATAGATTGCTTGAAACATCAAAGGCAATCGAATAAAGAAAAAGAAGCACGAGCAACACAAGCTTGACTCGGGCAGATATTCAATTTTTTTTGCATGAATTGTAAGTTTAAGTAAATGAAAAATAATATGAAAATATTTATAAATTGTTAACAATTTTTTCTTGATGAAATTGATTACAAAAAAATTCATGATACCAAGCAAAAATGTAGGCCTTGGAGTTTAGAAAAACAACTTCTAAAGAGGACAAGAAATTAGCCTATAGCTGAGGCCATACAACCATGAATGAACTACTCTGAGCAATGAGAACACAAGGTTCTTCTATTGGATCTATTGATCAGGTAAATAAGTCAATTGAATTTAATTTCAAATTGAATAAATTAGCAATTACTATATTTGATAGTAAGTTCCAAAAATATAAGTCGTTATATTTTTTTAAAGTGAGGAAACAATAATTATATATTTGCTTAAAACTTTAAAGTGAATATATTTATATGTATTAAAATGAATGATTAAAATTTCTTAGTATTTTCCTTGTATTTATTTTTTAAAAATGCACTAATTATTTACATTGGATTGTAGCCTGTCAATCCTGATACACCAATCGAGCACCATGGAGGCATCAATTCAAAAATGCATTGTAGTATTGAAGGTATATATTTTCTCTTTGATTTTTTATTTCTAAATTATTAATACAAGTAAACATTTTAAATTGAATTTTGTGTAGTAATGCAAATTTAACTATAATATGTGTTGGGATTAAGAAAATTGTAGTTGTAGGGGATGTAGAGGTTTTTCTTGATGCGCATGTTGAGTTCAAGTCATCAAGCAAGATGATGTGGTTGGACAAGGCAAAGAGTGCTACAATATTCTTTAAAGTCTTAATTTTTTAAAATTTAACCCTTTTATTTGTTATTGCAGAGAACCCACCTTTGCAAAGGAAAATGATATCACATCCACGGGTGAGAAGAAATGATGATGATGACATGGATATGCCTTTGCAAAAATATAGAGAAGGACAAGAAAAAAAAAAAATGATTCTCATTTATGTAACTTATTTGATAATGACTAATGTTTATGTCTAGATGTTTTATTTATGTTCTAATTAATCTTATGTTTTAATGTTAATGTGAATGTTATCATGTGATAATTCACAAATGTTACATTTTATTAATAGAATGAAAGAATTGTAGATGCTAACAAGGAATTTAGATGTTTTGGGGAGGGCGAGTGGCGGGGGGGGGGGGTGGGTTTGGATTTGGGTAGGGGCAAATGAGCTTCCACCTTAACATGGTTGGCCCTAATTAGTAGAGAATATTAAACTATTCTTAACACCAAGTGAAGTTCAACATTAACCTAGTTTGCATGACAACTAACTATGTGAATTTCTTGGTTTTAGGTAATGCAAAAGGAGGCCATAGTTCAATATGCAATCTCAATTCATATGCATACGACATCAAGTGAAGCTGAAAAAGTAATAGGTTTGCATTTTTGTTAGAGGTTTTTAATTAGGTATTTTAAGTTATATACCATCACAAACATTGTAACTTTGACTCTAATAGAAAAGGGTAATGTCCTCAACATGCAAGAAAATCAAGACTTTCTATGTGTTGGCTTATCGAGGACATTCTCTCATCCATATCAACTAGAGTTCTAAGATTCATGATGGTATAAATAAATGTAAACATGGTGTGCTTTTTTAGCTCCACCTATTGTCCATACATATAGAATGTAACTGCACGTGCATTCTCGATTTAAAGTGGCAGAATCTTATTTTGGATGCGACCCTAATACCTACTGGAGAAGCTTATCTGGATGAAGAATCACATGCTGAGAAGAACATACCTAGATTCAAACATTTGTCATGCCCATATTTCCTACCCAAAATAAAGCATAGATTCTTTTAAAGGAAGGCATGATTTAGATAACTATTTTCTACTATAAATTTTAGATCTGCACTATAAGAAAATGAAACTTTGATTAACTAATTTATTTCAACTTGAAAGAGTATTATATTTAGATTTCCATTTAAAAGTCTTTCAAATATAAATCTTAATAAGACACAAAACTATATATATATATATATATATATATATATATATATATATATATATATATATATATATATATATATATATATATATATATATATATATATATATATATATATATATATATGTACACACACACACACACACACACACACACACACACACACATGTCCTTTATTTTTGTATATTCAATTAGGAAACCTTTCATACATCACAAATGTAAGATCACAAACTTCTCTTTTGCATGGAGTCATATACACAATCTTGAATCAAATAGCAAGACTTAGCTTTTATAAGTATCATTTACATTTCTTTGCAAGATACAATAAAGAAAACTAGACATACTCAAACAATGCTCATTTTCCACCCTACCAATTAATGGCATCATGAGGCCTCTGGTGCCCTAGCCATACCCTCGAGCAATAACTCACTACATCTAAGGATCATAGATGTTATCATATGACTGAGTTCCTAATACAAGAACAATATTTTAAACTACACTTGTTACACATTTCAAACTTACATGAATCCAAGTCAAAGAGAAATACTACAAAAGAAAAGGGATAGAAAGACTCATCTCTCTCTCAAGTTCCCTCTTGATCTTCTTCTCCTCATACAGGTTCTACCATCATCCCCCCTTCTCCATTCTCCTATTCTGCATATAACTTCCCCTTTTCATCTCCAACAATGGTGAATGATCAATCCTCCAAAGCCTTCCTTCCCCTTCTTCCAAAACCCTCTCCTCTTTTAATGAAGGCACATGGCTCTCTTATCAATGTGTCATAACCCATTCCTCCCACTATTCATTTTCGTCACATTTGAAGCGTTGCCCTTTTGAGGTGTCATAACGTAAGTTTTGACCATGATTTGTCCCTCAACTAACCCCCAACCCTAGGTAGTATAAGTGGGTTAGGTTATTTTAACCCAAAATGCACTCTAGGGTCCATTTTAACACCTCTAATGTCCAACTTTAGTTTACATCCGATTTTACAAGAATTTGCATGGAGATAGACTTTGATTATTTTACAGGAATTGGCATAGATTCTTCGAAGGTCTTCATAATCATTCTCTACACAATTCAAATTAAACATCAGTAGCCCAAACCTATAAATATATAATTGTAAACATTAATACATATCCTTGATTGAACCATAGATCAACACATTAGACCAACACCATATTCTAACATCATTTCCTTGAGAATCATATGTCTATGAAAACTTATTTAGAAATGTGTATCATTCATTTTACTATAACTGCTTCTCTAATTACAATATTTTCAAGAATAGTAGCCACATTAATAATTCATAATGTATGTATCATAATATCTTACACATACATTAATCAAGTTTTTACCATTGAGTCTAAATCTATAATGAGATGGAGTATTACATACTACCCCTTTGTCCATTGACTTTCTCCTAGAAGTCACCAATGTTTTATGACATCACTTCCATATTTAGATTATTATTCACATCAATGATCTTTTCATTTAAATTGATTGGCAATTTCTTAAAAATTCATCAAGCATAGGTACTTACTCTCACTAATTATAGGATTCAACTCATAACATCTCTTAGAATAACATAATAAGTATCACTAATGTTCAATGTGTTATCTACATTCTAATCATTTTTTTACTTATTTATTTTAAATTAAATGATGCATAATTCACTTCACAACAATAATCACGTAATCGAAACTTGATTTCCATTTTCATAGTCGCCTTATGTAAAATGTATTCATCACAACAAAATATTTATTTAATTCAATTGGCCATAATTTCAATTACAAAAACTATCTAACTATCATGACGAGGTAACATGAACAATATAAGGTATTTACTTATAAAGTAACTCACATTAGCTAATCAAGGTGTTAACATAAATTAGATATTCCGTCATAGTATGAATTAGGTCTAATGCTACTAGTCTCATAAACTATCGTGTCATATGTAAAGAGGTCCAACAATTTCTATTTGTAATAAGTGTCAATTGTATAAAAAAAAATCTATAGTTTATCATAAGTTGAGTCTAACTTTCCACATTAATTAAATAAGCAAGATTCTACTATACAAAGTATCACATACATAGTTGCACCTAATATTTAGATGGTTACAAATGATAAGTCAATCTTATTTAAATAATACTAATCATAGCAAGTCACGTAAGGATCCTCCCTAATCATGTTATTGCATAAGCCATATAATGTTCTCTAATGAAAAAATTAATATTTTCTTCTAATCAAATTATATTGTAGACAAATTAACGATCCTTCTAGTCCTTACTTGGACGTGACCTTACAACATTCTTTAGACTTGGGATGTTTCTTCCAGTCACCACTGAATGGTGTTTTATCAACTTTGATGTGTCTAGAAGTCACAAGTTTATCAAATCAATGGTATAATTTCATTCACATCTAAAATTTTGCATTAGCAAGTTTAGTTAATTGCTAGGCTATTGTTGCAAACAATACATATGCTTAAAATTACTTTTTGGCTCTAAAATTTTTATAAAGTGAATGAGTTCTTTTTCCTATTATCAAAGACTAAAGGCTAAAAAAGTGATTCAAAATGATTGCATAGACTACATTCCCTACATTCTTTAAAAATTTATATTGTAATGTATTGGGCCATATGTTTTGGAAATTACTGCTTGTGAATGTGTTGGATCTTATAGGGGGCATCCCATTTTAAGAATTCAAGATATCTAATTCTTGCCTTAGAATTCTACATTGCAAAAGTCAAAAAAACAAGAGGTAAACATTAATTCTATACAATTTTTGAATTTTGATATGTCAACATAGGTTCTCAATTATATGTATTATGAACTAAAGGTTTAACAAAAAAAAGCTAAGGAAGAGTTTATCAAGGTGTTGAGGACTGTAGAGAAAATACCTGGTTTGTACTTTTCATATGATGTAGATTTAACTCTAAAGTAAGGTCATAGTCTACTCACATTAATTGTTGAATAATATTTTGAGTGTATGCAAATTATTTGAGTGCTATGTCAATATTGTTCTGTTATTAAAAAGTATCACTACTTATTTTCTTGTATGTGCAATGCTAGTTATGAAGTGCAAAAAATCTGACAAAGAAGTCCATTGTGCCTTTTCATTTTCCTTTGTACAACTGGCTATGGCTAATGAATTTTTGGTAGTGTCAATAGAGAATTCTAGAGTATAACCATCATAGTAGAATAATAAATGCATTGGTCTAAATATGCTAAGGGCTATGCAATAATTTGTTTGACGCAACTTCATCCTAAGATGTCAAGTTTCAGAAGTATGGAGTGTCTACTTAGCTATATTCGCTCTGTAGAATACTAAAAAAAAAATAGTTTAAAATTAAACTATTATTGTCGTTTGAAGAATAGATGATGACACATCCATTTTATATTAAATAATTTAATATTAAACAACAAAACATAATCTAAACATATTTGTATACACATTGCCACATTACATAGCCTATTAATAATATGATTTTATATATATTTTCAACGTCAGCCAACAACATAAATTTAGATCACTAATTGGTAAACAGAGGAAAAAAAAACCTAGTATAAGAACTCTATAAATCTCAATATATATAAGAAATCAAATATGTAAGAAATCTCAATATATATGTCAATAGTTGTTTATTTCTTACAATCTATTATCTTTGTAATCTATTATTTTGCATTCAATTTAGGTTTACTACAATTTATATATATTGATAATCTATTATTTTGGGATTCAGTCCGATGAAATTCTCTGTACTAATGTTCTAAATGGTACTTTATGATATAAAAACAAGAAGATTTCCACAATCTATATGAAACTATCTTATTTTATGTTTCTAGATTTGGTTGTGTGATTAGTCTTGTATAAATGTTTTAGGTCATACTCTGTGATCTATCATCAACATGTGATTTAAAATAGATTACCTGCACTTTGTTATTTGTTATGCATGCAATTAAGATATTCTTATTCTAAAGTTGTACTTAAAAAATTAGCTAAAGATTTTATTTTTAGATGTTATAGTTATTAAATTTGAATTCTAGTATGTGTGAGAGGGAGACATGCAAATTATATAAATAAAATGCATGTCTGTTATATAAATTAACTAAAATTATATATAAAATGTGTGCAAGTTGTATATACTAATTTTCACACTCTATATCTATTTCTTTTATGAAACCTCTTAAATTTATGTTTATGTTGCCATTATTACATTTCTCATTTCTCATTTCTTGTTTTTGGTTGGTTTATGATAACTATGAGACTCAACTTCAAGAAATTTTTATCTATTTGATATGATATTGATACATATTCTTTGAAAATTAAGAGTTAAAATATACCATCATATCAAATTCTTGTAAGAAGTTTGTTCTCTTCAACCAAGAAAACCATAAGTAGTACAAAGTTGATCTCCTCCTCTTGAATGCATGTAGATAAATAAGCCGAAGGAGATGAAGCTAAAAATTCATAAAAGTCTAGTTTCGCACACCATGGAAGAGGAGAATCTTAAATAAACCAACTATGGCATTGTTGATATATTTGGAAGACCTTTTCTCAAAGCTTTGACAGATGGTTGGAAACCTACAATTTTGATATTAGGTACTCTCAAACTTTGTTTCTTATTTCTATACAAAAATATCATATGAATGATGATAAAATTTACAAGATAATTTGATAATTGGCCAAGTTGTACAACACTTTAAAAAAAATATAATTTTGATAAGAACAATAACATTTTCATAATTCATATGAAACTATCAAATTTTATGCTTTTAGATTCAATTGTATGATTATTTTTGCATCAAATTTTCTGATCATGCTCTGTGATCTATCATTAGAAGAAGAGAAAGAGAGCATCATGAGAAAGTGATGGATCAAAAAATGTAATCTAAAATATTAATCCAAAAATATCTGGACAATAAAATTCAGAAGCATAATTTTTGATTAATTGATCTTGAACATGATGTAACTTAGTAATAAAATAGTGGTTGGGGTTCTCTCACACAACATATGTACACAAATTTTTAAGTTGATTAGTCATGCCAGTTATAACAATTGCACACCATGATAAACTGATTCATTGTAATTGCACATGATTTTTACTAGTAAACCAAGGATTTGCGACACTAGCATTCTTTGGAGTAGGTGTAAACCTGGTTCTGTTCCTAACAAGAATAATTAAGAAGAGAAATGCATCAACAAATAATGTGAGAAAATGGATTGGAACAATTTATATGTTTTCTCTTGTTGGAGCATTTCTAAGTGATTCATACATGGGATGCTTCAGGACATGCACTAGGTTTTTTTGTACTTTTGTTGGGGTAAGTTAAAGCCATTCAATTCAACTCATTTTTTCCCTTGTGTTTTGGATGATGGCTACAGAAATACTTGATACATTTTAGGTAGGCACTTGATGGACTTCACCGTCCATGTGCTTGTTTTCCTACAGCTATTCAAGTCTTTAGTAAGAAAAACTGCCAAATCATCCATGCTAGAAAAATATGTAGATTATGGGCATTTTCTTTACTAAGTATTAGCATTTTCCAAATGCATTTTGTCTATGTTAGAAAGATATAATGTGGAGCTGGGATATAAAATTTCTTATTACCTAATGCCTTGCCCTGATACAATGATACATAAATAATTATATCTTCCTATCATAATAGGATAGTTTTGGTCTATTTGAAATAAGTAATGCTAACAAATTTTGTTTTTGGATTCGATTGTGTATGTGTTTTAGCATCAATGTTTTATATAAATCTTGTGATCCATCATCACATCTATTTTTCTTTATTATCCTTCTCTCTCATTCTGATGATGGATCATGGATGTATCTAAAACATTGATGCTAAAATACATACACAATTGAATCCAGAAATAATATACAATTTAAGAGTTCATTACACTGAAATTTGTCAACATTTGGATTAGACTTCAAAATCAATATTGAAGTGTTTGTGTGATTAATAACTAAAAACGAACCATTAATTGCTCTTATTTCTCCCTTTTCATTAATATTTAGATTGAGGTCATCAATTTTTTGAAATTGTAGATGAGTTAATTTTTTTAAAAAATTAATAGAATTGGGCATGTGAATTTTATTATCACATTCTCATTATGAATTTTTATGTTGAGAAAAAATATTATTAAGAAGAATTAATGATTTTGGATATTTATTTTTATGGTTTCAAATGTACAAACCATTTATCTGAACATCTTGATTTTGCAATCTATTTTCTAGTTCAAATTTGACTAAATAATTTTAGCTTCTTCCTTAAGAATGACCCAAGTCCCAAAGTATGATCATCATCTTGCCAAACCCATACAATATCTTTGAGAGCAGGTTTAAATTGCTGATTACATATTTTTTCATAGTATATTGTATCTCCATTGGCTATTCTCAACTTCATTGCAAAGAATGAACGTGTCACCTGGAAAATATTTGCAAAAGATACCAAGTTACCTATACTTCCATTCTTATTTTCTTTCATCTTGATTATACAATCTATTTTCTTCATATTGAAGTTCAAAATTTTAGTTTCTTCCTCAAGCTTTGTGCATATACTAGAAAATGATTGAATAGATGTAAAGCACTTCTCACTTTTTTTTTCTATTTTTTTTTCTCTTTAAGTAGATGTAATAGATGAAGCCATGAGAAAAATAAATGACATCAAATAAATTTTAAGCTTGATAACCTCTTTACATGGGTATTATAAGGGGATAAATTATGACTCATATTAAAGCTTGCTTTGTGAAAAATTCTGCTAACAAGGTCATATCCTCTATCTCAAAATGTAAAGGCTTGCACAGTGTTTTGAATAATAGAACTTCCATCAACTAGGGAATAGTGAGTCAAGTTTTAGGATGGGCATATAATAACATGTCCATTATCCTTCTAACGTCATATTTTTGAAAACTAAGATAGAAATTTAATTTATCAATTGTATATCTTATTGTATATGACCATCCGATTGGGATCTTGAAAAGGTAGATAACTAGCCATCAAAATAAATAAAATAGCCCCTCATGACCATACATCTTCCTTGGCACCATCATAGCCTTTTCTTGTAATCATCTCTTGTGAAACATATGTAGGAGTACAACTTTTTTAATGCAATAGACCATCATAGTTGAGTTGTTGAGTCATTGAACTTAATCCAAAGTCTAAGACATTCAAATTGGTGCTCTAATCTAGACTCAACTTTTATAGTTTCAAATCTATGTAATAAACTCTCATGCTATCACAAAAGTCCACTACATTGATAACTTGTTGAAAGTATTTCCTTGCTACATCCTCCTTTATCTTTCCTTTGGTAATTTTTTAAAAGAGTTCTTGTATAATACATTCCATATCAAAATACATTTTGGTATTTCTTTCCATGAATTAAAATAGTTGTACAATGTTGGCATGGTTGATGAGTCTAATCTTAATGTATGAATTTTCATTTTTTTTACATAAGTACATTTAAAAGAGTTATTTACATGACTAGTAGATGATAAAATGAAGTCTTAAAATAAACAGTGATAATTTTTTTAATCAAAGACACGAGTCATGGAAGACTATGAGCAACAGTGGAGAAGGACAACTAGATAATGAGAAAAACAATGATTTTCCTAGTTAGAAATGAAATGATAGTGTAAAAAAAACTGAAAATGGTGATAAGTAATTATTATAGGACAATAGTATCACATGAACTTCAAAGCTAAATGAGAAAATGATTTCAAATAAGGGCATGTAAGTGATTCAAAGGAATCTTTGTTACATTAAGAGAAGCCAAAAAATAATGGAATATATTTTCTCAAAATTTGAAAAGAATTTACTTGTCATAACTGATGTCGCTACCTATTTCTACTAAACTAATGGAATAAATGATTTCATATTGCATAATATGTTGCCTGGTTTTTGACTTATCCTTGGTGAAATTTGGCTTGCAAAGCTACTACCAATTCTTACATTAGGTGTTTTTGAATTCTTCTTTCTGACTGATGAACCATATTTGTTTTACAACTCACTTAGATTTTCCTTTATAGAAGCCTGTTGTCCAAGATTTGTAGAATTGAATTTGGGGCTCACTAATGCTTCCTTTTTTAATAGATCTAGTCTTTTTTTCTATGGAGCTAGTGAGAATCCTTTTAAAGAAACTTCTAGTTAGAGGAGTAGCTATGGGTGAATAATGTTTTATTGAGTCTGTAAGAATATTCTTGGTACTAAGAACATTTTTCTTAGTCAATGACCTAAATCCTTTTTGAGTTGTATTCATTGTAGTATGATAATCTATATTCTCCTCCTCAATCATGCTTTCCTCCTCAATAGGAAAACATCCAATATGCTCTTGAACTTGCTTTGCAAACAAGTTGGAGTTTGTGTCCAGGGAATTTTTTATAGTTTTGTCAAATAATATCACACTATAGGGGTCAATGAATCCGAATAATCAATCTCTGATGGATATCCCTTCCCCCAACATTTGATGGAGTTTTTTGAGTGATCACTACAGTCTGAGGAAAGATAAGCCCATCACACATATGATGGTGTTTAATTTCTACACTTCAACATTTGATTTAGTAGAGTGAATGAGTGAAGAGCATTGTGAAAATCTATAGCTTCCTTATCCCTATTCACAAGGTTATCCATTTCTTGACACTCTATAGGCTTTCCTACTATTTTGTAAGTCTTCCCCATTTTGAATCCCTATTATATTTCTATTTCATGGACCCTAATCTTATGCTTGGAAAAGGATTTTCATGACTAATTGAATCAAGAACATTTCTTGTTGAGGAAAACCTATGGTAAGACTCCATCATTTGCAACTTGACAAAGACAATCTACTCCCAAACTTGACTATAGTCCAAATTGATTAGAAGGCTCCTTATAAGCTGCAAATGACTCATTTAAACCATGTTGACCCAATTTTGTAACCACGTTTCTTTTCATTGAAGGTGTCCTTTCAATGCCACATTTATCCATGTCACTTAGCCCTTTCTAGAAAGAGAACTTTGATACTTAAATCCATGTGAGACAGAGCTTGAAGCCTCTCTAATAGCAAAAGCATCCTAGGTATTACGAGAAACATTCAAAAAATAATAATTTTATTAGACATCACAATTGCAATGACTTGTTCCGACAACTAGCCATCACTTGTATAGAACAACTATCACAATAACATAATAATTATGGTAGCTAGTCCCAATGGATGAATGTTGCTTCCATAAGATAGTTGTTGCATTGACATCACAATTGCAACAACAAACTAGAAGCTTAATATTTCATAAATATGGTGGTGTATTGTCATAATTACGATGTCATGAACATGAACTCTTGTCCCTTCTTCTAAGTTATGACAATTTTATTTGTCTCTATTACAATGGTTAACCTCACCATCACAATTTGTGACATCAAAACTCCAATGCCCATCTAAAAAGAGAAAATTTGTGGTTCTATCACTTAGGCAACAGATACACATTGCAATTATGATGGCCTACCATCACAATTCGGGTCCAAATGTAGTAGTGTGTTTGAATAAGGCTACTAAAAAGATGATGAAATGTACAAATGTAAGATTCAATGAGTTTACATAGAGAAATGATCTAGAAAGCAAGAAAGAACCAAAAAATTTCAATAAGTTTGTCTGCATCTATGAAGAGGCCCTTGATATCTACCCAAGGTATAGTAAAAGCCTACCAAGCATAAAAAAATGATACTCAAGCATCAGATCATGGCTACCGAGTCTTAGGCAGTTATACCCAATCACTAGAGAGTATAACCTGAGTAGGAAGTTGAAATTCTACCAAGTGAAGAAAATGTTTATAATCATAGAACTAAACCTTAACTAGCCAAATATGTGAGGAAGAGCCATTCACCTAAACAAATAATTGGATATAGAAGGGTTGGAGTCCTAACAAGAAAAAGAATAAGTGAAGGTATATGTTTAATAGCTAATTTTGAGCCTAGATTAGTTAGAGCTAAATTGGATGATGAATGTTGGATTAATTCTATGAATGAGGAGATTGATCAAATTGAGAAGAGCAATACTTGGATAGTTGTATCAAGATCATCTGATAAGAATGTGATTTGAACAAAGTGGATTTTTAGAAGAAAAAAGAAAGTTAAATGAGAATGGAGAAGTGGTAAGAAATAAGGCTATATTGGTTTGCAAAGGTTGTGCATAAGAAGAATTAATTGACTATAGTGAGGCTTTTGCACTTGTTGCAAAATGAAAGGTGTAAAAATAATGTTGGCTTATCCTACCTACAAGAAACTTAAGGTATATCAAATTGATTTAAAATTTACATTTCTAAATGGAATACTTGAAGAGGAAGTCTACACTAAACAACCTGAAGGATTTGTTGAACTTGGAAAGAAGCACATAGTCTTCAAGTTGAATAAAGCATTGTATGGACTCAAATAAGCTTCAAAAGCATGGTCTAAAAGGTTACACTCTTATTTGATTAATATTGGATTTTCTAGAAAAACTGAAAACAATAATATGTATTTGAAGAATGAATCACAAGATGTGGCTTTGATTGATGAAATATTTGTTGATGACATAATATTTGGAGGAAATGATATGTCGAGTAAGTGATTTGATGATCAAATGAGTACTGAATTTGAAATGTGAATGTTTGGAGAGGTAAAAGTTTTTATTGGATTACAATTCTATCAAAAACTTAAATGTATTTATATTACTTAATCCAATTATGTAAAGGAAATCTTGAAAATATTTGAGATGGATGAGTTTAAGCCAGTTGGTACACCTATGTTGACTGGAGTGAAATTGTCAAAGGAAGAAACTACTAGTGAGGTTGATCAAACACAATATAGATCTATGATTGGAAAGATACAATATGTTGTACATAGTATACCTGATATTACTCTAGCTATTAGAATTGTTTCAATGTTTTCATGTAATCTAAGGGAGACACATATGACTATTGTAAAAAGGATATTCAAATATCTCAAGGGCACTAAAGATTATGGCCTAGTATAAATAAGAGGATGATTGTAATCTTAAAGTCTAAACTAATGTTGATTGGGTTAGAAATTTTGATGATAGAAAAGTACAAGTGGAGGAGCTTTCTTTTTAGGAGAAAGGTTGATTACATGGATAAGCAAGAAATATAGTTGTGTTTCACAATGTACTACTAAAGTTGAATATGTTGCTACTGCAATCAATTATTCAAATATTGTATAGATCAAACAACTATTGTAAGGAATATAAGAAGAATTAATCAAGCATATCACTATTTATTGTGATAATGTTGGAATTCTTTAGCATAACTTTTCGGGGGGGGGGAGTGGTGAATCAGTTATCCAAGGTCCAAATGTAAAATTAAAATTTCTCATAAATTAGTGAACCCATATCCATAAAACATTTTCATCATGTATGCATCCATTAAATCATACAATCACTTAAACTTGTAGGTTACTATCAAATCAACTTTGCAGAAATGTAAGCATGAAACATAAACAATTCAATAACACATTTAACACAATGATTTAATGTGGAAACCCAATTTGGGAAAAACCACCAGTAACATGTTACTCATTCTCACTCTTATGAAGTAATACCCTGTGAAAGGTGTACCTTGTTAAATGTTACAATGCACACTATTAAATGTGACCTAGTTAAAGGAGTTCAATCACCCTATTAGGATTGAGCCTTGTTAGAGGACTTTAGATCATTCACTTATAATGTCACATGGTTAAAGGATTTGGAAATGACTATTAGTCAAGCTTAATCCAAAGGATTTATCCTAGACTAGTATAATGATTAGAAAGTAATAGTAAGGTTTGATATGATAACAACTTACACAACACTTGCAGATTACAGATCTCTATTTTCAGTCCTCCATTTTGCTTGGCCTTCACACTCTTAAGTTTTGAAAAATTGTTCACCCTTCAAGCATCCATAACCTTAAGCCTACTTGCTTTTCTTGCCAACATAGTCTCTTCTCTTAGGTCACTGAATAAAGTAATACCCTGGACTCTTTGTCTTCCTTAGGCTCTCACACATGACAACCTTTTCTTCTGACTAGCCAACTCAATAAATAGAGAATTGAGATTTTTTTTTCCATTCATCCTCCTTCATCCATTTTAGGGTTAGGTTATATTAGGTAGGATTCAATGAATATACCCATCATTACATTTCATTCCCTTTTAGTGACTTCTCCTTCAATTCTTCTTTGAATTTTCCTCAAAATGGTTCATCTTGAATTCTGTGCCACCAACTCATATGTTAGTCTAAAAATGGTTTTGACACTTGAGTGCCAACACACTTAACCACTTTCTACATTGAAGCCAAGTACATTGTGTATGCCAAGTGTGTGTCGAGTCAGGAAATTCATTAGGTGCCGAGTGATCTTTAGGTGTCAAGCAGTCTTCAAGTGCCGAGTGAAGATCAAGTGCCAAGTGACTGTAGAAACTGAGCATGATCTAAGTATCGAGCAATATACAAGAGCCAAGTTACATAAAGGATGCCGAGCATATACAGGAGCTGAGCATCAGGAAGCAATAAGTGCCGAGTAACTCAAAATCAATATATGAGTTTGAAACTTCACAAACTCAGATGAAAACCATTTTCATAGCCGACATATGACGAATCTTGAAGGATTTAAGTGATAAGATCAAATCATTTATATTTCCTATGCAATCTTCATGCAGCCAATAAGAAAAATGGAGAAGGCATGCAACCAATGATAAAAGTGCAAGGAATAAGTGAGAAACAGAGATTCAATATGGATTGTAGATCCATAACTAACCCTAAGTCTTCAAGTGTCTTTATAAGGAAGAAAAAATCTCATTGCATGGAAGTGGATGGACAAGGGTGTGTAAGGATAACTAATTTTCAGAGAAAAGAGTATCAGATCATAAATGATCAAGATAAGAGAAAGCAGATCCAGTGCTTGTATTCAATAATCAAAGGATTGTAAGCTATCAGGTTTATTATACCTAATACTCTCTAGCAATTGTATTAGAAAGAAAACCCTATGGTGATAGGTTAGCTTGGCCGCTATTTTGTAGATCCTTTAACTAGGTGACTAAATCCTTTGACAGGGTAACACTTCATGTATAGTGTTTGTAAATCCTTTAACCAGGTCACTATTGATATAGTGTAAAGCCTTTGACAGGGCAGGCCTTTAATAGGGAAGACCATTAGAAGTGGTCAAACATTATTACTGTAGTGATTTTTTGGGTATCATCCCCACCCCAATTTTACCTTCTTATTTTTGGAGGGTTTCTCGGTTACCAAAATCTCAAGTGTTATGTGGTGATGCATATTTTTTTCTCATGATTGCTTGATTTTTATATGCATGCATGTTCATTTCAAAGATATGTTATTAAGGATTTTAAACTATTAGAAAGCTAGTACTTTTGATTCAACCACCCCCACCCCTCTCAGAAGCATTCTTTCCAATAAGATATTCCAACAATTGGCATCAGAGCCCAATTTCTCTCAAAAAGGAGCCTAACAACTTGGAGGAACATCTCACTCTACAAAAAGTAGAAGAAGCTAGAGTGGAATTAAGAAAATCTTTGAAAAGAAGAAAGGAGATAGCCATAGCTGAAAATGACATACACTACAAGGAGATTGATACCACACAAGTATTTTCCAATGGAGACACTAAAGAATTTGATGCAGCAATAATAGAACTGATGGAGAAAAACAAAGTTCAAGTAGAAGAAATAAGATCTCTCAAGATGGAACATGAATCACAGGCCATAATGTTATGTGAAATCACTAAACAAAAGAAAAGAGTAGTTGAGGACAGAATCATGATGGAAGATGACAAAAGAAATCTTGCAAACAGAATGGAGGAAAAATGTACTGAATTAACAAGGGTCTCAAACATGTAGATGGATACACTTGCTCAAGTGATGAATCTTCATCATGAACTTAATATGAAAGATATTGAGATCTCTACTTTGAGGATGTAGAATGAACAATTGTAGAATGAATTGAACAAAGAAAAAGAGACAACAGAGAATCTCAAGAAGTCAAGTGAAGCCATAAAATACTTTGAACAATTGCTAAAATTCCCAAGATCAACCCATGATAAATTAGGACTCGGATACAACAGCACTGAAGTTGGTGAATCATCAAAAAGTGTTGAGCAAAGAAGTGACAAAGGTAAGAATTATTAACCCACTTGTCATTACTGTAATAAAAAGGGACATACTGCTAATATTTGTAGGAGTAGAAAAATCAATAGCCAAACACACACAAAAGCAAGAGTTATTGTGACAAGTGCAACATGCAAGGATATATGACACAAGATTGCAGATACAAAATCCCAAGAACACAAAGATTTGATGGACATTGTCATAATTGAAAAAAATATGGACATAGGGCATTTGAATGCAGATCAAAGCCTATGTGGACATCAAATCAACCAGCAAAAGGGAATGAAAGTCACTACCATTGGGATTATAACACCAGGTACAGTTGTCACTATTTTCAGAAATATGGACATATACCCCATAATTGCATAAGAACACATTTCAAGGGGAACTATAAAAGATGGTTGAGTCAAGCCACATGTTTCAGTTGCTTAAAAACTAGTCATACCAGAAAATACTAGTACATTTGGGCTCATTTTTTGACCTTTATTGGTCAAAATTTTGACCCATTTTTCAGCCAATCTTCGACCAAATTCGACCAATGAATTGGTCGATAATTTTTTGATCAAAAATTCAATGAACATACTGGATGGTCAAAATTTTGACCAATACGTTGGTCGAAAAATGTCCAGGTTGTTGAGCCATTTTCTGCCATTCATTGGTCGAACTTTGAACTAAATGCTTGGTAGAAATCTGTGGGGCATTGGTCAAAATTTTGACCAATGCATGGTGGAAAACTAGATGGCACTGGTTGAAAAATTTTTGGTCAAAAATTTCACCATCCAGTAGGTTGGTCAAAACTTCGACGAATACAATGGTCGAAAAATGTTGGCGTTGTTAGCGCATTTTCTGCCATTCATTGGTCAAACTTTCGACCAATGCTTGGTAGAAATCTATAGGGCCCATATCATGGACAACAATATCATGGACCCACTTCCCGTGTACTAGGTACAAAGATTTTTGATCGTGAGATTGAGTCAGGATCAAAGGGTGGCATTGACTCGCTATGAAAAAGTGCTCGAAAGTTAAGTATAGTGAGTTAGCGAGTGTGGCCCACTACTATTGAAGTAAAATTGCTGTCCACAAGATCAAGTCTAGATCGACGACACTTGTTGACTTGCTATAAAGAGATATGCAAAAATTAGGTATACTGAGTTAACAAGAAATGGACCCACCATCGTGTTCTTAAAGGTTGTTTCAATTGTCTACCACACGATTAAAGTAAGACCAATGATCATCTCTAGCTCGCTGTGGAAAGCTACTCGAGAATTATGTATAATGAGTTAGCAAGTTGATGACACGTGTGTGTAGTCATGCATGGGCCTCATTTGAAGCGTCAACCTTGAAGGAAAGATAGAGGTGGAGGTGTTTTATTGGCTTGACTGCCAATGTGTTAAGAAGAAAGTTGAGTCAGCTTAGTTGTAATTCCCAGATCGTAGGATTTTTCAAGGATCAACGGCACAAGTTTAAAAAAGAAAGTGCGACACCACTCTATTTTTCTGTTTGACACATTTATGATAAGCGAAATCTTCACGTGTGGGAGAAACAAAGAATAACATAGAGATTTTCATTAATTCCAGTCCCATGTGAACAAAGATTGCAAATTTTTTGAGCATAAGAGCCTAATTGAGTGTGTCGTGTTAAGCCTGGTAAAGACGTGAAACTATTCTTTTGTCATTCGAGAGAAATTTTAGAAGTTCAGAGAAGAAAAAGTTTAGAAAGTCAAGTAAGTACTCATATTATAACCTCTGTGGCATTCCAATTCTCTCAATACTGTCAAAATGCCTCCTAAGAAACCATTCTCTGGGCAAATTAATTATATGGATAGAAATGTCCATGATGATTTATTAGAATTGCTCCCAGAATCTACTGTACAGCCTACACAAGTTAAAAAGTTAATTTCCTTAAACCCTAGGCTTAAAATTTGTGATGGCCTATATGACAAGGGGAACTGGGTTAACGATGCAACAACTACTCAAACTGGCCTTAACTTGTTTAAAAAGTGGTTTTCAAAAAGAAATTTGTTTGCCCTGCATGCTAATGTCTGGAATTTTGATTTTGGAAAGTTAGTAGTCCTAAGTGTTTTAATGGATTATGATTTGCTTGAAGCCATTGCTAAGAATTATGACCAAGCCATTAGGGTTGTAAGAAGAAAGGATGGTGTACCTCTGGTCTCGATTACTCCTGAAGAAATTAGAGAGGTTTTTCACCTAGAACCATTATCAGACTACCATGCGCAAATCAATCTGCTAGAATTAGAGAATGAATATAAAGCAAAGAAGGATGTAATTAGGGGAGGTGCACTAAGGGCACATATTAGTACAATAGGAACTTTTCCAGTAATTACTGCAGCCTCTAGAGAGACTTTTAAGAAGAGTCCTTTCACTTCCCAGGCTATAGAGATATATAGGACCTTATGCCAAGTTTTTGGTGAAGATGAGCAAGAATTTATGCCCATTGGTTTCATGTACATGATGCTTCAGATTGCTTCCTTCGGTGTACATGTTATTTTTGATTTTGCTTCCTTTTTGGCTGAAGAAATTCACAATGGTTTAGTTGGGATTGCGAAGGGCAAGGTGGAAAAAACTTTTGGTCACTACTCTCTATTAATGCATATGTTTTTGTTCAAAGGAGTGACATATTTTGGTAATGAGATGGAACTAAATAGAGAGGAGAATGGGGAAATACTGCCAGTCTAGTTGTGGAGTGCAGATATGACTTGGGATGCAAGTAATGCTAGTTTTATCAAATTTGATAGATATTTTGCTGCTAAATTGAGATGCCTCATATTGAGTGACAATCCCAGAATCCCTAGGGTACTAATGAGTCTCATCAGGCCTACGGATAACCCCCATGACCTGAAAGTTTCACATAATTGGGGAGATATCATCCCCTACCCTATTTCTACTATTTTTAGAATCTATGGTTTCAAGGGGAACCCTCATGTTTTGCCTTACCAAGTTCCTTTGAAGGTGGGAATGGCTAAAGTTTTATGGCAGTTAGGGGGAGTGGAAGAAATTTTTTTGTTGAAAAAGCAATTAGGGCCAATTTTCCCTACCTGCATAGTGGCCCATTAGTTTGTGATTACAAAAGGGGGATGGATCTTTTTGCATAAAATTTTGGAGCAGTATATGATGGCTATCTCTCATCCCCGTTTTTGTGATTCTAAGGGATTTTTCAATTAGATGTTGAGGCATAGAATCAAGTTGGGACCAGTCAAGCATGATTCTTATTATCCAGAGGATATTATAAGGAATGAATTCTCATTGCACGAGCAAGAAACTAAAAAGGAAAAATGGAGAGTTTATTCCCGGGTCTTAGAATTCATTCATTTTTTTGATAATAAATATGATCCTTTGGATAATGCTATTATAGAGGCTGACAAAATAAGTAAGCTCATGAATACCTTCCCTAAAATAATGAAGGTCATGAATGAAAAGAAGAAATTTTTTATTGATTCATATCCTGATAAGGCCAGAGAGGTCATAGGAGGTTGGCTTTCACTTCAAATGTGAGAAATGATAAAATAATTGTACAAAAGAGGTCCGGATATACTATAATTCATAATAAAAGGGTTCCTATAGACAAGGGCAAACAAATAATAGGATCTACCAGTATAGCCCAAGAGGAGAGACCTAAAGAGCCTAGTCCTAAGAGGCAAAAGGTAATGATAGAAGAAAGGACTCAAGATGAGGAATATTCACCCACCCAATCCCCTTTGAGGATTGGAGAAGAGCAGCTCACTGGTGAATAGGTTGAACAAATGGGATCACAGGGAGATATTTTTATTACTCAAGTAGAATTAGATGAGGGTAACCCTCCAAAACTTCCTCTCCCAAGTTTCGATCTAAAAATAGCTAATTATAGAGGCAGGGAGTTGGACCCTGTATTAGAGCAGGCAAGTCATCAATTTTTGACTAATGACAATTTTGTGAAATCAAGGGCTTTTCAACAGTTTGCATGGAGGACAAACATGAACATTTTTGAGGAGAAATGTAAAAAGATGAAAATAGAGCATCCAGAAATGGATGAAACTTCCATGCAAAACCAAATTAAAGAAGAAATGATGAAGGAATTGTAGAATATAAGCCTTGAGGAGGGGAGGAAAATGATAAAGGCATCTAACATTTTATTATTGCCCAATTGGGATATTGCAGATGCATTAATTTTCAATTCTGTTTCAAGTAGACTGGAGTTGCAAGACCCAAATAGAAGAGACTTACAAGGCACTTCATTCATTGAAGATCAAGCTGCATTGGTTAGTTGGTCATTGAGAAAGGGATCTAGAGCCACACCATCACAATCAGATGAGTATGGGTTGATGGGAAATATACTTGTAAGAAGGGTTGTTGACACTTCACATGTATAGGTAGCATATTGGAATGTGGATTCTTCTAAGTTTGTGTTGGCCACTGCTAAGAAGGAGGAATAGGTTATGTCTGAGTTACAAAATAAATATGAAACACTTCTTGAGGCCTATAATAGGGAGGTAAAAAGGATAATTGAACTTGAAAACAAGGCAATGGGAAAATCCACAAGGCCAAGAATAACATACCCCCATCCTCCAGTGGAACCTTTTAAATCCACCCCCCTTGTAGAGATACCAGACACACCTCAAAGGCCTAAATGCTATACAGCCGAGGAATTTGAAGAAGGGAAGAGAAAACTATGGGCCTTACATGTAGAGTTAAATATGCAGTATGAGGATAAGCTTAGAAAGGCTCTAATGTATTTAGCAAACAAAATTGAGTGACCCTTATTCTTTGATCAGTTGGTAAAAGTAATAGATATATGGGAGGAATTGAAAACTCATGATGATACCCTAAAGCCTATTGTTAATAAATGGGGAAGAAGGGAAAAGGAAATCACCCTTCTATGTTATTCAGTTATAAAGTCTTCCCATGACCATGTTGAAAAATTGTATGATATTGCTAATGACCTATCAGATTTTGATAACAGGAGAGTTGCTCTGCAACTAAAAATTGTTTCTAATTTGAATAAGTACAAGAATAAAAAATTTGATCTATTTCCTTGTGCCTTGGATAGAAAGAAGAAATTGAAAAATAAGGAAGAGTGGAGTAAAGAATTGGATGACCTTTTTTGCACAAGGATAAATAAAGTTATTAATGAAAAGGGGCATGCCTAGTGGGCCACCACGACAGAGGAATTGGTTAAAGTCCAATTATTTTTTGATTCTTTGAAGCAAGAATTTATTGTTTTGAAAAGGAGGCTGGTTATATTTTAAAAAAGAAAAATGATAGCCTACAGTTCATCTGGCCGAATGATATACAATTTGACACTTGGATGATAGATCTTCTATTGGATGAGTAGTTAGAGGAGGATAGTTCAGATGATGATGAGAAACTAGAAGGCGAGGTGTAGGTTATTGACACCTCTACACCAGAACTGAAAAAAGAAGGGGAAAAGATAATAATGCCTACTTAGGGTGAAACCAGTGAGAACCCACAGGAGAAAACCAATTTGGAGGTATCACAAGATCATCCTTCTTTGGCCAGCTTGGTAACCATGTATTCTGAGGAGCCGAAATAATGAGAGACAAATCAGAAGTTGATAATTCACAATAGAAACTGGAACGGGCCTACCTGAAGAAATATTTTATATGCTTGGTATTCTGTTGTGATTTTTTTTGTCTTTTGTATGATGCTTTTTTATTGGACACTTGTCAGATCACAATTTCCCTTTGCTTGTTGCAACTCATGCTATATAAATGAGTTTTCAAGGCATTGTGATGGTCCAAGACTTGTGCAATTTTTTGTTTCTTTCAAGAAGAGTACATATTCAATCAGTCCAATAGTATGCAGAGGTTTTGAGTTTTCTTCCATTGTACTTTCTGATAAGCAAATTGAAATGACAGAAATGACAATCTATTCTAGGCATTCAATTGGTTTTCTATTGGTTATTGTATTAGTCATATGAAAAGGGTAATACAAAGGGGTATTTACACTATATCTGTGGATCATCAATTTTTGTCTCCAGTTTGTGGGTTTGTTTACTTTGAAGTCACTTAAATAAGGTTTATTTGGCTGAATGCAGTCTGGATGGGTTGTATGCAGGTTTTATTGTTGCTTTTAATTCAAGCATTTATATAAATGCTTCAGTAAATCAGTAAGGTTTATGAGTTCATAAAAGGGATATTGCATAAGAATGGAGATGGGTGATTACAGTTGATTAATTCTTATACAAGTTATTTGAATTATATCTCCTACCAATAATCAATTTTTTGCCCAATGGATAAGACACTGGTCCTATAAATCAGAAGTAAACAAGGATGAATTCTGCTGCTGCATATCAAATCATCTTACAAAATCAAAATTATTTTCAATCCTGTTCAAGAATTATAAATGCTGGCCTCAACTCATTTATATCTAATTCTTGAGTCTTAGGTAGCTGCTATTTCTAAGAATATTTGTAAATTTTAGGAGAATTATGACCAGATCTGCTAATAAGGGATGTGTATAAGTTTAAGAGCATTGAAGAATTGAAGTGAGCTGTGTATGTATGTGAGGGTAATAGAGGAGAATCAGAATGAAACTAAGATAATTTCATTTTTGAATTCTACTACATCGTGCACTTGTACAGATCCTTTCTTGTTCCTCTTTGTGCCCACCACTTAGCCCACATTATTGAGTGTCCTATACAAGAAAGTCTTATAGCAAGCAATTTACCCAAGATTCTCGGAGTTGTTCAACTATAAGATATCATGAAATCATGAACTAATTGCCTATTATTTAAGAAAATGAGAAACACTATAAGACAATTTGTAGTGTTGCAATAATAGCCAAATCACCAAAGTAGGCATGCTTTTTGGATCATATTCTCTCTCAGACACAGATGTAACATGCATTTTGGTTGCAGGTGATTTCTAGGAGCTTGGGGTTCACTATCAATTCCAACACCTTTGACTAAATTTTTTGAACAAGTCAAAAGTTGTTCAAGTCAAAATTTTATCATTAGCAAAAATGGTAGATAATTTTGTTCATGCTCTCAAGGAAAACAAAGACTGCTTGACAATAGCAAGAAACAACACAGATGACTTAGAAATAGTCTATCACAATGAAAGACATATTTTGCCCACCATAACACTAGCAGTGCTCTATTGTCTCATTTTTGGTAATAGAGACACCCCCCAAACATGAAGGATTCACCCCCCAAAACATCTTTAAACATGAAATTGATCCACTGTCTATTAGGCTGGTGTCTAATCTAGGCTAAACCTCCATTAGCAATTACCATCCAACACTACACTTGCACCAAGTTTTCCCACTCTCTTGCATTTGGTTAATATAGTACAAATAAATTATCACAACCTCATTGTCTCCCACCAATAACAATGACTACAGGTGGTAGGAGAGAATCTACATTGGAAACTTCAAAATAAGTACAATTGACTGTGCCTAACTAGTCACTGGTTTGAATGCACCAGTCTATTATTCCTTACTCGACCCATAATGAAAATTAAAAGAATGCGTGGACCAGATAAAAAAAATAATAAAATGTTCTCACATTAAATATTAGTCAAAATGCATTTGATACATCATAGGAACTCACTGTTCTATGGGACAAAGACTGAATTGCAGAGAACAGGATTATTTTATTGATTATAATTTTTTCACAATGCCTTGTCTCACCACCCCAACTCTACTTCTCCCCCACACTCTCAAAAAATCCCTTCTAAATAACCAAACAATAGTAAAAAACTACTGCTGTCTAACTATCTAACTTTTACCAGTTAGTTTTAAACTAAAATTTGTTGTCTAGTTGACACAAAGTGTCAACTTCAACAACTTACAATCATATATGCCTTTAATATATTTCACTAACCTTTTCAAAGGTTTTATAACTTCACTAACCCTTCCAAAGACACCTAAAACCCTTACAAGCTGTACTAGGCCTAAAGACACCTAAAACCCTTACAAGCTTTTCTTTGCATTTTTTCTACATTTGATACTTTTCTTATAGGTGGACATGTCTATCACAAACATCCAACATGTCTGTCCTTAGACTTCATGGCAAAAACCCTACAAACAACACAAAAAAAATAAG
This sequence comes from Cupressus sempervirens, assembly GCA_028749045.1. Lineage (NCBI taxonomy): Eukaryota > Viridiplantae > Streptophyta > Pinopsida > Cupressales > Cupressaceae > Cupressus > Cupressus sempervirens. Next base: position 398,669,777 of record CM053791.1, on the reverse strand, counting down.
GACATGAACCATCCAAACATCTCTAATAGCTTGTGGATATCCCAAAGATGCATAAGTGCATGACTTGTGAAAACCAAAAAGATAAGACTAACTTGTATAACAAGCAAATAACCAAAATGATTTTATGTCTGTGTTATGTTTGACAATGACAATGATATTTGGATTCAAGTATGAGGAAATTTGTATCAATCAATTCATTAAATATCATTTGAATACAAAGAATATTTTAAGAGATTCAAGAGCATAACTATAAGCCAAATTTGTGGAAGACCTAAATCAAACCTAAGTGAATAGACATGTGAAGGCTTATTTTGAATATGATGAGCAGATCTAAGGCAGAATTTTTATGAAGGTATATTCCAAGTTTAGAGCATTTATTGAAAAATAATATTTCAAATCTTGGTGGATTATTCATAAGTACAAGGCAGATTTGTTGAAGACCTCGAAGGAGATCTAAGGAAAATCTACCTACATTATAAACACTTTGCATTTCAAAGGTTAGTTCCTTCTGCATTGCAGGATTTGAGGTTGGTGTCTCTTGCTAATTGAGTCTACACATTTGTTTGAAGTTATATACATACATACATATATGTGTGTGTGTGTGTACATACACACACAATTCACCTACAAGGATTTCCATTCTAAATAGTATATGCATCTTGCCTTCTTTTATTAGACATCAACTATGTGAATGCTTTCTACATTGCTTTTAGTTGACTAAATATATATAATAAAATATGTAGGTTTCTATGCCAAACTAACTCCAATGTGGACAAATATCTAATAATTGGGATTTAAACTAAGCAAGAACTATATGTTCAAGGAAAAAAAAGATGATTGCAATGAGACTATTACAAGCGAAAAAACTTCAGTCTCGTTAAAGAGAATTGGGATGTGTGTTTGAAGACTTAACAAATTTGAGCTTCACTTGGTTTCAAGAATACTATAATATTCTCTACTTAACAAGGCCAACCATGTGAAGGTGGAAGCTCATTTGGCCTCACCCCCCTCCCCCTAACTAAAGTACCCATTATTATCTAATTACATACTTCATTCATTAATTCATCCATTTATGAACTATAACATTCAATCAATACAATCACATAACATTCATTAATATGATATAAAAATCATTAATACACAATACTAATCAAAAATTCATTAACAAATAACAATATTCATTAACATAAAATAAAAATATGTATTAATACGCATCATTCATACATAATTACTTAAAACAAAGTTCTTTCATTATCCAACAAGGTTTATCAAAGAAGATTTTTAAAACATCATTTCTTTTTTTTGTTTTTCTGAGCTCTCTTAAGAAAAATGCTCATAGGGACATCCATATCTGATTCATTCTCCTCCTCTTTTTGCATGTGTAATGTCAAATTATGATGACTCCTTCTCTTTAGAGGAGCAGGAGGTTGTTGCACTAAAGGGGGCTCTGTTGCAAGAACAAGTGAATGCGATAAATTGGCATACTCTTTTTCTTTTTCTAACTGTTACAAGTTTGTAATTAAGTATGAGTACAACATAAACTGCATTTTTCTTACCTAACAATGCCACATAATGTACATTAACATTTTGATCTACCACTGTGTCAACATGTTGGACACTTGGAACATGGTCCAGTCCTTTAGCATGATGTTCAACATGCTCTGAAATATTCAAAAAAAGGATACACATCAAATTCCAATTGAAGATGTTAAATTGTATTCATAATTGCATAATTAATTTCCAATAGCAAATTAATACCTCCACCACTATAATGCACATCATGGCCTTCGTCAGGAGCAGGTTTTGTGGTAGGATATGAAGGCTGCAGTAAAATGTTATGTAGTCAATTTACATTTAAAACTAATACTAAAAAAGAATCTTCTCAACTATTTAATTTCATTTACTTTTCATCTGACCAATTTACTTGTGAGATATCATTTGGTGCACTAGATTCTTTGGCAAGGCTTACAGATTCTTCATGTAGGTGTGCAACCACAACTTTATAGCCTTCCTTCAAGGCAATTTTTCTATCTTCATCTGTGACCTCCACATTGAAATCTGTGCCCTATGGTTTTTTCTTGATAACGTCAGTTTTCCATGTATGGTTTCATTAAACAAAACTGTTTGCAACATTATATTAAAAAAAATAAAAAAATTCATTGCTCTACTTACAAGTCGAGACTGCAGATTCATATAGCCACTAGAGCCAAGTTTGTGTTGGCCAACCTTTTCTATTCTCGCTTTTGTAGCCATGGATGTGTCCTGCAATCTATGAAAAATTTCAAACATCTTAGATTATATATTTAAAAATATCAATAATTAGTGCATGATTAGAATGTACTTAATACTATAATGACATACCTCTTTTTGCCCTATGTTGCTTCATTATCTCTATCTTCACATAGCCTTTTCTCTTTTGCATCTTCTATTATTTCATTCCACTCCATTGGTGGAATCATAGGAGGATGGTCGTACTTTGGGTTATCCTTAAGACCCCTTCTATATTGATCTCTCACAGTCTTTATATGCTTTGATGCTCTTTTAAAAAGTAGGCCAGTGTCAAAAATGTTTTTCCCAAATTTCTCCTCAATGGATGTAATCAACTGATTTTTTAATTCCCCAGCTTGTAAATTCCACCTTTTTAAAAACAAATAGATTGTTAGATCAATAACTTTAATATATTACAATAAATAGAAGAAAATAAAAATTATGTAGTAGTGATATGAAACTACGTACCTTTTACGTATGGTGGGTCCAAACAGTCTCAATGTCATATGAAAAAGATGTTCAAAGAAAGTATTATTACCTACAAAAACATAAAGGATTTATCAGTCCAAAATGAGTAATGTAAAAGTAAACTAAATTTACACTTTAAAAAATATCAATTTTAAAGCACCTAGAAGCTTTCATTCTCTTAATGGAAACATAGTTTTCTTATTCAGCAACAATGTCCCTTTATACAAACCAGTACTAATCACATGAACTGCTCCAAGAAATGGATTAGCTTCAGTAGTACTGCTCTTTGTTTCTCTATTAACTGAAACATCATAACAATTAAATGACAATTTTAGTACTACTCTCTGTTGGTCTACCTCCCTGCCTATGTCCATGTCTCTCTATGTGTGACTATATATATATATATATATATATATGTATATGTATGTATGTATGTATGCATGCATGGTGTGTGTATGCATGTGTTTATGTGTATGCAAGCTTCTGCAGACATCATTTAAGCACTAATGTGCTACTTTGTTGTTGATCAACTTGTAGAAAGACATAACAAAATATAGCACATTACAAAATATAACAAAACAAGGTTTTACAAGTTCTACTAGGCATAGACAATGATGTTTGCATGGTCCTTGTTGCCGACAATGCAACATACAATAGTGGACCGCCAAACGAAGTAGGAGTCCACACTTCATCATGAGTTGAAGAATAGAATATTGTTAGCAAATACATTTGCAATGGATAAAGATCAAATGGGATACTAGCGAGAAACGTCGACAAAAAAAAAAGGTAAGTGTTATAATGTTGATCAAAACAAACAAAGTGTTACTTACACGAAGGTAATATGAAACAACCCTGACCATGTTCAGCATGTGATGTTGCAACTGGCACATATGTCTATACAAGAACACATAAAATTAGAGATCATGATCCATAAGATACTATAAAATATTAATATCTATTGAACTTCTATTACTGCTTTAGTCAAATTACTGCATACTTTGAAAGATTGGATTCTACGGTCCAATTCTATTCTCAGTGCCTCTTTCTCCTCACTTTTGTCACCCTTGATGATAATTTGAACAAGCTCATTAGTGTATCTTTATGTAATTTGTTGGGTGATGAATACAGGGTCAGTACTAAGGCCAATGTCATGTAGATATGACACCCGTATTTCAGATTGCATTTGATCAGCGATCATTGTAGCTTTTTCCTATCAGTTGTGACATCAAATATTCGTATACTTTCATCAAAATAACTCCAAATCCATAAAGAAAAGAACATAATAATAGGACATTTGTTTCTATATTAACATTAAAATTTACAATAATTAATGTTTGCCTCTACTGAAGGTGTCTGACATGGTGCATCCATATCGCCTTATGAAAAAAATTAGTAAGTCTTAGAAATCAGTAGCGAAATTAAAGTAATAGACTTACCAAAAAAAATATTAATAATAAAGTAGATTGTATATGTAAATAATTTTTATTAAGTTAAAAATTTAGCGTAACTAATGTTTATATCTAAAAAAATATTTGGCATGTTCTACTTAATGTTTATATGTGCACATATGGTTTGGAAAGAAATATTTGGTCATACAAGACCCCATCATAGTTGATATTGATCGTACCTAAAGATTTCATTGATCATCATGATTTTCATCCATGTCATCATCATCATCATCATCATCATCACCATCATCGTAATTGTCACTTTGATCATCGTCATCACCACCACCATCTTCATCACCATCATCATCCTCTTGATCACTATCATCATCATGATCATCACCATATTTGTCACCATGATCATGATCATCATTAGCATCATCATCATCATTATCATTAGCATGACCAAAATCATCACCATCTTCTTCTTCTTCATCACTGGGTAACTGTTGTTCCTGATAATCATTTACTTCCTCTTGTGCTTCTTCAATATCTTCTTCTTCGATCACATTATACTTTACCGGCCTTCCTCTTGGGTAATGTCTAACAAAAAATGACCAACCTGGTTTGTCTAGAACACCAAAGTAAAACACTTGCTTGCATTGACTTGGAAGAACATAGGGCTCATCTCCGACTGGCTCAAATGACCTTATATTAATCATAGTAAATCCACTATCGTGTTCAATAACAGTCCTATCGAGATCATTTCAATTCAGTCGTAACCTAAACCATTTGACGAAAAATAGAACTATTTTGAATGAATTAAAGTCGTACTCAAGTATATCATCCAAAATGCCATAGTATCAATTTTTAGATTGTTGAGGATGTATGTCAGTTCTAGATGAAATATTGGTGACCACGAAGACAACACTTATCCTAAAATCACACATTTTCTTCATTTCATCTAACTTTTTTGTGCAGAATTTATAGCCATGGTAGTACATAGCTTTGTGTTGTTTGACCTGCAATTATTCAAACATGTCAAGAATCTTCTCATTGATCTGTGAGTTGATATTAAACTTATGTCTCATGATTAGTAATCTTATGCATACCTTTGTATCTCTTAAGCCATATATTAGATCAAGTACCATTGGTGTAACATTGGGATCTTCATTATGATGAGCTTCTTTAACAACGATGCAACACCATCCCATGTTAATGAGTGACCATTTTCTTGAGACTGTTCAATCCACACTATCATCCAATCAAGATTGTTTGCAATATACAAGTGTAGTGCATCCCACTCACGACCAACTATAAAGAAGACAATTACACCAGTTAGAAACAACTTATATATATTGATGATGGATAAGAATTGTTAAATTACAAAAAAAACTTATAATTACCTCCCACCCTCCTCAATCTACCTTTCCCCGTCGGGTACTCCCCTTTGAATTTGTCATTACAGTTGGGATCCCAAATGCGATCTAGATGGATACTTGCTGCAAACTTTGGAAGATATTCATTGATATACACCATGGTCTGGTATATCATATATCCCTGTATCATAGAACCCTCAGGACATGCTCTTTATCGAACCAAGCCCTTCATAAATTTAAAAGCTACAGATAAAAAGCTACAAATCTAAGAAAAAACACTCTTCTAACCTCATGTATTTTCGAAGATCATATATAACTTGTTTAATACTTTTGTCAAACTATTGTGGAAGGGATAGAGGTAGGACGAACAACAATTATTAAAAAATTATCATTTCAATATATTATTAAATAATGTAACTAGTACTACATTGAGTCTTACAAATATACTGTAAATAGAAAACATGACTTACCTTGAGGAAGGTATGCTAATCATGTGTCTTCAACCCTGGCCCATTTGCAGCAAATCCTGTTGGAAATTTTTTTTTTTTTATGACTTCTTTTAATGCATCACTTTGTTGCTCCGTTAATAACCAAGGGCACTTGTATTTATGCACTCTCCATTCCTATTTGATTCAATGAAAACTTTTAGTGCATGATTAGATTCATGAATGTCAGTACAAATTTTAGCAATTTGTTCTCTATCACGCCTTCCATCCAACATTTTCCATAGTGTCTCTGTTACATTCTTTTCAATATGCATAGCATCAAACAAAATCATGATTGGGAGATCCTTGTAGTATGGTAACCTAATAAATTGAGTAGGATAACTTTTCATTCCTCTAGGAAGTTGGTCATTGATGCCTTGATGACCTTCATGAGCATTAGTTACAGCATTAGTAAATATAAGACAATATCAAAATACAAATTGTAAACTTTGGACGACAAATTGGACATTACCTCGACGATTTAGTCAATCATATTCCAACTTCCATAAATGAGGTGTCATTCTTCGTGGCCTTGATGATGTCTCTTCTTTCCCATTGAAAAGATATTTTTCGACAATTCGACACCTATGATTATTGTGGAGAAAGTGTCTAAACTCGTCAAACACCTACTTTCCTAAACTTCTCGAATGATGACATTTCATCTTCAGACCACAAACTGGACATGCAAATTTTCCCTTTGTTTGAAGACCTAAAAGATCATGTATAATTGGATCATGTACAATTATCATGTGCAACTTAAGCATTTGATAGTAATGTGTAAGCACTATAACAGACCAAAAATATGTGATCTTAACAATATAACATACTGCAAAAATGATTTAGCCCAGGGGCATCATGTATTGTCCATACAAGCATTGCATGGAATTGAAATTGTCGATGTCCTATCGGTCTAGAGATGTCATACATAGTGATGCCATTCCATAACTTCAACAACTCATCAATTAGGGGCTCAATATACACGTTCATATCTTTAACTTGGTATTTACCTAGCAATTGAATGAACGTAAACATTACGTAATTATCATAACCATTTTCATGAAATATTTATAAATTAATTTAGATAACTATAAAAAAAAAAAACCTAGCACAATCATTGACAACATTATGTGCTCCCTCTTTATGGACATCCAAGGAGGAATGTTATTGTTAATAACAAAAATAGGCCATACTGAGTAAACAGATCTCATATCTCCATATGGATTGACACCATTCGCCACCAATGAAAGTTTTAGATTACGAGGTTCTTCTTTAAAGTGTGACCATGTTTCTTCTATCTCTTTAAATGCAGAACTATCAGCAAGCATTCACATAATGTCATCTTGACTTCTATTGCGTGCATGGTAATCCATAAATTGTGCCAAGCTAGCGCACCTGAATAACTATTTAAGACGCGAAATAATGGGAATGTACCAAAGAACCTTGTGAGGCACTTTTTTTGTTATTTGATCTGACCGATATCTACTAACATGACAATCAAGATATTCTGTTGCAAATTCATGTTGTTTATGATATAGAATGTGATCATTGGGACATGCATGTATTATCTGATACTTCATTCCAATATGATCCATAATGTTAGATAATTCTCAGTATGAACGAGGCAAAATGTTTGATAGTGGTAACAAAAACTCACTAATCAACCTACAAAAAAAAATATGCATTGTTAATATAATGAATAGTAATTGTATGCTAACCTTGAAGATGAAAAAAATGAGATACCTTAGCATACATGACATTGCTACATTGGATATGATATTCATAACCTTTAAGTTCTCTACCAACACTATAGCCAACAGTAGAGTTGTTTGGGAGCCTAGGTATAAGGGCTCGTGTGCCTTCTCAAGTAAAGGTATATCAAGACCATCTTCATCATTATTATTAGATTCGCTAGTACCATCATTGTGAGCCTCTTCATCACTTGCCCCAATACTATCTTCTTCAATCATGTCCTCTGGCACATTATCATCTTCTTCCATGGGAGCATTATCCTCAACTTGGATATTCACACCTCCATGTTCCTCTAGTAGGAAATCCACATTCAGCAATGGATGAAAATCGTGGCCCCCTTCAACATGACCATATTTCCTACAATGACTTTGGGTTGTTGTGATTAGAATTCTTCTATTCTTTAAACCCTTACACTTTTTGCAAGGACAATAACATTTATCAAGTTTTCTTTGGAATTGAGCCCACAATGCAGCCATTGTCTCATTATTTTCTTCTAGATTCATATTGTCAGGCGCGATCTTTCTTCATAGGAAAATATACCTACAAATAAATTGGACATGTTGTGATTAATTTTTATATCTGCACATATGGTTTTTGTTAATTAATGTTTTCAAATGTAACTTAAGTGATTACAAACATATCAAAAAGGACCTTCACAGGGTCTTATTACATCAACTGTTCTAACATGGTCATGTTGGTTATCTTGAGACCTTAATGTCTTCTCATGCCTTCAACCTTGACCTTGATGCTCCTGCATCATTCTCCCAAGGATCAAGGAAAGTTGGATCATCATGGAATTGAGTAGGTAGACCTTCTAGGAAGTTGAAATACTTCAACCTTGTAAGTGTCACATCAATGCAATGGGTACTATACAAAAAATTTAAGTTGATGAGAAATGGTTGTTATGAATTCAAATTGTAAGCATCACCTCAATGCATTGGGTATTAAACAAACAATTCAAGCTGATGAGTATGGGTTTTTATAAACCACAACTCATGAAATATGCATTAAGTCCATACCTACTATTTACAATGAGTATGGGTTTTTTTTCTAAGAACATACCTATTTTTTATAGTCAGTAAGTTTCTATATCCTCTAACAAATTTGAAGCAATGAGCCAAAGTCACACGGTTGAAGATGATCATTGTCCCCTCAAAGTGCCATCGTTTGATAAATTGTTGCATTGAAATATGATCTAGAAAGGGCCTTTCCACATAGTATGTTGGCACTATTTGGCAATCATTCATCATGTGGTTATTGCAAAGAGGCTAAGGACCAAACATGGAATCATGGAGACAGTGCACGGATGTACAAGGAAAATTTGTTGCTCTTTAGCTACTAATCTTGCTGTGTGCTTGTCAATTAAAACATTATTTTGTAAACTTGATCTTAATACTTTTTATAATCAATGGCTTTCTTTCCAATATCTATCTCTTGACTCAACACATTTTTTCATTTTTCTTTCCTTCTTGCTTCATCATAAATACTTGGTTCACAAGTACTTATGGTGTTCTTCTTGCTAAGATTATGAAGTGGACAATGAATTTCAATCTAGATAATCAAATGTTTGGCTCAACTTTTTTGGGTAAGTGTGATGATATGTAGTGCACTATAAATTTTATCTTCAATGAAAGGATTAGCACCTCTAATTTTCAAATGGCGATAAACTAGAACTAGCTGACAATCTAACCTAAAAAATACATTTTATGCCAAATTCCAATCACAATTAAATACATTTAGCTATTGGAAAATGGCAAGATTATGTCTTATTTCAGATATGCAATAAAATGGGCAAGAAATGTGGAAGAATGTTAAGTTTTTATCCACCAAAACATGAGTAAAATTGTATAAACTGAATGTATTTTTAAAAATAATGTCAATTCCCTTCAAAAGAAATATTTTGCATGCAACTTACTTGCTGAAGATATTTCAAGTTCAACAACTCTTTAATCACAGGATCGACAATAGTTGGAAGCTTTGACCTATCTGTCAACTGTGGCTTGGCCTGCAGCAACAAAAAATTCTTAGTATATGCATGTCAACATTTAAAAAATACATCAAGCAATTCAGGTAAGTTACAGTCTGTAAATTAACTGGCATTTGTTTTTTCTTTAACATATTCGACAATCAAGTACAATTAATAGGAATACAAGAGCAAAACAAATGCAAATTAATTTTACACTCAGGAAATGATAAGCATGAAATACATTCAAGTTTTGACACTAAGGAATTGAAACATTCGCACTCAGGAATTGCCTGGAGTATTTAAAGAGTGTGTATCCCACAAATGAAATTGGTATAAATGTTACAACCACCAAATTTGGAGGGCATGGAAATTCAATCATCACTATCCTATGTAGTACACTTAATTTCATATGTTGGAATCATTTTGTGACTTGTACACATGATAGTCCAATAGTTTTTAATGTCATCTTCATCACAATTTTTCTATGATAGTCTAATAGCTGCAGGTGGCATCTTCATCACAATTTTTCCATGACAGTTTTGTTGGTCTGAATTTTTGCATAATCGAATTCCTTTGTCCAAGGTATAGAAGAATTTAGATTGGGATCCACCTATGGTGAATAGGGTTTCTAGCCAAGTCATATTTTGTAGGTCTTTGAAGAAAATTTTTGTCGAAACCCTAGGTCTTGTTTTCTTTTAAATTTTTCGGGTGCGAAACTAAAAATATGTGAAGATTCTCATCCTTTTCAAACTTTTTGCACCCTGAGTCACATCTTTTCTTTTGTGTTTCTGACCACCTGATCCCTAAAAGATCTACGGAAATCGCTATCTCGCTATGAAAAGATACAAGTATTTTACCCTTAGCGACATAGCGACCACTGCTAAGTTGAAAAGTGGTACTGTCAAGTGGAAATACGGTGACCAGAGATTGTATTGTTTCAGATATATTTCACCACGTTTACAACAGACATATCAGAACCTAAAAAGGAATTACAAAATTGAGGTACAAAAGGTGTCAATAGAAATCTTAGCTTTTCCAATTAGTTTCTTTGTCGCTATCAGAGAAATTGGGCACTTCGCTGTTAGCGACATGACGCCTTCACCAAAAATAATGGCCGGTAGTCACTTTTAAATTTTTTGATGATCATAAGTTTTTTCAGGCTGCGTGGTGCACGTGCTATTTTATTATGTGTTAGATGCATTAACGAGGGTAGTTATGACTTCACTCACCTTTATCTTTTCGACCCTAAATTTTGATGAGTCACCAAAAATCGCTATGTCGCTATCAGAGAACTGGTGTCTCTCACCGTTAGTGACATAGTGCCCAGACGAAAAGTAGTACTGCGGCAACTTTTCAGAGTAAGTGGGTCCCAGAAAGTACTCCATTAGATATCAATTATAAAGCTTTAGAACACCCTAGCATCTAATGGGCTACACGTATACGCCAGGAAAAGAAAAGACATTGGGATTTCCTATGTCACTATCGGGAACTTGTTCTTCTCGCAGTTAGCGACATAGTGCCCGACTGAGAAATAAAAAAATATGGGCCCCAAGCAGTAGGTAATATAGCCAGGATTTCATCACGTCATCAATGATTGGACCCATGCCCCGTTCAAAAAATATATGAAAGACTGATCATCAGATCTATCTCAGATCCATGATCGTCGCTATCTCGCTATGGCGAGTTGCACGAAGGTTGTGAATAGCGACATGGCGACAAGGGGCCCACCATATTTCTTTTGAGAAATGCATCAAATGTCATCCGCATGATCAAATCAGGATCAATGACAGGTGCTATCTTGCTATGGAAAGGTGCTCACTCTTTATGTATAGCAAGATAGCACCTAAGTGATATGTGTCCTCAGAGTTTTGTGGGTCCAGTTTAGAGGTGCCAAAAATGAAGGAAAGGTACACATGGAAAATTTTCATTGGGTTGACTGCCAGCTTGTCAAGAGGAACATGAGTCATCTTTGCTTGCATCCCTTGATCGTAGGATTTTTCGTTAATCCACGATGTAAATTTGAATATAGAAGGTGATGCCATCATGTGCATTTATGAGAGATGAAAGCTTCGTGTGTGAAGAAAAATAGAGTATAACAAAAAAGATTTTCTTAATTCTACTGTACTTGAACAAAGATTCAGAGCATTTCTAAGTAGAAATAGTTGTTGAGAAGACCATGCTAGATTCGATAAGATTGTGAAGCAGTTTGTTTGTAGAAAGATTGCAGTAACACTGAGAAGAACTAGAGCAAAATTCAAAGTAAGTACTTGCATTATAATCCTCCTACGGTTTCAATTCCTTCGAGAGTTAATTAAAATGGCTCCAAAACATAAAGCATTTTCTGGTCAAGATAACTATTTGGATAGGAATGTCCACGATGATTTGCTTGAACTGCTCCCTTCTTCCACTATTGAAACTGTAGAAGTTAAGAGGCTAACTTCATTAAACCCTAGGCTGAAAATAGCAGATGGGCTGTATGACAAAGGAAACTGGGTTAGGGATGCAAAAACTTCATAGACTGGTCTTGTTTTATTCAAAAAATAGTTTTTAGACAGGAACCTTTTTGCCCCACATGCCAACATCTGGAATTTTGGTCTAGGGAAAATGGTGGTTCCTAGTGTTTTCATGGATTATGATCTTTTGGAAGCTATAGCTAAGAATTATGACCAAGCCCTTAGGGTAGTGAGGAGAACTGATGGTGAAATCTTGATTACAATCAGCATAGAGGAGATTAGGGAAGTTTTCAGTTTAGGGCCTATCACTAATTATCATGTGCCCATTGATTTGAAAGGGTTAGAAAATGAGTATATGTCTAAGAGAGATGCAGTTAGGCAAGGAGCGTTGAGCGCACACATAGGTAGAATTGGAACACTGCCATCAATAACACCATCCTCTAGGGAGCCTTTCAAAAGGGCATACTTAAATTCTAGGGCTATAGAAATATATAGGTCCTTGTGTAAATTTTTCGGGAGAGATGAAGAAGAGTTCATGCCTGTGGATTTTATGTATATGATTACTCAGATTTCCTCTTTTGGTGTGGATATAATTTTTGATTTTTCTTCTTACTTAGCTGAGGAGATTCACATTGGATTGATTGGAATTGCTAAGAGTAAGGTGGAAAAAACTTTTGGCCATTATTCTCCATTAATGCACATGTTCTTATTCAAGGGAGTAACATATTTTAGTAAAGAAATGGAATTAGACAAAGAAGAGAGTGGGGAAGTATTACCAGTTCAATTGTGGAGTGTGGATATGAATTGGGATGCAGAGAATGCCAGTTTTGTCAAGTTTGATAGGTATTTCGCTTCAAAGTTGAGATGTCTCCTATTAAGGGACAATCCCAGAATCCCCAAAGCATTAATGAATCTCGTTAGGCCTATGGACAACCCAAGTGGTTTGAAAGTTTCACATAATTGGGGAGATTTCATTCCATATTCTGTTTCTACTGTATTTAGAATATATGGTTTTAAAGGAAGCCCTCATGTACTACCCTACCAAGTGCCTTTGAAGGTAGGATTTGCTGAGATACTGTGGCAGCTGGGAGAAGTGGAGGAAGCCCTTCTATTGAAAAGAAAAAAGGGGTCAATTTTTCCTACTTGCATAGTGGCTCATCATTTTGTAATCACAAAAGGAGGGTGGCTTTCTTTGCACAAGATTTTGAATCCTTATAAGATGGCCACTTCCCATCCTCGTTTTTGTGATTCTAAAGGATTTTATCATTTGGCTCCGAGGCAGCGAATTAAGCTTGGTAAAATTGAGCATGAATTTTATTTTTCTGAAGACTTAATAAGGAATGAGTACTCCTTGCAGGAGGAAGAGACTAGGAAAGAAAAGTGGAAAGTCTTTTCTAAAATTTTGGATTTCATTCATTGTTTTGATCCATATTATAGTCCTTTGGACGATGCAGTTACAAATGTAGATAAGATGAGAAAACTTATGAATAGTTTTCCATAAATAATAGAGGCAATGAATGAAAAGAAGCAATTCTTTATTAGGTTCTACCTAGATAAGGCCAGGGAAGTAATGGAAAGATTGGGTTTTACTCCCAATATAAGGGCAGGTCAATTAACTGTCCAAAAAATGCCAGGATATACTATTGTTCAAAATAAAAAGAATACAGTGGACAAAGGGAAAAAAAAATTGAGTCCACTAGTAGGGTTTTGGAAGAGAGGCCTACTAAGCCCTCCCCTAAGAGGAGGAAAATAATAAGAGAGGAGGATTCTCATGTTGAGGAGTATTCACCTTCACAGACCCCTTTTAGAACCGGGGAGGAGCAGCTCACTATTGAGCAAATTGAACAAATTGGATCACAAGGGGGAGTTTTTGTCACTTAAGCAAAGATCGATGAAGGGAACCCCTAGGAACCTCCTGTGCCAAGCCTCGAGCTGACTGTAGCTAATTTTAAGGGAAGGGAATTGGACCCTGTTTTGGAACAAGCCAGCCATCAATTTTTGTTAGATGACAATTTTGTAAGGTCTAGGGCTTTCCATCAATTTGTTTGGAGGGAAAACATCCACAATTTTGAGGAAACATGTAAGACCATGAAAACAAAGAATCCAGAAATGGATGAAGCCTCCATCCAAAACCAAATAAAGGAGAAAATGATGCAAGAATTCCATAACATTACCCCTAAGGAGGGAAGGCAATTGGTAAAAAATTCTAACATACTATTGTTGCCTAATTGGGATATTGCAAATGCATTGATTTTCAACTCTATTTCTAATAGACTAGAGTTACAAGACCCAAATAAAAAGGAATTTGCAGGGACTACTTTTAGTGATGATCAAGCTACTCTTGTTATGTGGTCATTAAGAAGAGGATCCAGGATTGTATCAACACAGCCTAATGGTTTAGGACTGATAGGGAATATTATTGTGAGGAGAGTTGCTGATACCTCACACATACAAGCAACCCACATGAATGTGGATTATTCTTAGTTTGCCTTGGCTACTGCTAAAAGGGAGGAAAAGGAAATGTTTGAATTACAAAGTAAATATGAGGTAGTTGTGGATGCCTATAATAAAGAGGTAAAAAGGAGAGTTGAGCTTGAGAACAAGCTACTGGGAAAATCCACTAGGCTAAAATAACATACCCTCGCCCCCCTGTTGAACCTTTCAAATCTACCCCCCTCATTGAAATACCAGACATACCCCAAGGGCCACAGTATTACATTGCTGAGGATTTTGAAGAAGAAAAGAGTAAACTGTGGGCCATACATGTAGAGCTGGAATCTGAATATGAAGATAAACTAAGAACAACTCTTACATATCTAGGAGACAAGGTTGAATGGCCACTAATCCATGATCAATTGGCCAGGGTGATTAACATCTGGGAGGAGTTAAAAGCAAATGATGAGGCACTAAAGCCTATTGTGAACAAATGGGTGAGAATTGAGAAAGCAATAACCTTATTGTGTCTATCTGTTATAAATAATTCTCGTGATCAGATTGATAAAACCTTTAACATTGTTTCTGATCTTGCTGATTTTGATAGCAAAAGGATACATTTATAGAAGATAATAATAGGCTACTTAGACAAATATAAGAGCCAAAAATTCAATTTATTTCCTTATGTCCTAGATAAGAAAAATAGTTTGAAAAGCAAAGAGGAATGGGCGAAGGAACTTGATGATTTATTCTGTTTAAGAATGAATCAAGTCATAAATGAAACAAGGCATGCATGGTGGGCCACGACAACAGAAGAAATGGTGAAAGCCAAAATATTCTTTGATTCTTTAAAATAGGAATTTGTTGATATTGATAATGAGGCTGATTATATAATAAAGAAACATAAGGATATTTTGCAATTCAATTGGCCAGATGATACATTATTTGACAAGTGGATGGCAGAAATGCCTTCTAGTGAATAGTTTGATGTAGATGAAATTGACAGTGATGAGGTGCATGGTGAGGAAGTCCAAATCATTGATACCATCACTACTCAAACCCAATCAGAAGAAGAAGACAAGAAAAACCTGTCACTTTCAGTTGCAGAACTGGGACCACAAGATGCCAATACAATTAAAGAAAAGGAAAAGGTAGAAGTTGTCCTTACCATGTAGAATGAAGGTGGTGGAAGCCTACAGGTGGAGGTTAATGTGCCCTTGTCAGAACAAGCTTCATCGTTGGCTAATTTAGTAGTTACATATGAAGATGAATCAGATCAATAGCCAACTCAGCAACATCAGAACATGTAACAGAAGCTGATCCACCGAAAGGAATGATTTGATTTCGATATCTTCTGTTACCCATAGTTTTGTCATTTTGTGATAGGTGTATGTAGATATTCCTTGTAAAAGACACCTGTCAGTTTATTTTAGCCTGAAGCTTGTTGCATTTCACACTATATAAGTGAAATTCTAGGGCAAGAGAAAAGGTCCGAATTCTATTTGCTAAGTGATACACTTGGTCTATTTGTGGTCCACCATTTTTGAGCAAAAATTTGTGATGTATTTTCTCTGTCAGATCTTGAGAATACATGAATATAGAATGATCTGTGTTTCTTTCTGAAGGTCATTCTGATTCTATTGTAAATTGTATACAATTTTCAAGGAAAATGAATACAAATTATGAACTATCCCCATATAAGTTCTTTCTGAACTTTGTCTCCTTTTGATTACTTGGTTATCTTGATGTTGTATAAGTAAAGGCTTGTGCAATTGAATGCAGTTCAATTAGGTTGTATATCTGTTTATCATGGCTATTAATTCAATGGATTAAGTAAATTCTTTGATGAATTTGATAAGGTTGCTGCAGTAGTGGAAATGATTTTGAGTGATGATTTCTGATAAGAATTGCTAATAAAATTTGTTGTAAGGAAACAAATTAGATCTAGAGATTTGTAGTAGACTCTGAACCCCAATGGATTAGTCACTGATCAAATTTAATCCAGCTAAAAGAGAAATGTGTCACACATGATTGTCAAAATGTAGAATTATAACCAACTTTACTTTTATTTCTTGTAGATCTTCAAAGTTGGCCTCTACTTGTTTGCATGGAATGTTTTAGCTTTAGTTAGCCATTATTGCTGAGAACATCTGCAGACCTATAGAAGATTTTTGGCCATATCTGTTATATGGGATGTTTTTATTAAAGTATCAAGAATTGTACATGTATTGGAGAATTTGAGATGAGAATCAGAATGAAACTAAGATAATTCTCATATAGTTTTCCCAGTCTTGTATCATCCCTGGGTATACCCACCCTGGTATTGCAGAGCCAAAAGAGTAGAAAACCACCCTTGGTTTTCTATAAGTTTGGCCCAAATGGTGTGCATATACAATTGATAATAAGAATTGGCTAGTCTTTAGACTATGTGAGTATTGTCATTTTGGTATTAAGCATTTTGTTGCTTAGTAGTTTTAAAACACCAACAAGCTTGTTATTCATCCAAATGGAAACCCTTGTAGGAAGACCTAATTGCAATGCAATAATTAAATGTAATGTTGAAATATAGGAGAGAGATTCTTTTGGTTGAACTAGAAGATAAATCATCTTCTAACAAAATGACAGAGACTTTCGGTGAAGGATCCAAAGTACATCAATTCAATTATAGTCTAGTAAATTTAGGTGCTATCTTCATCATAAGTTTTTGAAGATAGTCCAATATTTGTAGGTGTCATCTTCATCAAAAAATTTCCATGATAGTCTATTAGTTTGAGGAGTCATCTCCATCACATGTTTTCCATGGCATACTTGTAGTTAGAAGTGCATTGAAGACCTTTTATCACTACATGAGCTAGTAGTAGATGGTGATTATTCATTATCATCATCATCATCTAACATAGAATCACATGAATATCATGTTTTATAGCCCACATGGCCTAGGTATTGAGGGTACAACTCCAAGCACTAAACACACCAAATTTCAAATTATTATCTTTATGTGTTGATGTTTAAGTTGAATGTTCTAGAGTTGAAGAGAGAAACACACTCAATTTTTTTTTTCTTTTTGTTCTTTTTTTGAATATGAAACTGTTGTCTAAATGATACAATATAATTATGTATTATTAAAACAAAAATACAAGAAAAATATGATACCAAAACAACTATATTTATAAAACAAAAAAATTGTCATTATTATTTCTTCTAAGCTTTTACAACTACAACTTCTGCATATACATTTCCTTTCTTTTCTTTCATTGCTATAACAAAAAGTATAATAGTTGTTACAATAGACCAACATTCCAAATGATAAATCTGCATCTACACACTTTCAATAAAATGAAACAACAAGTACATTACATTCTTTTTGCAGCTAGACTCTTTTTAACACTTATCATCAAAACATCACTGTGAAAAAACACTTGAGCGGAGACTCTCCCATTTATATTACACGACAATGGCTGAACTTTGGCATAAAAAATAATAATGATAGTAATAGTATTCACTTCCATCTTCAATATTATCATAAAAACCTACAAAAAAAATACACAGGTACCTATGGAAATATGCTCGAAGAGAAATCTCTCTCCTCGACCACAGGAGATGCAGGTGTGATTGGAGGTTGTGAATGGAACAACTTTTGAAGTCGAGCACATCAGGAAGAATGAAAGAAAGACAATATTGAGAGTTTTGAACTACTATTCTGGCCCCCCTATATTGATGCAAATGCAGGGCCCCCTTTCATATTATTCAGAAGGCTAGTAGGCATCATTAATTAAGTGGGTGGAGAAAACCTAAAATGAAACTGGGCTTAGAGAAAACCATGCAAAAATGCAAAGATAACCATGCAAAAATGCTCCAAAAATTTCAAATGAAATCGGGCATGAAAAACGTAATTGGGCAAATGTTTTTTGAACTTTGTGGATATATAAGCTCTGTGTTGGTTGAAATTTTGACCAACATAGGTCTTATATGTAAAAAAATGAAATTTTTGCCTTTACATTTTGACCACCCTAAATTTATTTAGTTGATGGTCAAAATTTTTGGTCGAAAAAATGATGTTAAATGTAGTAGTGAAAAACTATCCTACAAGGTCCAAAGCACCAAATACTGAAGCCAACAAAGGAAAAGAAAAGATTGATGTCATAAGAGGACAAATGAATAAAACTTGAAAGAAGAAAGATGAGTGCAGTACATCAAGCAAAGGGATCACTTCACCTAATGGGTCAAGTGATCACACTTCATCAATCTAAGCATAAGAGAGATATATGGGACTGATACACAAAGTTGTATCATACATCAGTCCCAAGACAAAGAAGCACTAAAATGAAGAAATAAGCATAAGATAAGATGCTAAGACTAAACTTGAACAATGATGCCGAGTTGTCTTTGGATGTTGAGTGAAACTACTTTGGATGCCGAGTTGTCAATAAAGTAAGTAGATGCTGAGTATAGCTGCTGAGTAGAAGCTGAGTTGAAAAACATTTGAAAGCTGAGTGATAGGTGTAGGTACTAAAATGCATTAAATGCAAAAATTTCTTTTGCCGTTTAAAAGTAAAAATTAATTCATTCTTGAGCCATTAAAATGAAGAATGATTTCCTTGAGCACAACTGAGAAACTTTAAAGCTTTCAACCAGTGATTTGTAGCAATTCAGCATCTACCCAAGTGATTTAAGTATCTATCCAGGTATTTCCTTCAAGTGTCGAGTTTTATAGTTTGAGAAATTTACTTTAATCATTAAAAACCTAGTTTGGATATAAATGGCATCTAGTTCAAAAATGACCCAAGAGAAAATGAGCCATGAGATTCAACTTGTTAGCAACGAAGTAAAGCAACTTGATTTTAGACCTATACCAGAGGTTGCATACAAAAATGATCCCGCTGGTGCCCTATCTGTCATCCTTGAAAAAGTTGTTATGGTTCAGGATGTGCGAAAATGCTATAATTGTAAAATAGGAGCCATAGGAGATTTGGAAAATTTTAATGCCTATGACAAACTCTATGAAAATGGTATTCTGAAAGATGATATTTTTGTCACAGAAAAGAAGGGTTTAACCAAAGCCCTAGTTTTTCCAATTGTATTAAAAAATGAGTGGATATGCATTATACTCAGCAGAATTCATGATGGATCATTCTGGTTAGAACAAGGGCAAGTCAAGATTACTAAGAAGATGGTTCATAGGGTTACTGGTTTTCCAACCCTAGATCAGCCAAAGACTTTGAGAAGTGAAAAGAAGGAAACACTTGAGAAGAACACAGGTGCAAAGTGGAACAATAGAGGCATGACTATAGACACCATAACTGATCCCCTTCTAGACTTTGCTGTAAGGATCATATCACATAAGTTTTACCAATCCAGCAGGTTAAACAGTGTACCCTGCACAGCAGTAGATGTGGCACATAAACTTGTAAAGAAAGACCACACTTATGACCTTGCAAGGCTCTTGTTGCAATAGATCAATGAAAATCTTGGAGCTATTAGAAAGTCCAAGGGAGCATAGTGTAAATTTGGTTCAGTGTTGGTTTGTATGTTCTTCTATATAATGAAGGAATTCCCTTCATTTGGAAAAGTCAACTGGAGTTAGAAATAAACCATTGTTGATCAAATTAATGATTTCATTTCACAAATGGGAGATAGCTTTGATGATCAAATGTCTATCTATTTTGAGGATTTCAAAAATGCAATGAAGAACAGAATGAGAATACCAGTTTCACTGGTAGAAAAGCATATAAATGACATATGTTTTCTTGTTGATATTGATTACACTTACATTCAAGCAGTCCTTCCAAGAAAAAGATGGCTTAGACCATTGGGATATGAGCTTGATGTTGATCAAGCTTCTGCAGCCATCACAACTTTACTTGCAGAGGAAATGGACAAATTTTCCAAGGCATGTGGAACATATGACATTGTAAAATCAATAGTTGTTATAGAACTCAAGATAGCATCAGCAGTAAAGAAAAAGGACAACCTGGTAAAGCAAATAAAGAAGAAATTTGGTGTTGGATAATCAAGTGTAGAAAGTAAAGATGAAGAGATTAGTGAAGGAGAAGAAGAAGGTGAGCCAGTACAAGAGCCACTTGAGAAAGATGAGAGTGCCAAGGAAGCACAAACCAAGGAAGCACCCATCAGAGGCAGAGTCATCAAAAGGAAAACAAAGACACCTCCTGCTTCTCAGCCTTCACCAAAGAAATCTACCGTGCAAATGCCTAAGAAGCCAACAACTAGACCTACAACAAGGGCCTCTACTCAAAAGGCTAAAGAGGAAGCCACAAAGAAGAAAAACATAAAGGCACAGGAAGAGCCAAAGAAAAGGAAAAGATATGTGGCCTAACCTGATACTGATGAAGAAGATCAGACTGAAAAGGTAAGTCCTCCTAAATCTTCAATTGATACATTATGTAAGAAGATTAGGAATGGAGACTTAAATGAAATGAAAAAGATTGATTTCAATAAGTTTAGTAAAGAAGAACAAAATAGCATAGAAGAGTCAGTCTATGCATTATTGGTACAGTTCAAGTATACACCTCTTGAACTAGATGGACAATTGCCAACGAAATTGTCTAAAACTATAGAAGATAGATGGCATTTTGGCTAAAGATGGAGAAAGAGATGAGGGAATCAACCCTAGAAAACCTATTTCTGATTTAACAAAAGAACAGGTAACTCAAGTAGTCAAAAGGCATAGCAAAAGGTTTACACCTAAATATAGGGCATTCTCCATCCTGCAAAAAAAAATTGAAGAAGTTGTGCAGAGAACAACAAGAGTTTGGAAAAACTTGTACAAGACATTTGAAGATGTTTTTGAAGAGGTATACAAAGAGGAAGCTGCTGCTAAACTCGAAGAAATAAGGAAGAGGAGAGAAGAGAAAATAGAAGAAGAGAAAAAGGTTGAAGAAGAGGAAAATAAGAAAGAAAGAGAGGAGGAAGGAAAAGATGAAGACAAAGGAATTGATGAATAGTAAAATGTGCAAGGCACACATCCTTCACCTCCTAGCCTACCTCACTCACCTACCACACCTGTAGAAATCATAAAGATTAAGGATGTTGTTAACACCACATGTCAAAACATCAATCCATTAACTACAATGGATCTTACTAAGATCCTTGACCAAACAACTTTACAAGCACAATTGTGTACAAGTCCTATATTGGTCAATGTGGATAATCTTCAAAAGTCAGTAGATAAACTCAAAGAAGCCAAGGTGTTTTCAAAAGAACCACCTCAAATCATTCAAACTACTGGGCTTACATTTCTACCACCTTGGTCACCACCAAGATTAGTTACTCAAACTCATCAGGAGCTGAGTGCAACAACAGAGGTAGTCATAGGAACAACAGTTTAGACAACAAGTACTCCTACAATAGCAGTGACACAAGAAGAAGAAGACAAGCAAGAAGAAGAGGATAAGGAAGAAACTCAAAATAAAGAGGAGTCTGCAATACAAACTTTGGTTGAATTACCTAAAATAGGAACTCCCACCAAATCCAGTAATAAGCAGAGTACTAAAACAATGACCTTACATGTCAGTACACCAAGTTCAAGTTCTACTAGGGTAGCCAGGATCATCCATTATGGTATTCCTGAGCTTGATGAAGAAATCAAAATACCCTATTATGATTCAAGCACTCTAAATGAGGAAAAGATGAATGAAATAGAGAGTGAATTGGATAAGAGAAGGAGACAAGAGGCAATGAGGAAAGACTAAAAATACAAATAGACAATGAATGAAATAAAAGATATATTCATGGATGCGTTTAGTCTTCAACCTCTAGATGCAAACAGGCCAATACTTGAGCAATTATCTGATATAGTTGACCAAGTAAATAATGAAGACCATGATACTAATGTAAAACTAATGGAATGGTTAGAAAAGAAGTTTGTAGGAAAAGTCAATTAGAAAATAGCCAATAATATAATTTTGGGATAGGTTAACCTAGCCAAGAAATTGAAAAATGTAAAAAGTGTATTAGGGAACATATTTTCCCTTTATAGCAAATTGTGTGATTTTTCCAGGTTCACACAAGAAATAAATCAGAAAATTTTGAACCTTGAGAGTAAATTAAAGCTCTCCAACACACAAATACCCTCAGACCCTACACAGAGTGAAAAGAAATTTGCTCAAACATTACACACTCAGAGGGAACTAGCTGCATTATCAATAGAAGAGGCCACTATAAAAGAAAAGCTGATGCAAATTCAAGCCTCCATTACTCCTCACTTAGAAATATTGCACAATGAGAAAATGTATGCAGAAATAGTCCTGAAGAAGGATCCAAATATTTCTACACATGAAGGACTTGTTGATCTCATAGAAGAGCTTGCAATCCAACAAAATTCATTGGATATTGCCTTAAATAACTGGGATGCAGCTCTCCAAATACTTATTGAGGTAAACAAGACATTTTTGGCCAAGCATGGCATTACTATTTAGGACCCTTTGAAATCAGTATCAAAAAGGGGGAGATAATATTCTAAGAGGGAGATAATATTGTGAAGATATATTAAAAAGAACATTAGGCATAACAGTACAAGACATTGGCATGATCAACTCAGGGGGAGTTATAAGCATGATCAACTTAGGGGGAGTTATAAGAGTTATAATAATTTTAAGGTATATATATTGTAAGCTACAAAGTTACAAATTTTTTGTTAAACCTTTGTATATATACCAAGTAGATCAGTAAACGTACTCATAAGATTAGATAAATATTGCTTAGTTAAGTGTTTTTGACAATCATGTCAAAGGGGAAGATTATTAGTCTAAAAATGGTTTTGACACTTGAGTGCCAACACACTTAACCACTTTCTACATTGAAGCCAACTATACTCTATATGCTAAACCATAGCGTGTGCCAAATCAAGAAATTCATCAGGTGTTGTGTGATCTTCAGGTGTTGAGTAGTCTTCAGGTGCCGAGTGAAGATCAAGTGCCAAGTGACTGCAGAAATTGAGCATGGTCTAAGTACCGAGCAATATACAAGAGTCGAGTTACATAAAGGATGCCGAGCATATACAAGAACCAAGTTACAGAAGGTGTTGAGCATTAGGAAGCAGTAAGTGCCGAGTACCTCAAAATTAGTATATGAGTTTGAAACTTCACAAACTCAGATGAAAACTATTTTCATAGCCGACATATGACGAATCTTGAAGGATTTAAGTGATAAGATCAAATCATTTATATTTCCTATGCAATCTTCATGCATCCAATAAGAAAAATGGAGAAGGCATGCAACTAATGATAAAAGTGCAAGGAATACATGAGAAACAGAGATTCAATATGGATCATAGATCCATAACTAACCCTAAGTATTTGAGTGTCTTTACAAGGAAGACAAAATCTCATTGCATGGAAGTGGATGGACAAGGGTGTGTAAGGAAAACTAATTTTTAGAGAAAAAAGTATCAAATCATAAAGGATCAAGATCAGAGAAAGAAGATCAAGTGTCTGTTTTTAGCAATTGAAGGATTGTAAGCTATCAGGTTTATTATACCTAATACTCTCCAGCAATTGTATTAGAAAGAAAACCCTATGGTGATAGGTTAGCTTAGCCGCTATTTTGTAGATCCTTTAACTAGGTAACTAAATCCTTTGATAGGGTAACACTTCATGTACAGTGTTTGTAAATCCTTTAACCAGGTCACTATTGATATAGTGTAAATCCTTTGACAAGGCAGGCCTTTAACAAGGTAGACCATCAGAAGTGGTCAAACATTATTATTCCAGTGATTTTGTGGGTATCATCCTCACCCCAGTTTTACCTTCTTATTTTTGGAGGGTTTCTAGGTCACCAAAATCTCAAGTGTTATGTGGTGATGCATATTTGTTTCTCATGATTGCTTAATTTTTATATGCATGCATGTTCATTTCAAAGATATGTTATTAAGGATTTGAAACTATTAGAAAGCTAGTACTTCTGATTCACCCCCCCCCAACTCTCTTAGAAGCATTCTTTCCAATAAGATATTCCAACATCATCAATCATATCTTCCACACAGTTCACACAATCTAAGAAATCAAACTTGTCAGCTAAGATTCATTGAATCCATGATCTTTCTCATAATGTTGACACTCGACATTAACTAGATTCTAATGCTCGACACATACTTGTTGGAAATATAAGAGGAGGAACTGATAGTTGGGGTGGGGGGTTGAATCAGTTACCACTAAAATAAATCATAGATCCATTGGATTTCAACTATAAAATTCAAACTGATAAAACTAGTTCTTGTTGATACTCGGTAAACACATAGAAAATGTTGTAATTTGGTAAATGCAGAGTGTGAATTACTTTAGTAAATCTTAAGATGTTATTAGTAATTTCTTGTAAGAATGAAAGAAATAACATGAACACATGAGACGCCTAGATTTAATGTAGAAACCCAATTTAGGAAAAACCACCAATGTAACTAGTTACTATTTTTTACTCTTCTAAAGTGAGCCTTGTTAGGAGCCAACCCTGTTAAAGGTTACAAAATACACTATTAGGTGTGACCCTGTTAAAGGATTTAATCACCCTATTAGGAGTGGCCTTGCAAAAGGTCTTGAAACAACTCAAAGAAATTGCCACCTTGTTAGAGGATTTACAAATGGCAGTTAAACCAACTTTGTTAAGAGATTTTAAATAATTGCTACAATGGTTGGAGAGTAACAATGAAATGACCTGATTGTGATGCAACTGAATTGCTGATTGCATATATCTACTCTAATTCATACTTGATCCCTCCTAATTGAATAATACTTTTCAACACCACTAGGATATCTCTTTATCCTTCAAGTTCACTTCCTTTTCTTATCTCTTTCAATTTATTCAACTTGCACACACCACACACTTGAAATCACAACTTGATCTTCTACTTATACATTTCAAATTGTCATGTCAGCTCAGATACAAATTAGAATAACCAATATTCATCACCTCAGTTGGCTAGAATCAATAGGTAAAATAATTATGCTTTATATGCCAAAACAAGAAAATCCTTTGGTAGCCAACCCAGCTCAATAGAAACTGATTCTGAAGTGATTTCTTGTGTTAACCAATAGAAGCTTGGTTAACACTGTGAACTTACAAAATTCCTTTGGTAATTGAGTGAACTTGGTTAACACTAACTCTATTCATTTTTCCCTTCGTTAACCAAGTGAGCTTGGTTAACATTCTTTTCTACTTAATGTCCTTTGACACCCGTGTGAGCTTAGTAGAAACTGCCTTCTATATAGAGTAAACTTAGGAATGCCCAATTGACTAGGAAAATTGTCTTTATTGACCAAGTGAGCTTGGCATGCACTATCTATCAACTGATATGGCATTTGTGTAACATCAAGGTCAAAACACAATTAATCAATTGTATCCAAAAATCTCCCTCTTTGGCATTGATGGCAACACAAAAAATCATAGCATAATGAAATTTTGAGAATAAAACTCCCTCTGTGAACGAGCTTCTTAACTTCTCCTTCTACAAAATTTTAGAAAGATATGATAGTAGAATTCTCTCTCTTTGACAACACATGCTAAAGACAATTTTGATTAGTGCCAATGTACCTTGAGTATAGATTCATCTACAATATGTCCTTTGTCACTACTACATCAACTGATTGATCTTCAACTTGGTTCTTGTTGATGCATCATTAAACTTTATTTAGTGAGCTTCAAATAGGAGAATGACCCCGAGCTTACCTTTTAGATAGAAAAATGCATCCTTAGGTAATTATTTTGTGAATATATCTATAATTTGTTCTTTTGTATGCACATATTCTAATTTTATTTCTTTGTCCTATACTAATTCTCTTACAAAGTGATATTTGATAGCAATGCGCTTTGTTTTGGAATGCATCACTAGATTCTTTGATATGCTGATTGCACTTGTGTTATCACAATACAACACTATTGGCTCTTTGATTTCAACCTTCATTCCTTCCAACAATTGTTTGAACCAAACAATGTTAGAGTAATTCACTATTGCTGCTACATATTCTACTTCTACTATAGATTGAGATTTGTAGTTTTGCTTCTTGCTTGTCCAAGATACTAGCCTTTTGCCAAGAAAGAATGCTCCACCACTAGTGTTTTTTTCATCATCAAGATTTCCTACCCAATTAGCATCAATAAATACTTTTAGGTCAAGGTTGCCTCCAAGTTTGTACCATAAGCCATAGCCTTCAGTACCTTTTAGATATCTTAGGATTCTTTTTATTTCCATCATGTGGTTTTCTTTGGGTTTAGCTAAAAAAAATTCCACTATCCCTACTGCTAAGGCAATATCAAGCCTTGTATGTACCACATATTGTAGTTTCCCAATCATTAAACTATATAAGGTCTAATCTACTTCTTTGGAGTCATCATCTTTAGTAAGCTTGAGTCCAATATACATGGGGGTTCTAGCTAGTTTCAAATCTTCAATTCCAAATTTCTTGAGTATTTCTTTAATGTACTTAGATTGAGTGATATAGATACAATTTCTATTTTATTGTATCTACAATCCAAAAAAGAATTTTATTTCTCCAAACATGGACATCTCAAATTCTATTTCATTTGTTCTAAAAATGCTTTGCATAAATCATCATTTCCTATGAATAGAGTAGCATCCACAAACATTTCTTCCAACACAATCTTCTTGTCAAGTCCTTCCTTGATGTATAGGTTGATGTTATCATTTGCTCTTTGAAAACCAATCTATATCAAGTAGTTATGTAGTCTTTCATACCAGGCTCTAGGATCTTGTTTTAGACCATATAGGGCTTTGTGTAATTTACAGACCATGTCCCTCTTGTATGGATCAGCAAGACCTTCTCATTGTTCAATGTAGATTTACTCATCAAGAATTCCATTTAAGAATGTGGATTTAACATCCATCTGATATATTTTGAATCCTTTGTGAGCTGCATAAGCAAGTAAAGTCCTAACACCTTCTAATCTTGCAATAGGAGAAAAAGTTTCACCATAATCAATACCTTCTTCTTGAGAATAACCTTTACATACCAACCTTGCTTTGTTTCTTGACACTTTTCCATCTTCATTCATCTTATTTATAAATAGTCATTTTTTACCAATTACATTTTTGTATTTAGGTCTAGGTACAAGAGTCCAAGTTTTATTCTTTTCTATCTGTTCTATTTCTTCATTCATAGCCTCAATCCAACTTTCATTTTCCAATGCATCTTTAACACTTCTAGGTTCAAATATAGCAAGTAAACATGTAATTTTAGTTTACTTCTTGTCATTGTTCCATCGGATTTGTCTCCAATAATTTGATCAAGTGCATGATGCCTTCTGACATATTTAGCCAATATAGGTTCTTTGAATTTTGAATGAATTGAATAGTCTTTATTTCAAATTTCAACTTCTGGCTTGAGTCCTTCTATCTATGACTCAGGTTCTTCAGACTTGATATGCATTAACTTGGTAGCATCTGAATGTGACTTGGATCCCTGTAACTTAGTTTGAACTTCCTACAACTTGATAGCTGATAGAGATTTGGTCAACTTGGGAGATGAAGTCTCCTTTTTATCAAATGTGTTTAGCAACGTATCAAGTTCATAGTAGACAAATCTTCTATAATCTTCTAGTTCCTTTTTATTTTCTTCTTTAGTCTTTTTTGCAAACTCGTCAATTCTCACATGTGCACTTTCTATGATTTTGTGAGTAAATAAATTCAGGCATTTATATGCTTTAATTCTACAAGAATATCCTCAAAATATACCTTAATCACTTTTACATCAAATTTACCTTTTCTAGATTTTTTCAAGATATAACATTTGCTGCCAAATACTTTCAAGTAACTTACTTTGGGCTTATAGCCATACCACAGTTCATAAGGAGTTTTGTTTGAGTCCTTCAACTGAACTTGGTTCAAAGTATGAACTCTAGTGCTGATAGCTTCCTTCCAGTACTTGATAGCAACATTCATCTCAATCATTAGTGTTCTTACACAATCCATGATGGATCTGTTTCTTCTTTCAACTATTCCACTATGCTCAAGATTACTAGGGGTTGATACTTGTCTTTTGATTCCTCTTTCAATGCAAAAATTGTTGAATTATTTTGAGATGAATTCACCACCTCTATCTGATCTTAAGCATTTTAATCTTTTTCTAGTTTCCTTTTCTACTCTAGAAAGATACCATTTGAATTCTCAAAAGCTTCTAATTTTTCTCTTAGAAACATAATAGTCATCATTCTAGAATAATTATCAAAAAAAAGAATGAAAAACTTCTCTACACTATAACTTTCTATTCTAATGGGTCCACACAAATCAGTATGCACAATTTCCAAGACATCTTCTGACTGATAGTTTTTTCTTTTAAAACTAGTCTTTCCCATTTTACCAATTTGGCAATTCTTGCATAATCCAACATTAGGTTTCTTCAAATTAGGAAGACCTCTTACTCTTCTGAGTTTTCTAATCTTGACCATATTATCAAAGTTTACATGACATAGCCTTCTCTACCATAACCAGCTTTCTTCTACTTGAGCAATGAAACATGAACAATCATCGAGATCAAGATAAAATAGGTTACCTTTTGTTTGTTTTCTTGATCCAATCAGATTTCCTTGGTTATCCAATAGTCTTGTCTTGCCATTCATGAATTCTACCTTGAATCCAATTTTGTTCAACTGTGCCACACTCAGTAAATTATGTTTTAGTCCTTCAAACCAATAGGCATTATCACATACAAGTTCATTGGTTAATGAGATTCAACCTTTCCCTTTTATGCATCAAGGTTCATTGTTTCCAAACCTTACACTACCTCCATTATAGTGTTCAAAATGTTAAAACTTAGTTTTGTCTCTAGTCATATGATGAGAACATCTACTATCTATGATTCATGTGTCATTTTTGCTAACATGAGAGACAAGTGTCATCTTATCTCCTTCATCATTAGATTCATCTTTTATAGCAATATACACTATTTCATCTTCATTGTTATTAGAATCTTTAGCCATAAAACAAGTTTTCTTACCTTTGTCTTTATAGGATTTGTGACCTTTGAATTCCTTCTTATCTTTGTACTTGTGGCTTTTCTTCTCTTCCTTGTCTTCTTAGTTTGGACACCTAGCAGTAATATGACCAATCTCTTCACAAGTAAAACATATTATAGGGATTTTACCTTTGTACTTTCCTCTATTCCTAAAATATTTCTTTGCAAGTAAGGCTTCAATAATTTCAAGATCATTGTCTATACTTTCTTTAGTTTCTTCTTCACTTTTTGATTGATTACCTTTTATTTTCTTGCCTTTTTCTTTGAGTGAGAGTTTAGCTTCAAATGCAGATTCAATATTCTTAGAAGTAGGAACATAGTTGTCAAAATTGTCTAGTTAAAAAGTTGTCGATCTGATACTAGGGCATCCAAACTTGTATAGCAGATACTCTAATTGCATAGGTAGAAATAATTTTTTTTTGTACTTTACTTACAATAGTTCCTTCTTTGATTTCTCCTACATATGCTCTGTTTGCACTAACATTGGCCTTCATTCTTTCCACATATTTTACAATATTTTCATATTCTCTTGTCCTCATTTGATCAAATTGTCCTTAATGGCTTTCTACTTTGGCTCTTCTTACATTGTCATCACCTCCATAAATTTATTTCAGCTTGTTGCACATATCAAAAGCAGTTTTATAGTCTTTAACCTCATCAAATTTAGCATAACTAAGAGTAGATGCAATGTCAATCATCATGATGTTATGGTTCTTCTTCTCAGCAATATCATTAACTGATAATGTTCTAGTGGGAGTTTTATATTCTTCATCAAGATATTTCCATCCTGAATTGTTGATGGTAACTGGATAAAGCCTCATAAGTTCTTGGCATGCTACAAAATTATCTTTGTTCAGCTTTGGAATCTCTCTCTTATAAGACATCCTGATCTTTAGCTTAGGTCCTTGAAACCTTCTCTGCAAGCACCAAATTCTTTGATACCAATTGTTGGAAATATAAAAGGAGTAACTGAGAGGGGGAGTGAATTAGTTACCACTAAAATAAATCATAGATCCCTTGGATGTCAACTATAAAATTCAAATTGATAGAACTACTTCTTGTTGATACTTGGTAAACACATAGAAAATTTTGTAACTCAGTAAATGCAGAGTGTGAATTAATTTAGTAAATCTTAAGATGTTATCAATAATTTCTTGAAAAAATGAAAGAAATAACATGAACACATGAGACACTAGGATTTAATGTGGAAACCCAATTTGGGAAAAACCACCAATGTAACTAGTTACTATTTTTCACTCTTCTGAAGTGTGCCTTATTAGGAGCCAACCCTATGAAAGGTTACAAAAAAAACTGTTTTTGATAAGGTAAACAGGTTTTAAGGGGTCATGAAACCCATAAGTTTAACAACAAGAAAGGCTGAAAATAAGCAAAAAATTGCCCAGCCAAAACATAATCCTTACGGCTGAAAATAAGCCCAAAGGCCCAGCCTGAAATAGCTGCCCACTACAAAGGCCAGAGAACCAACTAGAAAGAATGGAGACCAGACAAAAAGCCAAAGCCAGGAGAAACAAAAACCAAAGGACAGAGACCAAACCTAGCAGACTACTTCTCCATCTCGAGCATGGTCTGGGCAGCTTCGGCGCACTCTTGTTGCTCTTCTACCTTATGATCCTGGTCGTTCGTCAAATCCTGCTCCATAGTGCTATCCTTGGCTTTATCCACATCCAGCCTATCTTTGTCTCTGTTCTGTTTATCATCTTCCTCCATCTGGTTCGTGTCTTTGAGATTATCCAAGAGAGAGAGGATGGTGTCGTTGATCGAAGCGAGGAGGGAGATCATTTGACTAGCTAGGTTGTGATTGTAGTTCTCAATATTTTTTACTCTCCTCTCCATCAGAGTCTCCCAGCTGTTCCGGTCGCCTTGGCTTTCAGCACCTGTCTTGCTCTTGATTTTTTCCATTTGGGAAACCCTATCTCTGACATCCTCAAGCTCATGGAAAAGCCATTTAATTGATCTAAAGTTGTCGATCATGCTATTGCGGGCATTGTTCAACAGATTCATACCCGTTTCTCTTGCATTATCAGAAATAGCCACCATAGCCAGGTCAATTAGCTCATTGATTCTAGGCTTCTCGAGGTCGTCCACCAAGAGTTGGGGGTTCATTACCTCTCTGTAAATTCCCATAGTGGCTGTTCTCACATTGAAGTTCTTCCAAGCCTTCCTTCTATTATTAACTTGCACTTCCCCCTCAATCTGTCCAGAGTTGTCATTTTCCTCCAAAGGAGGCTGAGGATGTATAGGGGAGAGGGAAATGGGCAGAGAATCCTTTCCCTAACTGCTGGAGCGCTCCATGCTCTCTCCATCCCTCTTCTGTCTTTTTCTCAGTTTCTCCTCCTCCAGCTCCTCCTTCGAAACCTTGTCAGAATCATCAGTATCCATTTCCTCCTCCTCCTCAGCAGAGCCAATTTTAGCTGGGGTATGACCTCTAGGGCTCTTTCTGCTGGGTAATTTGATAGAGGGGTAATCCTTCTTATGAATTTTAGTCTTCTTACCAGAATGCTCAAAAACCTCATCAGAGCTGATGCTCAAAAACACTGTTAGGTGTGACCTTGTTAAAGGATTTAATCATCCTAGTTGGAGTGGCCTTGCAAAAAGTTTGAAACAATTCAAAGGAACTTCCACCTTGTTAGAGGATTTACAAATGGTTGTTAAACCAACTCTATTAAGAGATTTTAGATCACTGCTATAGTGGTTAGAGAGTAACAATGAAATGACTTGATTGTGATGCAACTAAGTTACTGATTATAGATCTCTGCTCTGATTCATACTTGATCCTTCCTAATTGAATAATACTTTTCTACACCACCAGGATATCTCTTTATCCTTCAAGTTCACTTCCTTTCCTTATCTCTTTCAATTTATTCAACTTGCACACACCACACACTTGAAATCACAACTTTCCCTTCTACTTATATGTTTTTGATTATCAATTCAGGTCAAATACAAATTAGAATAACCAATATTCATCACCTCAGTTATCTAGAATCAATAGCTAAAATAATTAAGCTTTATATGTCAAAACAAGAAAATCCTTTGGTAGCTGACCCAACTTGGTAGAAACTAATTCTAATGTGATTTCCTATGTTAACCAATAGAAGCTTGGTTAGCACTCTAAACTTACAAAATTCCTTTGGTAACCGAGTGAACTTGGTTAACACTAATTCTATTAAAATTTTCCTTTGTTAACTAAGTGAGCTTGGTTAACACTCTTTTTTTCTTAACTTCCTTCAATTCCTAAGTGAGCTCGATAGAAATTGCCTTCTATACAAAGTAAACTCAGGAACACTTGGTAGACTAGGAAAACTATCTTTATTGACCAAGTGAGCTCAACATGCACTCTCTATCAATTGATATGACATTTGTGTAACATCAAGGATAACACACAATTAATCAATTGTATCCAACAATACTTCACTACTCAAAATCCACTATCAAAAGACTTGGGACAAACTAAAGTTTTCTAGTGCTTGACATCAACTAAAATTTCCTCAACTTACATTGTATCACCCAGTTTACACTAAAATTGACTTTTCTTGGCTCCAAATGATTTTTTTCTTAGCTTACACTAACTTTTCTCAGTGCCTACTGCACAAATTGTTAAGCTTGGTAAACATACTTCATTAATCTTTTTCTTCTAAACTTAATTAGTATAACCATCCATTACAACCTTAAGTAGATTATTGATGCACTATAATATCATTGTCTTAACTAATCCTTGTACTCCTTTTTCATATCATAACTCAACCTTTCCTCTAGGTGCTATTGTTACCTCATTTGATCAAATCCTCTTCATCAATCAAACAAATGATAGTACTCATATCATAAAAGTAATTATCTTACCAACAAGTAGCAAGTTTGACATCAGCGAAAAAACAACGATTGAAACACATTTTCATACTTGTATCAATATGTTTTCAGCAATCTCCCTCTTTGGAATTGATGGAAGACCAAAATAACCAAACTTAATTAGTTCAACCAACAAAATACCAAAAAGAAAATAATTTCTTGTATTGAAATCTCTCCCTCTATCAGCAAATTTTCATCTTGTGAACAAGTATAAAATTCTATTATTATCAACAAACAAGCAATCAACTTATCCTTATAACTCTCTTTTGACCACTTCTTAAATCTCCTTTTGCATTTACTCCCTCTTTACTAGGTATTCATGTTTCTTCTATGTTTACTTTCATCTCCCTTAGTAGTCAAGATTTATCCCTTAGAAAGATTGGGATTTCCCCCTCTTTGAAAATAATGCCAAAGATATATCATCTTAATATGTAGATATGAACATTTTCTATTTCTCCCTTGGTCACCTAGCTTGTGACTGATTTCTAGTTCCATCTCTTTGATTACTTTAGGCAGCTCCTAAAGTAAGATCCACTGCATCAATGTGTAACATATGTCTATCATCTTGTTTGATGTAGGTCACTCCTCTTTCTTCTTATATAGCCTTCGATAAGGGTATCACCCCTAGTTTATCTCTTAGATACTCATGAGCATCCTTAGGTAATGCTTTTGTGAAGATATCAACTATTTTCTCTTTTTGTTAACATATTCCATCTCCACCTCTTTATTATCTTGAACTAATTCTCTCAAGTAATGATACTTGATTGCAATGTGCTTAGTCTTTGTATGCATCACATGATTATTTGATATATCTATAGTATTTGTATTATCACAATAAATAGTCATAGGTTCAGTGATTTCTTCCTTCATACCTTTGAGTAGTTGTTTGATCCATACAATGTTTGTACAATTTAATGCAACAAGAATAAATTTAGCTTGAATAGTAGACTGAGAGATATAGTTTTATTTCTCGCTAGTCCATGTAACCAGCCTTTTTCTTAAGAAAAATGCTCCTCCACTAGTGCTATTTTTGTCGTCAATATTTCTAGCCCAATCAACATCAGTGTAGGCTCTCAATTCAAATTTCTCATTTTCCTTGTAGTATAGACCATAATCTTCTATTCCTTTTAGATATCTCATTCTTCTCTTAACAACCTATAGACACCTAAAATTGTCCAAATCCCCTTTTCATGACCAACTAAATAGATATTTGTTATTTATTTAATTACCCTACCTTAAATTAAATAAATTTGCATTTATTTGATTATATTCACCTTACCTTGATTTAAATAAACTAAGGTTTATTTAAATCCTAGCCTTTCCACTTGCATTTTAACCCATTCACTTTAATTAAGTACTTTGTTTACTTAACTAATCCTTTCCTAATCCCACTTGGAATTAAATACTAAATTTAATTCTATTTGAGCACATCACTCCTAACTTTAACCCTCACCTAACCGCACTTTGCTAACCTAACCCATCATTCTAATCCTATCCACTTCCCTAATCACACTTACCTTTTCCTAATCACCTTGCTAATCCACTTTTAATCCTAAGTGTGTGCTCACACATGTGTTAGGAATGCTCACACTTCCCATACCCCTCATGCATTCCACACCTCTTGCACACTTGTCCTCTTGCATGAGAGTTAAGGTGTCTCACACATGTGTGAGAGACCATGCTTCTCACACCTATTGCACACTTATCCTCTTGCATGAGAGTCAAGTTGTCTCACACATGTGTGAGAAACCATGCTTCTCACACCTCTTACACCTATCATTGACCTATCATGGAGTGTACTTGGCCTCGACCTCATGGACACCTCATTGATCCTGAGAGATCCTAGCCCTTCATCTTGCATTCAATCTCAGTCATCTTTTTCATCTCATTTCCTATAAAAGGAGAGACCTCTCCCCATCTTTTCATATGAAGCACTATCTAGCCCATTTTTATGCTACAGGAATTGTGAGCAACCACGTCCCACAACAATGAAATCATCTCGACTTGGTGACTTCATGAGGTTTGCACTAGTGTTGTTTTGAGTAGATTAAGCTCTTGTTATTTCATGTCATCCTTATTTACATGTTTACTTCCATTGTTTGAGGTGTATGTAATAATGTAGGAAGTAGTATAGTTGCTTATGCTTCTTCTTTGTAGCATTTTACATACTACATTTTGGCATGCCCAGTGGGACCCACTTCATGGGTTTGAACTAACTATCTAATGTGTTTTTGAGCATTTTGTGAGCTTGTAGGTTGAAGAAGCACTTGGAGATCAAATCTTACGAAGAGCCTCTAATCGAGCCATAAAGCCCATCATTGTGTTTGGAGTGCGTAAGGGAAGTTTTTTGACATATAACACTCTATATTTTATTTCTCATTTCTCTATTTTCAAGTTCTATGAGTATATATACATTGAATATATTTATTTGCTAATATGAAAACTAGAAAAGAAAAGAAAAAAAAATACTCCTTCTTTGTTGAAAAATATCTAGCTAAAAAAAAAGGGCTTGTTTGATATTTTCTTTGTTTCATTTATCTTTTTTTTTAAAAATCATTTTCATATATGTATTAATCATATAAATAAATAAATATACATATATATATATATATATATATATATATATATATATTGTTTAAAATTTTTTTTTTTTAATCATTTTAGTCAAGTAGGAAAAAAATTCAAAATTCAAAAAATAAAAAAATTTCAAACTTTTTTTCTTACTGCAAGTGCAACACCCATAGGTGCCACTAGCGGTAGCGCCCACACCACCTTTGCTCCCATAGTCACTGCACCTCTTCTTGGCCTGTGGCTATCCCTCATCTCCGCCAACAGTCCTCCTACATTTTCTAGTGCCTCACCCAACCTACCACCACGCAGCCCCTGCATTTCTAATTCCTGCAGCCTCCGCTAAGTGCCACCCGAAACCCCCGCTCCTTTTCAACCCATGCAACCTTCTCCCATGTGGCTCTGCAACTTTTGCAGTGCTTACCAAAAATCCTCCACCACTGCTTCTAGTTCGCAACCACCAGTGACTTCTTCCCTGGTGCCACCGCTCGTAGACTCCCTACTCCGGTGGCTCCCCACGGCCCACACCACCATTAATGCCTCCACTCGCTAACCACAAACTCACTACTACCAAAACCCTAACTCCTCCTCCATGTGGTTTCTACGTGCAACACCCCCTACCACTGCTATGTCCCTTGGAACCTCAGCTCCCACTTCTCCTCGCGTCCTCGCACTTAGCCGCAGCCCCTCCTTTCCTCCCCCACCACAACCACATCTTCTTGCCACCTCCATCATCCATGCTGCCTGGTCTCCTGCGCAAACCTACAACCCTTGCCCACTGCTTAGCCCATGGTAGACTCCACTGCCGCTCCTGCCTCCACCTTTCTACTCAGCCCATGCTCCTCTACGCTTCCCTCATTGCTGAAATTGCTTAACCCTCAAAATTGTCCATAAAACCACCACCCTCAAAGCCACTAATAAAACCAATCATAAGATTGCCACCTTCAAATCATCCATTTTTTAAATAGATTTTTTTTTTTTGATATTTCGTTTGAAAAAATAAAAGAAGTTTTGTTTTCAAAAAAAATAAACTTTAGCTTTTTAAGAAAGTCATTCATATCATTTTTTAAATTTTTTTCAAAAACATCAGAAAAAAAAAAATTGCCTGATGTGCCTCTAACGATCAATTCTAACCTCGCAGGTCACTGGCATCATCACTACATCAGCAACCCACATGCCCTTTTAGGCCATAAGGAGCAACCTTCCATTTTTTGTTCATAGCTTGAGCATACAAACTCCATTTTCAAAAAAAAAAATATCGTCAAAAAGCTGATTCCAAGCCCTTCATCATGGTGCTAGTTTTATGATATTTTGATACTATTTAGTCTCTATTTTTTCTATCAAATTCTGAACTTTGTGTTACCATTTTCCTTGCAAGGTTTTTGATACATTAACTTGTGTTTTTCTAGGGATATTTTCTCACTAACCATATTTCTTGCATATTTTTTTTTTAATTTTGTTTTGGGAATGAACTTGTATGCCTAAACACTCATCTTTGAATGCATGGTTAAACACTCAAACAATCACACTCAATCTTGAATGCATGGTTAATTGAACACTTTTGCTTTGGAATGAATGATAACATAATCTTGCTTGTCTAAGGATTAATGAACATCGCAATACACATTTCAATTGGGTGCTTAAAATGAATAATCACTCAATCTTGAATGCATAAATGAAATTGATTCTTTCCTTATCGAATTTGCTTATGTTGACAATACTCGATTTACTTATGTTGGTGAACTCTCAATTTTTATGATATTGTAAAGTTGGAAAGAACATTGTATTTTATAAACATGTGTGTTTTCAAGTAGATTAAAAAACCTAATTTTTTATTGGGAAAGAACGTGTGTCTTTGGAACCCCAAGGCCACTTACGTATTCTCTCCCCTTGCACCTTTGGGTGATCTTGGGTGCACAAGAAATAAGTTCTCTTATTTTTATTTTTTTAGGAGGCCTGCTTAGGGATTTCATCACCCCTTGGGACGACCTCAACTCCAGTGTTCTGGTGGAGTACAAAAATTGAGAGGTGAATCAAAAGACACCTCTCTTGGAAGCAAAATTTTGTCACTCTTGGCTAAGCCCCAAAGAACTTTATACCTTTGGGAAGTGAAGGAGGAGATTTTGGTTACCGTCTCCCCATAGTTGTGTGGCATTATTTTCTTTCATCTATAGATTTGGGCCTCATGTACCTTGCGTATATTGAGGACACCCTCTAGTTGATCCTTGTACATCCTAGTTGAAACCTTATATGATTTTTGGTGTGTTTAATGTTCTTAAGTGTTTGAAACCCTCCCCTATTGAAGGGGAGACACTGGCTACACTTTCCTTGTATATATTTTCTTGTTTGATCTTGCATCTCAAATTTTAAAAAATCCAAAAAATCATAAAACATAAAAATCCAAAAAACATCATAAAGTTCAAAAACCCAAAAATTTCAAAAACAACAAAAACAAGTCTTGGTTTAAATCCCCTTAGTAAAGTTGTCCATATCATTCCACATCACTTCTTCTTTCCAATCAAAGTCATCACCCTCATATATCTCTTGTCTTCATCATTCAAACCATTCCTTATAGTCTTAATCATCTCTATTCATCCAAATCATTTCCTCGTCTTCCTAATCATTCAATCTCATCCATAATCTTCATCCTAGTCATGATTCATCGTCATCTAGATCTAATTTCCTCTACCAATCTCATAATTCATTCTTAATTCAATCCTTCACATGACCATCCTTCTAATCCAATTCCTTGTCAAATTTAGTCATTTCTAATCAATTCTTAGTTTGATTCATTTACGTCTTCATCCATAATCAATCTTTCTAATTCCATTCACGTCTTCTTCTAATTCAACTTTTCATCAAATCTTCTACTTTGGACATAGGAGCATTGTCATCAACATTGGACTTTCATTCAAATCTCACATTCACTCATTTGGAGTATTGTAGGGTTTTTATCACATCAAATCAAACCCTCATCCAATCAATATCAAAATCAAATCCAATAAAATCCAATCAATATCAAGTTTAATCCATTTCAAATCAAATCAACACAAAGTCCAAAATTTCTCCTAGTCCTAGGTTCATATTCCATCCATCATCGAATCTTTCATCCCTCTTCATCTAACATCTAGTGATCTAAATTGGCTTAATCAAATGGTTGATGATCTTGCATGACAATATGGAGTTTACCTCCTGTTCAACCTGCATATCAAATCCATCCATAACACTTCATATCCAACCCTCATCCATCTCATGTTCATTATTCTTCTACCTTTGACAAGGGAAATCCACCTATTATCCCTCAACTACATACAATCCCATTCATAGCCCACACAATTCCTCAAACACAAATACCCTTGCCATGGAAATGGAGCAACTAAAGAATTATCTCTTAGCAAGTCAGAAAAAAGAGTCCACCTTCCATGCCATGTGTCCTCTTCCTCCATGTTTCAAAGACCATAGTCCTCATGTCCCATCCAACCCCAACCCTCCATGCAATTCCCTTCACAATCCTAATCCTCCAAAAGCATCATCCCCACCTCACAAAGGGTATTTCTCATCATTCTTGGCTAAGTGTAAAATACAAAATAAAGAGAACCAATCATCTAAATAGATACCTCCAATTCCATCTCAAGATCTTCCTCTAAAGCATGACATTATATATTCCTCTCTAGATCTAATAATTTCTCCATCCCATCATTCCCTTATCCCTCAAGATACATTCATCCCTCCAAGTCCATCTCATGATTCCCTTCCTAATCAAGATCAAGGCATTTCATGTACCACTCACCTTACCAATTCCATTCCATCTCAAGAGTTAGCTTCCATAGATCCTCCACTTCATGAAGAATTTCCTTCCACTCCATCCACTAATACCCCTCCATGTCAAGATCAAATCACTCCATCTCATGATCCTATTCCATCTCATGATCCACTTGTTCCACTACATGATCCTCTTGTAAGTCAATATCAAAGCACCACTTCATTTTCCTTTCATGATCCCCCCCCCATCCCAAGATCTTATTATCCCTCATAATCCCCCTTACAATCCTAATCCTCCACATGATCCTATCACACCTATCCAATCCATTCATGAACCCCATATACTTGGACTCGCATCTTGTATTAAAAATGATAAGCATCCCATTGAAGAAATAATGTCTCAAGATGTCGGTATACCTTCCACTTCTTCCAACTCCAAAGTTCCTCCATCCACACCTAAATGTTCCCATCATCCATATTCCAAGTCCATTTTGGGCCCTTATATCCATAGTCCGCTTCCTTCCTCATTACCATCCATTTTGGGTCCTTATGTTCCACCTCCAAACACTTCATCCCTTCCTTCCATTTTGGGTCCTTACATACATCCATCCACCATATCCATTTTTCCACTTCATCCCCCCATGCTCCTAATAAAGATCAACAAAGGAACACATCCTTGAATCTCTTCCAATGTTCACCATCCATATGCTCTCCATACCATTTATCTTCATGCACCCATACCATGGCCAATGGAAGCAAATTCGATGCCAAAGAAAAAGAGCATAATGCCAAAAATCCACAAAAGTCCAAGGATCAACATGTCCCCTCTAAAAGACATGTCCAAGAAAAGAAAAATATGATCCAAAGAAAAATCAAAAGGCCACAAAGGCTGAAAATCAAAAATGCAAAAATTTTGTGAATACCAAAGCTACTTAATGTAGCAATTAATCTCAAAGAAATATTCCAAATGACATCCAATTTTGCTAATCCAAAGGCTTCCCTCATTCATAAATCATCCAAGCTTCCATTTTCCAAATCCATTTTTGGTCCTTATATAACTAAATCCACCATCCTACATCCATCATCTCCTTCATCCATTTTGGGTCCCTATATCCCAAAACCCACACTTTCTCCTACATATCATCCATAGTTTCCTCCTTTCCATCACCCTTCAAGGTGTGTGCCAATGATGATCTTTCCACCTCCTTCATCCATTCATTTGGAAGTCTTCCAACCTAGCATCCACCAACCATGTCTTCCTACCACCCACTCCACCCCCTTAATCTAAACCTTTTCATAAGTCCTTAACCTCCATTTTCCAACCCATTTCACCCTTATTTTCACTACCCTACCAACCTCTAGGAGAAAATAGTCAAAAATTCCTTGAAAATAACAAAGTAAAAAAGGAAAAGAATATCAAGGGATAAAATCCATGTATCTAGATGCTTGAGTCCTCCCTTTCTCTCCAATGTCTTTCACTTCCACTTATCCATCCATTTTCTTTTCCTCTTCCACTTGCACTCTACACTGGGGCAAGCTCCATCCATACCACTCTTCCTTACATATCTTCCATACTCCCATCTACTGTTCATCCTCCTTTTCCATCTTTGGTCTTGACTTTCACTTTCCTTTCATCCATCCATATACCTTACATATCCACCATCCTACACATTTCCATAATCCTTTCATATATTTTTTCTTGACATGCTATCCATATCTTGCATCCCATAGTCCTTTTCATGTTCATTTCATCCATTTTCCATCCATACTCCTACATAATTCCATGCTCCTTTCATATGTCTTTGGTCTTGGTTATCCCTTCCATTTCATCCACTTCATATCCCACATTTCCTCCATACCCTCCATATAGTATCCCTTTTTCATACCCTCCCTCACATATCCCTTCTTCATTCCACTTTCATACCCATGCTCGTGATCACTTTTAGAGGCACAATACTAAAATGTTCATACATTCTTTGGAAGAGCACATGCCTTCTCTCCCTCCATATGCTAGCCTTCATACCCTCTTCCCATTTTCATGCATCCTTTCCCACCATATTTCCTACCATTTTCCTAAACTTGGTATGGAGCATTTTGACTCCTTTTAAACATGGTCCTTGGCTTTGCATTTTCCAATACCATATCATTTGGCCCCTCCTATCCTTTCACCATTTCTTTCATCCACCAACTCACATTTATTTTCCTCCATTTACCATGCCTTGGTTCTCCCTTGTCATTAGTACCAATTCATTCTATCCCACATTCATTCATATCACATTCCATCTAATTATTCCAATTAAATTCAATCAAATTCATTTATTCTCTATTTCCATCAAGTTTCCCTTCTTCTAATCCCATCAAATCAATTTCTCTTCTGCTCTCATCATTATTCATCCTATCAACATCATTTTGCCAATCTCATCCACGTTCATTCTTCTACTTGCGTTTCACTTTCATCTATTCATTCAAAATCTCCATTAAAAAAAATAAAAATAAAAAATTAATGTGCAATCAATACTAATCCAATCAATCTAATCTTGCAATCTTGTACATCAATCCTTCATCAATTCATCAATTTGACCCAATCAGCTATTAATCCATTGACCACATTCAAACATTATCATGGGATGAATCCTTCCCAATCCTCAAATGTGCATTATGATTATCATTAGCTTTGCCATCCTTAATCAATCATCATCAATCAATCCATTAATGGGTTTTCAGCTTGACTAGGGGAAAAATGTTGGTTTGATTTTGGTTTTTTGTGCATGGTTGCTTGTTACTTGTATGCATTAGTATTTTTTCCATTTACCATGGCCTTTGCATCCTATTGACCCCAGGAATCATGGTCTTCCATATCATGGTTTCATAAGGCATATGGCTGTATTAGACCCTTTTTATCATGTACTTGACACATTGTCATCTTGGTTCCTCATACCTTGGTGCATAGTGTTGAATAGAATATCAAACTTAGGTTGTTCATGCCATTGCAACATAACTTCTCAATCTTATTATTTCACACTCCCTTCTGTCTATTTTGAGAGCACATCCATGTTCTCCTAACCTGCATGTCCTCTCAAGGGGGCATACCTTTCCACCCTCATCATCCTTCCTCATCCATCCATGACTGGGGCATCATGCTACTAGTCTTGTCCTCCCAGCCACTATATTTTATTTTTCTTTGTATAACATTACTAATGCTATATCAAAGAGGGGGAAAATGTAGACACGTAAAATTGTCCAAATCCCCTTTTCATGACCAACTAAATAGATATTTATTATTTATTTAATTACCCTACCTTTAATTAAATAAATTTGCATTTATTTAATTATATTCGCCTTACCTTGATTTAAATAAACTAAGTTTTATTTAAATCCTAGCCTTTCCACTTGCATCTTAACCCATTCACTTTAATTAAGTACTTCATTTACTTAATTAATCCTTTCCTAATCCCACTTGGAATTAAATATTAAATTTAATTCTATTTGAGAACATGGCTCCTAACTTTAAACCTCACCTAACCGCACTTTGTTAACCTAACCTATCATTCTAATCCTACCCACTTCCCTAATCACACTTACCTTTTCCTAATCACCTTGCTAATCCACTTTTAATCCTAAGTGTGTGCTCACACATGTGTGAGGAATCTGAATACTCACACTTTTCACACCCCTCATTCCTTCCACACCTCTTGTACACTTGTCATCTTGCATGAGATTGAAGGTGGCTCACACATGTGTGAGAGACCATGCTTCTCACACCTCTTTCACACTTGTCCTCTTGCATGAGAGTCAAGTTGTCTCACACATGTGTGATAAACCATGCTTCTCACACCTCTTACACCTATCATTGACCTGTCACATCAAAGGTTGCTCACACATGTGTGAGCATCTTCACCCCCCCTTTGAATGGTCAAAAACCCCAATCCACATGGAGTCTACTTGGCCTCCACCTCATGGACACCTCATTGATCTTGAGAGATCCTAGCCCTTCATCTTGTATTCAATCTCAGTCATCCATTTCATCTCATTTCCTATAAAAGGATAGCCCTCTCCTCATCTTTTCATATGAAGCACTATCTAGCCCATTGTTATGCTATAGGAATTGTGAGCAACCACATCCCACAACAATGAAATCATATCCACTTGGTGATTTCATGAGGTTTGCACTAGTGTTGTTTTGAGTAGATTAAGCTCTTTTTATTTCATGTCGTCCTTATTTTCATGTTTACTTCCATATTTTGAGGTGTATGTAATGATGTAGGAAGTAGTATAGTTTCTTATGCTTCTTCTTTGTAGCATTTTACATACCACACAACCATCAAATGATTCTTCCTACTATTAGTCGAGAATCTTGCAACTATTCCAACAAATAATGCAATATTAGGTCTTATATGTACTATGTATTGTAATTTTCCAATAATAGACCTATAAAATGTTTGATTCACCTAAGCTAGATCAACATTCTTTTATAATGTATGGCCTTTCACCATAGGTGTGCTCTCTGGCTTGGAATCCTCCAATCCAAAAGTTTTCAATATCTCCTTTACATATTTTGACTGAGCAATGTATATACCATACTCCATCTGATGTACTTGCAAACCCACAAAGAACTTGATCTCTCCAAACATAGGCATCTCAAATTCTTTCTTCATTTCATTTGTAAAAGTCTTACATAAAATATCTTGACCTCTAAATATGATATCATCAACAAAAATTTTACACAGTAAAATACCTTTGTCTTTCTCTGTCTTCAAGTATAGATTGTTGTTATCATCAATCCTCTCAAATCCGATCTTCACAAGGTAATTATGAAGCCTTTCATACCATACTCTTGGTGTTTTCTTTGAACCAT
Organism: Cupressus sempervirens; assembly: GCA_028749045.1. Lineage (NCBI taxonomy): Eukaryota > Viridiplantae > Streptophyta > Pinopsida > Cupressales > Cupressaceae > Cupressus > Cupressus sempervirens. The sequence goes on along the minus strand of CM053791.1, from coordinate 398,625,161 downwards.
ATAAAGCTTTTTTAGTCTACATACCATTTTTTTGTTAGCATCAACAAATCCTTCTAGTTGTTCTATATAAACCTCTTCCTCCAATATACCATTCAAAAATATAGACTTACCATCCATTTGATAAACTTTGACACCTTTGTATGTAGAGTAAGAAAGTAGATTTCTTACTCCTTCTAGTGTGGCAATATGAGAAAAAGTTTCTCCATAGTCTATTCCTTCTTCTTGTGCATATCCTTGACAAACTAATCTTTTCTTGTTCCTTGAAATTTCACCATTTTCATTTAACTTATTCTAGTATACCCACTTGGTGCCAATCACATTTTTTGTCTTTTGGTCTAGGAACTAGAGTCCATGTCTTATTTTTGTCAATTTGTTCAATCTGTTCTTTCATGGATTTACTCCAGTCCACATCTTCTAAGGAATCTTTCATTGTTTTAGGTTCTTGCATACTCAACAAACATGTATCATTTCTCAACTTTTTCCTTGTCATTTTTTTAGCATTTTTATTTCCAATAATTCATGCAGCAAGGTGATGTCTCTTGACATACTTTTTTTCCTCGTTTGGTCTCTCAACTTTTGAATCACTATGTACATCCTTGTTAGATATTCCAAGATCTATTTCATGTACACTAATCTAAGAATCAAAACGTGCCTCAACTTCATTCTATAATTCAGCACCTGAATGTAGCTTGAGTCCTGAATGCAACTCGACATTCATAGTATGTGACTTGGTAGTCACTGAAACTTGTTGTTTATTTGTAGCTTGATTTACAATATCTTCATCCATAGACATACCTTCATAAACATATACAAATGATTTGTATTCTTCTAGTTGCTTCACAGGTTCAACCTCATGTACTTATGTATATTCATCAAATTTTATTACACTTTCCTTAACTTTTTTAGTGTTAGTATTTAAACACTTATAAGCTTTAATTCTTGAGGAATAACCAAGGATTATACCTTCTTCACTTTTTTCATCTAATTTACCATTCTTGAAATCCTTGAAAATGTAACCCTTTCTTCCAAATACCTTAAAATATTTTACATTGGGTGAGTATCAATACCATAGTTCAAAAGGTGTTGAATGAGTACCTTTCTTGACTTGCACACAGTTCAAGGTATACACAACTATACTTATAGCTTCTCTCTAGTATTTAAAAGCAACATTTTTCTCCATCATGAGTGTCCTAGCATATTCCATTACATATCTTTTTCTCCTTTCAGCAATTCCATTGTTGAGGGGTCCTAGGAGTAGATGCATGTCTTTTGATTCCTCTATCATTGCAAAACATTTCAAACTCATTTGATGTAAATTCTCCTCCTTTGTTAGATCTCAAACATTTCAGACTTTTACCTATTTCCTTCTCAACTCTTGCTAAGTACCACTTAAACTGTTAGAGTAATTATTTATTTAAGCTTAGTAATTAGATTGTATTAATTTAATTAATTAAGTTGTTTATTACTCTAGTTTACTTAAGCTATCTCTTAGGTGCATATAATTAATATTTTATATTAATTATAATGCACAACTTAGTTTTTTTCCCTTTTTAGGGTTTTGTTCACCTTTGAGGTTGAACTTTTGTAATTATTATTTTTTACATCTTTAAATACAATTTTCTCTCACTCCTCTTAGATTTCCAAGCTGTGTTTTTTCCGTCTTTGGTTTCCTTTCAGCAATAGGTTATTTGCATGTAGGTGTTCTTAGTGAACTATGAAGTTAGTTTTTCTCAACTTCTACATGGTATCAGAGCCCCCTATTGCTGCCTAGTCTAGAGATCTTGAAGCCATAATTCAAAGATGAAAAACCCAACTTTTTGTGGTTATTTTTCTTGAATCTAGAGGAGGCATTTTTTCTGGTGCACTTTGGGGAAAAAATAGATGCCACCATTGCACTCAGAAGGTCTAGAATAGTTAGAATCCATATAAAATTCATTATTTTTGGCAACACTAGCCTCTAGGAATTTTTTTCTCTTTCCTTGGCCATATAGATCAAAAAAATGCAAAAAATAATAATAAAAAATAGGCATGTAGCTGTAGTGCCACTAGTGCACCACCCGTGCTCCACTAGGGCACCATGCACGCTCAACCCACACCTCGCTCCCATCAAAAAACCACCGTGGCCCATCCCACACCCCGCCACTACTAGCACACCACTATCCCATCGGTGCAATGCTACCCAGTGACTTCTGCTGCCACCACTTGCCGCCCGACCGCCACTGCCACTACCCTATCACCCCGCTGGCTGCTGATGCTAGCAACTTGATAGGTGACAATAGAAAACTAGTGGCCAAAATTTTTTTTTGGCAACATCAATTTTTCTAGGGATCAGAGCATTTTTCTAGTGACTGGATCTTTTTCTAAAAGATGGCCATTTGACAATCATATATTTGTCAAATTTTTTGCATCTTTGTATTTTTCCAGAGACCTTGTTATTGGAGGAGCAACTAGTTTTTTGGCTGTAACTTGAGCATACAAAGGTCTTTTTCGATCTAAAAGAAGTGCCTAGTTTCATTTTATAACTCGGCCATTCGAGCTCCTATTTTTAGTGTTGAAGTAGAGACTTCAATTTCCTCCCTCTTTGCATCTAGCGCCCATGTTTTCTTCTAAGTTTTTGTGCTTTCCATATTTTTTTCTTTGGTTTATGAAGGATAAATTTATACATTGTGGGGGTGCATTTTCCTTTCTATAATTTAAATTTAGAAATGACCCATGTACTTCTATCTTCTTCTCTCAATGTCAGACCCCTGTGTTGCCTAGCTGACAACACATAACTACCACAATTTGAAAGCACACATGACTCGACTTCTTATGTCATGTGGCTTATGGTCATGTCTAGATTAAAATCATCCTATCCTACAACACCCCTTTAAGGTTCTTTAGTACAAAAACAAAATGGATGAAACCATGGGATTAATTGCATTGAACATCTTTGATAGTCTCCTATTTCACCTAGATGGTTTGACCAATCCTTGAGCTATTTGGACCAAGTTTTACAACTTGTTTAGCACAGTGAATGAGTTTTAGGAACTACAACTTGATGCAGAGTTGACTACTTTGACTTCTACTAGATTTCCTACCATTGAGAACTTCTTGGTGAAGTTCAAATCTCTACATTTAGTTTTATAGGGATGTGGGAAAAACAAGATAGATGATGAGTGTATTTTCTTGATACTCTCAAAGTTGTGAGGACAGTATCAGATATTTTCTTCCACTTTCTACTCCACTATGGATGCTTTGGGCAACATAAATCAAATGCCTTCTTTTGAGACATTTTGTGATTGATTGACATGGGAATAGGCAAAGATCCAATAGATGGATTCTTCTCCCTCTTCTAGCCAAGCATTAGTTGTTTAGTCTTCTCAGAGGAAACCAAAACTAAAAGTTAAATTGAAGAAAGATATACCAAAAATTGATCCCAAACCTCTAGTTAACTCTTCCAAGGGTAAATTTCCTTTGACGTCTACTAAGTCTTCCTCCAAGACTAAGAAGAAATTTGTTAACACCTACAATTTTGTGGAAAGGATGGAAATCCCATTTCTAGGTGTTGGAAATATTTGGAGGCTTTAGAGGAAGCCATGTAGGAGCATCACATTTCTACTCTTAAGTCTTCATCTCCCTATAGGGAAAGGTCATGCTCTTATTGCATGAGTATTGACTTCTGGGCCTACCTAGATTCTTGATTTTGGTGCCTCTCAGCATATGACTCACACTCAGCAATTGGTCACCTCACTTGCTCCTTGTGCTACTTCATAGATTGCTATTGGGAACTTATCACATCTTTTAGTCTTGGGTTCTAGTTCTATTGCATTAGTTTGGGGTTCTCTTCAAGATGTTACTTTTGTCCCTAACATCTCAACAAACCTATTATCTATTTATTAGATTTTCCACTCTTTCTCTGGTAAGGCAGATGAGTTCTCACCATATGATGTGGTTATTTGAGACTTATATGACTCTGAGTTGATAGTGGCTACTAGGAGTGTTGACTCTGCATCTTGCCTATATAGATTTGATGGATTTGAGTCTTCTAATGGCATAGGTTCTTGTCTTGTAGCACATGAAAATTTAGTAAGAAGACTTTGGCATGGGCATTTGGGCCATGTCATTTATAGATATCTTTAGCAAATGAGCACACGTGCACTTGTTCTTAAGCTTCCCCAAATTTCTTGCATAGATGGTATTTGTTAGGGTTGTGCTCTTGGAAAAAAACATAGGGATCCTTTTCCACATGGAAGAGCTACTCATGATTTGGCACCATTAGAGTTGATTCATATTGACCTCATGTCATTTTTCACTTCTTCTTTTTTTGGTGCCAAATATGTCCTTACTTTCATTGATGACTTCTCCAAGTGCACATGGATGTACTTTTTGAAGTACAAGTCTGATGTCTTTGATTCATTCTAAGTCTTGAAGACATTTGTGGAGAAGCAAGCTAGTCTTTCTATTTGGCAGATACACATAGATAATGGGGGGAGTATGTAAACCAAGCTTTTAGGGATTTTTTCTTCGACCATGGTCTTCAACATCAGTCTTTAGTGCTCTACACCCTTAGCAAAATGGTATGGCAGAGAGAAAGAACATAACACCTTGAGAGATCGCTAATTGTATGGTATAGTCGAGGTCCATGGATTCATCTTTTTGGGTAGAGGTAGTCAATTATGCCAACTATATTTAGAATCAAATGCCTCACAAGGAAATTTGACATATGAATCTAGAGGAGGCTTAGTCTCATGTCAATCCTAATCTATCTTCATTCTGAGTTTTTTATAGTAAAGCATGGGCATTTGTACTTGATGCTCAAAGGAGAGCAATGGAGTAGAAGAGCTGACACCTCATTTTTGTTGGCTACTATGAGGATGTTAAGGCATGTAGGTTATTTGATCTAGATTCTAAACAGGTCCCATTTCGACAGGATGTCTAGATTGGTGAGCGCCTTCCTAAAATAGATACTTTGCCTCTAGAGTCTACTTTACTTACCACCACTCCCTCATCCTTTCTATTCTCTTTTCTGAATGATGAAGATGATGATATTGGTGATCCCCATTTACCTCCACCATAGGATCCTCCACAAATGCCTAAATGGGCTCATGTTATAGTTGAGGCTACCAGATGTCTAGCTAGTGATCCTTCCACTTCCTATTGCACCCCTTCTCATATCATAGGTTCTAGTCTTCTAAGTCATGCTATTTGCAATGATCCTCAAATATTTTTAGTAGAGACAAGATATATTGAGTGGGATAGTGCCATGGAGGAGGAGTATTCTTCTTGGATGAAGAAACATACTTAGGATCTTTGTTCTCTTCCTAAGGGAAGAAAGTTAGTGCGATGCAAATGGTTATATTGTACTAAGTTTGTTGTTGATGGTTCTATTGATAAGTACAAGGCATGTCTTATTATGAAGGTTTTTTCACGGTTTGAAGGGTATTGATTTCACTAAGACATTTGCCCCTGTTGCCAAGATGAACTCTATTTGCCTTGTCTAATCCTTTGCAACTTCTTAGGGATGGCCCATTTTTTAGATGGATGTGAAGAGTGCATTCTTGCACAGTGATCTTACTGAGGAGATTTACATGGAGTAGCCTCAAGGATTTGTGCAAGATTCCTCCTTGGTTTGTAGACTTTGACACTCATTGTATGGTCTCAAACAAACCCCTTGGGCTTGGTATGAGAAGATGGACTCCTTTCTACTTTCTACAGGCTTCACACATTGCCATTATGATCCTATAATATAAATTTGGCATCTTGAGACTAAGGTTTTGATCCTTGTGCTATATGTTCATGATCTTCTTCTCATAGGTAGCTCATCCTCTATGCTTCAAGATGTTCAACATGCATTGATAGAATAGTTTGAGATGGCTGATCTTGGTCTATTACACTACTTTCATGATCTACAAATTATTCAGTCCTCTACTTGGATCTTTGTTTACCAAAAGAAGTATGCTCTTGACATGCTTCAACACTTTGACATGCTTAATTGTAAGCCTACTCCCACACCTTTTCAGTCAGGTGTTACCTTGTCTATCTCTTGCACTTCTCCTTTAGTGGATCCTATATTGTATCAACATTTGGTTGGTAGCTTGTTGTACCTTACACATACTCATCTTGATCTCTCCTTTGTAGTTGGTCTTGTCTCTTAGTTTTCATATGAGCCTCATGAGAGGCATTAGCAAGCTACCAAGTTTATTTTGAGATATATTTAGGGTACACTTATGTATAACATTCATTACACATCAGGGACTCCTCACATTATTGGTTTCACTAACTCCGATTGGGCTGGTGATGTTGATGATCAAAAGTCTACTACTGGCTTTGTCTTTTGCCTTAGCTCTAGTCCTATCACCTAGTCATGCAAGAAGTAGAATGCTCACACACTTTCATCAATAGAGGTTTAGAATAGAGTAGCAGTGCATGCTTGTCAGAAGATTTTATGGCTTTGACAGTTGATGACTAAGTTTGGTTTTCCTCCTAATTGTCCCACTATTTTGTGGTGCAACAATTAGAGTGCTATTCACATTTCTTGTGACCTAGTGGAGCATCAACGCACTAAACACATTGAGCTTCATACTGATTTCATCCCTTAGTAGATTCAAGATGGTGTTCACTCTTTGGATTATATTCCCACTAATGTGCAGGTTGTTGACATCTTTACCAAACCTTTTGCATCACCATGCTATCTTTAGTTGTGGTCTATGCTTGGGGTTACAGAAGTTGTCCCTGGGAGGTCTTGTTGAGGCCTTCCTTCATGTTCTTTTAGCATGTTTGTTCTATCTCTTTTTCTAGAGGATTTTTTTTCTCCTTTGTCTCTGATTTATAGAGATTTCCTTGTTATGGGTACTTGATTAGGCCTTATTGCCAAGACCCATTTTCTATTAATTAATTAAGTTGTCTATTACTCTAGTTTACTTAAGCTATCTCTTAGGTGCATATAATTAATATTTTATATTAATTATAATGTGCAACCTAGTTTTTCCTTTTTAGGGTTTCATTCACCTTTAAGGTTGAACTCTTGTAATTATTATTTTTTACATCTTGGAATACATTTTTCTCTCACTCCACTAAGATTTCCAAGCTACACTTTTTCACTCTTTGGTTTCCTTTTAGCAACAGGTTATTTGCACGTAGGTGTTCTTGGCAAACTATGAAGTTGGTTTTTCTAAACTTCTACATAAACATTTGGAAAACATTAGATTTCTATTTCAAAAACATAACTGTCATCATTCTAGAATAATCATCAACAAATAGCATAATGTACTTATCTCCTTTGTAGCTTTACACCTCAATTGGTCCACACAAGTCAGTATGAACAATCTCTAATATTCCTTTAGAGGTACGAGTATTACTCTTAAAAATTGACTTTATCATTTTACCTAACTGAAACTATTTGTAAATTATATTGTCAAGTTTCTTCAGCTTAGGAAAACCTCTAACTCTTCTCATGTTAGTGATACTAACCAAGTTATCAACATTAACTTGACATAAGCTCTTGTGCCATAGCCACACATCATCAACTTCTACAATTAAACAAGTAGCATCCTCCATATCAAGGTAGAATAGATTACCTCTAGTTTGATCACTTTTCCCAATTAGTCTTCCATCAGTATCATATATCCTAGCAATCTTGTTCTCAAACTCAACCTTACAACTTGAATTATTTACTTGTGACACACTCAACAAATTATAGTTAAGTCCTTCAACATAATAATCTTTTCTATGAGTTTGATAGAACCTTTTCCTTTTATCAATTAGGGTGCATCATTACCAAACTTTACACTATTTCTAACATAATAATTTAAGGTAATGAACATACTTTTATCTCCAGTCATGTTGATGTGAACACTCACTGTCAATGATCCATTTGTCATTTTTGTTCACACAAGACACTAATGTAGTTTCCTTATTAGAATAAACATTAAGAAAGCCACCTCCAAAAAAGATATAAAATATGGGCAAACCTTTCATTATTTTGGAAAAGTAAAATTATTTCTATTGGTGAATCTCTCAATTTTTTATTCTAAACATGATTAATATTGGCGATTATTTTGAATCATAACTTTTTCTATATAAAATATTGATGAATCTCAATAACAATAGGAAGCTCGTTAATCACCATGGAATATTACAAATCAAAATTGAACATTTTTTACCTTGTGGAACATTATGAGGATTTTTACATATACTTTAAAGTGAAAACTAAATATTGGTGATATATCCTTGAAGTAACTAATAATTACGATAATTATTGGTTAGTTCAATTTAATTTCTCCAATAATATATAATATTTAGGTGACTCAAATCTAATCATGCATCTAATATTGTGGCAAATATTTGAGTTTAAATTTTTTACAAAATAAATTATTCAATGATTTTAAATATTCTAGAACTAAATTTTATAAAACTATGGCAATTTAGGTTGTATTAAATCTTAAATTATTAGCCAAATTACTAGCCAAAAATTTCTAAAATTAGCCTATTTGTGAATATTAGCCACTAAAAAATACCTTGTTCCTTATCCTCATTAGATTCATCCTTCATTATAACATACAGCACTTCATCATCATGATCGTTAGATCCATCTTTTTTTTCCTCTTCAACAATGTAGCAAGACTTCTTGCCTTTGTCTTTGTAATCTTTGTTGTCTTCGTCTCTTCTAATTTTGTACTTATCTCCACCTCTATAATTATTCTTCTTTGGGCATCTAGTAGCAATATGACCAACCTCATTACAATTGAAACACATGATAGGTAATTTACCTTTGAACTTTCCTTTACCTCTGTGAAATCTCCTTACAAGTAGTGCTTTAAGTTGATCTACATCTTCCTCATCTTTATCACTATCACTGGACACATATTTTACCTTTTTCTTCTTCTTCTCAGTAGGTTCCTTCAATGATAGATTGGCTTTGAAAGAAGATTCAAAATTCTCAGGTTTATCATTATCAAACTTAGATAGCTCAAAAGTAGTGAGCCTACCTACCAAACCTTCAAGAGTCAAATTAGAACCTAGTATACATCTCAGTTTTTGTATTGCAAAAACTCTAATAGCATGATTTGGTAACAATGATCTCAATACTTTTCTTAGTACACTCTCATCATCTATTTTACTAGTAGATCCTCTTATTTCATTAACATATTTTATTCTAGAGAAATATTTTTACCTTCTTGCATTCTCATATCATTGAACTTACCTCTAAGACTTAAGATTTGGCTCTTAGAACATTTGTGTCACCTCCATAGATAGTGTGTAGAGAATCCCACATTTTATTTGCACTATCATAACCCTTGATATCATCAAACTCAACATAACTTAGGGCAGAGAAAATTTCCAACATTAATTGGTTGTGTTCTTTCTTCTTTTTTAGATCTTTAGCCATTAGGGCTCTAGTAGGATCAACATGCTCTGTAGTGATGGTAGATCATGCATTATCTCCAAGACCTCCTAGGTGTAGCTTCATTAGACTTTTCCATGCATGAAATTTATCCCTATTAAGCTTGGGTACCTTTCTTTTTAGCATCTTGATCTTTTTGCTTCTGGTACCTTCAAACTAGTCCTCTTAAAAAGATGGCTTTGATACCAATTGTTGGAATTCTTTAGAATAATTAAGAGGGAGGGTGAATCACTTATCCAATGTCAAAATTTACAATTAAAACTTTTCACAACTTAGTGAACTCATATCCATAAAACATTTTCATCATGCATGCATCCATTAAATCATACAATCACTTTAACTTGTAGGTTACTATCAAATCAACTTTGCAAAAATGTAAGCATGAAATATAAAAAATTCAATAAAACATTTGACACAATAATTTAATGTGAAAACCAACTTTGGAAAAAACCACCAATAACATGCTACTCATTGTCACTCTTCTGAATTGATGCCCTGTGAAAGGCTAACCCTATTAATGATTACAATGCACATTGTTAAATGTGACTTAGTTAAAGGATTTCAATTACCCTGTTAGGAGTGAGCCTTGTTAGAGGACTTTAGATCATTCACTTGGAATCTCACTTAGTTAAAATATTTATAAATGACTATTAGGTGAACCTTAATCCAAATTATTTATCCTAGACTGGTATAATGATTAGAATGTAACAGTAAGGTTTGCTCTGATAACAACTTACAACACACTTGCAGATTATAGATCTTTATTTTTAGTCCTCTATTCTACTTGGCCTTCACACACTTTAGCTCTAACAACTTTTTCACCCTTCAAGCATCCATACCCTTAAGCCTTCTTGCTTTTTTTTCCAATGTAGTCTCTTCTCTTAAGTCACCGAATGAAGCAATACCCTAGACTCCTTGTCTTCCTTAGGTTCTCGCACATAACAACATTTTCTTCTAACTAGCCAATACTATAAATAGAGAATTAAGATTTTTTTTCCATTCAACCTCCTTCATCCATTTTAGAGTTAGGTTAGATTAGGTAGGATTCAATGAATCTACCCATCATTACATTTCATTCCCTTTTAGTAAGTTCTCCTTCAATTCTTCTTTGAATTTTTCTCAAAATGGTTCATCTTGAATTATGTGCCACTAGCTCATCAAGCTTATCTTCCACACAGTTCACACAATCCAAGAAATCACACTTGTCAACTTAGATTCATCAAATTAATGATCTTTCTCATAATGCTAACACTTGACATTAACTAGCTTTTGATGCTCGACACATACTGCACTATTCGACATCCACTATCAAAACACTCAGAATGAATTAAAGTTTGTTGGTGCTCAGCATTACCTAAACTTTACTTGACTTACATTGTATCACTTGACTTACACTAAAATTGACTTTTCTTAGCTCCAACTAATTTTCTGTTCGCCTTACACTAACTTTTCTTGGCACTTGATGTGCAAATTGTTAAGCTTGGTAGACATACTTCATTAATCTTGTTCTTTTGAACTTAATTAGTGTAACCATCCTTTGCAACCTTAAGTAGATTATCAATGCACTATAATATTTCTATTTTAACTAATCCCTATACTCCTTTTCCATATCATAACTCAACCTTTCCTTTAGGTGCTATTGTTACCTCATTTGATCAAATTCTCTTCATTAATCAAACAAATGATAGTACTCAAATTATAAGAGAAATTTTCTTACTAGCAAGTAGCAGGTTTGACATCATTGACAAAACAATGATTCAAACACATTTTCATACTTGTATCAATCTATTTTCAAAGATAATTCAAGTGCTATAAATGGTTCAAAAAAATTAGTATTGCATGCAAAGACCACACACATTTCAATCAAGTATCATTACTTGATGAGGCAAGTACAAGAAAATCAAGGCTTGTGACATGCCCAAAATATTGGGGCAAAAACACATATTTTTTTATATTTTAAAGTGAATTAATCCATTATATTATTATAAACTACACTGAATAGGTTATGGAAAGTTGATAATGGATTAAAAGTGAGTTTCAGTTATTCTTCAATAAGATGAAAAGTTAACATTTCAACCATAATGTACGGATTCAGAACACTTAGGTCAAAGTGCCATAGGAACATTGAGTTCAGGTTAAATGACCCTAATTTTTGACTAAGTCAACCTTAATCTAACCATTCCACAAGTCACATTATTAAGTTCATAAAGTTTCATTAGTTCTATTAGGTTATCAAGTTATCATCTATTCATTTGGTGTGTTGGTTTAATCTCCTACATGAACCAGTTTCATCATTTTGAAAAGTTTGTCTAATTACCTTAATACTTAATTTCTATTATTAAAAAAAATTTTAAACTAGTTAAAATCATTAAATATTGATTTATTAAATTATTCATGACTTCCATTTCATCCCTCAATCATATAACTAACCACTGTCAGGTTATCAACTTGAGGTTCTTCCAATGACCCTTTGATTCGATAACCCTCATAATTCGAATTAAAATAACTTTTAAGTAAATGTCCAAAAACATTATAACACATTATTTCATAGTTAAGATGGTAGTGGATTCTAGTTGCTAGAACTTATGGTCAAAAGGGGGTTCCCTTAATATTGTAAATATACTGAATAATAAGAGTCTGATAACTTGGAACATTGAGGGAAACATCATGGAAATAAAAGACCTTATTCAATTTTTTGATATTTTTATTTTTACACATTTTTCACGAAGGTAGCAAAGTTGCTGACTAGATAACAAATCAAGTAGTCTACATGGAAGTAAAGATGTGTTGACAAGATTACCTTAACAAAGATTGTGAGTTGAAAATTATTGGTAATTAAGATATGACAAATGCTAATGAAGGAAAGATCACTCAAGATTGACAAATTTATGATGAGAAGTGATGGTTTTACGAAAACCTATATGTGTATCCCAAGGTGGTACAATATACCATCATGGAAAGTACTTGACACATTTTCAAGGTTAAAACTGTCTTGGAAATTAAATACACTTTATTCTTCTCTTTGGTTATCATTTCTTAGATTATTTGCAGGTGTAGAGTCAAATACAAGATGTGAGGTGAGCCGAAGAAACAAGAGCTAAAGACATGCAAGGAATGGAAGGAAAATTTGAATGTGTGGGATATTTTACAAAAAGGGAAAGTAATGACGTATATTGAGAAGCTTCATGGTTAAAAGTCCCACATTATGGAGTATTTCTACAAGAACTAGATTAAAGATAGGGTTATGATGCATGGGGTTACTATGAGATTGTTTGAGGAATTTCTTACTGAGATTACAGTTCTTCCTATGGATGGTTTAAAATTTAGTAAGGATACCAATATTTTGAATGTTGCCTTCAAGAAATTCTATAAAATTAATGAAGAGGAGAAAAATATGGAGAAGAGTAGTGATTTCTATGACTTGAGCTAGATAAAGGTTATATGGAGGGATGTGTTATCCTACATTCATGAGTATTTCATCCTTGATGGAAGACCCAAGAGGGTACACAAGTTTCATTTTGTGTTTCTACATCACTTTCGATATAAAGATAGATTATCTTTCCCATTTTATTTGAAGTTTTCTTTGATTCAAAGTCTCTAAGCTCATAGAAAAAAGGAGTCTAGACTTGTACTTCACGAAGGGTTAACCTTAATTATTGAAAATTACTATTAAAAAAGCTGTTAAATCCTCTCCTATTGTGGAAAAGAAGCATAAATTTCTTTGTAATGAGCCTTATGCTAAGAAAATTAAGGTTAAAAATGAGGAGGGAATTAGTGATAGTAAGGATGCTAAGAAAGGTAACAAAAGTGAGATAAAAAAAGATAAATGTAGAGGAAGTTATGGAGTTTGATAAAGTTGTCAAAGATGATGATAAAATAGAAATGGGGGACCTTAGTTCTAATTTGGAAGGTTATTTTGGAAGCAAAAGTATGACTGACAAGGATAATGTGGATAGTAGTAAGAAAACAAAGTCTAATGTTGGGTCAAAAGCTTCAAGGCATGAAGAGGGGAACCCAAGTGATCTCCCTACATCTACTAAAAGGGATTCCACTAAGAATAAAATGGACATGGAAATTGATATGCACAATGATGGTAAATCCCTTATCATAAAAGAACACAGCCTGAGTAAGGAGATAAAGAGGATCTTAAGGAGAAGCATGAGTTAAACACTGAGAACCAAGTCAATATCAAGGAGAACAAGGATACTATTATTGAATCTAGAAATAGGTAGGTTGATGTGCTTAGGGATGAGGTGCAATTATATTTCCCCCATAAAGTGATGCAGGAGCATCTAGAGGTATAAGGGCAATCTTGTGTCACCCAAAAAAATGGACTTAGACTGAGTTTCGGTTTCATGTCTTTACATTTTTGGATACCCATTTGGGTCAAATAAAGGTTCCAACTCTCACAGTTCAACTATCAGTGCACTAAAAAATCCCTTAAAAATAGGCGCATGCAATTTGGGCATCATTTTAGTGACCTAGAAGGTGTAAATTGGCCAGATGAATGTAATTGTGATTTAGAGCATTACAAAAAAATAATCAGGTCAAAAGGCCCCACGGTTTGAAAGTTATTGCAATTTTTTGGGTTTTGGAGACCTCCTAAGAATGCTTCAAAGTCAGGTTAGGGGCATTAAATGACCTCAAAAAGGGCCAAAAAATGGGGGACAAGTGAAGCTGGTCCATAGGGCTATAGAGCGCTTCGAGAGCTTTTCAAAAATGTAAACGGTTCATCAATCGGAGCTACGGTTCAAAAGTTATGCCTCCCAGAAGTTCGGTTACCGTTTCTAGATTCTTCTAGATTTGCACCGACTTTTAACGCAGCTTTTGGAACCTTCTAATTGGTCAGTGGATGCCTACTAGCACTTTCTAGAATGTACTCCTAGTCCTTAACCCTCCGGGGTCTATTTAAGGAGATTTCTGGCATTGTAAAAGGCAGTTCAGAGTGGAGTTTGAGAGGAGGTACTAAAAGGAGAAATTATCTCCAGATTTATGCTATTGTAAGCCCTTAGGGCATGTTTTGAAGTTTATTTTCCTGTACTATTGTACTAGCTTATTTTCTCAGTTAATATAATTTTCCCTTTTCGATTGTGTCCATTCTATTCTTGGGTTGTGTCCCCATCATAAAGCCAAGCTTAAAGTTGATGCTTCTCTTCAAGGTGATTTGTGGCTCTATAATGAGATTATGGTGCTAAAGAAAAAAGTTGGGGATATGCAGAAAGATTTGGATTAGGAAAAAATGTTGAGAGTCCATTTGGAAAGACAAATTGGTAATATTCCTGATAAAATTAAGGAGTATGAATTGGAACTCTGACATTAGATCAAAGATAGTGGATAGAAGATGGAGCTTGTTACTTCTAGTTTATGTGTTGCTACAACCAATTTAGGTAAGAAAAGCAATGAGGAGATTATGTCTCCTAATACTGTTGGTGCTAAGAGTCCAGGAGGTCCAAGTAAGAGAACTAGGCAGAGCATGAAGAAAAAGGTTACTAAGGCTCCTGGGTCTATTACAATCGATATTATCTAGAGTACTGTGGAGGTAGGAAAAGAGGTAGCAAAGATCATTAAAGAGCTTCTTTAGGTGCTGGTCAGGTTCACTGGTGTGCTGGTTTTTGGTCTGTGTTGTTTTGCTAGTTTTATATTTTGTTGCTTCCAGATTTTTGATTTAAACTCTAGGTTCTAGGTCCTTGTAAAACCTGGGTTTTTTTCTATTTGGTTTTACGCTAGTGGTTTCAAATCCCTATAAAACCTAGTTTTTTGATGTTTTATGGTTAACTTTAGGTTTCAGATCCTTGTATAACCTGGTGATGTATCCTATTTATCTTTGGCTTTTGTAAAGGGTCTTAAGTCCCCTAAAAACCCAATTTTGCATTAATCTAAACATTATAACACATTATTTAAATAATTTTCAAATAAAATAAAATAATTTCATAAGTTACTTCCATATTTAAAATTAAAACAATCATTAAAACATAAGAGCCTAAACATAACTCTGACTTATTACACTAACTCGATTCCACTCTCACATTACACCTAAGACTAATGTTCAAAATTGTCAACTTCATCAAACTTTATCATAATCAATCATAAAAAAAGAAAATCAAATTTTTAATGTTCATTAAAATATTTAAATCTAATATCTAAACCCCAACATATAACTTCTAACCCTAAAATAATTACTTAAGTCTATCCCTTCTCTTTCAATAATTAAATATTTAAAATAAAACACAAACCTTTTTAATAAACCTATATTAACACAAAGTTCATAAGATAGACTTATAAACTAAAAACTATAACTAGTAATAACAACTAACTATTAACAAAATCCTAACTAACTACTAACCAAATCCTAACTACCTCACCCACTAACATCCTAACTAACCCTTACCTACTAACCCCTAACTATCCTTTCCAATAAACATGGGAGGCTTCCCAAGTGGATGGCCCACTACCCAACACCCTCCACACTATGCAAGTAGTAGTCACGCCAAAGAGTGAATGCATGGGGATGAAGGAAGGAAAATAAAGTTTTTTTTAGAATAAATATTTCAACATTCCTAATTGACACTTATCCCCACTTGGTTTACTTCTTTCCAAGCCCTAACAAGTCCCTAAAGTGCTATCCAAGGTGGATTGCAGGCTTCCCTCCACTCATGTGTTGGACAAGAAACCCCACTTGAGATCTTGGAAGGGGGAATGAGAGGGATTACAATTAAAGGCCTCCTTAAATGTTTTTAACTTTAGAATTTCCTCATGTTTTTAAAAATATCTCATCCTATTCACTCATCCCAAGGGACATGTCAGTCCTAATATGATAGGGATGATGTCAACACTCCTTGAACACATGGAAAGGAGGAAGGAGTTTAAGAGTCTAAAGTTTATTAGGTGAAATGGAGGATATAGTAAGGTAGTTTATAAATAGTTTTACATTGATTTTATTTTTATTTTTATTTTTTAATTATGTTTTTATTATTTGAATTGGTGCCAAAAGGTCTTTTAAGGGAATTTTATAGGAAATATTCTCTTTTACTAAAATTGGGATTCAAAGTTCCCCATACAAAATCTAGAGAGCATTTTGGCTCTTAAATAGATAGAAATTATGTGATTTATTTTTCCCTTCATAGATCTAGGTTTTCCTTTAGAATTTTAATAGTGTCTTAGTGTATTATTGTTTGGACATTTTATAGAGTGGATGGTATGTAAAGTTTTGAAGTTAAACTTTGCCTTCAAATTAGGAGAAATCTTAAATAGTTCACAACACATGCAATATAAAGTAATATTCATTTGAATCCAATTTTCCTATGGAATATAGTCATAGTCAAATTGAGTAGCTACATCAATATCTATAATACAATTGATCATTTTGCATTTAGGTTTGAATTTTCAAGAGTACAAGAAGCGTTACAAGAAATGAATTGTGAAACACTATATTTCTACATTCATCATGCACTAATAAATTACAAGATATATACAATGAATTCCCTTTAACATGTTCTCATGTTTACTATCAAATTTTATACATTAGGATCATATTTCCCCTTATTACAATAACAACTACATTAGGAAGATAAAATTTTAATAGATCCAATAGACATCCAACTTTCTTTTTATAACATGAACATGATTCAATAAAATCACTACAAGGAGAAGTCTCCATAACAAAAGTCTCCATAATAATGAACTCAGGAACACTCTAACAATTCTAAATCTAGTTTTGGCTCATTTCAAGATACCATCCAAGCAATCTACAAATACATAAAGACAACCATGGAGAGCTCACCTGCTAACCAAGGTATCGATGTGAGGCCACATCTCAAGCTTAGGAGAACTAGTAATTGACTAGATGACAATCAAAGTAATCACAATGACACACTCAATAAATAAATCCCATCTAGGTTATGCAAAATAGGTTCCATATTGAACTAATACTAGGGAGAATGTGGATTTTTCTAGGTAGGAGATATCAATCATGAACATAAATCATATACCTCTTTCAAGGCTATACAATCACAATGAACTTCCATTATTTCTCTCCTTATCTCCCCAAAAACAAAATTAGTTTTTATTGACAAGGTCCTATAACACCTTACTTTCTCACTCTCCTAAACATGAGGAGAGAATTTGCACTGACCTAGAGTCTAACTAAGCCCTCCTCTTATACATGGCCACTTCTACCCTATCCGAGGGTGAGTAATTCCAACACATCCTTCATAGATTTCTCAACAAAACCAAAAGGAAAACATGAAAGAAAAGAAAATAGAAAACTAAAAAATAACCCATACCTCACATGCTACAACAAAAACATGAAATACACACATGCAAGAGATTTACATAAGTAAGCAATGAGCAATGCACAAAGAACATAGCCATGAAGAATTGTACCTTCACAAAGGTTATGGCAATGGAGTTTTGAGATGAACTAAACCCTTCTTCCTCTTCAATTCCAAGTTCGACTTTCTCTAAATGTAGAGAATGGGTGAACAACCTTCAACTCTCAAAATGGTCACTAAATAGGCTTCTAAACTCACCCACCCAAAATGACAATAACTCCGGACTTGACTTAAGCCTTCTATGGTCTTCCCACTTGTTCCTAACTTCAAGACAACCCTTTAGGAGAATTATAAACTTAAAAAACCTCATGGAGATGGTCAACTTTCACACTAAAGGGAAAATGAGATATTTTAGGGGGTCATAAATGCTATTAGGAAATTCTAGAAGGGTGGAAAAGGTCCCCAACCCATACACATACCCCTTAGGCACTTGGATTACATTAAATTTGGACTCTAGGATCATTTTATGACCTACACAAGTGTCTTGATTTATTTGATCTCCAAAAACTCTAAGTATGTAACCTTTTTACTAAACCCTAATTAGGGTAATTAATCTAGTTTACCAATTAATTAGTCTTAGATTAATAGGTTAGTTTGCTAACCCAAAATTGACATGTTGACACACATATAAATATAATGAGTGTCAAGTGAGACCCTTAGATTTACTTTTACATAACATTCTACACATCATAATTTACAAAATGACACACACATTTGGATTATGACACACATAAAACACTTGACAATGAGGTTCAAATCACTTTATTGGATTCAACCTTACTCTTACAGTTTTTACATAGGATAAATTACTGATTCTCTATTAAATTCCATGATTAATTATCATGCACACTCAATTCAAATATCAGTAGTTCAAGAAAAATTACATTTACATATTTAAAACTCATTTGGATAATCACATTAATCAAAACATTAAACTTTCATTTAAATAACCTTTTTCTCATTTCTACACACATTTTTAATCGTCACAATTTGCATAATTAAAGTATTTAACATATTCATAATTCTGAATCATTTACTAAATTACATCATCATAATGCATGTCTACACATAAACATCAAATAACCTATTTAAGTATTTTTAAAGCAAAGCATTACACAACATAAAATAATATAAATAATATCTAGTCCATCAGATGATGTCTCAACCTATCAAGTCATAATGTGTCAAAATGAAATGTATCAAATGTGCTATGATGGATCAGGGTGAGGCCTTACATCCTCCCCCACTAGGCATGAACTTCCTCTTGGAGTTCATAAAAAAACTATGGGTACTGAGATCTCATCTACACTACATTGTCCCATGAAGTCATGACCTAATCATAACAATCCCACTAGACCCTAACCTAGTCCAGTTCTTGGCCTCGAAGAGCTAGGGTCCATTAGGAAATAATATGGATAGGCTCCAGTGCTAACTGCCCATCTAACACCACCTCCAAGGCATCCCAATATATAATGCAAGATTCGCCATATATATATATATCCTCTAAGTACATAATAATGGAACACATTGTGGATGCGTGATAGGATAGGTGGAAAAGGTAAATAGTAAGCAACTAGTCCTATCCTGTCCAAGATCTCAAATGGTCCAATAAACTAAGGTGCCAACTTTGAGCCCTTTCCAAATCGAATCAAACTCTTGTGTGATTACACTCTTAAGAAGAATCTATCTCCAATCTAATACTCTCAATCAATCCTCTTCACATTAGTATATTTCTTCTACCTATCCTATTCCTCTCTAAGGCACTGTCTAATCAAAGTCACCTACTACTCCATCTATTTTACTATCTAAGGAACAATAGATACTCTATCCTCAGTCTTTTCCCAACTCAAGGGTGTTTTTCAAGGTCTTCCATACAAGGCTTGATAAGGTGGCATACCTAGAGAGAAATAATGCCCATTGTTATAGGAAAGATTGACAAGATGCAAGTATTCTTCCTATTTGGCTTGATGATCCATCACATAGATACACAACATATCCTTCAATACCTAATTCACTCTCTCAATCGGACTGTCAATTTGAGGATGGTAGGCTATACTAAAATTGAGCCTAGTGCTCAATGCTACCTTTAGCTCTCTCCAAAAGGATGATGTGAACAATGAGTCTCTATTTGAGATGGTCTTATGGGGAATGCCATCAAGTCTAACAATGTCCCACAAAAATACTTGAGCTATGTCTCATCTTATGAAAGTTGTTATAAATTTGTTCGATGCTCCCCTTGAGATTCATGACAAGAGCTTAATTGCCTCCTATGTACTATAAGTTGAGTGGTTTTATTGGGCATTGACAATCAGTCTTTTGGTGCAACAACAACCCCATTCTAACAAGTGGCATCAAAGCTTGGTCATAGGTTCAAATCCTCAGACCCTCAAGTAATGCCGAGGGGGAGATTGTTATAAAAAAATTTAGTGCTCCCCTCAGGATTCATGACAAGGGCTTAATTGCCTTCTATTTACTATAAGTTTAGTGGTTGTATTAGGTATTGACTAATCAGTCTTTTGGTGCAAAAAAAATCCTATTCTAAAAAGTAGCATGCACATGTGAGAAGTGATTAACCTTGGTCAATGTGTCAAATATCACCAAAATGGAATCATGGCAGTGAGAAGACATAGGAACACCAATAATAAAATCCATAGATATAGTATCCCACTTCCACTTTGGAATCTCATGAGGTTGAAGAAGCCCAACGGGATGACGGTGTTCTACCTTCACCCTTTGACACTTAAGTAATCTCACAACAATTCTAGAAATCTACACTCTCATGCCTATCCAATGATATAACCACCTCAAATCTAGATGTAGCTTCTTAACACTAGGGTGTGTTGCATGAGGTGTTCTATGAGCCTCACATACAATGAGCTCACGCAAACCCCTAATGGAAGGTACATACACACTTCTTCTATGACACAAAATTCCATTAGACTTCAACGAATAATCTAAGTACTTCCCTTCTAAGGGTCTCTTGGAATACACCAACTAAATAACTTATGCATAAAGCTCATCTTTTGGAAAATGGTGTAGGATATGCTCCCTCAAATTACTATAAGTAGTCACACATGAAAGCTCATGGTGCCGTCTACTTAAGGCATCTGAAACCATATTCTCCTTTCCGTTGATGTAATGAACATCAAAATTATACATACAAAGGAACTCCATCCACCTTCTTTTCCTAGCATTAAGGTTTGGCTGTGTAAATATGTATTGCAAGCTCTAATGGTTAGAATGAAGCTCAAATCTATGACCTAGAAGGAAGTTTCACCACCTCACTAAAGCATGAACAATTGCTACAAGATTTAGGTCATGAGTAGGGTAAGTGAGTTCATGAGTCTTCAACTTCTTGGACTCGTAGGAAATAGGTTGTTCATCTTGCATAAGGACTGACCCTACACCATCCTAATGTGCATTTGTCTACACTACAAAATTAACAGAAGGATCTGGTACTGCAAGGATCAATGCACTTGTGAGGGCTCTCCTAAGCTCTTAGAAATATCTCTCACACTTCTTTGTCCACTTATACTTCTCCCCCTTTCTTTGGAGAGATGTGATTGTGTGTGCCAATCTAGAGAATCCCACAATAAAGTATCATTAATATCCTGCTAGTCCCATAAAAATCAACTCATCTATGACACTAGTCAGTGCTGGCCAATCCATGATGGACCTAATCTTTGATGGATCTATAGAGACTCCATTGCTTGATATAACATGACCTGAATATTGTATCTGAGGGCTATAGGATGGACACTTTGAAAATCTACCATACAATTGGTCTTCTCTCAACTTTTGCAACACTTATCGCAGGTGCTCCTCATGCTCTTTCTCATCACAAGAATATATCAAAATATCATCTAGGAATATGACTACAAACTTATCCAAAAGGTATGGAATACTCCGTTCACAAGGCTCATGAATATAGCTAGAGCATTTGTGAGGCAAAATGGTACCACAATGAACTTGTAGTGACCATACCTCAAATGGAATGCAGTCTCGTATATATCACTCTCCACAATCCTCAACTCATGATAACCCAATTTTAGATCTTTTCTTCAAGAATACTCAGACATTCTATAACTAGTTGAAGAGATCATCAATCCTGAGAAGTTGGCATCGGTTCTTAATGCTTACTTTGTTCAACTATCTATAATTAATGCATAACCTAAGTGATCCATCCTTCTTCTTCATGAAGATCACTGGTGCACCCCAAGGTGACACACTAGGTGAAATATGCCCTTTCTCTAAGAGTTCCTTCAACTAATTCTTTAGCTCACCAAGCTCATGAGTAGTCATCCTATAAGGTTCTCTCGATACTAGCTTGGCTCCTGGCACAAAATATATGTGAAAATTCAGTGCTCTAGGTGGAGGCATACAAGGTTAACTTTAAGAAACCCCCTCCTCAAAACATATATAAATTCATAGAAAATCCAAAATTACTTTTGAGGGGAAAATTAATTTGTGTTGACAATTTTTTTTAATGTTAGTAAAAGTGTAATGTTGGATGCAATTTTTCTCTGACCATTACAAAATTTCATAAAATTGAGGTAATTTTGTCCATTTTGATACAAACATTATATATCTTATATGGAAATCTTTCCCATTTGTTGGAAAAATATATATATTACATTAGGTGATTTTTCCCATTTGTTGGAAAAAATATATATTTGATTAGGAAATTTTTCTTGTTTATTGGAAAAAAATATATATTTGATTAGGTGATTTTCTCCATCTATTGAAATAACATATATAATGTGTTGGTGAATGTGATAGAGAAAATGATGTGATTACTCAATGAATCAATGATTATAAATTAATCATATGTTTTTCAAATCAATTTTTAGATTATCAAAAGATTACACTCAGAAAGAAATCAAAGAGTGATAAGAAAGTGATTTTCTATAGGATGACACATATGAGGAATGCCCTATAACATTTATGCAATAGTTGAATCTAGTTGAACAAACATTATTTAAATTGAAGAATCCTTCTTAGTGGTTGCCATTATTAGAAAAGTAGTTGGTTGCCAAAAATGGGACTACCTATGGAAGAGGGATCATCAAATAAAAATCCAAGCCCTATTATCAACCTAGATATGACTGTGGAGGAGGATGAGGAACAAAGTGATCTTACTACTAGGCTTATTGTAGCTTCACAGGTTCTCTCTACTAATCCTATGGATGTAATCAAAGAGCTTGAAAATGAGTAGGAAAAGGTAGACCTCCGAGTGGTGTTCATTGAAATGGGTCTCGACCCTACTAATTTTGAAGAATGAATTGCAAATGTGGTGGAACAACAAAACTAGAACTTCAATACTTTTGAGATATTTTGAAGGATAAAAGAAGTGTTACATGAAGAATCATCAGTTTAGTTAGGGTTTATTTTGTAAAACATATTATTGAATGTAACAATTTGAAACTTTGTTGCTTCCCTTTTTGAGGTAAACCACAATCATTATTGGTATACTATATATACATGAAGATGAAATATAAAAAAGATACAAAGAATATAATGCAAAGTAAAACCTTTTTTTTTGACATTTGATATTTTAGTGGGTTTGGTGTTTTCTTTTGGGCTCTAGTTATTTTACAGTAATTAGATGATGTAGTTAATTATTACTTTCTAAATTTGTGTGAATCATAATTTCATTTTCTAGTAAGCAATGATATGTTACATTCATGACTATGTTTGTCATTGATGTCAACACAAAAATCTTTTGTGGTATCTGATAGAAGTACAACAGTAAAGATCTAGTTGGTACAGATTGATCATTGAGTATTTTCACTAGCAAGGTTAACGGGAGATACTGCCAAGTGTCTAGTATATTAATCTAACCTCAAGAGAAAAAGATATTAATTCTTGAAGAAGTTATGCAAGTTTGGTGAAGACTTTGTTGAGATAGAGTTTAGAGAAGCATGTTCTGGTAAACTTGTTTATCTCTTAGCAGAGTTGTTATTCTAAGAACCAAGGTTAAAGGCATGTAGAGGACATGTTGGAGATGATGTGGGTAAGTTCACTAGTCATAATATTACATGTACGGAAAGTTATTCAAGTTACAAGGTGATGGATTGATGTTATCACTAAGAAAAACATGTTCTTAATGAGGTCCTATAATAATTAATTGAGGTGTAATAGCCAACTCAAGGGAATTGTATTTACTAACATGGTTCTTATATATATTAGAATATTTCTAATTTTAAAAATGAAATATTTTTTCAATGATATTTTAAATTTGATTGTAACATAAGCCCATCCAATGGAGAATTAAATCTGATTATAAAAGTAACTATCAATTATGTTCCATATATTCTATTATCTAGTGCTGAAACTAAACACTAAAGTAAGTGTCAAGTGATTTATTAATTAAATTGATTGTTAAATTGGAAACCTCAATATGTTAATTTTAATTCAATGTTAGATTTTATATTTCATTTCTTAACAATTTAATAGAAAATTTTAAAAATGCCAAAACATTGCATAAGTAAGCATAACAATAAAATACAATTTTATATGGAACTCTGGGAATTTCATTGATATTCCTTGAAAATTACAATCTAAGGTAGACGCATGTACAATGATTATAATTTCATTAAACAAAGCATAAAGTAAAATCAGACTATAGAGGAAAACCTAAGTACTATTGTACTAGTCATTATAAAAAGTACAAGATCAAACTAAGGTTGTGAATTCTTCTAGCCATGGGTTGTCTTGTGCCACTTCATCTAGGTTATACCATTTTTGGAGAAAATCCAAGCTAATTTGTGCCCATTTGTTATGGTGCTTCAATTGTCTAGCAGTCAGGTCCCACATAAATTATTGTAAGGCCACATTCTAGCCATGTTCCAAAAGCTTGTAGATTTCACCCACCCAAGGGATCCCCACCCCTAATTTTGTATGAGAAACAATATCAATGTCATTACCTCAGTATTATACTTTAAAATTCTTCCTCAAGAGTAGCAAAATGTTGATCCTTGTTTCTCTGAGATCAAGTGAAGACACTAGAAAATGAGATGTAATGTCAATGTTGATATGAACCCTATTCTCATTCTCAAAAAACTTGCACCCCAAAACCATTTTAACAACATGAATAATGTAATTCATAGTAGAACAACCTCATTACAAATTGACAAGAGGTTTTCATTAAGGACATCACCTAAAAAAGTATTTTGTTACTCTTCCAATCTCCATGTCAGGTGAATTGGAGTGTCCATCTTGACTATAGAGAAATGACTACCACACTGAGTAAACCAAACCAAAATTGAATGAGCACTAAAGGTATACCTATTACCATACTATTGACTACCAAAAAAGAGATGAGAAATGACGAAAGAAGTAGCTTGTTTTCTTATAAATAAGTTGAGTGGTCAAGAAATGGTCCCTACATATTTGTCCATCTGACTTCTAGTTCAATTGTTTTAAATTATTAAATATTCACTACCCACTAGTTGAGAATCTGGTGGAAGAGGGAATGCCACTAATAGTGACAAGACATGTATTTACTATCCAATGCAAGTAGTATAGACTAGAAGGAAATGTGTCACCATTTTGGAGACTTGAATAGGGTTGAGGCTTTATTCGAGATGTTTGGATTGAAAAAATCTTCAATCATTGATATATTATCATCAGATGATAGTTTCTAAATGGATGTTACTAGTTAAACCTGTATGTTGGAGATATAAATGTTATTAGAAACATTTCCCAAAAATTGATTACTTCATACATCAAATCCTACTTGCATGCAACATGTGTAGTAGGTACTATGTACTACTACTAACTAGTAAGTGTTATAAATAATAGTCCAACAAGATAACTAGGAGGGGGGGTGAATCAATTATCCAATTAAAACATTTATCAACCTTGATTAATCTTAACCATTCAATCAAAGTAAACAGCAACCATAATAAGATGCACATACACAATTACACCAGATTTGTTAACTAGGGAAACACTTGATTAGAGGGACATGCAAAGATCAATGGCTACCACTGTTGGAGCATTAAATATCAATGTCTTGAGATTTATTTCAGCCCAATTTTGGCTATCCTCATTTTTTTTCAAAATTTCCCCAAAAAAGAAGTCATTAAAGAAGTGGAGTCACCCACTCTTCATAAATAAGTGATAATTACTAGAGTTAATCCTACATTATACTATAACAATGTATGTTTATGGTTTCATGAATAATTATAATACATTAGAATTAGTATCAAATGCATGCTCAAGTCTATCAATTTTGCAACTTGTAAAATTTTCTTTCGCGCAGATTGTAATGTTTAGTTTTTATTATTCAATCTTAGATCTTTGCAGTGTGCACAAACTACCAATATAAGATTTAGTAAAAGAATTGGAGATTCAAAAAGTGGTTATAGATCACAATTTGCAAGTTGCAACACAAACCTAGTATTCCTAGACAACTCACAGTGTCACAAAAAACAGTTATCAATTCGAGTTTCAACTTTCCAAGTAAGATCCTGAATAGAATTTTTATTGATAGTTTAGTAAATAGTATTGGCTATAGAATTCAGGGTTTAATTTCCAATTTATCATGCATTGTAAGCCTAAATTATTTACTTTCTGGCACCTACGTAACTTGAAAAAATAAAAATTAGAAATACAATTTAGGGTTTAAATGTTAATCATGTCTATAAATTATAAATTGTGTTTGTGTGTAGTTCTGTAAATGTTTCAATGATGATGAAACATATAAAAGGAGTGGAACTGGGACTTGCAATGGAATTATAACTGAAAAAAAAATATAGGGGACTGGGAAACTATATTTTGACATGCACAAACTTGTTTAAATGTCAAGTTTTACTAATGAATTCCATGATGTTTTGGATCATGTCATCTATGGAAGGAGTATTAAGGAATTCAGATATGTAATTGAAGATAAGTGGAATGATGAACAAAAGGAGTCAAAATATATTAAATCAAACAACACGATAGGGTGCATTTAAACAAACTTGCAAGGTGGACTTGTGGGATTCCCTGCTTGGGGTTCCCTCAAGTATTCTCTTGCCCAAAATTTGTAAAGGTTTGTGCTGAAAACTATGATGAAAATAGAAAGAAAATTGTAAAATAAAAATACGCATGAAGTAATTTTGTCTATCATGTAGAGTGAATTTGGTAGACTATTTGACCTAGGGTTTGAAGAACAAAACACAACTCACATTGACTTGGAAAAAAATGGCAAAAACATATGACAGGTTAGGTTTAGATAAAAAAACATTGTTATATTAGAGGGTTAACAAACACATTCAATCTCCCTCATGATCAAAAACCTCATTACAAATTGGTTATTTCTCCATAGTGGGTTCAAGATTACTTATCTCTTCTAACAATATGTTTAGGTTTGGAAAGTAGAAAGAAAGTGGGTGCCAACATTTTGGAAATGATTTTCAATATTCATTGTCTAAAACAACGTGTAAGATATAATTATATTGGGCACATTGTACATCACATGAATGGACAATCATTAGGGTTAGACCCACTATCGTTGAAGACATTTAGATACACGGCCTACTTGTGCTATCTTTTGTTATCAAATCATTGTCAAATTTTTGAAACAAACAAGCTTCATCTTAAGTTTGATAAACCAATATTTGAATGGAGATCTATGATTAGGATGGGTGATCCATAAGGGAACTACAACCACTTTGTAGACATATTTTTAGCACCACTTTATCATTAAATTACATGTATTTCAATGCCTAGATTGCTTGTATCTTGTAAACAATTAATTCAACTAGGAAATCAAACTCAATTGGCCGACTGATACTTTATGGAAGAGTACATTGTACTAAAATTTTACGGTTTAGTTGTAGAACCCTACAAACTTTCAATACATATGAAAAAGAGGGTATTTGCATTGGAATATAAATGATATATAGAAAGCATAGATGTATTATTTCATGGTTAGAAAAAGAAAACCATTTTTCCTTCCTTTCATGACACATGTGGAGGGTTCACATTTGAGAGAAAAGAATTTAATGTGGTACAAAAATTTCTTTTAGTTTTTAAATGTTGCTTGGCACTAGTAGTATGATCCACTAAACATAATTGGTAGAAAGCTTGTATAGAATGGGAAATCCACAAGCAAATTTTAGCATGAGAGTATTCATTGATCAAAAGATTTAAAAATATGGACTCATGGAAATAAGTTAAAATGGAGATGGAGAAATTATTGAGTGAAAACAATATTTCAATACAAGAATTATTAGCACAAATTAAAGAGTTGCATAGACAAAAAAAAAAGTGCAGCCTGTGACATCCTACAATTTCTACCAGAAAGTGGATCATCCAAGTAAAATCATCTTCCATATGCCATAAGTAAAGATTATGTAGTTTCACATTGGTGTCAATAAAAAATTAATGTGTTTTGGGAGATGAGGAAGAATCTCAATGAACCTAAGACCTCTATAGATTTTGAAGACTTGCCTGAGGATGAAAGATTTAACAAATTATAGGATAATGAGCATCCACATTGAGGAGTAGCACAACATTATGTAGATTATGAAGGTAATGAGTTTGAGGTTTGTAAGGATCTTTCATCTATAGCCATAGGAACTACCATGAGTTCCACTGAATCCACTACTCTAACTACTACTAGTAGGAATGCATTTGATTCAATTGGGCAATATGTTGTATTTACTCAATAGACAAGGGAAAATTATGGTGTAGGGGAAAATATGATAGAAGAAGTGGGTTATCCAAGTGATGATGGCTTGGGCATAATAGGTTAAGGAAATTGGTCCACTCCCAATACTAGAGGTACCAAAACTTTGTCATCATAAACCAATCATTGGAGATGAGTTAGATGACCCATTAGGTTCTTCAAAAAAAGGAGAACCCAATAAATTATTCATCAAAGGTGGATTTGTAACCTCCCAAGTTGTTTCATCTTCAAAAAATTAGACCAGGTCCCTGCAGTTGAAGGTCACTAAACAAAGAAGAAAAAGGTTTCAGATACTCATACTAATATTCCCTCAATTCAAAACCTTCATATAGTCCAAAAAATCCACTTTTTAGTGGTAGGGGGGGGAAGATTAGGAAGGGGTGATGTCATTGGTAATCCTCAAAATATAATTATTACAACTTCGAGCATTGGTGGAGACAAGTACAATGTTACAAGTGCTCTTTCTCCTTTTAAGCATTGTATTGTATCAATAGACCCAAATTTTGAATTTAGTAATTTTGTAACAAATTTTCAAGAAAACATAAAAATGAATAGAAAAATAATAAGACATTCAAGAAGGATTTACTTGAGGTGGCCTGTTCTCAAGAACCTACATCGAGTAGGATATTTCTGACATATAACACCAATAAAGAAATGATGGACTTTATGATTGTTTCTCCTTGATACTAGATAATAATCCACCAGAGAGTTAGATAAATCCATCAAATTTTCATGTTAGTACACTACTTATGGATTTCTCCAAAGTAAAAAATGTGGACAAAGTCAATGTGGCTAAAAAGACCAACTCTATGTTCTACAATTCACCGTTGAAGGAGGAGAGAGAAAAAAGGGTTGGAGAAGGCAATTGAAAAGTTAAAAGTAGACCTAGAAAATGAAAAGAAAAAGGAGAAAATAGTAGATAATAGGTGCAAAGAAATAGAGAAAATAATTGCAAGTGCTTCCTCTCAAGGACCAAGTGCATAGCCTCAGCCAAAAAATATGAAGGCAAAAATGAAAATTTTGAAGGAACAAATGGAAGAAAGCAATAAAAACCTATCTAATGTAAATTTAGAGAGAGAAGCATAACTCAAGATGTTTAAGGAATAATTGAAACGGAGAAATAAGAAACTCGGTGATACTCTGAACCATGTTAATATGGAAGTTGATGTAAAATTCAAAGAACTTAGTGACAAATTGCAAGAATCAACTAAAAAACTTGACGATGAAAGAGCATGTGCACTAGATATTTTAGAAAAAGTTGGAGTCTAGTGGCCAAATAATCAGTAACATAAATAAGGAACTAGACAATTAGAGAGAAAAAGAAAAATAGTGGGAAGAGAAAGCAAAGGAAATAAAGAAACAAAGTGAAAATTAGTTGTCACAAATGTTGCAAGAGGTATAGAAGGCTAATAAAACAATCAAAACCTTCGAGATCAACTTGTTGACTCAAATGGAAAAATAAAAAATTTAGTAAAGCTAATTAAAGAAAAAATATGGGGGGAAATTATGGAAAATATTGATAGGTTTTATGATTGATTTAAATTGCATCAAATTTTTTGAGTTGTTTGTGGGAGTATCAAAGAGAAGATTGAGAAGAGTAATGACCATTTTAATTGCAAGAAGACTGCAAGACAAATTATACACATTATCAACACACATAGTGATAGTATTTGGCCAGCCAAGGAGTTCATGACCATGTTAATGCATCAGTAAAGTCATCAACTATCATTCAAAAATACCAGATTATAAGAGAAGTAGAGGAATATTTAAACTCAATTGGGAGAAAACTCACCAAGATGGATGACAGAGAAAAAACAATAATAAGTCTTGGTTTGCCTACTCCTTGCTTTAGTAATTCATCAATGAAATTCAGCGGAAGGGAAGCTTACCAAAAATAGTTGGAGGCCAAAATGATGTCTAAAGTAGTCAAGTTTCCTCAAGATTCAACTCTAGAAGGAATTTTGAACTGCATCAAACCATTGGTGAATCTAAATGCACTATTGGATGTAGAATTGCTTTCAAGTAAATCTTCCAAATATAGAAGTCTAATGAAGTTAAAGGTCATCTACTATAACATAACAAATGTTAAAACACCAAACAAAGTAGACTTCAACATCCTAAAAAAGTTGATCGAATCTTCAATCATATCATTAGACATCCATTAGGAATCAGAGTATGTGACACTTGGAAATTGATTTAATCATCTTTATAGTGTTTAATTTATTTCTATTTTTAATTGTTTGATATGATTTAAAAGTTTGAAATTTGTTTCTTGATCAGGATAAACTTAGTAGAATCAAAATGCTATTTTTCTTACCACGCCTATCAAATGCAAAGGCAAAAACTATTTTTGATACTGAATTTGATGTTGTTGGAATTATTTAGAATAGCTGAGAGGGGGGTAAATCAGTTATCCAAGGTCCACATGTACAAATATAACTTTTCAGTGCTTAATAGATTCATATCCATAAAACCATAACATGCATACATGCATTAGATCATACAATACCTTAACTTAGTAGGTTAGTATCCTAGGTCAAAATAACTTTGTAAAAATGTAAATATGAAATACCATGAGAAAATTCACACAATTTCACACAAGGATTTTATGTTGAAACCCAATTTGGGAAAAACCACTAGTAACATGCTACCCAATTTCACTCTTATGAAGTGATGGCCTGTGAAAGGCCAACCCTATTAAAGGTTACAATACACACTATTAAATGTGACTTGGTTAGAGGATTTCAATCACCCTATTATGAGTGAGCCTTGTTAGAGGACTTTACAACATTCCATTAGAATGTCACCTAGTTAAAAGATTTACAAATGATGGTTAGGTCAACCTTAATCCAAAGGATTTTGTCCATATTGGTACAGTTGTTAGAAAGAAATAGTAGGAATTGATCTAATAAAAAATTACAACTCACTTGTAGATTATAGATCTTTGGTTTAGTCCTCCATTCTACTTGGCATTCATACTCTTCATCTTTGATAGCTTGTCAACCTTCAAGCTTTTATCCCCTTAAGCCTTCTTGCTTTGTATGCCAATTGTAGTCTCTTCTATTCAACTACTAGATGAAGAAACACCCTAGA
Organism: Cupressus sempervirens; assembly: GCA_028749045.1. Taxonomy (NCBI): domain Eukaryota; kingdom Viridiplantae; phylum Streptophyta; class Pinopsida; order Cupressales; family Cupressaceae; genus Cupressus; species Cupressus sempervirens. The sequence goes on along the minus strand of CM053791.1, from coordinate 398,593,675 downwards.
CTCATTGTCTTCCTTAGGTTATCACACATGACAACCTTTTCTTCTAGCTAGCTATCTCTATAAATAGAGAATTTATTTATTTTTCCACTTACCCATAATCATACATTCTACGGTTAGGTAAGATTCAATAAATCTATACACTTTTCCATTTGAGTCCCTCTAGAAAATTCCTCTACAATCTTCCTTGAATTTGCCTCAAAATAGTTTACCTTGAACTTTGTGCCACCATCTCATCATATTCATCTTCCACATGCTTCACATAATTCAAGAAATCAAATTAGTTAACTCAAATTTATCAATCTTCAATTTAACATTGTTTGATGTTACTCGGCCAACACTAGTTCACTCAAAAAATACTAAAGTTTATTAATGCTTGGCACCAACTAAAATTTAATTGGCATATACTAACTTTCACTTGGTTTGCACTATTTGTCATCTATTCTGGGCACCTATTGATTTTTCACTCGACTTCAACTATTTTCTGCTCGGCTTGCACTATCTTCTCAGAAAGGCTTATCATACACTTTTCTTACTTGATCTTCTTCCAGTCCTTTCTTGAGTAATCTTTCATTTTAAAATTTAGGTAGATACAAAATTCAAATTAGTTGATGCAAGGCACTACTCATGGTTCTTAAGTAGTGTTCGATAAGGGTATCACTCCTAGTTTACCTCTAAGATATTAATGTGCATCCTTAAGTAAAGATTTTTTTAGATATATCAGCTATCTGTTCTTTTGTATTCACATATTCTATTCTTACTTATTTGTCTTGAACCATCTCCCTCAAGAAATGATACTTGATTGCAATATGCTTAGTCTTTGTGTGCATCAAAGGGTTCTTTGATATATTTATAGTACTTGTATTATCACAATAATGTACCACGGGTTCAATAATTTCTTCCTTAATGCCTTTGAGTATATTTTTGATCCATACTACATTTGTACAATTTACTACAACAATCACATATTCAGCTTCATTAGTAGATAGAGATATATAGTTTTGTTTCTTACTAGTCTAGGTGACCAATCTCTTTCCTATGAAAAATGCTCCATCGTTTGCACTCTTTCCATCACCAATGTTTCTAGCCCAATCAACATCTGTATAGGCTCTTAACTCAAAATTGTCATTTTTCTTGTAGTATAGACCATTATCTTCTATTTCTTTCATATATCTCATAATTATCTTAACATCCATCAAATGATACTCCTTAGGACTTGCAAAAAATTGTGCAACAATCCCAACAACTAATGCAATGTTAGGTCTTCTATATACTACATATTGCAACTTGTCAATCATAGACATGTACAATGTTTGATTCACTTTAGTAGAATCATTAATCTTTGATAGTGTGTGTCCTGTCACCATAGGAGTGCTAATTGGTTTTGAATCCTCCAAACAAATATTTTTCAATATTTCCTTTACATACTTAGACTGAGTGACATATATACCATATTTCATCTAATATACTTGCAAAAAAACAAAGAAATTGATCTCTCCAAACATATACATCTCAAATTATTTCTTCATTTCATTTGAAAATGTCTTACATAATGCATTTTGACCTCCAAATATGATATCATCAACAAAAATTTCAGCTAGTAAAATACCTTTACCTCTTTTGTCTTCAAGTACAAATTATTGTTATCATCAATCTTTTCAAAACCAATCTTCACAAGATAATTGTGAAGCCTTTCATAACATGCTCTTGGGGCTTGCTTTAGACCATATAAATCTTTGTGTAGTCTACATACCATGTTCTTGTTTTTTGGATCAACAAATCCTTCAGGTTGTTCTATATAAACCTCCTCTTCTAATATACCATTTAGAAATGTTGACTTCACATCCATATGATAAACTTTGAAACCTTTATATGTAGAGTAAGCAAGTAGAGTTCTTACTCCTTCCAATCTTGCAACTAGAGAAAATGTTTCTCCATAGTCAATTCCTTCTTCTTGTGCATAACCTTTGCAAACTAATATTTCCTTATTCCTTGTGACTTTACCATTCTCATCTAACTTGTTTCTATACACCCACTTGGTTCCAATCACATTCTTGTTTTCTGGTCTAGGTAATAGAGTCCATGTTTTGTTCTTCTCATTCTAATCAATTTCTTCTTTCATGGTTTTACTCTATTCTTCATTTTCTAATGCATCTTTCACTATCTTAGGTTCATGCATGCTCAAAAAACATGTACTACTTCTCAACCTATTCTTTGTCATTGGTCCAACTTCTTTATCTCCAATAATTTGTTTAGCAAGGTGATGTCTTTTGACATACTTTGACAATCTTGGTTCTTCTCTTCTTTCTTCAATGAGTCTATCAACTTTAGATTCACTATGTACTTCTCTATGATGTAGATTGATATTCCTTTCATGTACAATTATATCAAAATCATAATGTACCTTAGCTTCTATCCACAACTTGACTCCTAAATGTAGCTTGGTTCCTAAATGTTGCTCGACATCCATTGTATGTGACTCGACAGTCACTGATACTTGTTGTTGTTGATTTATAACTAGGTTCACAACACCTTCATCAACAAAAATTCCTTTATAAAAGTATACAAAAGACCTGTATTCATCAACTTCCTTCATAAGTTCATCTTTTTGTACCTTTATATATTCATCAAACTTCACATTTGCAATTTCCACAACTATGTTAGTGTTAGTATTCAAACACTTATAAGCTTTACTTCTTATGGAATAGCCTAGGAATATACATTCTTCACTTTTAACATCAAATTTACCATTTCTATTGTCTTTAAGAATGTAGTACTTGCTTTTTAAATACTTTAAAATATTTTACATTGGGTGAATATCCATACCATAGCTAAAAAGGTGTTGAATGAGTAACTTTCTTGATTTGTACTCAATTTAGGGTAGAGATAGCTATACTTACAACTTATCTCCAATATTTCTAAGAAAAATTGTTCTCCATCATGAGTATTCTAGCACAATCTATTATAGATATATTCCTCCTTTCAACAATCCCATTTTTTGGAGGGGTCCTAGGTACATAAGTCTATCTCTTGATTCCTCTATCATTATAGAATATCTCAAACTCATTTGATGTAAATTCTCCACCTCTTTCAAATCTCAAAAATTTCAAAATTTTTCCTATCTCCTTTTCAACTCATGTGAAGTACCACTTAAACATTTGAAATACATCAAATTTTTGTTTCAAAAACATAACTATCATCATCCTAGAATAATCATCGACAAATAGGATAATGTACTTGTCATCTTTGTAGATTTTCACATCAATTGGTCCACACAAATCAATATGAACTAATTCCATAATTTCTTTAGAGGAGTGAGTCTTACTTTTAAAACTAGATTTTTTCATCTTGCCTAATTAACATTGTTTGCAAATCAAATTATTAGGTTTCTTCAATTTAGGCAAACCTCTGACTCTTTTAATGTTATCGATATTGACTAAGTTATCAAAATTAACATGACATAACCTCTTGTGCCATAGCCACACATCATTAAGTTCTACAAAAAGACAAGTAACATCATTCATGTCAAGATAAAATAGATTACCTCTAGTTTGATCTCCATTTCCAATCAGTTTCCCATCAATTTCATAGATCTTTTCTTTCTTGTTCTCAAATTCAACTTTGCAACATGAACTAATCAGTTGTGGCACACTCAACAAGTTATAGTTAAGTCCTTCTACATAACAAGACTTGTCACACATGATCTTTTTTGTTAGTTTGATTGATCCTTTACCTTTGATCAGATAGGGTGCATCATTACCAAATCTTACACTATTACCATTGTAATAATATAGAGTAATGAACTTACTTTTATCTCTAGTCATGTGGTGTGAACATCCACTATCAATGATCCATCTATCACTCTTGTCCACATAAGATACCCATGCAATTGCCTCATCCTCGTCAGGATCATCCTTCATATATACATACACAACTTCATCATCATGGTCATCAAATTCATCTTTTGTTTCTTCTTCATCACTGTGGAAAGACTTCTTTCCTTTATCTTTATAATCGTTGTTGTTCTTATCTTTTTTACTTCTGAATTTCTCTCCACTTATATTCTTCTTCTTCTCTAGACATCTAGCAACAATATGACTAACCTCATTACAATTAAAAACATGATAGGTATCTTACCTTTGTATTTTCCTTTTCCTTTGTGAAATCTCACTAGCAATGCTTCAAGCTCTTCTACATCCTCTTCATCTATATCATTCACTAGAAACATATTTGACCCTTTTCTTTTTCTCTTTAGGTTCCTTTAATGAAAGTTAAGCTTTAAAAGTAGATTCAACATTTTTAGTTTTGAAATTATCTAAATTAGAGAGTTCAAAAGTAGTAAGTCTATGCATCAATCCTTTTAAGGGTCAGATAACTACCAAGAACGCACCTTAGTTTTTGTACTGCAAAGAATCTAATAGCATAGATAGTCAGTAGTGTTCTCAGTACTTTTCTGATTACAATTTCATCTTCAATAATATCATTATCTCTTTTGATAGCATTCACAACATATTTTATTCTTGTGCAATATTGGACAATGGTCTCACCTTTTTGCATTCTCATGTCATCAAACTTCCCTCTTAGACTTTTAGCTTTGGCCCTCAAAACATTCTTAACTCATCCATTATCATCTCAATGGCATCCCACATCTTCTTTGCAGTGTCACAATCTTTGATATCATCAAACTCTGAGTAGCTTAGGGTTGACGCAACCTTTAACATAGCCTAGTTGTGTTCTTTCTTCTTTTTCAAATCATCAATAATTAAGGCTCTAGCAGGATCAACATGCTCAGTGGTGATGGTAGATTGTGCATAGTCTCCAAGACCTCCTAGATGTAGCTTCATCAAACTTTTCCATGCAAGAAAGTTTTCCTTGTTCAGTTTGGGCATCTCCTTTCTATGCACCTTGATCTTTAACTTTTAGTACCTTAAAACTATTTCTCACAAGCACCAATTTCTTTAATACCAATTATTGGAATTCTTTAGAATAGCTAAGAGGGGTAAATCATGTTAGAGTAATAAATTTTTTCTTATTAATTAAATTATTTTGATTTAATTATTAAGTCATTTATTATCTCTAGTTTACTTAATCTAAAATTTAAGCATATAATAATTAATTCTTTTATTAATTATTATCCTGCAACCTAGGTTTTAACTGTTAGGGTTTTGATCTCTTTTTATAAGGATTGATCTCTTTGTAATTTATTAATTCACTTTTCATAATAGCAATATCTCTTTTTTCTCATCAAGAATGTCGCATCTATGGATTTGATAATTCCAAACTCTATAGTTTTTCCTTCTCTCTTTCTATGATAGGTGTTTGCATGTAGGTGATTCTTGGGAGCTGTGGGGTTGATCTTTCATCAAATGCAATATGGTATCAAAGCTCCAGATCTTCATGCCCATGTCCTATTTATGATAGATCTAGCTTGGCTTTCATATTTGTGCCTTTTCTTTAAGAGGGTTTCATTTTTCATAGTTATTTTGTATTGGATCTGGGGGTCACTAATTTTCGGTGCACTGTGAGCCCAAACAGACATCACGGTTGAGCTTAGAGTGCCCAAAAACCCCTATTTTTACATAAAATTTGTCAAATTTGGACACAGTTGGAATTTGAGGCAAAAAAAATTACCCCCAAATTGGGCACATTTCTCGAGGCAATGATTTTCATATTTTTGGCATTCTTTTCAAGCTGACTATTTTCTTAATTTTGTACACAAATTGAGATTTTTCAAAAATCACAATTTTTGGTTAATTTCCCAAGATGACAATTTTTTGAATTTTATGCACAAATCAAGATTTTTGGCATGTTTCTTGAGGTGACAATTTTGTAATTTTTATTCCAAAAATTGAGATTTTTTGGCACACAAATTGAGATTTCTTAGCATGTAAATCAAGACAGTTTGTTCCTGAGCTGACATGCTTCCTGAGATAATTTTTGGTACTGATGAGCACACTTTTCAAGGTGTTTTGACACGAATCTTGTGGAAATAATTTTTTTTTGCTTTTCTAGCACTTTTTTGACCTACATATGGTTTTTTGCCAATAACTTGCTCATTTGGACTCTATTTTTCAATCCAAAAGAAGTACATAAAAGTTGATTCTGAGCCCATTGTGATGGTGCAGTTTATTTGGATTTTTGCTACTTTTTGGTGTCTTGTTTTGGCTTTCAAATTTAGAAGTTCTATTTTGCACTCCAAGAGACATATTTTGAGACATTCTATTTTTCAAATTCTGCTCTAGGCACATCCCATTCAGTTTTTTTTGTTTTTCTACATTATGATGGATATCTTGATTATTTCACATTTGGGGATCAATTTTGTTGTTTTAGATGATTTTTCATGGGTTGTACTATTTATTATATCAATCTTATGGCTCTTTTGATCTTTGTTGACATTCTTTTGTAGTATTTTTGCAAATGTACTGAGATAAAGTTCCATTCTATTGCATTTCGGGGTCTTCGACATCTTTGTGTTTAGTTGTACTTGCACTACATTATAAATTGCTTTGGGGGGATTTATGTTTTCCATATTCACCATCATCCTTTGTTAATTGAGTGTTCCTTCCATGACATTAGCCTCATGATGTGTCGAGGACACATGCCAGTATAGCTATTTGTACTTCTTTTGCACTCTCGATGTTCCCAGTTCTTCTTTTTGCATGAGATATTGCATTTAGTTTCAATGTTCATGTCTTACCTCTTAGCATTATGGGTGTGTTATGTTGGTTCTATTAATTTTTTGGTTCGATGGAGTGAGCTATATATTTAGTATTTGATCCTATGTACTAGGCGATTATAGTGGCTGGATACCTATGCATTTCGATGAGATGAATCATTTACCATATAGACATTATGAAGATACCTTCCATCTTTGATTGATTAGCTCTTCATACTTAAGTCTTCTCTACTTGGCCATGTTCTATACAATTGAGGTTTTTCAAATCAGCAGTTTGGTAGTGTTTGTAGCTTCATGCTTCAGTGGTGTTCTTCATGATTATCTTTTGTTCCTATCTTCTAGAACATTCTTTCCATCTCTTTTTGGAGTAGGGTTTTTCCCATGTGGTTTTCTCTATTTCTTCTCTTTTCAAAGATTTGGTTGTGCTTGGGTACCTCATCAAGACTTGTTGTCAGGACCCAATTTACTTTCAATAGTAGTTTCTAGATTTTTAGCCACTTCCCAACTTTATCTTAAGGGGGGTGTTAGAGTAATAAAGTATTTTTTATTAATTAAATAATTTTGATTTAATTATTAAGTCATTTATTATCTCTAGTTTACTTAAGCTAAACTTTAGGCATCTAATAATTAATTTTTTTATTAATTATTATCATGCAACCTAGGTTTTACCCTATTAGGGTTTTGAACTCTTTTTATAAGAGTTGATCTCTTTTTAATTTATTAATTCAATTTTGATAATAATAAATTCTCTTTTTGCTCATCAAGAATGTCTCATCTATGGGTAATTCTAGCCTCGATAGTTTTTCACTGTCTCTTTCTATGATAGGTGTTTACATTTAGGTGATTCTTGGGAGTTGTGGGGTTGATCTTTCATCTCTAGTTTACTTAAGTTAAACTTTAGGCATATAATAATTAATTCTTTTATTAATTATTATCATGTAACCTAGGTTTTACCTTGTTAGGGTTTTAATCTCCTTTTATAAGGATTGATCTCTTTGTAATTTATTAATTCACATTTGATAATAGCATTTTCTCTTTTTACTCATCAAGAATGTCTCATCTATGGATTTGGCAATTCTACCCTTCGTAGTTTTTCCTTCTCTCTTTCTATAATAGGTGTTTGCATGCAAGTGATTCTTGGAAGCTATAGGGTTAATCTTTCATCAACTTCAACAAATCAATTATCTAAAGTCCAGATGTACAAATAAAATTTTCAATGCTTAACAAATTCATATCCATAAAATCATAACATGCATGCATCCATTAGACCATACAATACCTTATCTTAGTAGGTTACTATTCCAAGTCAAAATAACCTTGTAGAAATGTAAACATGAAATACCATAAGCACATTCACACAATTTCACACAAGCATTTTTCATGGAGACCCAATTTGAAAAAAACCATAGTAACATGCTACCCAATTTCTCTCTCTAAAGTGAAGCCCTATGAAAGGCCAACCCTATTAAAGGTTACAATAAACACTATTAAATGTGACCTGGTTAGAGGATTTCAATCATCCTATTAGGAGTAAGCCTTTCTAGGGGTTAAAGGATTTACAAATGATTGTTAGGTTTATCTTAATCCAAAGGATTTTATCCATACTGGTAAAGTTGTTAGAAAGCAATAGTAGGACTTTATTTGATAAAAACTTACAAATCACTTGTAGATTATAGATCTCTAGTTCAGTCCTCCATTCTACTTGGTATTCATACTCTTGAGCTCTGATAGCCTTTTCACCCTTCAATCATTCATCGACTTAAGCCTTTGTTCTTTGTATGCCAACTACAATCTCTTCTATTTCACTACTAGATGAAGCAACATCCTCGACTCTTTGTCTTCCATAGGTTCTCTTCTAGCCAACTATCTCTATAAATAAAGAATTTATACCTTTTTCCTCTGAACCACAATCCTCCATTCTAGGGTTAGGTAAGATTCAATGAATCTACATACTTTTACATTTGAGTCCCTTTAGAAACTTCCTCTACAATCTTCATTGAATTCACCTCAAAATAGTTTACCTTGAATTTTGTGTTACCAGCTCATCACAGTCATCTTCCACACACTTCACATAATTCAAAAAATCAAATTAGTTAGCTCAAATTTGCTAAATCTTTGATTTAACAGTATTTGTTCTCACTTGGCCAACACTAGTTCACTCAGAAAATACTAAATTTTACTGATGCTTAGCACCAACTAAAATTTACTCAGCATATAATAACTTTCACTCAGCTTGCACTGTTTGTCATTTTTGCTTGGTACCTCTTGGTTTTTCACTTAGCTTCAACTAGTTTTTGCTCAACTTGCACTATCTTCTGGGCAAGGCTTAGTAGACACTTTTCTTACTTGATCTTCTTCCATTTTTTACTTGAGTAATCTTTCATTTTAGGCTTTAAGTAGATAAACAATACACTATAGTATCAATGTCTTACTTTGTCTTACTGCTCCTTTTATACACCAAATAACTCAACCTTTCTCTAGGTTCTCTTGTTATCTCCTCTTTTCAAATCCTCTTTATCAATCAACCACATGATAATATTCAGACCAAAAAACAATTGTCTCACCAACAAGTAGTAGGTTTGACATCATTGAAAAAATAATGATTGTTCCATTGTAGATTCTACACTTCAAAACTATCTCTTTTCAATAAATTCTAGTCGAAGATTCTTCCCATGAGGGAAAATGACCTAAAGCTATTGTTGCTCCTTGTTAGGTTGTGGTGACTGATCAAGAAAGTACTATACATATTTCATAAATTCTTTGGGGCTTTTTTTGGGCCCTATTTTATCAAGATTTTGGGCCAATATGTAATTATTAAGTATAACCATAAAGTGGTAAAAATACTTGTATAAAAGAGCTTAGGGTTAGGGATTGTTTCATAAAGTGGTGCAAAAATTAGTTCTTGCAGTGGTATTGAGTTGTAAGAGATTACAGATTGTAATCAAGTTGTAATCACTAAATCATAAAAATATTAGACTTGCCATTTGGTGGACGTAGCCTAGGGTTTGGGTGAACCACATTAAATCTTGGTGTCTTATATTATTTTCTATGTGATCTATTATTTTCTAATATTGGTTATATTTGCATGTAATTGTTATTTTTGTCTATGGTCTAATCCTATTAAGTGGTATCAGAGTGAGGTTGTTTTTCAATTATCCTCTATAAGAAAGTCTCATGGTTAAGTGGAAGTGATGGAAGATGAGGGTAAGCTAAGGGTTGATAGGTTTAATGGGCAGAACTTCCAATTATGGAAGATGCAAATGGAAGACTATCTTTATCAGAAGGATTTATGGAAGTTGGTGGAAGGAAAAACTAAGAATCAAGGATCTATGTCAAATGATGAATGAGATCTTTTAGAAAGAAAGGCCCTTGAAAGTATTTGATTATGCCTAGCACCATTGATGGCATTTAATATTAAAAAAGCAAGGAAAACAAAAGAGTTGATGAAAATCCTAGTGACACTATATGAAAAGCCCTCCACTTCAAACAAGGTATTTCTCATGAAGCGTTTATTTAATATGAAAATGGTAGAAAGTGGATCTATTGCAAATCATTTAAATGATTTTAATACTATTACTAGTCAGTTATCTTATGTGGGTATCAATTTTTATGAAGAAATTACGGCTCTCTTGATTTTGTGTTCTTTGCTTGAAAGCTAGAATGGCTTGGTAATGGTTGTGAGTAATTCTGTATCCGGATATAGTACCCTAAAATATGATGATGTGATTGGTGTTATTTTGAGTGATGAAACTTGTAGGAAAACTTTAGGTGGATCTACATCAGGAAGTACTTTGAACACACAAAGTCAAGGCAGAACAACTGAAAGAGGAAATAATTTTGGAAATCATGAGAAATTAAGAGAAAAGTTAAAGGGAAGGAGGTCTTAATTGAGAGGACCGAATGACTACTGGTATTGTGGGAAACTAGAGCATAAAAAGAAAGATTGTTGGAATTGAAAGAAAAATTAAGGAGATGAACCAAATGGAGATAAGGAGGAAAATGTTGTAAGTAAAAAATTTGAAGAGGATGCTCTGCTTCTTTTTTAGAAAGTGTTGATGATTCCTAGGTTTTAGATTCTAGTGCTTCATTTCATGCTACACCCCATAGAGGTTATTTCATTGATTATGTCCAAGGATATTTTGGACTTGTTTATTTGGGGGATAATGAACCCTGTTAGATTGTTGGAAAGGGAAAAGTTAAGATTAAGTTACAAAATGGTAATCATTGACTACTACATGAGGTAAGACATGTTCAAAGGCTAAGTAGAAATTTAATTTCAACAGGGCAACACGGTGATGAGGTTTGTGTAGTCACTTTTAATGATAAAAATTGGAAGGTTTCAAAAGGTTCCCTTGCAGTAGAAAAAGGTGTGAAAGTAGGCACCTTATATCTTTGTACAGGTCATATTGTTCCTTCTACTTTAATTGTTTCAAAGAAAAATGAATATTTAAGAACAATTGTTGCAGTTTAGCAGGGAGAACAAATAGCTATTGTAAATTCTGATACAACATTGTGACACAACAGACTTGGGCACATGAGTGAGAAAGGTATGAAAGTACTTCATTCAAAGAAAATTTTACCAGGTCTAAAATATGTTAATATGGATTTTTGTGAAAGTTGTGTCTATGGAAAACAAAAGAGAGTGAGTTTTGTCAAGATTGGGAAGGAAAACAAAAATGAGAAATTAGAGCTTGTGCGTATCAATGTATGGGGATTGGCTTAGGTATATTCCCTTGGATGCTCTCATTATTATGTTACATTTATTGATGATGCAACTAGAAAGGTATGGATTTATTTTCTTAAACAGAAATCTAATGTATTTCAAACTTTTAAAAAATGGAAATGCTTGGTTGAAAATGAGACTTGTAAAAAAATAAAATGTCTCAAATATAATAATGGTGGTGAGTATTGTACTCATGAATTTGAAGATTATTGCTCCACTAATGGTGTTCATAGATAGAAAATTGTTCCAAGGACTCCACAGGAAAATGGAGTGGTTGAATGCATGAATAGGACTATAATGGAGTGTGCAAGGAGCATGAGGTTGCATGTTGGGTTGCCCTTATACATGTGGGTGGAGGCTATCAATACTATTGTATATTTGATTAATAGAGGTCCCTCTACTCCTTTGGGTTATGATATTCCAAAGGAAGCATAAACTGGTAAGAAGGTGAGTTATTCTTTTCTCAAAACCTTCGGCTGTGAAACTTTTGCTCACATAGATTCTAAAAATAGAACCAAGCTGGAGGCTAAGTCAAAATGTGTATTTTTTGGATATGGAATTAATGAATTTGGTTATAGGCTTTGGGATTTTTAAAATCATAAAATTGTAAGAAGCAGGGATGTCATATTCAATGAGAAAGTGTTATACAAATATCTGTAACAGCAACATGAGAAGAAAGAAGATTATTATGTAGTGCTAGATGATACTCCAAAAGATGATGTTCCAACCATTCCTCATGATGTGAAACAATAGCAACAACCAATACCACACACACTAGTGAATGTTAGAAGGTCAGCAAGGCAGATTAGACCTCCAAAAAGATTTTCTCCCTCTTTGTGTTCTATTTTATTAATAGATGTTGGTGAACCTGAATGTTATGATGAAGTTGTGCAAGTGGATACTAAGATTCAATGGGAGTCTACAATGAAAGACAAAATGGACTCTTTGTTGAAGAATAAGACATGAAATTTATGAAAATTACCTATGAGTAAAAAGGCTTTATAGAATAAGTGGGTTTATAGGTTGAAAGAAGAGGGAGGTAAGAAAAGATATAAAGCTAGGTTAGTTGTAAAAGGATTTGCACAGAAATAAGGAATTGATTTTGATGAGATATTTTTTTCTATTGTTAACATAACTTCTATCCGTACTATTTTTAGTATTGTGGCTACTAAAGATTTGCATTTAGAGGAGCTTGATGTTAAAACAACATTTCTTCATGGTGATTTGAATGAAGAGATATATATGGCTCAGCCATGGGGATTTGAGGTCAAAGGTAAGGAGAACTTAGTGTGCAAATTGAAGAAAAGTTTATAAGGCTTGAAGCAAGCACCTCAGAAATGGTATCTAAAATTTGATAGTTTTATGCATGAGCATGGATATTGTAGGTGTCATTCAGATCATTGTTTTTATTTAAGAGGTTTGATGATGACAACTACATTATTTTATGTTTATATGTTAATGATATACTTGTAGTTGGGTCTAACATGGATCATATTAAGATGTTGAAACACTAGTTAGCACATGCATTTGCTATGAAGGATTTGGGGACACAAAATAAATCCTTGGTATGAAGATTTGTAGAGATAGGAAGAATAGGAAATTGACACTATCTCAAGGTGATTATTTTGAGAAGGTGTTGCAATGTTTCTCGATGGAGAATGCTAAAGCTATCAACACACCTTTACCTAGTCATTTGAAGTTGGCTAAGGAGATGTGTCCCAAGACACAAGAAGAGGAGGATAAGATGTCCAAGGTACCCTATGCTTCAGTTGTAGGAAGCTTAATGTATGCTATGGTATGTACTAGGTCAAATATTGCACATGCAGTGGGAGTCATTAGCAAGTGTATGAGTCATCCAAGACTTGAGTATTGGAATGCAGTCAAGTGGATTCTTAGATATTTGAGAGGAACATCCAATAAGTGTTTACACTTTGGGGGTTCTACTACTAATTTATAGGGCTATGTTGACTCAGATTTGGTAGGGGATATTATTACCAGGTGAATTACTATAGGTTATGTCTTTACTATTGGTGGGGCGGCAGTGAGCTGGGTGTCTAGGTTACAGAAGGTTAATGCTTTATCCACTATAGAGGAAGAGTATGTTGCTACTACAGAAGTAGCCAAGGAGATTATATGGCTTTAATTCTTCTTGGAAGAATTGGGGCATCCTTAGAAGGATAATTATTTGTTTACAGATAGTCAAAGTGACATTCATCTTGTGAAGCATTCAACTCTGAATTCAAAGACAAAACACATATAGTTGTGGTACCATTTCATTCATTCAATTTTGGAGGATGGACAATTAAAGCTAGACAAGATACATATAGATGACAATCCAACATATATTTTTACAAAGGTAGTAACAAGGGAGAAGTTGAACTCCTCTTTAGGTTCAATTATCTTCTAGATTGAACATGAATAAAAGAAAAGCAGAGTCCATGGTGGTTTGATCCAGTGGGAGCCTCATGGGGTAGTAGCATCACTACAGGATTAGTCTCGAAGTGGGAGATTTTTGTTTAGTGTGGAGCCTAATTAGTCCCCAAGTGGGAGATTTGTTAGGTTGTGGTGACTAATCAGGAAAGTATTGTACATACTTCATAAATTCTTTGGGGCTCTAGGAAAAAATAATTTGGGCCCTATTTTATCAAAATTTTGGGTCAATGTGTAATTATTAATTATAACCATAAAGTGATAAAAATACATGTATAAAAGAGCTTAGGGTCAGGGATTGTTTCATAAGGTGATGTGAAAATTGGTTCTTGTGGGGGTATTGAGCTGTAAGGGATTATAGATTGTAATCAGGTTGCAATCACTAGATCATAAAAATATTGGACTTTCTATTTGGTAGATGTAGCCCAGGGTTTGGGTGAACCACATTAAATCTTGGTGTCTTATGTTCTTTTTTGTGTGATCTATTATTTTTTGATATTGGTTATATTTGCATGTAATTATTATTTCTATCCGTGGTTTAATCCTAATACTCCCTTATTTCTATATTTATATAGAAGGGAATTCAAGGTAATTTTCTAAATGTTATAATTATAAATTTAGTACATTTAACTCATGATTATGAAACTAGGCACTAAAATTTAACTTTTGCAAATTGAATTCATTTAACTCTATCGATTATCATGTGTTAAAAAAAGAAATGAGAATGAATATGAATTTTATCATTTGAATTGTTATATTTTCATAAAAATCAAGGATTGTACCATAACAACGTATCATATGAGCATAATAATGCAAATAAAAAAAAATAGTAATGGTAAAATTTGATTGAATCTTGATTAATGAATCATGGCATCATCTAACATAACATGTACTTGTTTTTTTAACATTGGACATTTAAAAAATGATATAACTTATTATGCATGATAAATGAATCATGATTAGGTTAAGAAAATACTATCCAAAATCTAGAATTTAAACTATAGTAATTACTAATGTAATAAATTAAGAATTGACAAATCATACTGTAACTGTTAAACTTTCCACATCATCTCATCATCTAAATCTTAGAATTGCTCACCATCAAGTTCAAACAATCCATCATGCTCAATGTTTTCTCCTATAGGCATACCTTTATCATCCTAATAGTAATCCTCAGCTTCAACATCAATGCTACCAATAACAATACCACTACCTGAGTTACTAATATCATTATTTGAACCATTTCCAAAACCTATTCTTTGGCATTTATTTGTCCACAATTTTAGTGCCCTTTCGTAAATAAAAGTATTGATTCTGTATTAGGATGTATACAACTTCATACAATTTTCCAAATTCTTGTCTAGTTTATTTCTTACCTTTGATTTTAGGAACCCCAAAGCATTAAAAACTCTCTCATCCTCCATAGACCCAAATATCATGGTCAAACACAATTTAGCAATCTTGAAAAATTATGATATTGAATCTTGCAACACTTTACTCTTAGCTAGATTTGTCCAAAGTTTGGTTACTGATCCTTCTTCTCTAGGATTCTGCATACGTTCATATTGTTCCATCATTGTACTATAAAAATGATGGGGATTCCTTCTCAAATAAGATTCATCTAAAACTCTATTTATAGTCACCCCATTGATTTCTTTGCTTTTGCAAAATTGATCTATCAAAACCAATAACTTATCTCTAAAATCTTTAGGAATAATGGGGAAACAAACACACATTGATTCAAGTAATTCATGTCAAGGAAAATATTTCTCTATTTTTGAGGAAATATGATAAGAAATATCCTTCACAAAATTTATTATAGACACAACAATATGTTCAAACACTTCTTTTGTAACAACTAATCTTGGCTGTGTGGAATTCTTTCCTTTTCTCATGGACATGGGTCTTCCATAGTAGTGCATTGGTATGTAAATACCCCATATATTAGCACATAATTCCCTCTTTGAATCAATCTTTAAAAAATTATTAGGATTATCCAAATCTATAATTTTCATCCACCTTGAAAGTTTTTCATCCACTAGAAAATGAATCTAGATTTCTATAGAGATTATCGAGGGTCGCGCATGTCATTTTACACAGTGTATTATATTTTGCAATATACATAAATATTTTTTGGATCTTCTTCATTACATAATGGCTACTAATGTTAAGAGTGTCTCTACATTACTTAACCTTTCAAGTAAATCACCATATTTTTGTTGACCACCTTGATTATTGTGAGTTGACTCCATTGTACCAAGAAAAAATGTATATTCAGAAAAAACTTGATGAGTCATTCCATCCAAAGAGATTCATCTGGTATCATTATCCTAAAAATGTTGTCTCTCATTAGTTAGGCCCTCAAAAAACTATTGAAATTCCCTAAATCATTTAGTACTTTGACCAAAATGCCTATAGATCTCTTTGATTAAAACTTCTACTCTATATATTTGTGGAGAGTTGCTGAAAATTCCAAAAGCTAGATCCATTCTATGGGCCATGCAGTGAATGCCAACAATGTAAGGTGCAAGAAATCCTTTTAACTTTGTGACAAGACCATTCTTATGCCCTTGTATTATTGAAGCTCCATCTACTCCAATAGACACTAGCTTTTGGGTAATTGTCATTTTATCTATACCTCCATATTCAATTAGGAAACTCTTTACTAGTTCAAATATGTTTTCCATCATTGAATTATCCTTTATTTTAACAATTGTTAGTAGATTGGGTTGGCGGACAAAATTGTGTATAGTATAGACATGCATGCATACCCAAGAAGTATTGTCTATTGGTGTCACCTCATCTAAAGATAATGCAATACAATTTGACTTTTTAATGTTTTTCTTTGATATTTTCCTTTTCAACCTTAGCAAGAAAACTTTCCCATTTACATTCAGTGTTTACTAACCAATGACTGCTCAAATAATAACAAAATTTTGCAAAGTGTAATAAACTATTGAATTATGGGTAGTTTGTCATGGCACACCCTTTTCCTAAAATATAGAATACAACACTTAACTGAAGAACTTTACCCATTTCTTGAACTTCCATTGCTTTTCCAAGAAGAGATTCAATGGATCCCTTTACTTTAGTAGGCTTTGTGTGTATTTTCTCCTAAAATTATAAGATACATTCATTATTGGTTTTCCATCTTGTCACTAATTTTTCCACTCCATCTATGATTTGCTTCTCATAAACTTTACCCATATGCTTTTCTACGATGTACATTTTTAACTACAACGTCTTTTCCTTTTTATTTATCCTTGTGCATATCATACATTTGCATTCTACCAGAGGCTTGCCTTCTTTTGGATTGCATACAAGTTCAATGCATGGATACTTTGAGGCCCATTCTATTTGATAATTCTTGATCCGTAGATCCCAGTGCTGATATTTTTTGGATTTCACAATAGCTTTTGCATTGTATTTCCTTTTTCCTTTCCCTCATTGTAAATCATCACCATCTTTGGAATTATCATCCAAGTCTATTATATTATTCTGGCTACTCTAGGTATTAACCTGTAGATCTTGGCTACTCTAGGTATTTACCTAAATATCTTCTTTAATTTCGTCATGATTAGATATATCAGGTTCACCAACTTCTTCAATATGTATCAGTGGAACTGGTGGTGGTAGTGGTTAGGAATCTTATAAATATACTTGTGACAATGTAGTTTCCTAATTTTGGCCACTAAAATATGATGACAAGGTTCTGCAAGTGCACTTGTCTGGCCTTTATTGACTTCTATCACATGTAGGTCTCTTATCCTTGTTCATGTTTGATATCTCCCAAGAAATATAGGCTGCCATAAAATTCAAGTTGTTCAAAAAGTGACAGTCAACTATAGTTTGTTACATATATTTATCTAAATAGTATTCATTGGTTGTATAACTACACTATAAAACATAGATATCCTAAGTCTCCTTGGTTAGTGCACGACTCAGCGGTACTGGTCATTGGTCCTAGTTGATAACTGACCACTAACAGTATAACTCATATCTACTAAATATAAGAACAAACTAAAATTATAGAGAATAGATAGATAGGTGTCTGAATTACTCACCTTTTGCTAAAATGCATTTGTTGCACTCATAACTCGCCCAACAATGATCTTGGTAGTATAGCACATACAAAATATTTGGTGAAGTGCATGTAAGAAAAAATCATATTCTAGAATTTCCAAGGCAAATATGGTTCATCCATTATATGGCCATGCATAATATAGTTGTAAAATTTTAATTTGTGTCTGACAAAAATCTGTATATTTGGGGGGCAAATGTTGTCCCTCTCCTTATTTTTTTTAAAAACCAAGGATGAATTGAGGCCATCCAAAAGGTTTTGCTTGGAGAATCATAGATGAATGTATTTAATTTTCTATGTGCCAAAAATATTTATGATTGTCTATTTCATTTTTAAATAAAATCCGATGGTATAAATCCTCTGGTGATGGGATAGAGGGTTTGATTAATATTTTGTAAACTTGGGGTGATGCACCAAACCACATATACATAAAGAATTCACCAAACCAAATTTTCCAAATTGTGAATATTTGCCACTAAAGTAAACCCTGATAACATGTCGGCTTTTCCTTTTACTTTTCATTTCTTAGTTCTCCAATCTTGGATGATTCTCCTTATTTAGTAGATGAATGTTTCTTTATATGTTCTTGTCTAAAGTTGTTGCCACATGGCCTAGGTGATTATATCAATTCTTCAAGGAACTTTATTGCTTCATTAGACCTATTCAAAATCTCCACAAGTTATTTCTCAATCTTAAAATCATTCCTCAGTAATTTAGTCTGTGATCTCAAAATTTCTATTTCATGTCTTCCTATTTAACTCCTAATTTACAAGCACTATTTGATTCATCATTCCAAGTTGGGTGTTTGTAATATTTTTTACATTAGATGACCTTTCTTCAAGTCTGATAGTCATTTTTCTTTTTTCCTCCTCATCTACAAACTTTTCTTCTTTAGCTTTCTTAATTTTTTTTGGTCACTTCGCATAGTATTAGTGACTAAATTTCATGTTCTCACTTTAATCCTCTAACTTCTTCATGTAGGATACTATTCTTCTCAAGTCGATATGCAAGTGTTGTATCACTCTCTTTTAAATTTCTAGTGTCAAATAGTCCTTTTCTATCAACTTATTCATAGTTTATGTCATTTAGCTAAATGACCATCTCCTCTCTCTCTTTCAGAGATCTCCCCAATTTTTGTCTTGCTACCTCAAGTTATTGTAGTATGAAATGGATGTTAATCACTTGATTGACAATAAACTTTCCCAATTTGTAAGTGTCAATCTCTAATATTTGAACTCTCAAGTTGTTAAAAATTTTCAAAGAGAACCAATGCTCAGATACCAATTGTTGGAAGTCTTAATTGGGAAACAAGATACTAAGAAGGGGAGTGAATCAAGATCTATAAAAAAATTATCCCTTAGAATAATTTTAGTGCATTCACCACATTTTCCATCTCATATCTAATTCATTCATAACACAACTTGTAAAATTAAATATTGTAACATGTAGATCCATCTATCAATCACATTCATGAAATATAAACATATAACACAAAGATTTGGTTACCCGAAAACCCTCCAAGGTAGAGGTAAAACTAGGGCAGGGATGACATCCACAAATATTCACAATTGTAGTAATAAAGTTAACCTATTAGGGTTCTAATTTTTATCACTTTTGATGATCTACCAAATGAGGGGTCTACCCTATTAAAGGTTGTTAATACTATTAGGTCTTACCTTGTGAGAGGATTTTACACTTACAAGGAAGTAAGCACCCGGTTAAGAGATTATCCCTGACTTAGTTATGATTTAGAAATTAATTCTTTAGTCTGCACTCTACTTCTGTTTATAGATCTCCTCTCTTTAATTCTAATCTATTTTTCAATCTAATATATCTTTGTTCTACAATAACAAAAATTAACTCTTTTTTCTTCTTCACAATGTTTACGCTTTCACACTTTGATCTAATTTATGATTGCATGAATAGCTTGCTCACTCTTCTTTACTCACACTTATCATACATATTTCTAAATTGAGGTTTAGATATTCTTTATTTATAGATTTCTTAAAGATTTTTCTAGATTCTTCCCTTTTTTGCCTCTTTATCTGATTGGTTGATCACTACTCATAGGGATCTATGATCGACATCATAATGTGTGATAGCCTCTATATCAACCTCTAAAAATATTAAATTTTGTGTTTGTGTCATCTTGAAATGGTTTACCTCAAAGTTTGTATCATTTTTTACTTGAATCTCAACTTTGTGTTGCTAGAAACTTATCGTTTCTAATGCTTGACACTCATTTTTCTTCATTTTTGTTGCTTAGCCTCAACTATTCTTGGTACCTTCTGTATAACTTGACATCAATATGACCTGACTTCTTGACAATCACTAGGCTCAACTTATACTAAAAATACTTGGCAACCAAAGACTTTCTCGACTCCTATAGATCTCGGCATAGACATGTTTATGTAAAAGTCTTTCACATGACTCAACCTATATAGAGTAGCTCAGTCGCAATGATGATTGACCAAATCTTCCTTGTATATATATGACTAAGTGTTTGACACTAATAGATAACAAGAATAGAGACACCAACATCTAGATGAAGTGCTACAAATTATGAATGGTTATACAATGATGCCATTCTTGGATGGTTATCCTAGTTACAATAAGATGATGGTTCAAGAAGAGAACAAATTGAAAATGGAACTCATAAGTTAGTAGGATATATTCATGTATAAATGCATGTCATTTGGTCTAATTAATAAAGGTTATACTTTTTAGGGAGCCATGGATTTTTCATTCAATAGATTGGTTCAAAAAATTATTTTGATTTATATAGATGATCTTACAATGTCTTCAAAAAATAGAGAAAACCATACTGATGATCTAAAACAATTTTTAAACTACCTTAGGAAATACAAAATCTTGTTGAATCCAAAGAGGTTTTATTTTCAAAATACTAAAGGAAATTTTTTTGGACACATAATTCATGATATAATTATTTCCATTGACCTAGAAAGAGTGGAGGCCATCTTAAAATTATTATTGTCAAACAAATTATAGGAGTTGAAGGCTTTCTTTAGGAAGACCAATTTCATTCTTAGATTCATATGCATTTTCATAGATATAGTACATCCACTCAATTATTTGATAAAGAAAGATACCAAATATTCAGTGGACTTCTGTAGTAAAGAAGCCATTCAAAGATATCAAAATAGCTATTGCAACAACACTAGTTCTAGTTAGCCCAGAGTGTAAACTATCTTTTAAGGTTTATTCATTTTCTTCAAAATATTCATACACAAAAATATTTAATCAAAATAAGGATGGTGAGGAAGAAATAC
This sequence comes from Cupressus sempervirens, assembly GCA_028749045.1. Lineage (NCBI taxonomy): Eukaryota > Viridiplantae > Streptophyta > Pinopsida > Cupressales > Cupressaceae > Cupressus > Cupressus sempervirens. The sequence goes on along the minus strand of CM053791.1, from coordinate 398,572,478 downwards.
TTATTTCCTTTATGATTTTCCCTTTGAAAAATGTTCAAGTATACTACCCTAATTCAAACAAATAATCTTTCTTCGGTGAAAGATGTCAAGAAATTTGAGCACTATATTTTGAGAAGTAAGGTCTATGTTATTTCTCTTAATCCTATGATAAAGTCACTTCTTATGGAGAACTAACATCGTGAACACATAGGTAAATAGATAACTCTTTATAGGAGTTTGATTTAGAAATATAACCAATGAAACTTATTTGAGGACAAGGGTTAACCAAGTTGATCATTGATATGAAACAAGGTTTAGTTTCTTATGTGTATAAAAATGAGAGAGCCATTTTAGATATATGTTATAAATACATTATGTAATAATTATTACAAAATAAATTTGCTTAAGAAATGAATGGTTTATAATGAAGAGTTATAAATATGAATTTTGGTTCATTCATGCTAAAAAATGGATAGTTCTATAAATATAATTATGAGAAAATGTATTTGAAATGTCTAAATAGTTATGAACAAAAAGGTGTCTTAGAAGAATTTCATTATAAATACAAAACTAGGCATGGTTCAATTAAATATACACCACATTAGATTTTATGGTTAGGTTAATATTGGCCTACATTGTTCAAGGATACACAGGAGCATGTCTTCTCTTGTCATGTGTGCTAGATGAGTGCAAATAGAGAAAAAATCTATCATCTTTAATGGGATGCATGTATATTCTTATGGAATTAAATTACTATATGTGGTGGACTAAAGCTAAGGAATTCTTCAATTGCACCATACAAATTTTGATTGACTTCTTTGAAGAACGAATCATCACGAGACTTATAATGTCATTTTTATGGTATGTAATAATGGAACATCTTTTTCTTCACTAATTCTTACACAATGGGCATTTGAAAATTAGGTAATTATCAAGATCAAGAATGCCTTTGGTAGCCCCACTTATTTTTTGGTCTATGGTCAAGAAAATCTTTTTTTATATGACATCACGAATTAGATTCAAGATTAAGAATTAGAATCCTTTAGTTCACCAATAGTTGTAACTTGTAATTACAAAAGTAAATGATAGTAACATATAACACACTTTTTTTTTATTATGTTGAAACCTTTAGTTAGAGGAAAAAAATGTAGTGGGGATGGTACCCAAAACTCTTCACTAGAGTTGAAAGAGGTTGCCAATTAAGGCTTACATAATATCAGCTTGAGAGTGACTCACTCAATTAGGACTGACTGATGTATTGTGAGATGTATCTAATTCTTAATAGGACTACTTTATTAAGATATTTTTGTTAGAAAGTAAAGTCTACCAAGATAACTGAGAGGGGGGGTGAGGGGTAAATAACTCATCCAATTAAAATAATTTTATCAACCTTATTAAATCTAAAACAAATAACCAATAAGTGAAACAAACATAGAAATGTTACCATACACAATAACTAGATTTGTTGACTATGGAAACTCTTGATTTGAGGGAAAACACCAGTGGGGATGGTACCCAAAAAATAATGTTCTAATCTATATGTTTCTTGTAATAGGATGGACCCTAGTGGATTCACCAAAAATATATTTAGTACATATTAGTCCTTGTTAGGAGACTTTAAATCCATGTGAGGAGATTCCAACCATGTTAGGAGTTGTGGTAGGTAGAAGGACCCACTATCCAAACAACTTTAGGGGCCAGATCACCAAACTCATTGTCCAATTGTCCTTAGTACTATCATTCATAGAATAATAATAATAAATGTCCACAACATCTTTTTTCTATATAAAAAATCTTTATCATATCATCATGCCTTAACCACAGCAAACACTTCTATAATCTTAAGATATTCAATATCAGGCTCATTAGATCTTACATCCAATTTTGCAATACTCACATTACACATAAATCACACCACTTGACCACTTTCACAACCAAGAAAAATAAATTTCCTTTATACCAAGTTCTAAAACTAATTATTGAGTCATCCTTGAGGCTTTTTCAATTTACAATTAATATAAGACCACATTAATATAATACAATACATGTTACATTACATTTTTTCATAATTTCATAATATTGTCAACTCACAATCTTTACAACTCTACACATGTGCAACATCAGGATGTGTGCATTTAAATATAAATCCTCATCATGTCTTCTACCTTTGTATAATTGTGCTTAACTAGATTCTATTTTTTTTACGAGATATAATCAAAACAATAGTAACTGCTTCTCAAGAACTCTGTCTAAATGTTGTTTTAAATAAATTTCAAATAACTGACAACTATCTTCATATTTGCACATACATGCTTAACCATAGAATTAGGACACTCTTTACAACATGTCCTCAACTATGCATAACATTATATTAAATCCTCAAATTATGCAACCTGAATCTCTATCTACTACTCTATCAATCTTCTACATAATCATTAGCATGTTGACATCAATCACAAACACAATCATAAATGCAACATACAATCATTCTAAAAACCTCCCCAATGCTCCAATAATGCTAGGATACTCCCCTCATAGGAATACCATCAAGATTTATGTTTAAAAGATCCCTCTTTTGCATCGATGGAAACATAGATAAAAAAACATCTAAGTTCTCTGAACACCAAAATACTTTGATCGATTTTTTCACTGTAGTCATATTCTTTTCAAATCCTTTTCATCAATCAAATATGAATCTCAGGAACATCTCTTCCCCAATGATATACTTCCCCATCCATATCCTATACCAATCTCTCCTCCATAGGATTTTTCATGTACAACTCTCCCCCATTGACATCAATCACAAAGGCATCATTATGTTATTTATGCTACATAAGATATTCAATAAGCTCGATATCAAAAGACATTGTTAAATACCAGTTACCAAGAGTTTTTCATGACTTCTCTCAATCATATATACTCACCCATAGAGGAAACATCAAGAATCTAGTCCAATTAAATAATAGTTCTCTGTAGCACTAGACTGATGCAATCTCTTCATCAACTACTTAGAAGTAGGCAAGGGCATAACCCCAAGCATACCTCTCAAGTACTCAAATGTATCCTTTAGAAAAATCTCTAAGAATATGTCTTCTATCCACTCCTTTGTATTGATATAATCCAATATGATCTCTTTCTCAATAACTTTCTCTCTCAAAATGTGATATTTAATATATATGTGATTTGTCTTTGAGTGTAACATAGGATTCTTTGATATACTCACTAAACTTATGTTACAATGTATGATAAAAAGCCCTATAAACTCAACTCCAATGTCCTTTCATATTTTCTCCATCCATATGATCTGATTGCAATTATTTGCTATTGCTACATAGTCTCCTTCTGCTATGCTCTATGAAATAGTCATATTTCTTGCTCAATAAAGAAATCAATCTTCCTCCTATGAAAAATGCTCCACCACTTGTACTCTTTCTATTATCCATACTACCTACTCAATCTACACCACTATATGCATATAAGGTAAAGTCATTTGATATGTCATACCATAACCCAAAATCACATGTACCCTTCAATTATTTGAAAATCCTCTTTACTACTACATAATGTGATTCTTTAGGATCACCTTGAAATATCACCACAATGCTAATTGAATTAGTTATATTTGTTCTTTTGTGAATCAAATATTGTAAACCTCCAAGTATAGATCTATACTTCTTCTATTCAACGATAGGTGTCTCATCTTTTCTAGGCAACTCGTGACTAGTTACCATAGGTGTACTAAAAGGTTTACAACTTTCCAAAAAAAATATTCTCAAGAAATATTCCAAATACTTAGTCTTTGATAAGAAAATTCTATCATTATTCTTCACAATCTACAATCCTAAGAATATTTCATATCACCAATCATGCTCATCTCAAACTCCTTCATTTCAATAGAAAATGCTTCACTTGCTTCATTATCACATCTAAATACTATATCATCCAAAAACACTTCAACAATTATTAAACCATTCTTAGTCTTCTTCAAAAACAAATTACTATTTGTAGTACCTTTAGAAAATCCCAATTTTTCCAAATACTTTCCCAATCTCATATACCATGCTCTAGGTGCTTGTTTCAATCCATATAATGCTTTATTTAACTTGTAAACCATATCTCCTTCTTATATCAAAGGAAAAACTTTAGGTTGATCATTGTAGACCTCTTCCTCAAGTTCTCAATTCAAAAATGTTGATTTGACATCCATCCAATATACTTTTCATTTCTTACATTAGCTGCATATGTCAAAAAATTCTAACTGCCTCTATTCTAGCAATGGATGTAAACATTTCCTCATAATCTATACCTTCTTGTTGTGGATAACCTTTACATACTAGTCTTACATTTTTTCTTACAACCTTGCCTTGTTTATTCATCTTATTTCTAAGAACCCACTTAGTTCCGATAACATTCTTGTCCTTAGGTCTAGGAACCAAATCCCATGTATGATTATTTTCAATCTAATCTAATTCTTCTCTCGTAGCTTTAATCTAGATATAATCTTTACTATATTCATCAAAACTTTTAGGTTCTACTTGTGAAATCAAACAATTTTTTTCTCTGCATACTTTGTTCCTTGTCATCACTCCTTTGTCCTTGCAACCAATAATCTAATCAACATGATGGTTCTTTATCAGATTCTTATTAGGTGTCATTTTCTCAATTCTAACAATTCATCCATGACAACTATTGAATTCAATGAATTTGTTCATATCTCCACTCATATGGTGTGAACAACCACTATCTATAATCAAATCAGATTTCTTATTTTCCACTTTAGACAATAGGGTTCTTTCTTCTTCAACTTCTTTTTTTGGGACTTTCCTCCTTAATTACAAAAAATCCTATTTCATCACTTTCACTCAAAAATATTTTCACACTAGCTTCTAGATCTTCATCATTTGCATAAAGAAATTCTCTAGGCTTCTTAGACTTGAAATTCCTTCTATAATTCTTTACTCTCTAATGAAGGGTGCTCCCCTTAATTCCACAATAGAAAACATAAATAAAGAAAAAAAATTTAAAGAACAAAATATGGGCTTCTTATTGTCATTGTAAATGAGAAATCACATAATTACAATATGAAAACCCATGTGGATGCCTTCCTTCCAATCAATCTACAATATAGAGCTACAAGTATCACCCAGAATTGCCTTGGAAAATCTACAAACCTTCCTTAAATAGGCACTTTTAATTGCCTAAGAAGGTTTTAGACACTAATCTCTAACACTTGAGGGAAACCAACCTCATATTATATTATTCCATTACAATTTATCACATAGGATTAACCAAAGACAATTTACAAATTATATTTTCAGATGGGTCCACTTATGGTGACCATAACTAGCAAACCATTGACCTGATGGGCTATTAAAACCCCATTCTGAGATCATTGTCTTGTGATCTACAATAGTTAATTGTGTGAATGTTAATCAGATGAGGTTTTACTTCATTTCGGAGCTATTTAATCCTTCATCTCTATATCTGAAGTTTGGATAGCCAACATTTATACTAAAAATCTACAATAACTACACCAATGCATATGATATAACAATAAAAATTATACATTAGGCTGATATGTCAAAGATGAACCTCCACATATGAGATTAGAATAATCTAAGAACATAATACCAACTCACTAAAATTAGCAAGATTCCACAGATAGAAACTATGTATATGAATAACCCTTATTAAAAATACAAAAATTGGAAAAATGGAAATATAATTTTTTTGGGTGATGCAAGATTTTCCTTACACCCAGGATGCTCCTACATCAAACACCCTGGGTAATTTGAGAAGTGACCCTATCACATCTTAGGTCATCAAAGGAAAACCAAGATGGTCAACCTCATCATGTGCTAGCCATGATGAATCCTCCACTGGCCTCCTTTTCTATTTGACCAAATACTCCTCATATGTTTTGTTCCTTGTGCTTCTTTCCATATGACTATCAAATATCTCCTCAATCTCCTATGTAGCTAAAGTAGATGCCAGAATAATCCACAAATCTTCTACAACTTCATCTCCATCACCTCCTTCATAATATTCTATCAAATCTAAAATGTTGAATACTTGTGAAATATTTAGTTCAACAGGTAACTCTATTTCATAAGCATTTCAAGAATGATGCTTTTTCCCTATATTGCATGGTCAAAACATCTTTATTTTTAGTTTATTATATGTACCCACTAGAAATATCTCCTTCCTCAAATGAACCATGACTTCATCACTAATCTAGAATTTCTTATACCTCCTTTTCACATCTACCTCATCCTTATAGTGTGTATTCATCTTTCTAATGTGCTTCCTCACCTCCTCATGGATGTGTTGATCTTAGATTGGTTTTGACAAGTGAGTTTCAACATACTTAAGTCATTTACTTAGTTCATGTTGAACTAGTAATACATGCCGACCACAAAATGTAAATATTAGACCATGTCGAATTGAAATGAGTGCCAAGTCACTCATGTGCTGAGTCACTCAGGTGCCAAGTAGATAGACTATGTTGAGTGATTTAGGAGTTGAATAAATAGTGGATGGTGAGTAGTCCAGGTGTTGAGTCATAATACAAAGAATAGTGCATGTTGAGCATCAGAGACTTCATATGTTAAGTGACATAGTTTTGACATATTTGTTTGTAATGGCACAAACAACTATGTAAACCATTTTTGAGCCAACTTAAAGATAGATTTTGATATTTTGGAGATAAGTACAAATCTCTATTTGGATTCCCTATGCAATTACATGTATCCAATTAGAAAATGGGAAGGTTTAAGCAACAAAATGGATGAATCTTAGTCATAGATTCATACCTAACCCTAAGCCACCAAAGTCTTCTTAAGAAGGATGAAGCCCTAAACTCTTTATGACAGAGGAGAGTGAATGTGGAAGGAATTGAAGGAGTGAACAAGATAGTTTGTAGAGAATTCAAGGTGACTTAGAAGAAAGAGTGAATTGTTGAATCAGTTAGAGAAGAACAAAGGATAGAAGAAAGGATACAACATTGACACATTTGATTGAGAAGTATCAAACAAGAAAGTGTCAATCATAGGATCTATGCTGAGACATTTTAATAGGTGATTTCAGTTAAATCTCTTAAGCAAAGTAGTCCTAACAAGCTATATCAAATCCTTTAACAGGGTGCTTACTTAGTTGTTAGTCAAAGTCCTCTAACAAGGCACACTTCTAACAGGGTGTTGAAATCTACTAACAAGGTAAGACCTAACAATATTTGTAAGCCTTTAACAGGGTAGACCTTTCATAGGGTAGATCATGTTTCATGGTCAAAACATTGTAACCTTCATTGGATACACTTTATTATTGCAGTAGTGAAGATTGGTGTTACCTTCTCACTTAGAGGGTTTCTAGGTAATCATATCTAGTGTTATGTGTATAAATGATTACATGGTTATATATTTTAGATGCATATACTTTACATAGTATTTCAGCTTACTTGTCAATGCATGTGATGAATGAATGGTGAAAGTTTTATGGCTCCAAGTTTAAACTTCCGATTCACACCCCCCCCTCCCCCTAAGAAGTTTACTCTCTCCACTTGTAATTCCAATAGGATGTTCTTCAAATGTTCAACAAAATCTTTTGCTTGAACACTATTTATTTCTCCTTTATCCAACTACCTCAATTCATAATCATTTATTGGACTACTCCCATATACAATCTGGAATGGTGATTTTCTAGTACTCTTGTTCACAGAATTAATGTATGCAAATTTTTTGTGTGGTAAAATCAAATCACAACCTTTTGGTTTGTCTCCAACCAAGCATCTTAGAAAATTCCCTAAGCTCTAGATCGCAACTTCTATTTTTCCATCAATCTATGCATAATGGGATGAATTGAACTTCAAATCTATCTTTGATTTCTTCCACAATGTATGCCAGAAATACCCAAACAAACTTGGTATCTTGACCACAAACTATACACTTTGGAAGACCATGTAGTCTTGCTACTTCTCTAAAAAATAACTTTGCTACATGAACAACATCGTTAGTCTTCTTACAGGGAATGAAATGTTTCATTTAAAAAAATTATCAGCCACTACAAATATCAAATCATGTCCTCATTGTGTCCTTGGTAAACCAACAACACAATCTATTCTGACATCTTCCCATGGTTTCTTTGGTATAGGTAATGGCTTATATAACCTTGTATTTCACTTTATTCCTTTCACCACCTAACATACTCTACAACACTGCACAAATTTATTCACATCTTGCTACAATTGTGTTCAATAGTAATTCTCACAAATTAAAGAAATCATTGTATCTCTAACAAAGTGTCTAACAAATCCTCCATGATGCTTCCCCTTGGTGTGATTCTCTCTCATGGAACTTCTAGGAATGTATAACTAACTTCCCTTAAGCAATAGACCATCTTGGATTATATAATTCAACCACTTTTTCCTATCAAGTGTATCAAGTTATGCACTTCATCATTCCAATCTTCACCAATATCAAGATCCTCCAAGTACAAAATCTTGAGCTCCTTGAACCCAACCACCTCAATCTTCATTTTTCATCAGCAAAACTTGTCTTATACTAAGAGCATCTACAACTTTGATAGACTTCCTACTCCTATGTTTCAAAATATTTGTATAACTCTAAAAAAACTCAACCCATTTCAAATGCCTTTGATTCAATTTTCCTTGACTATTTAAATATTGCAAAACTTGATGATCAATATACAAAAAAAACTCCCTAAGAAGAAGATATTATCTCCACTTCTTCAATTTTTGAATTAGAGCATAAAAATCTTAATCATAAACATAATATTTCTTTTGGCATCATTAAATTTCTAACTAAAATAAGAAATGTATATCTACCTTCTTACCTCAAAACAACTCCTATTACCATACAACTAGCATCACAGTCTACTTGAAACACCTTATTGAAATCTTAAAGTGCTAAAATAGGATGCTCTGTAACTTTATATTTCAATAGATTAAAACTATTATTGATATCTACAGTCCACTTAGATTATTTTCTATCTCCTCTTATTATTTAAGAAAAAGTGCCATAAATATTCTTAAACCTTTGATAAACATTCTATAAAAACTTACCAGTCCATGACAAGATATTACCTTCATTGCACTCCTTGGAGTGGGCCATTTGAGGAGAGACTCTACTTTCTCAAGTTCCATTTAAAACCTTCTATAGGTACCACAAATCCCAAGTACACCAATACCTTCTTCACAAAAATACACTTCTTCAAATTTATCAACAATTTTTCCTCCCTCAACCTATCAAATACCTTATAACTGTGCATCAAATGATCCTCCAATGTCTTACTAAAGATCAAAATATCATCTAGGTAAATAATGAAAAACTTACCAAAAACTCCTTCAATACCTCACTCATGAGCCTCATGAAAGTACTCAGTGCATTGGTTATCCCAAAAAGCATGACTAATCACTCGCACATTCCTTCCCTTGTCTTGAAGTCATTCTTCTACTCATCTCCTTTTTTTATGCAAATCTGATGGAACCCACTCTTCAAATCTATCTTTGTGAAATAAACAACTCAACTCAAACAATCCATAAAATCATACCTTTGTGGCAATGGAAATCAGTAATTGATTGCAATTTTTTTGATAGCTCTAGAGTCTATACACATCATCCTTCTCCATTATTCTTTGGTGCTAAAACTATTGGTACAACACATGGACTCAGACTATCTCAAATCAACCCCTTCTACAAAAATTCATGCACTTTTCTGTTCAACTCTTCACTTTTTGCTAGTGTTATTTTGCATGTTTCCTTGTTTGGAAAATTATCTCTTGGGATCAAGTCCATCTATTGACTAATCTTCCTCACTGGGGTAATCCATTAGATACATTATCTAACACAACGTATGGAAACTCTCCCAATAAATCTACAACTTTTGTAGGTACCTCCTCTACTTCTTCTTTCCCATCTTTTGGGATTACAAAAAAATGCATATGCTCATGCTTCATACCTTTGAGGAATTCCTTTCCATCAAAAAAACATATTCTATTAGCACTACATACCTTTTCTTATTTCTCCTTCAATGACTTTAGCTTATGTTTCACTCTATCCTTTGTTAGAGTGTAGGTATTTGCATAGCCATCATGTACAAATTCCTATCAAACTACCACAACCTACCCAAAAACATATGACATATGTCCATACGTATGATATCATACCACACCTCATCTTGGTAGCTTCCAATCTTGAACTTCACTAGGCATTTCTCATTGACCATGAGCTTGTAGCCATCCTATACCGAAGCAAATATAATATGGATGTGGGTGTTTCTACCTCTTCAGACTTAACTTTGTGACCATCTTTTTTGACACCATATTGTTAACACTTCACCATCAATGATTACATCACAACACTTATCTTCATATTTGCACCTTGTGTGAAACAAACTCCTCCTTTGATTAGTTTCATTCTCAACACTTAGCGGGACTCTTCTATTAACTAGGACTTCTCCTCTTTTAGTATCTTAAAAATGTGATGATTGTGCATCTTCATCAACATGTGGTACTCTGGCCTAACCTTAACTTCTTCTATCATTCCTTCCTTGGTCCTAGGAAGAATCAAATTCTATAGGCCCTTCTTCTTTGTAGTGAAAATATTTCCACAAAAACCTCCACTTCCATACCCCTTTTGTCTTCCTCTTCCTCTTTGATCTCTATTGTTCTAATCATGGAAATGATTGTTATCGTTTCCCCTCTAGTTCTAACTTCTAATTTTGACCTAATTCTTGTTCTTATGATCATCATTTCAACCTCCATAAGACTATCTACCAGATCTTCCACCGCAACCTCATCCACTATTTTTGTTATCAAATTTCTTGTTCAAATTTTTCTTAGATCTTAGGAAAAATTGGCATACCTCTTCAATATTGTTCATTCATACTAGACTTAGTTCCTCCTATAATCTTGGCCTCAACCCATTAAGCTAATGGGAAACCTTCTCCTTATCAAATTTTGCATGGTTGGTTCTAATTAGAACTTGATAAAACTCTTCAATATACTCTTGAATAGATCTTCCCACTTGTTTCAACCCTTTCATTTTCTTCAATAGATCAATCCCATAATCCACAAGAATGAAATGTCACTTCAATTTGGATATCATCTAGTCCCATATCATGATTTTATCATTTCCTCTTCTATTTCCAACTAGATCTGCTACCACCAGATCTTTGCATGACCCTTCAATTTGGCCTTTGCAAATTTGACCCTATCTAGATCTTTAATATCTTCATACTCAAAGTATTCCTTCAATTCATTGATCCAATTTATCAACTCCTTAGGGTTAAGATTTCTAGAAAATGTGGGAACCTCAAACTTAGATCTTTTTCCAATTTTGGAAATGGCCTTAAAAAGCCTCTCTTTACTAGGTTCATAATTGTCTCTTCTTCAACATTTCCTTCTTCTTCTTCTTCATCCTCACTCTCATCTCTTACATCAATATATATTTTGTTGTGCATTTGTTCTTCCAATGCTTGCATCTATCTCTAGAGGGCTCTAAAATCCTTGAGCATAACAACTACCACTCTTCCACTATGCTCTCTTCATGGAGGCTTTTCCATGCTTTTTCCAAAACCCTAGTGAAAACTACCTCAAAATCATTGATATGTCCACATGCTTTGCCCAAACCATGGTCCTAGTGAAAATTTCCTCCCAATTGGTAGTCTATTTACACACCTAGGAACACTCACTCTAATACTACTTAATGAAGGATGCTCCTCTTTATTCCATAAAAAATAATAGAAACAAAGAACAAAAAAAATTTAGAGAACAAAATATGGACTTCTTATCATAGTTGGAAATGTGGAATTATAGAATTACAATATGCAAACCCACATGGGTGCCTTCCTTCTAATCAATTTGCAATACAAAGTCGCTACCATCACCAATAACTTCCTTAGACAACCTATAGATCTTCCTTATATAGGTACTTTTAACCATTGGGAAGGTTCTAGACACTAAACCCTAACTCTTGAAGTTGACCAACCTCATATTATATTATTTTATTACACCTTATTACATAAGATTAACTCAAAATAATTACAAATTATATTTTCAGATGGGTCCACTTCTGGAGACCATAACTAGCAAACTCTTAACTCTATGGGCTGTTATAACCCCATTCCAAAATCTTTGGCTAGAGATCTACAATGTCCCATTGTATAAGAATCTAATGATTGAGGTTTTACCTCATTTCAGAGCCATTTAAGCCTTCATCATTGGACCTAAAGTTTGGATAGCCAAAATTCTTACCAAAAATCTACAATAATTACACCAATACATATGATATAACAATAAAACTCATCAATAGACTGATATGTCAAAGATGAGCCTCCACTTATGAGATTAGAACAATCTAAGCACATAATACCAACTCACTAAAATTATCAAGCTCCCACAAATAGAAACTTTGCATAGGAAAAACTCAGAGTTTCCCCTTTGTCCTTATTAAAAATACAAGAATTCAAAAACTTGAAATATAAATATTTTTGAGTGATGCAATATTGCCCTTACACCCAGAATTATCCTACATCACTCTCTTAGGGAACTTAGAATAATAATGATTGTATTCATTACAAGTCAAATATTTAAAGATTTTCTTACCTTCAGGTTCTCTTCTCACAAGTAGGGAAACTCCTTCAATATTTTTGTCTTCTTATTTTTTTCTGTATTGTTGCTAGCATAATCTCTAATACTAGTTGCACTTCTTGCCAATGTAGGTCAAACATTTAATGTGGTCAAATCAGTATTAATCTTAGGTAGATTTCCACTTTGTCTCAAACTAATATTAGTTTATTATAATCTTCCAAGAAGTGTTTCTTATGAAGTTCTTTGTGGACAGTATCACTTGTTCAATCATTTGTGCTATCTTCTTATATGTAGGTGTCAAAGTTTTCAAGATTTTCCATACAATTTCATCTTCATCTTTCTTCATTAAAATATTTTGTTCCTAAAATAATTTTTGATATTCTACCAAAATATCTTCTTACACATTCATCTTCCATCATTTTAGCTTCTTGAAAAAAACAAATCCAATTTTGCAATCTAACCTTTCTAGCATGCTTATCATGTTTAAAAATAGATAAAAAAATCTTTCCAAATTTTACATGCTCAATTTAAAGATTTTACCTAACTATACTCATTTTTAGAAAGATCCATCAAAAGTGCTTCCATAACAAGTATATTACACATAAATGTATCTCTATGACCTTTTGTACATGATTCAATCTTGTCTTCATCAACTATTTCCTTCTCATTTTTGGTGATCAGCCAATATCTTGAACCCATGCATAACAGATGTATCTTCATCTTCTCTTTCCAACTATCATAGTTAACTCCATCAAACTCCAAACTTCATTTTCTAAAAAGACTTTCCATAGATCTCTTTGATCGAGTAAGGATTTTCTTCAAGGACTTGGTGTTGTAATACCAATTGTTAGATAATTGAGGGGGAAAGGGGGGAAATCAATTGTCTAATTAAAACAATTTTTATGAAAATTATTAAATATGAAACATGTAACCAATAAGTGTATCAACCATAGTAAGATTACCATAAATAATAGCACCAGATTTGTTAACTAGGGAAACCCTTGATAAGAGGGAAAACTTTAGTGGGGATGGTACCCAAAAATGATGTACTAATATATAGGTTCCTTACAATAGGATGGACATTATTAGGAGTCAATGAAATACATTCATTACATAGTAGTCTCTATTAGGAGATTTTGAATCCCTATGAGGAAAGTCCAACCCTATTAGGAGTTGTGCCAACTCTATTAAGAGTTATGGAAGGTAGAAGCACCCATTTACCAAAAAACTTTAGTGGCAAGATCACCAAACTTATTATCCAATTAATCTCAGTACTATCCTTCATAGAATAATACAAATAAATAAATATCCACAATAACATTTTTTTCCAAATACAATATCTCTATCATCTCATCATTCTTTAACTACACTAAGCACTTCTCTAATATTAAGATATTAAATATTTGGTTCACTAGATCTTACATCAAAGTTTGCATACTTGTATTACACATAAATAACACAACTTGATCACTTTCACAACCAAGGAAAACAACTTTCTTTTACACCAAGCTCCAAAACTAATTATTGAGTCAACCTTGAGGCTTTCTCAAATTATTATTAAGATAAGACCACATTAAGATAATGCAATGCATGTTACAATGTTTTTTTCACATTTTTGTAATATTGTTAGCTCACGGTCTTTACAACTCTTCACACGTGCAACATAAAGATGTGTGTGTTTGAGCACTATATTTTTGCTATATCTTCTACCTCTGTACAATTAAACTTAACTAGATTATATCTTTATTAGGAGATATAATCAAAACAATAGTAACTATTTCTTAGGAACTCTTTTAAATATTATCTTAAATAAATCTTGAATAACTATCACCTATCTTCATATTTTTGCATGTGATCTTAACCACACAATTAGGACACGCTTTACAACACATCCTCAATTGTGCATAGCCTTATCATAAATCCTTGAACTATGCAACATCAATCTCTATCTTCTTCTTTATTAACCTTCTACAAAATCATTAGTATGTTGACATCAATGACAAACACAGTCATGAATGCAACACACAATCATGCTAACAACCTCCCCAATACTCCAGAAATGCTAGGATACTCCCTTTATAAGAATATCATCAGCATTTAAGATAACAATTTTATTCCACCTATATGATGTTCACCCAGTTAAAGGAATTTTGAAAATATCATATATAGAACTTCTCTATTTGGTTAGCAACTATCGATTAAGGGATTTTACAATAACTTTTAGAAACTATTAGGATTCCTTACAAGATAGTAAATGACCTATCTACACTTTCCTTCCAAATATTGTTAGATCCATTATGTTGTACTCCTGATCTTTGATCTCAAATATTTATTTTGTTTTCTCCTTTTTTCATCTTCTTGATTCACTTATCGAATTAGATTTTATATCCATGGCCTTTGTAACCTTCTACTTGATCTTATCCTTAATCTCAAAGCTTCCTTGTACCATTTTTATCTTCTTTTTTGTTAGCTATTCCATGATTTTCCTTTGATAGATAGTTGTTGGCTTTTGACAACTTCCTTCTTCTAATAAACTCTTAGTCATCTAACAACTCATCTTTGTGTTGATAGTGTGCTTTGTGTACCGATAAGGTAAAACTTATTTACCTATTAGCTTCTTCACTTTACTATTTGACATCAATGAAAAAATTATCATAGTCATCATGATATTCTAACAATCTTCCCCTTTGGCAATATTGAGATAAACTTTTTTGTTGAATTTTTCCAAAATTGTTCGTATATACTGATAGCTACTACTTAATGTTGTTAATGTTGTATACTCATCTTGTGATAATATTCCTTCATATTTCTTATTTAATAGTTTTAAAATTATATTTTTTATGTGAAAATTTTGATAATTCTACATCTTGTCTCCCCATTTTTTGGCAACAATACCAAATGATAAATAAATTATGCTCTTTGAGGTTCTTGTCGATTTCTAATTTATCAATGATAAACTTGTACTTGTGTCCTAAATTGTTCATAATGTTTTCCCATGAATCTTTTGGTCCTTTGATACCAACCATATGGTCTTTCAAGTTTGAGGATAATTCCTTTGGCGCATCGAGATTTCTCAACTCCCTTGTCTTCACTAATTCCTTTTCCTTTTCAACATTGACCTACATTATGTCAATTTGCATTGTGATAATTTCCTTGTATTTCTAGTATTCACATTTTCAAGTGTCCCTCTTCTAATTTTAAAACCTTCATTTTTGAAATAATTTCCCTTCTCTTTGAAATATGTTCCATAAATTTTGATCTAGAGGGTCGCAAATTACTAATATTGATGCAATTCTTGGTTTACTCCAGCAAGCTTTATTTTGACATCTCTAATAATTTCACTGAAATATATAATCTAGTATACATTGTTGTAGAAATTTTCAATATTTTCTTCATATCTTCAATTACCTTTAACAACTCAACTTTTAGAACTATAGTTTTACTTAACAAGTTTTGCAATAATTCTTCTTCCATATTCATCTCAACTTTCTTGGCAAAGGTTCCATCTACATCCTATTTAGATTTGTCAATAAAATCTATATAAATATTTAATTAATTAATAAGATAATCATCATTAATTATTATAGCATATAGAATGAGACCTTCAAATAAATCTAACTTTTTGAGTAATATTTTTTTTCCACTTTCTTTCTCCTTTCTCTATCAATTGTCATGCCTGACCTTACTCCTTCTTGTTTCTTTTCGTTTTCTTCAATTTGTTGTTGTGATTCAAGTTAATTGCTAGGATTTTAACAAACTTTGTTTATCAATTTGTTAAATTCAGTTAGTTGAGTTTTGGTCTTCTGTAGATATAGTTATAGTGATAATTAGCTGTTTATGTCAGTTTATTGTAATAAGGATTCAGCTATTTTGAGCTAGCTGTTTACGTTGATTCTTAGTGCATGTTTGAACTCAAAACTAATACTAATATTTGAGTCTGATGGAAGTGAATTTAATTTGATGTTAGTTGCATGACTTTAGCATTGAAGTAATATGTAATTTGGCATAATATTTCTAATTCAATTTATGTTAAGAACTAACTATATTCTTTTAAGATGAGCATGGATGTTTTATAGAGTTTTGGGGATTAATATATTTTTATGCAAGGTGTTTTTGCCATTATTATTTGAGATATTTGAGTCTGATGGAAGTGAATTTAATTTGATGTTAGTTGCATGACTTTAGCATTGAAGTAATATGTAATTTGGCATAATATTTCTAATTCAATTTATGTTAAGAACTAACTATATTCTTTTAAGATGAGCATGGATGTTTTATAGAGTTTTGGGGATTAATATATTTTTATGCAAGGTGTTTTTGCCATTATTATTTGAGATATTAGGGACTTTTATACCCTAAGGTTATCGGCTTATGTGTAAATTCTTTGTTATCTTGAGGGGATATTAATTGTAGTTGACAATGCATATATAATATTGTATGTTGTTAAAAAACATATAGTATTTTTTCGGCATTTGTGTTGAAGTTGTTTGCGAGGTAAGGAAAGGATTGGCAGTGTGTTTTATCAGCCATTTGGTAGTGGCAATGAAGTTGCCAAGGTTACGAATCTGAGTTAGTTGCTATGATATTAAATGCATTTTATGGAGGTTTTATGATTTTGGAGTGATGGTCAGCCAGTTCTTTGGGCATTGTGAGAGTTGCCAAGTCTTGGTCGGATTTAGGGTCGTTCTTCTCTGTTTTGGTAAACACTTGTGAGTTATTGCTGGAGTCTCAGCATTATGACTTGGGTGAAGAGGTTTTCTTTTGTACCTGGGCATGGTAGAATTTCTCTTCAAAAGTCGTTGTTGCTTATCATTTGTTATCAGTTGAAGTTGCTCTTGAGGTTATAGAAGTTTGGCCAACTGGTAGTTTGGGTTGTTTGGACAGCGAATTTGGATTGTTGGGCATCATTTTGAGATTTTTCATTTTCGGTGATTTTGAGGTAGGGGGCCTCTCTTAAACCCTATCCTACTTCTATTGTTATGATTAACTTTGAAATGGTTATGGATGATTGTCATAAGTTGTTGTATGTCAATGTTACACTGGAATTTGTTTGATTAAATAGCTTGGCACTTAAGAATGAGTACAGCACAGAGCTTAGTTCTATGAGTGCTCATGCTTGCACATTAAGCAAGAATACTATATTTTTGGCATGTAATATTGTGGGCTTTGTCCCAAACATGAGCTCAACTAAGTGAAGCCCTTTGTGAGCTCGAGGTTACGGCAGAGAGCTTGAACATTTAAAAAAATAGTTAGCAGGTCATTTTATGGTTATAAAATCTGGACAGATGTTTGTTTACACTTTATAGTATCACATTTTGTTTGATTATTAGGTTTGTTTGGAAATTTAAAAAGGTTTTCAGCATTATCGAGGTGCTTGACTACTATCAATTAGTTTGACAGTCATGGCATATGTAGAGCGTACATGTCAAAATGATATATGGATTAAGTTCCTGTTGGAGTAAACTCAGGTAGAAAATGTTAAAATATGACTGTGTTTAAACCGTCACTTGGTTAAATTTCTTGTGACTGATTTATTAATGGACTATAGCAGTGCATTGAAAAGAGGAATTAGCATAAAAGATGACAATCTATGATTATAGTGGCATCAGTATTTTGTCAAACGGATGTCATGAAACTTAAATAGTATAATCTTGACTTAACGTCGACATTGTTAGCAAGTTTTATTTTAGTTAACAACATTTGATTGGATACTGTTTAGTCTATAAGTCAACATATTTCTGAATAGGAACAAACATTAGAAAAAAAAAATTGATTTAAAATGGGAAATGTTGTATTCAATTATGTTTGATGTAACATGGTAGCATTCAGAATTAGAGTTGAACTTTGGAATGTGGCTGTTAATAAATTTTGAACAATTAAGAGATTACAACTATATGTTTTTGTCAACTGGTATATGATGTAATTCTAAATATTTTAGTCAAATCGAAAGGTTCATTTAGATGATTATAACAGGAAAATTGAATTATATAGTAATAGGGTGTATAAATATAGTTTAGCTGAATTGTGATAGCTTAATTATATTTATGTGTTCTTAATATTATAGTTTTGGATTTTGTTGCTATGATGACCTAAGTGTTACTTTCAATATTGATAGAAGAAGATAAGTTATTCATTAGATGAAAAAATGCATCATCATGTGAATACTAATTTAATATCTGTTGCATGTACATTCTTTTGTTAATCTGTTTGTTGTGTATTTTAAGAATAAATGTGATGAACATATATCGAGGTGGCTGAATTTGGTAAATCCTATTCAGTTATTTAATTCAGTGAAAATGTTAAAATGAACTGGGTGGGTTATTTATATACTAAAAGATAAATTGGCTTTACCTATGAATTAAACCTAAATGGTTAAGTACGGAGAATAAGGTAAGCCTCTATTTTTTTATTGACGAGTATAATAGAGAATTTTGTTATGTATTGACTATGAGCATACCATACATGGATGCAAAATCTTAGTGCCATAACGATGACACCTCGGTATATATATGATTCATTTACTAGTTATTTTTAGTGCGAGTGTAATTTTGCATTGGAAAGTAGATGTTTACTTCTTGCATATTAATTTCAGAACTGCACTATGGTTAGTATATCAGATATCTACATTTTGATTATGAAAATGTTAATCTAACATTTTGCAGGTGGATTATGCTTTCTATTTATGAGTACTGAGCCCTCTTTTTTGTCTATTTTTTTTTTGTATTCTCTGTGATTACAAGTACTTCAAAATTACGATCAAACTGCTAAGGAGTGTTGTTGAAGTTCACCTAAATCAGAAATTGTTAGTTGTAAAATTCTCATAGTGGACATAGGCTTCTAGAGATGATAATGTTTCCCATTCTTCTTATGAACTCCATATGTTTTTGTATTTTGATGGAGATGTGTGTGGATGGGATTCTTTATTATTGTGAGGTTTACAAATTGAGTGTAAACATAGAAGTGTTTGTATCCTTGTATTATGTTGTATGAATATAAAAAAAATTGTGTGCATTTTTCTTGTCGTTTGTTTTGAATATTTTTTTCTCTTTTTCTTTGTGTACCATTACATCAATGGTAGTTTTTCTCAAAAGCTCTAGAAAGGCTTCTTTGTCCTTATCTTATTTAGTGTCCATGGATACTACTTTGATATCTCAAACTTAGGATAATGAATTGTAGGATAATCATGTTCTTCATCTTCTTCCAACACTCTTTTCCTTTTACCTTTAGCATCCTTCTTGTCATTTTCGAAGTCCTTATCATAATCTTTATCTTTGTCATCTTTTTCTTCTTCTTTCTTTTCTTCAATATTTTCCTTGTCTTTTTTATTTGCACCACTTGACTCTCTTGGGAATGAAAAATTTTGATCATTTTTACATGTATTATCAATTTCTTGTTTCTTTTTCTTGGCGTCTTCAGTGTTCTATACATTGTATGGATCTTGGTGTTTGTCTATTTCAATTGGTTGTGGGTTTGATGGGAAATGTTTTCCTTAAAATAGTATTATATTTTACTCATGAAAATCTTCATCTTCTTTATTTATTTATTGTTTGCAGAGTTGGATCTAGAAAATCTATTGATGGCATTGCCAAAATATTAGCCTTTTCTTGACCTTATTGATCCTCTGTAATTTTTGATGGCCTCTTCTTATTTCAACAGATATGTTTATAGTTGTGTCAACCATATTTTTATCTCTTTCAATAGTGACCTATAATGGAGATTCTTGTTTCTTAATCTCCTCATTAGCTTCGAAGATTCATTAGTGACTATATTATTAATTGTTTCAGCTTTGTCTATTGGAATATTAGTTGCACTAGGTGCATTGTTGATTAACTCATTGACTATAAATGTATCACCAATATTTTTTGGCCTATCTCTAAATAGGCTCAATTCTAATTCATTCAATATTTTCTTCCACAATTTTGTGATATCAAGCTCTAACATAGATTTCTTATCCACTAATACCATAGTTGTTAAAGTTTTGGTTCTAAATTCCTTTTTATATATATTAACATAAAATTATGCATTATTCTCTCATAATTGTGGCAATATCTTCTTTAGTGCCATTGTTCTAAACTTCTTAACTTTCTGGCACATTCAATTCCATTTAACCAGTAATGTCTTATAAAGTTCATTAGGCACATTGCCCTTAACATCTCCAAAATATTTATTAATTTTTTTAAAATGTTTCACAACAATATCTTCTATCAATTTTTGGTGTTTCTCTAACAAGTTGGCAAAGGAAATAAGATTGATTATTCTAGCCTATCCTATTTTAGTTATGTATTATTCCATTTTGGTAGGGTTCATCGATATCTTGAATTATTTTATTCCTATATGCTTTCCAGGTCATAATTTCTTGTTCTAATTTAGTATTCTCTTCTTTGAAAATAATTTTCTTCAAGGTGGCTAGTGGAGTCTTTGTTTGATTCCTAGTAGTTATATGTTTGTGTGCTTGAGGTTGTGGTTGTCTCCTTCTAATTATCTTCTTCTTGAAACTTTCTTCTATCCCTATTTCCTATTTATTAGAGACAATAGGTGTTTTCATAACCTCTTTTTATTTTATAGTAATAGTAACTGGTGACTTCATTTCCAATTCCTGCACTTTCCTATTATCAGTTTCTTGTATTTCTAGTAAGGCTCATGACTCAGTAGATTTTTCTTTATGTCTCATTGTTTTTTTCTTATCGAATTTGGTGGGCATAACTGATGTATTTTATTCTTCTTGATTCTACATTCCTTGTAGGTGGACACTTATTTCTCCTTCACTACTTCCATATCTTCTTGTTAAATTATCCAACATCATCTACTTTTTCTTTTGAATTTTGGGTATCTTAATGTTCAATTTAATTCTTTCACTTCCTTGCATGTACCAAACCTTTTGATTATTGTATCATTTGGTTAACTCTAAATGTGTTTGGTACATCCAATTATATCTCTCTTTATGACCTCATAACTAAATGATGGCACCTAAGATGTTCTTGGTTCCATAGGTTGTATCTTTCATATATCTATATCTACAAGAAAACAAATGGAATCTCAATACCTTTTCACTATCAATGGGGGTATCCGATAGCATGTTTGAATTTTAACTTAAAAATCATTAAAATAACCCCACATGATTTGATTGAAATTATCAACCAATTTCTCTATATAATCATTAATTTGATAGAATATATATGTATATATAGTCTAATTCATATTTCCTATTCTTGGAAATAAATTCTTAACGTAGAAGAATGAAAAAACTACCAAAGAACAATTATTAATTTCTTTCTTTCTATATTTCCTTGGTCTTCTCACATTTATGATTATGTCCAAACCATCTTAGTAGGGTCATAGTACTTTCCCAACTTTGTAATTTCATAGGTCACATGAACATAACTACATGATATCCTATTTGAACAACTCGACTAGTATACTTCATAACAAACAATCATTATTAAAAATAATGTTTCCATGCCTTTGTTTAAGTCAACTCTCATTTATATTCTATCATTGGATGTCTCAGTGATCTACTTTAACTCATTAGTATTATTAAATCATAGAGTGTATTCTTTACCCTTGACCAGTAAAACCAATAACCACATGAATTAGGTCCTTGGTGAGTCTCACTAGTTTCTTCTCATATACTCATAAGAATTCCTCTTGTACTTGGTTCAACATATATCTACTCCATTCTTCATTAAAAACTTTTGGTAGAAAGACCAAATGGGTTATGTTACTCCTATTTACATTTGAGTGTTTTCATTAGTGTATATCTATTATGGAAAGGAAGGTCAGTTAATGGATGATAGAGATGTTGGTGTACCTTAGAACCAAATAACTATGGACACTAAAAGAAATTCAAGAAATTAAGAAGAATGAGTAATAAGTATAGTGATAACCAAGTAGTATAATGATTGATTATAATTATGACCAAGCATGAATATAATCAAAGGACAACGAGTTTACTGAGCACAATAATCTATATGTATCGTGTTACACATGAATCAAACAAATGTTTTTAAATGTGAAAAATTTCATGTCATTGAATCCTTTCAAGATAGGAAATGGTTTATATAGTTTGAGGCAAAGATTAGGTAAGAATTCTTGTAATTGAAACGTGACTTTATGGATCCCAAGGGAGAGATTTTGACCAATGAAATAAAGAGGCAATTTTTTTGATAAGGATGAATATATCATTAATTTGTTTGATTTTGAATTCCATAATTTTCCAAACCCTAATTAGGTCACATATGATGGAATCCAAAGGTGTTCTATATGAAGAGGGATCAAGATTAGATTGAATATTGATGAGGTTAAAGAGTGATGAAGTTATGTTGAGGAAATGAGACTCCTATAGTAGAATGAAACTATCGAGCAGTGATAAAGGAAAAAATAGTTAAAAATCAACCATTGGAAGGTGATATCAGAATATATAAGAATAGATCTAAAATAAAGAAAAGTGAGTTGTACATTGTAAAATAATTTTTCTATTACTTTCTTTTCATTGTAGTAGGAAATATCTTAATAGAGTGGACCTAATAGTCTCTATGTAAAATTGCGTAACTGAGCATACACTTAAAGAGTGTTGCAAAATACTTTAATAAGGTGGATTTTAAAATATCCTATTTTATTAATTCTAAAACATTAAGTCATCAGAAGTGACAACTTTTTTTATGCCATAACATGCAACCTTATTACTAGAGTAGTGAAGGACTTGTGAGTATCATCCCCAACACAAATTTTACTCCAACAAAGGCTTATGTATGACAAAATATATGTGTCAAATGTCTTAATTTATTGATGATTGCACGCAATGATTTTAATATTATAGTTCTTACATTTTCTTAAAGTTATTCATCAAATGTTATCAAGGATATGCTTGAAAAATGATTTAATTAATTTACAAGGTAAAAAGTATTGAGGGATAAAAGTTTTGAGAGATATTGATTCACCCCCCCCCCCCCTTCAACATCTCATATAATATTCCAAAATGTATCATAGATCAATCTATTGTTAAGGAGTTTAACCACTTAAGAGGAAAGATCTTTAGAGATGGAAAGGTATAGGATTGATAGGTTGATTGAGAATTAGGGATTAAAACTAAGGACTATCCTTGGTTAGGTTAGTGAAATGAAAGAGAAGTTGAATAACATGTTGAGAAAAAGGAAGGAATTAGCACATCAATAAAATGAAACTCAATATCAAGAAGAAGGGTTTGAAGAACTATCTAAAGGAAGCATGTCTGATGAATCTAAAGTTGAAATATTAGATCCAAAGTAAAAGAATCAAACCCTAACTAAGAAATTAAAATACAAGAAGAGAAAACAAAATTCTCACTCAATAAGAATGTGTGAAGTCCTAGAATAGAAGACACAAGATAAAGATGACAAGAGAATGGTTGAAGAATATAAGAGGAACATGACTAAAAGGTTGGATGAGAAAGATAATAAATAAAAATATTGATAGGAAATCACTATGATAGGGTAAATTAGATACTCGGTGTGAACCGTGATATTGGTAGAAAGATGAAAGATGTTATTGGATCAAGGTTAGATAATTGAAAACTAAAAAATGAGTTGAAGACTAATAAAGAGGCCATTAAAATGCTAAATATTAGATCTAAGGGAAGTATGATAAAATTGGATCAATAGTTAACAAGTCAGATGAACAAGAAATACCATTGGATTGGGTCATATTGATCAAGGAGAAAGATCAAAGAAAGATGAGAAAGGGAATATTTATGATCCCCCAAAAATGAAGAAGCCTACATACTATCACTATGGAAAAATAGGTCATACAACCAATGTTTGAAGGGGAAATATTGGTAAGGCTAATGCTACTCCTAATGTCACACCTAAGTTTTATGGCTATTGTTATAATTACAACAAATATGAATATAAAGCATTTGAGTGTAGATCAAAGTTTAACAAGACTCCTAAGAAGTATAAGTTTAATGGTTATTGGTACACTTGTAACAAGTATGAACACAAGGCACATGAATGCAGAACACATTAAAAAGAAGAAGCAACTAAGTAGAAAAGGGAATACAATTGGGATTACAACACATATGTTACATGTACAAAATGTGGAACTTATGCTCATATAGTATTAAATGACATGAGGATGCATATGAGAGGAAGATATAGAACTTCAAAGAATTCTAGCATGGCATGTTTTTATTTTTGTAAGGTCAATCATATAAGAAAGAAAGCATCAACACCTAATAAAGAAGACACCAAAGGAAAGGAAAATTCATTATTGATGAAATCATAAACCAGATGAACATGACATGGAAAATGAATACTAAAGTACGTGGAACTACAAATACATCAGTCAATGACACCTTATCCACCAAAGTTGGGTTATGATTGAGATGGAACCTTTCTATTTTTGGAAAGTGCATTTGGTCACATGGAGAAATAATAGGAATGACTCCTATTTTAGATGGCATATTTAAATGATGAGTATTTTGGGAGTTATTATATTTTTAGTAGCCAAATTATTATTAATTATTAAATGGCTTATTATAAAGTTATAATATAACTTTGTAATTTCACTTAAGTTGAGTGTTGAGTTATCAGTGGAAAGTGTCATTTATTAATTAGTTAAGCCAAGTCAAATGTATGACAAAAATTTCACCAATTTTGGACTTAGTGAGACTTCTTGTTCTGTTGGGTTTTTGATGTCTTAGATATGCTTTCTTTGGTCATGATTTTGAGTTCAGATTAATGGTCACTTCTATAGTCTTTGGTGATCAATTTTTTTGTTAAATTTATCCATTCATTGGTATTAGAATCTAAAGTGTATAGCATTTAAATTAGAGATTCATTATTGTTGGTATATGCTATAAATTTGGAGTATTTTACAAGAGGCTCTTCAAAGAAAAATGAGGCAAGAAATAATGAGTAGGGAGTACAAGAAAAATAAAGTTTTGAATGAGATAAAAGACATATTTTATGATGCTTTCAGTCTCCCAAATATGAATGAAGATAATCCCATAATTGATTAAATTGTCACCATTGTTGACAAGATAAAGGATGAATACTTGGATTCAAATGTTAAACTTTCAGAATGGTCTAAGATGCAATTTAATACAATAACTTGTTCCACCAACATTCCTTAATTAATAATTGAACAAAACTTATATTTTTAACAACTCAAACATAGGTTACCACATATGAAATAATCACTTATGATTTATTCAATGCTTTTGGAATATCAACTTCAACACCCCCACTTAATGTAACAAATAACCTCTCACCTTGCAAGCTTCCCACACACCCTATAGGATGCTCTTGGCCTGGGTGGCTGAACTGCTAGATCACTCACGGGTATTGGTGAATTGAGGTGGAGGGATTGATTATTTTTCTAAAAAGGTTGAGGGATAGGCTTTACTCCCTTGCTTGCCCCTCATTTATTGGCTAACTAATAATGATCAGTTCCTTAGGACACCCTTCCTTCTCCTCTAAATAGTGAGGTGAATGAGAGTTCTTGAAAGTTAACCCCCATTATCTTCTATCTTTTGTTTTGATGGGTGATTTCCAGAAAGAAAATGCCCATGCAGATTGGAGATGCATTATTCAATGAAAATAGTACGACCACTCAAGTGATTCTAACACCTAAAACTATATAAAAAAATGTGTGTACAAGAACTACATTTAAATTGTTAGATCATTTATCATTTCATTAGATTAATGTAATGAAGTACATATTATCATAATATAAGATGAATTAGGAAAAATTATTTAATGTTGGAAGTTAGTCTAGTTGGTGAATGGCAATAGGTAAAAATAAAATAATAACTAAGTTTAGAAGGCTAGTTGGTGTTAAGGTAGTGTGAACCGACTATGGTTGGTCAACAATAAAGATAGTAGTAGGTATGCAATCAAAATAGAAAGATGAGAATTTATTACACCCTATCTAACCCTAAAATTAGTTACCTATAAATAAAGCATTTATTCAACTCATTTTTCACCTTGCATTAAAAAACATTAAAGAGAAAAATTATGTAATTTTAATATATTAGTAAAAATAATTGAATTCTAACATAGTATGAATGAATTTTGATAGAGATTTGAGTTGTGCATGAAATTTGGCACAAGGTTTGAGTGATACTGAGTGGTGTTATCTATATTTTCCAAAACTCTAGCTTTAAAAATTGCAACAACTGTTAGAGAATGTAGTCCACTGATATAACTGAGAGGGAGGGGGGTGAATTAGTTATCCAACTAATATCACAATTATCAACTTTAAACAAACTTATCCATATGAGTAATATAAATTGAAACCACAACAAGATACTCATGCATAATTACACCAAATATGTTAACTAAACAAGCCCTTAATCAAAGGGAAATCCCCGATGGGGATGGTACCCACAAGATGGTGTACTAATATAAATGTTCCTTGTTAGAGGATGGACCCTATTAGGAGTTTATGAATACATTCTATACATATGAGTCCCTATTATGACACTTTGAATCCCTATTAGGAGATTCCAACCCTATTAGGAGTTGTGTCAACCCTGTTAGGAGTTGTGGAAGATAGTTGGACCCACTACCCAAATAGCTTCAAGGGCAAGACCAATGAACTCACTGTCCAAATGATCTATGTATTACTCCTTGTAGAATAATAGAATTTTATTGTATTGTTCCTTCCTCTTTCTTTTTTCTATCAACTAGACTTATGCTTCTTTCATCTTGTAACTAGATCGCCAATCTTGCATCCAATAATCCCTTGGATCGCTTACATGCACTCAGTAAGAACTTTGCTCCTTTTCACACTTTACACTTCATACAATGATCACAAAACACTTTACAAACAAGGAAAACATCTTTCCTTTATACCATATCTTCAAAATAATTCCTTGAGTCATCCTTGAGGCTTTCCCAATTAATTATTATAAGATAGTTAATTAATTATAATTACAATAGCACTATCAGTTCATAGTCTATACAAAACTTTACACGTGTGATACTAGGTCTTGTGCACTTGTTGATGTCATTAGTTGACTGTCATTTGTCACTGCTTGACTATGCATCTTCTTATTGCATCTCAAATGTAAGATAGAAAAAAAACATCAATAATTTATTTTCCAATACTCTATCTCTAAAATGCTCTCTGTAAATTAGATACATCTTCTATACATCTTCAACTTAGACTCTGTGTACTTAACAACATCATCAGGACACTATGTTGAACATGTCCATAACTATGCATCAATAGAAACCATGCTATGTTGACATCAATGACAAACACAATCATGAATACAATATTTCAATACTCTCCAATGCTTAGGATACTCCCCCAAAGTAGTATCATCAACATTCATGCTAACAATCTCCCCCTTTCACATTGATGGAAAGATAGATGAAAAACATCTTAAGTTCCAAGAATACCAAATAGTGTTTTTTCATTGTTGCTAACCATCATTAGTTATCCACATGCTAAAAATAATCTGAATACAACTGGTGCACAATAGGTGCATACTCCTACTTATTAGATATCAATTATTTACTTCACACTAAACAATTCATAATACATCAGATGCATATTACTGCTTCGTTTCATCAATCTTTCTAAATCTCTCTAAAAAGATATCTCTCTTTCATGCAAATTCTCTCCCCCATACTTAGGAGATGTTTCTTTCATGCATACTCTCCCCCATAGACATCAATGTCAAAGATCTCAATTTCAATGTTTACAACATACCAATTGCTAATATGTTGCACCAAGTCTTCAAGTAGCTCAAGTGTCCAAAGACACTATTCCAAACCAAATACCAAGAGTCCTCAATGACTTAGATCATCACAAATACTCCCCCATACAAGAAGCATCAGCATTCAACCTAGGCTAACAATAGCGCTCTATACTACTAAACTGATGCACTCTTTGCATCATCTACTTATGAGTAGGTAGGGGCATAACCCCAAGCATACCTCTCAAGTATTCAAATGTATCTTTAGACAAAGGCTTCACAAATATATTTGTAATCTGATCTTTAGCACTCAGTTACTCTAATCTGACCTCCTTTTCTATTTCTTTCTCTCTCAGCACATTATAATTAATAGATATATGCTTAGTCTTAGAATGTAATATAGGATTCTTAGACATACTCACTATACTTGTGTTATCACAATAAATGATAACAATTTCTTCAAACTCAATTCTAACATCTTTAATCATCTGCTTCATCCACATTACTTGATTATAGCTATTTGCTGCTACAACATACTCTACCTTAGCGGTACTCTATGAAATACAATCTTCTTCTTTCTTAACCAAGAAACCAATCTTCCTCCAAGAAAGAATGCTCCACCACTGGTGCTCTTTCTCTCAACCATACTGCCTATCCAATCTACATTAGTATATGCACATAGAGTGAAATCACCCAATCTATCATATCAAATTCCATAGTCAGATGTCCCTTTCAAATATTTAAATATTCTCTTCACTCCTAAAAAATGATACCCCTTAGGATCATCTTGAAATCTAGCTACAATCCCAATTGCATTTGCTATATCTGGTCTGATGTGAGTCAGATACTGCAAACGTCCAATCATGGTTATGTACTTCTTCTAGTCTTGTGTAGGTATCTCATCTTTGTTGGATAACTTGTTACCAGTTATTATAGGTTTACCAATAGGTTTACAACTTTCCAAACAAAACCTTTTTAATACATCATACATGTACTAAGCTTGTGAATTGAAAATACCATCACTATTTTGTACAATCTATAATCCTAAGAAAAACTTCATTTCTCCTATCATGCTCATTTCAAACTCCTTCTTCATCTCTTCAAAAAAATTATCACTTGCTTCATTATTACCTCCAAAAATGATGCCATAAACAAATATTACAATAATCAGCAAACCATTTTCAACTTCTTTCAAATGCAGGTTACTATCTTCCATACCTTTAGTACATCCAAGCTTTTCCAAATAATTGTCTAACCTTTAATACTAGGTTCTAGGTGCTTTCTTGAGATTAAAATCTTTCTTTAGTCTACATACCATGTCTTTGTCTTCTAATAAAGGAAAACCTTCAAGCAGCTCAATATAGACCTCTACTTCAAGTTCTCCATTTAGAAAGGTTGATTTAACATCCATCTGATAAACCTTGAACTTCTATTTGATGCATAAGCCAGGAACATCCTTATTGCTTCCATTTTGGCTATAGGTGTATATGTCTCCTCATAGTCTATGCCTTTTTGCTATGAATATCCCTTGTATACAAGTCTAGCCTTGTTCCTCACAACTTTTCCTTGCTCATTCATCTTGTTTCTGAATACCCATTTGGTTCCTATCCAATGATTATCTTTACATGCTTCATATGCGCTTTTAGGATCAACTTGATATATCAAATATATCTCCTCTTTTACTATGTTTCTTGTCATCACACCTTTATATTTGTTTCCAATTATCTACTTACAACAATGATTCTTTATTAGATTTATGTTATGGTAGGAGTTGAAATCTCAACTCTTATCTCTTCCCTAGGTTTAGATCTTTGTTCTCCTCTTTGTTTAATAGTTAGCACATCATTCTACAAATCATTGTTAGTCTCAAAGAAAACTTCAGCATTCTGTCTAACAATTCTAGAACTATCTTCTTCTTCATCTGAGTTATAATCTACCATCTTTTCCTTAGATCAAAATTGTTCATCAATCCTTACATTTTCCCATTCAACTATTGTCTTAGTTCTATAGTTAAAACATTTGTATGCCTTGCTTTTCAATGAGTAGACAAGAACCATACCTTCATTACTTCTTGAATCAAACTTACCAATGCCATCATCTCTCTTAATATAACATTTGCTCATAAATACTCTAAAATACTTAATTGATGATGAATGACTAAACCATAGTTCATAAGGTGTCTTGTTCATGCCTTTTTTGATATGTACTCTATTCAAAGTGTATATTGTTGTATTGACTTCTTCTCTCCAAAATGACTTAGAAACATCATTCTCAAACAACATCACTCTTGTTGCTTCTGCTACTAACTTACTTCTTCTCTTAGCAATCTCATTTTTCTCAAATGATCTCGGTGAAAATATCTATCTTTTGGTTTCATTCTCTTCACAAAATATATTAAACTCTCTAGAGGTGAATTATCCTCCTCTATTTGACCTCAAACACTGTATCTTAACACAAGATTCATTCTCAACTCTATTCTTAAATATATTAAACTTCTCAAAAGCTTCAGATTTCTCTTTAAGAAATGCTACCCATATCATTCTATTGAAACCATCAAAAAAAATCATAAAGTACCTTTCACCATAGAATCCTCTCATTCTAGAGGGACCACTCAAATCTGTGTGAATGATCTCCAACGTCTCTATGGTAGTGAACTTCTTGGTAGGAAATGATACTTTCTTTTGCTTAGCCAAAATACATTCTTTACACACAACATTAGTAGCCTTTGTAATCTTAGGCAAGTCTTTGACTGCAAATATTCTACTAACCTTCACAATATTATCAAAGTTTATGTGACAAAGCCTTCAATGCCACAAACAATTGTTATCCACTTTAGCTACCAAATATGTCATTCTAGTAGGATTCAAATAAAATACATTACCTCTAGATCTAGTACCATTTTTTATTAGCTTACCATCTTTGTCTTTGGTAATGTAGGTCTTCTCAATGAACTGTAACTAATAACCCTTGGCCACCAACTGTCCAATACTCAACAAGTTATGCTTCAATTGATCAAAAAAATAAACATCATCAGTGTTAGTTTTACCATCAAGAGTAATGGATTTAAAACCTATTATATAAAAGACTGTGTTGTTACCAACTCTAACAATACCTCCATCATGATTCTTGGACTTAAAAAACTCATTTATATTACCAATCATTTGATATGAACAACCACTGCCTTTTATCCAATCAAATTTCTTTTCCACATGGGAAATTAGAGTTCTTTCTTCTCTAATTTCTCTATCAAGATCATCTTCCTTGATAGCCACAAATCTTAATTCATCGTCACTTTCACTTTGACCTTTCTCATCAGATTCTTCATCTTCATTTGCATACAAACAATTTCTACCTCTATCTCTTCTAGGCTTAAACTTTCCCATATACTTTTTTCTCTCTTATAGGACATTTAGATGCATAATAACCAAATTCATCACAAGTCCAACATTTAAATATTTTCTTGAATTCTTTTTCTCTTCTCACAAGAATGGCTATTCCTCCCTCAGTCTTCTTGTCTTCATCAGATCTGCTGCTACAAGTAAAATCTCCATGTTTACTTGCACTCGTTGTCAAATTAGGTCAAATTTTTAAGGCACTAAAATTTGTTTCCACTCTAGCTAGATCTCTAGACTATGTCAAATCTACTTCTACATATTCTAATCTTCCAAGCAATGCTTCCTTTTTGAAATCATTTGTGCAAGGCATTACTAGCTAAATCATGTAAGCTACGTGTTTAAATGGTGGTGTCAAAATTTTCAAGATCTTTCATATTACTTCATCTTCTTCCTTGGTTCTCTAACGTGACTAAATTCCTACATCAATTTTTGATATATAGCCAATATAGCTTCTTACAGATTCATCTTCCATCATTTTAGCTTCTTGAAATGCACATATCCAATTCTATAATCTCATTATCTTTGCATGTTTATCACATTCAAAATTAGATTCTAATGATTTAAAAATTTCATAAGATGTTTCAATTGACTTTACCTAACTCTATTCATTATCTAGAAGAGTTGCTAGTAGAGCTTCTCTTTCTCTCATGTTAGACATGAATAGATCTCTTTCATCTTCACTGCATCCTTCTAGCTTTTCTTCTTCAACTATTATCTTCTTAATTTTTTTCAAGATCCAATGTCTCATACCCATGCACAATAGATGATTCTTTATCTTCTCCTTCCAAGTGTAAAATTTGGCCCCATCAAATCTAGGATTATCCTTTCTAAAAAGATTCACCATCAATCTCCCAAAGTTATTAAGCTTATCCTTCAAGGACTTGAGGCTCTGATACCAATTGTTAGAATATATAGTCCGCTGATATAATTGAGAGGGAGGGGGAGGTGGGGAGGTGAACCAATTATCAAAATAATATCACAGTTATCAACCTTAAACAAACTTAACCATATGATTAATATAAACTGAAACCACAATAAGACACTTATACACAATAACACTAGATATGTTAACTAGGGAAACCCTTGATCAGAGGGAAAATCCCAATGGAGATGGTACCCACAAGATGATGTACTAATATAAATTTTCATTATTAGATGATGGACCCTATTAGGATTCTATGAATACATTTAGTACTTATAAATCTCTATTAGTAGACTTTGAATCCATGTTAGGATTTATGCCAACCCTGTTAGAAGTTGTGGAAGATAGATGGACCCACTGCCCAAATAGCTTCAAGGGAAAGACCAATAAACCCACTATCCAAATGATATACATATTATTCCTTGTAGAATAATAGAATTATATTGTACTTTTCTTTCATTTTTCTTTATCTTATCAATCAGACTGCTCATTTTGATATTGTAACCAGATCACAAATCTTGCATCCAATAATCCCTTGGATCTCTCACACACATTCAGTAAGCAATCTGTTCCTTTTGGCACTTTTTCATACAACAATCACAACACACTTTATAAAAAAGGAAAACATATTTCCTTTATACCATATCCTCAAAATAATTCTTTGATTCAGCCTTGAGGCTTTCCCAATTAATTATAATAATATAATTAATTAATTACAATTATAATAACATTGTCAGCTCATAGTCTATACAAAAATTCACATGTATGATACTAGGGCTTTCACACTTGCTAACATCATTAGCTAACTATCCTTTTTTACTGCTTGATTATGCATCTTCTTATTGCATCTCAGATCTAAGGTAGCAAACAAACATCAAGAACCACCTTCCTAGTACTTTGTCTCTAAACTTCTCTTTGTAAATCAAGTACATCTTTCATATGTCTTTGACTTAGACTCTATGCACTTAACCATATCAATGGGACAATTTACCAAACATGTCTATAATTGCACATCACCAGATAATCAAGCCATTTTCCATACCATTAAGATCTATGTCTACTACTTATCCAGTCTTTACAAAAACCATGCTATGTAGACATCAATGACAAACATAGTCATGAATGCAACATGTCAATACTCTCCAATGCTTGGGATACTCCCCCAAAGTAGTATCATCAACATTCATGCTAACAACAATGGCATCCATCTCTACACCTACAAAGGAATCAAAGGTTAGTAAGATCAAATTGACTAGGAATAAGGATTGTGATGAACCAGATTACAAGTTACAACCTAATTTTACTGCACATATAGACAAAGTGGGAGCATTATTATTATTATTATTCCTTAGGGTTCTACTGGTACGAGATGTACAAGATTAAATTCACTCTAAAATTAGAGAAGTTGGGGTCTATGAGCTACAATAGACCTTTGCTAAATTGTGTTAGAACAATCAATTAAAAAATGAGAACAAACATTTGGAGGAAAAAGACTTAACTCATGTTCCAAACTTTTTAAAATATTTAAAAATCAAGTTGATTTGTATTGTATTGAGTTGAGTGTACAGGACATCTATTAGGCTAGATAAAATAGTGAAGATAACCAAAGACATCATTCACATGGTCATTGGATACCCAATTACCAATTAGGCTAAAGTAATAAGGGTTGCATCAAGGAAACAAATTGAAGAGAATACTATAGAATTATAGGATGGTAGAGGATTGAAAGTTGCAACTATTTTTTATTCCAAAACTTGGTTTGGACCCTATGTTGTAGCATACAAAATCTCTTAGTCTAGAAGATTGAGTAGCATTCCTTGTGGAGCAGTAGAATTGGTATACCAAATTATGAAGAAAGGTCTTTATCTTGACCTAGCTAAGATCCTATTAAAGAAGTTTGAAGAAAATATGAAGAAAATCAAAGTCTCAAAGATAAACATATGCAAATATGGATCATTATTGGTATGTATATTCTTCTACTTGCAGAATTACTTTCCTACTATTGGAAATGTAAATTGGAATATTAATAGACCAGTTGTTTACCAAATCAATGATTAAATTATGAATCTTAGTGATGACATTGAATGAGTAACGGATGAATAATTTTGTCAAATTAAGGAGAGAATGCATAAAGAATTTGGTATTTCACCCCAGTTAGTTGAGAAATATAGAAGCACCATTCTATTTTTTGTGGACAAAGACACTACATTGATCAAGGTTGTTGAACAGAGGATAAATGGCTTGAGCCTATGGAATATAAGGTCAAAATTGATTAATATACTCAAGCCATAGAATACTTATTGAAATAACTTATTGATTGGAAGGAAAAGCCTTATGGAACTTATGAGAAGGAAACAAAAGAGAAGAAATGTGAATATCCTAATGTTTCAAATTGAAAACAAGTCAAAGAAAATGATTGATACCCTAGAAAAGAAATTTGGTGAAGAAATTGAAGAGTTGGTTGAGATGTTAACTAAGGGCTAGAAAGAAGAAGTTGGTGTAGAAGAAGTTGAGGAAGAAGAAACCAAGAAGGAGGCTCCCATAATAAAGAAGGGGATCAAGGTCATGATAGAGAAACCGTAGATTTTGAAGGATACCCAAGCCAAGACTATATCAGTTATAGCTTATACACTTGCATCCAAGAAAAGAAAAGAAAAAGTTCAAACCAAGAAAACTCAAAAAAAGACATATCAAAAGAGGAAGACTTCTCAAAAGTTGGTGACTAGGCCACCTATTATTTCCTCAAATTTTTGGTTGGAAAACCTATGAGCCTTGCTTTATCAATGTTGGAAAATTCAACAAAATTTGGCTATAAACTAGGGTTTGAACTAGCAGATAAAACCCTCTTCACTTTAGGATCTACTAACCTAGGTGGGTGTACCTAACCGATCTGTTTGCTATGACTTATGTAGATTTTATTACTTCATGCTCTTAGGATAGAAATTAATTCCCAAGGATAAATCAATAATGAAAGGTTCAAATTAAATGCTTTACTAATTATTAAGATAATTATTTTATATCTGAAGATATGGTAGAAATGGTAATAGTGACTTAATGTGATACTAGTAATTAGATAGAGAGCCTTACTAACTACAACTATTAATCAACTTATGAGCCTTTCTTACTCAATCTTGGGAAATAAAACAAAATTTGGCCAATAGATAGGGTTATAACTAGGAGATAAAACCCTCTTCATGTTAGGATCTACTAACCTAGGTGGGTATACCTAATGGATATGTTTTCTATGATTTATATAGATTTCATTGCTTGATGCTCTTGGGATAGAAAGAAATTCCCAAGGATAAATCAATAATAAAAGGTTCAAATACTTTACTAATTATTAAGATAATTTTTTTAGATGTGAAGATATGGTGGAAATGGTAACAATGACTTAATGTGATACTAGTAATCAAATAGAGAGCCTTACTAACTACAATGATTGATCAACTTAATAGTAGCTAGACTAGTCCATTGTGATTAGGTAAATAAAGTCTAACTTTGAATCAAAATATCATAAAACCCTTAAATACAACATGCACACCATTAGTTATTGGATAGAGAAACTTGTGGAATATGGACCCTAGTCTAAGTGAATTTAACCTCTATGATGGAGATAAATTAGAGAAACATTACATATCCTACAATATTAGATAATCAAGGATATGCATAGGATTCAATCCATCAATAATAAGATAGATTCAAGAGGTAAATACTAAAAGATGAGTTCTCAAACATCCAAATATCCAAATAGAGTATCATAGGAAAGTATATTATATTGCTATATGAAATAAGGAACAATAGAAAAGTGGTTAATATTGCATATATCTTGATATTGCATTAAGCATCAAAGTTCAAACTACTTTATAATATTGCATAAAGATGGAAATATATCCAAAATATCAAATTGTAGTATATATCTTGTATGTATAATATGTTTTTTTATAGCTTGATCCTAAATAAGATCCTAATAATCTTTATTTTACAAAATGAAAGGGTGCAACATATCTTTGGACCTCTTCATCTTACAACTATCCATAATTAATTAAGTACTAATGCATATAAACTAGAAATTAACTCAACAAAGGATTTATTTTTTTTCATTCTATTTCAATGGCCTCTTCCTCCTCGTTACTTTTTGTCTTTATTTGCATTGGTTCAGGTATTTCCATGTAGTCACTGATCCACTTAGAGATTTGTACATAGGTAGGCCATGTGAATCTAGAAACCTCAGAGATAAATTTCTCTATGCCCTACCATTTCTTCCCTATAGTAACTTGAACATTAGTTTGTAATTTAGTAAACTTGTTTTCCATAATGATGATCTTATCCAACATAGTGTGGAAAACATTTATTTGTAAGCTTTTCTTCTACTTAAAGAAATTCATGGCCCTTGAGGAAGTTCCATCATTTCACATTTCCATACTTCCAAGATTTTAGTCTATCCACCATCACCCAATAGACAAGGTATGATGAAATTCTCAATAGAGGAGATGATAAATAGCCTCTTTTCAATTTTCTAGTTTTCTTTTTCCATATAGGCTAAGTTCTTTTGTATATCTTCCACCATATCTATTGTATCTTGATCATTTGGGGAGCATCCAGATCCCTCTTGGTTACCTCATATAATCTTCCCAACTCAAACCTAGAAGGCTTCCACTTCCTTTCCAATTTTAATAATATATCCTTGTTGTTTTTGAAGAACTCAACCATATTATTCATGCATTGAAAACCTTCATGCATCTCATTGCACCTTCTAATAATCATCTTGACCCTAAATGCCAAGATGTCTTCAAGGTTCCTCTAAGTGCATTATTTGTGCATGTCTTCATCTCAAATTTCCATAATTTTCTTTTCTTTGAGTTCAATGGTGGGGACTATGGGGTGGTGAACAATAATGACTATAGGTGTTGGGAAGGTCCTTATGCTATTCAACTAACTTTCCAACCTTCTTATTTTTGTGTGCATTTTACTAATGGCATTCATATTCATTTCTCTTATCTACAATTCCTTGGTTCTCTCCTTCATGTATTTCATTTGTGCCCTATTGAACCTAGATATGTGCATCAACTAATTTTCATAGACTAAAGGACTAGTATTATCAATAGTTTGGACAACTACCATTCCTTGTGTTCCTCTAGAGATGTCAATTAACTCAGGTTTATCTCCTTTAAAGGTGATCCAAGTAGCCAAAGTTTCAATGTTTGGATAAAATCTTCACCCTTCTATTTTCTCCAAAGTTTCAATTTTAGTAGAAAATGCGGTGTCATGCTACTTCCTTACTTGGTCCAACAAGAATAATACTTTAAGTGTAAGATGAGGTACAATGAGGATATCACTATTGTATATAATTTCTCCAGTCTCATCTTCAGTGTAGTTTATGTCATCAAGATTTAATTCATATATCACATGTTGAATCACAATAGAATGTTGATATTCATCAATCCCTTCTAGCCTCTTCTTTTTCTTTTCATCAAAGTCCTTAATTCTATACTTGATCCACAAGTCCTTGAACTCCTATGTCTTAACAAAATCTTCTTGTTCAATGAACCATTGATAAATTGCCTCCCTTTCATCCTTGGTGTTAGTTGGTGTGTCACTATTCCTTTTTAATGCATGATATCTATGTATTTATTATTTGAACACTAGGATAGGTTGTGTTTCTTTGACTTCAAATTTTTTAGTATATGGGAAACCTCCTCTAGCTGATGTAAGTTTAGGTAGTTTTATTCCTTAGTCCTTATCTTCTCAAGAAATTTCTTAGTTTATCTCTTGGCATATTAGGGTTCCCTTTGATTCCCTAAACTCTATAGCATCTCTATCCTATCCTCTAACTACTCACTACCTAGTTATACCAATGATTTTAACTTCTTCCTTCACCAAATGTCTTTACAAGCTGAGTTGCCAACTTCATTTCATAGTCATTCCTAATCGTCTCAACTACATGGAGTGAGGGGCTCATACATGAGTTATTAGACTTCTCCTAGGATTCTAGAGACAAATCCCACAATTTTTCTTCAAGTTCTTTGCATCTACACCAAAATTGTCAAAAACCAGTGGTGCAGGAGCACCTAGGTAAGGCTACTTGGTAACCTAGTCAAGTTTCGGCTTGTAGTGAACTTAGCCAAGACACTAGTGTAATAAAAGGTCTAGTGATTCCTAGAGGGTTATTTAGTCATTAGGAGGTCTAATTATGTCCTTAATGTCTGTCCAATGTTGTTGGGTGTTGTGCAATTATTGTCATCATTATTTACATGTGGCATTTTTGCATTTAGAGGGATATATTGAACAATGAAAGGGTGGAATTGTGCTTACATATCCTAAGTAAAATATTTAATCATTTGGTTTAGTTTCACAATTCTTTGACCAAGTTTGGTCTAACTATGCAAAAAGTTGTCAAGTTCATGACAACTTTTATTGCAAAAAGTGTATTTTCAAGAACTATGTGGAATAACCACTTCAAAGTGGTTAGTACATGTGTTTTGGGCCTATATAAGGCCTCCCTTGACCTGTGATATGGGTTGGATGGTATTTTAGATGAAATTTGATTAATGAACAAACAACTTGTTAGGCAATTTTATCATAATCAAAGCATTTTTGTTCTTTGGGTCATTGAATGGATAGGAAACTGCATTATGACCTATGTAGAAGTTAGTATATGTAAATGCTAGATTATTTTTGTATTTAATTATTACATTTAGTTTATTTCTTTACATTTTAGAAAATATTTTGTTTTCTCACTATCATTAGCCTAGACTAGGTAGTTTTTGAAGATGGAGTCATAACTCACCTTTCCACCATGGCATCTCTATGGTTCCTTGGAATATATGAGATGACTCCTTTTACTATAGATATGTAAGATCTTGGGCCTTGGAAATAATTTTTGGCATTTCTACAGTGATGCCCTAGGCAAGCCAAATGAGCATGGTTAAGGATCAAAGTGATTTGGCCTAGAGAAGACCCTAAAAGAAGGTAGGGTTAGGGAGAAAAACTTTTTCTTACATTAGAGTGGCATCAAAGCCCCAAAAAAATTGGGCTTGTGGATAGATGTTTCAAATTGAAGATTTAATTGGAGAAACAATAATGGTAACCAATGTAGATTTATTCAAAGAGATGGATTAGGAAAAGGAGAGAAATAGAATCCTTGAAGAAGCTCTAGAAGAAATGAAGACTAAGCTAGAAGAAGTTGTTGAAGAAGTAAAGAATAAAGACAAATAAGGTGAAAGTTCTGATAAAGTTAAGCCAAAGATTGATGAGGAAGACATCATTCCTAAAGTAGATCCTCTATTGAATGAACAACCATTTTTGAAGGTCATCAAGGCACTAGGAGGAAAATCCCTAAAAGGAATTCCATTATTTAGTGGGAAGATGGATATTGATATAGTGATGGAATGGATTAAGGGAATGGAGAATCATTTTGAGTGTGAAGGTGTCATATAGGCACAAAAAAAAAGGTTGCAAAATCAAGACTCAGAAGTTCAACATTGACATGGTGGGAATACATGCAAGATGAAAGGGTTAGTATGGGTAAAAAGCCTATAGCTAATTGGAATTCCATGGTGACTAAAGTAAAGGAGAATTATCTACCTAAAGAGTATGATGTACAATTACGTAGAAAGTGGCAAGGTATAAAGAAAAAAGACTTGGATGTGGCCTCTTACGTAGAGGAATTTCAAAAATTATGCCTAAGGTCTAAGATTCAAGAGGAGGAACATGTTAAAGTAGCAAAATATTTGGGTGGACTAAAGTGGAACATCCAAGAAGAGCTAAGCTTATGGACCCCTACCATTATTTAGAAATGTCATCAATTGGCTCTTCAGGTGGAAGAAAATAATACTAAAATTTCAAAGGTAAAGGCAAAGGAAGAGACCAAAGAGGGCATAGAGGTGGATACCAAGGCAGAGATATTGATCAAAGAAGCCAAGGTGAGTCTAAACTTGTTGAGCACGGTAGCGAAACTACTTCAAGGGAAGGTTATACAAGAGGAAGAGGTACTCAAGGAGGCTCTAATAGAGGGAGAGGTGTAAGTAGGACTAATTCACACTTTTCAAGTATGAAATGTTACACTTGTGGTTAGTTGGGTCACCCTACCTACAAATGTCCTGATAAGCGTACTTTTTCAAATAGTGATAAGAGGGTTACATATTCTCATGAGGACATAAAAAGTTCTAAAGTATTCAAGGTACATAATATTGAGTCAAAGAGAGGAGAGAACTTTATGTTCAAGAGGGTGTTGATTAGAAAACCAGTCAAGGAAACCCAAGCATAGAAAGGCCTTATTTAGAATTAAGTGCAAGATTTTGGGAAAGGTGTGTAAAGTTATTATGGATTTAGGCTCCATAGATAACATCATATTAGAGGAAGTGGTGGATAATCTGAAGTTAGTAAAGGTACCTCATGTTAATCCATACAAGGTGACATGGTTGAACAAAGGGCAGAGTGTGTTAGTGAATGAGAAAACTTGGGTTGAGTTATCAATTGCAAGCAATAAAGGAAAATTAATTTTTGATATATTGCCTATCAATGTATGCCATCTACTATTGGGAATACCTTGGCAATATGATAGAGGTGATGTCTAAGATGGGAAGAAAAAATACATTTCTTTCAAGAAAGATGGGAGAACTTTTAATACTTAGTCCTTCTTGGAGGAAGATGAAACATAGTGCAAGACTCCTTGTGTATTGTTTACTAGTGGAAAGGAGTTCATTAATTCCCTTAAGCATGAAGGTAGTGAATGGTATGATATTCTTTTTGGGCCTAAGGAAGAATAGAAATCTAAGCAAGAACCCTTACCAGCTAAAATCCAAGAGATGCTTCTAAAGTATAAGGATATTTTCAACAATGGAACTCCTACAACTTTACCTCCTAGAAGAGTGATAAGTCATTAGATTGAATTTGTATCTGGTGCATCACTTCTAAATAAAGTAGCCTATAAGCGTATTCAAGAACAGAACATAGAGGTAGTTAGGAAAGTGCAAGAACTTCTAGATCAGGGTATGATAAAGAAGAGCATTAGTCATTGTGTAGTGCTAGTAGTTTTGGTATTTGTACATATTCAAGGGCCATAAATAGGATCACTATAAGATATAGGTTCTCCATACTAGGAATTGATGACTTGATGGATTTTCTTGGAGGCATTCAATATATCACAAAGTTGAATCTCAAAAGTGGTTATCATCAAATAAGGATAAAGGAAGGTGAGTATATGACAACTTTTAAGACCACAAATGGGCTCTATGAATGCCTTTTTATTCCATTTCATCTCTCGAATGATCCTAGCACATTCATGAGACTCACAAATTAAGTGTTGAAAAACTAGTTAGGGACGTTTGTAGTGGTATATCTTGATGATATACTCATCCTTAGTAAGACAAGGTAAGAACATCTTAAGCATGTGGAGATGGTGCTAAGGAAGTTGCATGAAGAGAAGTTGGAAATCAATTTGGAGAAATGTGAGTTTATGAAGAAAGAACTTGTATACTTGGAGTTTTTGGTATCCTCTGAATTTGTGGATTATTTTCATAGTTCTTTTATTGATTATACCTTACAAAGTGGATTTTTGTTCAAAGGAAACTAATTATGTGTTCCTAAGGGTTCCATAAGAGAT
The DNA here is from genome assembly GCA_028749045.1 of Cupressus sempervirens. NCBI lineage: Eukaryota > Viridiplantae > Streptophyta > Pinopsida > Cupressales > Cupressaceae > Cupressus > Cupressus sempervirens. Next base: position 398,530,293 of record CM053791.1, on the reverse strand, counting down.
AAACTTATCCAAAAAAAGCATAATGGAAGCCTAAGTGGTAATTTTGGCATCAACAAGACCCTAGAGTTAGTTCAAAGCTTCTACTATTGGCTAAAATTGTCAAGGGATGTGACAAGATATGTGGAATAGTATGTAGTGTGCATGAAGGCAAAAGGAGGAGCTAGTAATGCAAGTTTGTACCAACCTTTACCAGTCAATAATAGGTCATGGAAGTGTGTTAGCATGGACTTCATTGTAGGGTTACCTAAAAAAAAATAGGGATGTGATAGCATCTATGTTGTGGTAGATAGATTTTAAAAATGGGTCATTTTATACCTTCCAAAACTACCCATGATGCTAGCCATATTGCACATCTATTCTTTGAAGAGATTGTAAGCTTCCATGGAATAGCCCTAAGCATTGTGTCAAATAGGGGTGTCAAATTTATGAGCTATTTTTTGAAAACCTTGTGGAGTAGGTTGGGAGCTATCCTATCTTCTGGTTCAGCTTACCACCCTCAAACTGATGCCCAAATTGAGGTGGTTCTTAGGGTGTTGGTTAATTTGTTAAGATGCCTCACTAAAGAGTATGGTCAAACATGGGATGTAATTATTCCTCAAGAAAACTATGCATATAATGACACTGTGAACAAGACAATAGGTAGGATCCCATTTGAGATTGCTTATGGGATGCATCCAAGGGGTGTGTGTGAACTTAGAGACCTTGGAGCTATGGAGTATAGGAGTGGTTACACTAAAGAATTCACTCAAACCATGAAGGTGTTAGAATATATAGTCCACCAATACAATTAGGGGGGAGGAGGTGGGGTGAATCAGTTAGCCAGCTAATATCACAATTATGAACCTTATTGAACTTTAACCATATGAGCAATATAATCAAAAACCACAACAATATACTCATACACAATAACAGTAGATATGTTAACTATGCAAACCCTTGATTAGAGGGAAAACCTCAGTGGGGATGGTACCCACAGATGATGTACTAATATAAATATTCACTGTTAGAGGATGGACCCTATTAGGAGTCGAAAACAACATTCAATACATATCAATCCCTATTAGGAAATTTTGAATCCCTATTCGAAGATTCCAACCCTGTTAGGAGTTGTGTCAACCCTAGGAGTTGTGGAAGATAGTTGGACCCACTTCCCAAATAGCTTCAGGTGTAAGATCGATGAACCCACTATCCAAATGATCTTTGCATTATTCCTTATAGAATAATAGAAATTATTAATACTACTCCTTTCTCTTTCTATCCTATCAACTAGACTTTTGTTCTTTCTAATCTTCAAATTAGAAGACAAATCTTGCATCCAATAATCTCTTGGCTTTCTTACTTACATTCAATAAATACTCTGCTCCTTTTCACACTTCACATACACTTCAATCTTACAATCATGTTATAAACAAGGAAAAAACTTTCCTTTATTCCATATCTTCAAAATAATTCTTCGATTTAGCCTTCAAGCTTTCCCAATTAATTATAATAAGATAATTAATTAATTTACAATTACAATAACACTATTGGCTCATAGTCTATACAAATTTTCACACATGCAACACTAGGGCTTGTGCATCTATTGATGTCATCATCTAACTGTCGTAAGTCATTGACTAACCACGCATTACCATTATTGACATTAACATCAAATCATTTTTCAATTAGTGACTTAACACTTAGTCAATTATTCATAGTTGCTACTAAGCTCCATATGTAGAAAGAAGAGTCTTTCGAGCATAGCAGAGTCTACCAAGCTCTAGAAGTAGATATCAGTTGCTACCGAGCTTATCTGTTGCTACCGAGCTCTTCAATGTAATTGATGAAGATTTTAGTGTTAACCAAGCTCTATGGTGTCTACCAAGTCTATCAATGACTACCAAGCTATAGTGTGTTAACAAAGTGAATGAAGGTAGTGTTGACCAAGCCATTTAGTGCAAAATGAGTCTACCTATCAAAATTCTTTAGAATAACTAAGAGGGGGGCTGAATTAGTTATCCAAGGTCTAGATGTATAAATAAAACTTTTCATAGCTTAGTGAACCCATAAAATATTTATCATCGTGCATGCATCCATAAGATTATGCAATCACTTAAAACTTGTAGGTTATTGTCAAATCAATTTGTAGAAATGTAAACATGAAATATAATAGATTCTACAACACACTTGACACAATTATTTACATGGAAACCCAATTTGGGAAAAACCACTAGTAACATGCTACTCTTTTTCACTCTTCTGAAGTGATACCATATGAAAGGCCAACCCTATTAAAGGTTGCAATACACACTGTTTAATGTGACCCTATTAAAGGATATCAATCACCCTATTAGGAGTGAGCCTTGTTAGAGTAATTTAGACCATTCACTTGGAATGTAACTCAGTTAAAGGATTTACAAATGATTATTTGGTCAAACTTAATCCAAAGCATTTACCCTAGACTGATACAATTATTAGAGAGTAACAGTAAGGCTTGATCTAATAAAAACTTACAACTCCATTTGTAGATTACAGATCTCTATTTTAGTCCTCCATTTTGTTTTTCTTTCACACATTTCAACTCAAATAACTTGTTCACCCCTCAACCATCCATACCCTTAAGCCTTCTTACTTAACATGCCAATGCAAACTCTCAATTAGGTCACTGAATGGAGCAATACCCTTGACTCCTTTTTTTCCTTAGGTTCTCACATAGGACAACCCTTGCTTCTAACCATCCATCCCTATAAATAGAGAATTAAGATCTTTTGTCATTCATTCTCTATCATCCAATTTAGGGTTAGAAAAAATTAGGTAGGATTCAATGAATCTACCCCTCATTCCATATTACTTCTAGAAACTTCTCTTTTAATCCTCTTTGAATTTTCCTCAAAACAGTTTACCATGAATACTATGCCATGAGCCCATCAATCTTATCTTTCACCTAGTTCACACAATCCAAGAAAACAAACTTCTCAACTCAGATCTGTCAAATTCATGATCTTTCTAATAATGCTAACACTTGGCATTAACTTGCTTCTGATGCTAGACACATACTACATTACTCAACATCCTCTATAAAATCATTCAACACGAACTAAAGTTTATTTGTGCTTGACATCAACTAAACTTTACTTGGCATCCACTATTTTGCTTGGAATACACTAAAATAGACTTTTACTCAACTCCAATTGATTTTTTACTCGGCTTGCACTGACTTTGCTCAGCACCTACTATCCATTCGATCAAGTTTGATAGACAAACTTTGTTTAACTTGTTCTTCTGAACTTGCTTAGTGTAACCAACCTTTGCAAACTTAAGTAGATTATCAATGCACTATGGTATCATTGTCTTAGCTAATTCTTGTATTCCTTTTTATATCATAACTCAACCTTTCCTCTAGGTGCTATTGTTATATCTTTTGATCAAATCCTCTTCATCAATCAAATAGGTAATAGTACTTAAATCATAGATGCAGTTGTCTTACCAAAAAAAGGTAGGTTTGACATTAGTTACAAAACAATTATTGAAACACATTTATCATAATTATATCAATCTATTTTCAACAATCTCCTTCTTCAATGCTACAAAGTTCTTCATTATTCACTGAGTCACCCAATGCTAACTGAGTTCCTCCTACTCCAGAGTGATCAATATGGAACAAGAATTAGTTTCAAATGAATACCAGAGTTTGTCAAGTTAACAATGTTGTCGAGTATCGGAATATCACTCGAGTTGTCTTCAGAACCCAACTTACAATAGTAAGTTGACTTACTGAAGATTGTTTGAATTAGGTGGTGTAGCTAACTCTAGAAAGTAATTTATTAGATTGGTATATATTTAATATATCTTTTCATATCTAATGTGACATTGAAGTGAATCAAGAAAGGTGTAGTATGAGTGAAAATTAATAAGGCTACAAGAAGTATAAGGAAAAATTAGAGTCTTATCTATCATAGTCAGGTGATCATTGTATTTCAAAGGAATCTCATTCAGAAAACCAAGTTGTAGATCAAATATTGGCCACTTATTCATCCTAACAAGTGCATCATCCAAATCATCTAACAAGGTGGACATAATAATCTTTTCCAAATCTCCTAATAGAGTGCATAATTCATTGTATGTTGTAAATACTTTCACAAGGTGGATCTAATAGTCCTTATTGCTCCTAATAGAGTAGATCACTAGAAGTGATCAATTGTAAGCTTTAATAGGATAACTTTATATTATAGTAATAAAGCTTGCAGGCATAATCCCCACCCCAGTTTTACTTTCTATTTGGAAGGTTTCTAGGTTACCAAATTATGTTCTAAGTGTTATGAATTTTTTACTGCTTTCAGTCATTCATGCATACAATTAGATCAAAATATATTGTTAATATTTAATTGGTAAATTAAAGTACAAGTTTTATCGGTTCCTAATTCACCCCCTTCCCCTCTCAAGGATTCACTTGTTGACATTGTTCATAAGTAAAATGAGGAAGTGAATGGACATGACAAACTTCTGTAGAGGGCAAAAAGGAAATTTAAAAATAAAGTTTTAGAGAATGTGGCTTAGAAAATAGCCATTGATCAAATGGAATTATCTACCATTCTTGCTACATTTGAAGAGTTTATAAATAATGTTGTTACTTTATTTGTAAAGTTAAGTGATACATCAAATTTTGCTAAGGAAATTAAAGATAAGTTACCTCAGATAGATGTTGATATGAAAGCAAGTGCACATCAGTTGTCACTTGATCCTAGTAATAGTTATGCACACTTTTTGAAAATTAGATATCTAACATATCTACAGGAAGAATTGTTGAAGGAAGAAGCTGGGATAAGTACCACACTAGTAGAAAGACAAGGCATGATACTTCCTAACATGGATACAATGGAAAAAAATTGCAAATGCAAAAACATTGATCCATGACAACAATTTCTCTATAGTTGATCATATATTGGAACTATCAACAGAGGTGTAGATAGCTTTGCACAGTTCAAAATTTTTGCAAGATAATTGGGACAAGACAATATCCATACTTTTGAAGGTATGTAGTGATTTCCCTTCACATTTTGGCATTACCTTGTAGCTATGCATTTGTGGCATCAATGTCAAAAAAAGGGGGAATGTGGAATGTATATATACAAGGAGGAAATATATGTACAATGAGATATATATATATATAAAGTAGAAAATATTTTTACAAAAATGTTTTTAAAAAAACAAAAAATAGAGGGAGAGGTTTCCAAGTAGTAGTGATTAGACCAAAATTTTCCTTTATTTCATGATAGTTTTAAGATACTTTGTTGATACTCTATTTTATCTTTGCCAAAAGATTTGTGGACCTATGTTTACCAAACCTATGATAAACCTATGGGTTACAAACTATGCCATCTTTTGCTAGTATTATATATTATGCAGTATTTCATATAGTTATCAAAATGTGTGTTCTTATATTTGAATTTAATTTGATAAATATTTATTTGAAAACATGTCTTTGTATTGAAACTAACCTCTTAATGAAGATTGAAAGATGATTGGAGGAATTCAAAAGTTGAGCACCGATAGCATTCAAGGATAAGAGAATGCTAAGGAGAAACCACAGTGGAGGAAAGTTGTAATGGTTCTAGAAGAAAAGGTAGCGAGTAAGGAGGAACTATGAAGACTTATTTCCTTCTCTGCATTTATTTTATGGTGAGCACAGACTTTATTATTCCTGCCTTAAGCTATTATTCCTTCTTCCCACCTTCAGTTGTTATCCTCCTATTTTCTCTCTTGTGGATTTAAAGCTAGGTCATTTAATTTTATGTTATGGAATAAGTGTTGATCTCCTATATATAGGAATTGACCCAAGTGTGTTAGTTTAGCTAGTTAGAAGAAAGAGCTTATGAGAACAGACTGTTAACTTTTATAGTTGTGTTTTTATAGTTCTGTGTTATGTAATGAATTTCTTAAATCTAATGAAATAGTTTTTGGCTTCTCTTTTGTTTTAGTAGTTTAGTGAAGTTGACTAAGGGGGACCACTTGGAAGGTGGTTAGATTAGGATAGAATAGGTTTATTTCCAAGCATTCTTACTCTCGTAAGTAGAAGTTGTAAGTTCCTTCCTTTAGCATCGCACTTTGTGAATGTTCCTACAGCATATGTGAGAATAGTTATAGTGGATGAACCAAATTGAAATATTTGTTATCCTTTCATTTCATTTCTAGTATTCATAGAGTTAAGTGTGTTAGTTTCCTACAGCAATAGTGTAAGTTATTTTCATTGCATTTTACTTTCTTGTAGCATAATCTTAGTAACTCATTAAGAGACCTAGTGCACATACTATGCCAACCATTTCATGTATACATCCCTAGGTTGACAAGATTAAATGCACCTCATAGTCAGAAAAATAGTCCTTAGTTTGAATATATTATTCCTAAGCATGGCCTAAAGCATGACTATGAGACACCTATTGTGAGGTAGATCAAGTAGCAACAAACAACAGTCAAAACTAAGTTACAGACCTAGACATGTTGATAGGGGGAGTTTTGACTTATATTTTGAGTATTCAAATTTTTGGTACGATAAGTGTTTTTTTCACTAATTCGAAAGGGGGAGATTGTTGACATTAAGGTCAAATAATTTTTCAATTAGTGACTTAACTCTTAGTCAGTTGTTCATAGTTGCTACCAAGCTCCACATGTAGAAAGAAGAGTCTCTTGACCATAGCAGAGTCTGCCGAGCTCCAAAAGCAACTATCAATTGCTATCGAGCTTATCAATTGCTTTTGATCTCTTCAATATAATTGATGAATATTTTAGTGTTAACTAAGCTCTATGGTGTCTACCAAGTCTATCAATGACTATTGAGCTACAATGAGTTAACAAAGTGAATGAAGGTAGTGTTAACCAAGCCATTCAATGCAAACTGAGTCTATTGAGTTCTTCAGTATTCATCGAGTCACCCAATGCTAACCAAGTTCATGCTAATCCAAATTGATCAAGTGGACCGAGCATAAGTGTCAAATGAATGCCAGATTTTGTTGACAATGTTGTCAAGTGTCAGAATATCACATGAGTTGTCTTTAGAACCTAAGTTATAGCAGTAGGTCAACTTAGTGAAGATTGTTTGAATTAGGTTTTGTAGCCAACTCCAAATTATAATTTATTGGATTGGTATATATGTAATATATCTTTTCATATCCAATGTAATATCTAAGTTAATCAAGAAAGAATTAGTATGAGTGTGAATTAAGAAGGCTACAAAAAGTATAAGGAAAAGAAAAGTCTTATCTATCACAATCAGGTGATCATTCTATTTCAAAGGAATCTCATTCAACAAATTGAGTTAAAAATTAGAGATCAGCCACTAATTCATCCTAACAAGTGCATCAGCCAAATCTTCTAACAAGGTGGACTTTAAAGTCTTTTCCAAATCTCCTTAACAAAGTGCATACTTCATTGTATGTTGTAAATCCTTTCACAAGGTAGACCTAATAGTCCTTATTGCTTCTAACAATGAAGATCACCAGAAGTGTCCAATTGTAAGCTTTAAAAAGATAACTTTATAGTGTAGTAATAAAGCTTGTAGGTATCATCCCCACCCTAGTTTTACTTTCTATTTGGAAGTTTTTTGGGTTACCAAATATTGTGTCAAGTGTTATGAATTTTGTATTACTTTAAGTCTTTCATACATGTAATCAAATTAGATTATATTGTGAAGGTTTAATTGGTAAATTAAAGTACAATTTTTATTGGTTCTTGATTCAACCCCTCCCCCACTTAGTCACCTAGTCTATACTATATTTTCAACATACCATATTATATCCATGTTAGAAGACATAATTCAAACATCATAAACCACTTCTCTAGTACTCAATCTCTGTACTACTGTCTGTAAATTGGGTACAACTTGTGTACATTCTTGACTTGTGTGCTATGCATTGAACCATGTCATCAGGACACGATGAAGAACATGTCCATGAACAAGCATCACCAAAAAATGAATAAATTTTTTGTACAACTAAGATCTTTGTCTACTACTATGCCAGTCTTCACAGACTTATTGCTATGTTGACATCAATGCAAACATAGTCATGAATACAACATTTCAATACTCTCCAATTCTTAGGATACTCCTTAAAAGCAATACCATCAGCATTCATGCTAATAGAAGGAGATTCAAGAATAGGTGGAGAGGACTATACAAGAAACTACACAAAATTTGAAGGTTAAAGTAGATAAAAAAAAGAATGGATGTTCAGTTTGAAACATGTAACTATGTCATGGTACATTTGAATAAGTCTAGGTTGCAGAAAGGAGTACCTATTAAACTATAGATGAAGAAAGTGGGACCCTATAACGTCTTAGCCAAATATGGGGCTAATGATTATAAGGTAGAACTACCTAGTGATTTGAACATTTCACCTATCTTCAATGTGGCAGATTTGATCAAGTTTAAGGGGCCTTTAACATGAATGGATGTGAAAAAACATGATGTTTCCAGTGATGTGTCATTTGATGTTTTACCTTGCAAGATGGAAGTAGAGGTAGAGAAAGTACTAGATTCAAGAGTCAAGAAGACTACTAGACACAAGGTGTACATGAAACACCTCATAAAATAGAAAGCTAAGCTAGAGTTAGAGGCAACATGGGTTGGAAATACTAACTTCAAAAAGTTAGGAATTTTTTATGACATCTTATCTACAAGAGTGACATGATTTACTTTTGTGGGGAGCATCGTGCAGGAGCACCTAGGTGAGGCTACTTGCTAACCTAGGGTTCTTGGTGAGGTTTTGGCTTGTAGTGGCCTTAGCCAAGCCACTAGTGCAATAAAAGGAGTAGTTTTTCCTAGAGAATCATTTAGTCACTAGTAGTTCTAATTAGGTCCTTGGAAACATTCAATGTTACTTGTTTGTCCAATGTTGCTAGGTGTTGTGCAATTGTTGTCATCATTCTTATAGGTGGTGTTTATGCATTTAGAGGGCTAGATTGGAAAAGGAAAGGGTGGAATGGTGGTTAAATTTCCTAAGTAACATATTCAATAATTGGGTGGAGATTCATGAGGCTTTGACCAAGCTGGTCTAACTATGCAAAAAGTTGTCAAGTTGTAGGACAACTCTACAAAATTGCAAAAGTTGTCATGACAACTTTTATTGCAAAAAGTACAATTTTGAGCACTAGGTGGAATAACCACTTCAAATTGGTTGGGAAATGTGTTTTGGACCTATATAAGGCCTCCCTAAACCTATGATAGGGGTTGGATGACATTTTGGATGAAATTTGATTAATGACTAGACATCTTGCTAGGTAATTTTATCACAGTTGGAGCATTTTTGTTCTTTAGGTCATTGAATGGATTAGAAACTACTTTGTGACCTATGTAGGAGTTATTATTGTACACTTGAGTTGTGTCACACTCTAAACCATTCTATCCAAATGATTCCATGAGTTGGAATGCTTAGATGTCGGCTTAGAGCTCCCTATCCACAGAGTGCAAGGAGTTACTATTTCAGCATGAAGGCTCTCAGCCAAGCCTTAGAAATGTACTTCTTGCTAGTAAACCATGCAATGGGAGGTTCTTTGAGACAAGATCAAGAGTGAAAATATCTTCAAGGAATCTCTCAAGAATGCAATGCAAGTATGGAAACTAAGCTAAGATGATAATGCAAAATGCATCTATGCTAAGCATGTATGAGATTGTTACAAAACCAAATATTTAAACTATGTGAGATTATTGCAAGAAATCAAAGTTAAACTAAAATCCAACTATGCTAAGAATGCCATATGATCTTATGCTAATATGATGGAATGAGAGAATGAGACAAGAAATGAGAAGTTCTCCACAAAGCTCCCAAGAAACCTATTAGAAAACCTGCAGCATGACAATATTCAAATGAGGGATGGATCCTTTGAGGGGGAAAGATCTCTCCCTTTTAAAGATTTACGGACGGTGGAGATCAAGATGAAATGGTGGATGATCAATGGTTGAATTCAAAAATAGGAGTGATACATGTGCACACACAAGTCAACCAATAGAATATAAGTTGACTTGTCATATAAGACAAAAGTCTCACAAGCCTTTTCTTTTAATTGAAAAATAAAAAAGGACTTTGTGTGTGCACTTTAAGTGGGTTAGAAGAATGGGGTCTTTTATTTAATTAAAAGGGGACATGTTCTTTTAATCAAATAGTGAACTTAGGATAGCATAGTCAAACTACAGGTTATAATCAAATAAATTGATTATTAGCAATTTGGTCTAGGTAAATGATTAAATTAATTTAGCCAAAATGTTGAAAAGGGGGCTAATAGTCTAGATGACCATTTTTAGGTTATTACATTTGCCCCTCTTTGACTAATGTGTGATTGATCTGGGAACACATTATGTCAAAGAAAATAGAAAGCCAAGTAGCCGGTGATAGATATAGATATCTAATTTCAAAGAATGAAATGCAGAAAAAGATAGCAAGTCCTAAATGTACAGCCTGATAGTGGTAGTACTGAACACTAGGAAAAGATGATGTTAGAATTAAAGAAGAATGCTAACACTTAGCAAAGTAGATAGATCGAGAAAAAGTGAGAAGATCAAACAAATGCTCCTAAGAAATAGATAGTTGTAGTAATCAGTGATAGAGTATTTCTGCCCCCTCGGGATTGAAATCGAAATGAGGTAAGAGGAAGCAAAAAGTAGCTAGACATGAGAAAATCAAGATATAGCAATGTCTAATATGATAGATAAATGATTTAGAACCCAAGAATGACTATAAGAAATTGATAAAATGCCCCAGTTTGACTTGAGTTGACTTTGAAGGATATAGCATAAAAATTAGGTCAAATCTAGTAGAGAGATGATTTAGATGTTAAAAGGTGAATAGAAGGAGATATGAAGCATAGAAATGATGAAGTCATGAAGAAATGAAGATGCCCCAGTGATGATTCAAAGATTAGACCTCAAACAGTCAGCTAATTGCTTAGAAGAAGGTAAAATTTTAAAATGTGATTTTGACCATTAAGATGAACTCGGATTTCAATTTTGATCCCGAAAATGGATCCAGGACATCGAAATTAGCTAGGGGTGCAATTTTTGCCCAATTCCAAGGAGTTTAAAAATTAGGTCAAAATGAGGTTGGAGGCTATAAAGGGGGTCCAAGTGTCATTTTCACTATTCATTTTTCTTTTTGTGATTTGAGAGATTTTGTGTGGTCCACATAGCATCATGGCTTAGGTGAACATTCCTCTTCATCGACACCATTTCGAGCGCAGCCAGTTACACAACTAGTCAGAGCAATATGGGGCACCGGTAAGTGACTACCTTTTTGTTGCTTTTTTGAGCTTTTTGTGAGTTTTTTGCACATTTTTAAGTTTTTTTGAAAAAAACGTCGTGTGATACTTTTAAAATATCGTGCGGGCTCATAAATACTATCGCGCGACACTTTTTTCGAAAAAAGTGTCGCATTATTCAAAAAAATGTGTCGCACAGGCCATACCCAAATGTTACATGACATGGTGCAAAATGTCGCACGACATAGAAATGTTTCACTCTTATTTAGAAAAGTGTCGCGTGACACTATTTCAAAAAATGTGTCGCACTCTCTTTGTAAAAAATGTTGCACAGCTAGTTTTCTTGTTTTCCTAAATGCTTTTTTTCTCATGTGACTATTACTGATGATTGCTTGTTTTACTTGGATAGGAGGTATTCCTGGCATTACAGATTAGAGCTCCCAGGATGGTTGGTTTGCATGTTATGTAGCATTTGAGCGATGAGGAGCAGACTGCGCTAGTGGCTATGGGCTTGCGCTGGGTTGTACGGATGCCCCATATTCGGGCAAACCATGATTTGTTTTTTGCACTGGCAGAGAGGTGGCATAGCAAGCATAACACCTTTCACTTACCAACCGATGAGGCGTCGATTACTTTGGAGGATGTATATCGCATTCTGTGAGTGCCATGCCACAACGAGCCAGTAAGTTACTTGGTTAGTAGTTTTTTGATTTAGCCATTTCAATGTTGGATGCCAGGTGTACTGATGTTAAGTTTGGTGATGGCACAGGTGTACTATGATACGACCCCGACAGAGGGGCGAGCACGAGTGCAGGAGCTTTTCCAGGATGTGACCATTCTAGACCGTCACCTGAGTTTGGAGAGATTGATGACTGAGTATGGATATGATTATCCTTTTCCCAGCTTGTTATGCTCTTTGGTAGCCCAAGCCCTAGTGACAGACCGAGGCCAAAAGGGCTTTCCACTAGGATGGGGTCGACTGGTATATGATCTGATCTCCCGACCACGTAGGATGGCATGGGGGCCTACAATATTGGCAGACATGTACCACAAGCTTCATGAGATAGTATATCATGAGGGTGGATCATGGGCATGAAAAGCAGTGTTAGCACAGATCTGGGCTTGGGAGCACATCGCTCTAATCCGACGACAGGTGCAGCCACGAGAGCGTAGCCAACTGTACATTTTTTGCTATAGAGGTTTCATCCCATAGAGACATAGTGGAGATGTGACCTATTACCGATGCATGTTTGATGAGCTGATAGCATTCACATGGCGACCGTACCGGGAGTGTCAGCAGTGGTCAGATTCATGGGAGTTAGACTACATGTGGTATAGCAAACTACTGGTGGGTCAGAGCATAGACATTGTGGAGCAGTTTGTGATCAGTCGCATATGGTGAAAGTTTGCAGAGTGACAGGTCGTGTCAGTGGAGACCACTACCTATGCTTGGATGTGCATAGATGAGGGATTGGGATGGCTACTGATGTTGGACTATCAGATAGCAGTTCAGGATACCGCAGCACTAATGGTGACTCCCTGGGATTATCGCCCAGATGTGGCAGATGTAGGGGCTGATCTGAGGTATCTTTATGAGATGAAGAGACACCCATTCCCCCAGTTCACACACCCAGATGTAGTACCTACAGGAGTGGGAGGTGGAGGTGGAGGCAGAGGAGGAGGAGGTGAAGGGAGAGGGAGGGGGAGAGGTGGTAGGTAGATGGAGGGGGAGAGTTCCCGAGTAGGGCAGAGGAGGATACGAGCGCAGGCGATGCGGGAGGGGGAGGAGTCATCAGAGTCTGATGGTGATGATGGTGGAGAGGAGGAGGTTCCCCTGAGGAGATGGCAAGCGGTTAGGGTAGAGGCACTTGCAGAGCAGCCAGCGGGAGGAGAGGAGCAGGGTGCGAGGATCCGTGCCTTGGAGGCAGAGCTGTAGGCAGCTCAGGTGACTATTGCAGTACGGGATCAGCAGCTGATGGATGAGCGAGCACGAGTAGATGAGTTGCACCGAGAGCGGGATACTGCAAGGTGAGAGGCAACGCATCATGCTGCCTGAGCTACATACTATTATGCCACCTATAGGAGTGTGTTACAACTAGGATAGGGTCTTCCTAATTATTCAAAGCAAGCAGGCTGATCAGAGGGTGCAGTGCAGGCACTAGATAGGAGACAGGCTCCTCTACCAGGGCCAGCACCAGCCGCAGAGGGTGGCAGTCAGACATGAAATTTGTGTTTTGATTTGTACCTCTTGTATTTTTGAGACATATATCTAGATTTTGGATCTCACATTTGTATATGTACCATGACACATTTGATATATATATGAGATACTGGGTTTATCAATATTCTTGTGTACTTGTCTCAAAATGTATGTTTCAGCTTTCATGTGATGTTTCAGTTTTTGTTTTCAGCTCATGTATGTATATATTCTTATGTGTATTGATTTTGATCTCTCATATGGGTGGTATAGACTTAAATGTTTTTGTGAAAATGTGACACTTGGATAGATCGTATGTGATGATTTTAGGATTAACCCCTTTTGATGACAGGTTAGCAAAGAAATGTAGCGAAAGATTTAAGAAGGTGAAAAGACAAGTAGAAACAAAAGATAAAAGTAGCTAGCTGATATGTCCATAAAAAAATGAAAAGAGAGAGAGCTCTTCCCACATGTAGGAATGTGCAACTAGAAAAAATGACATGAACCTAAAATGCAAGCTATTATGCAAAGTGGTTTACCAACAAGAAACTCATAACATTTAGACTCTTAATTTCATCATTGAGCGTTTATTAGGGACATCATGAGATCATAAAACCATCACTAGTATAACTATGAGGATATGAATATGATTGATATCAGATAGGTATGTGGAAATCCAGTCTAAGCATCAGAGACATGTAAGTCAAGATAACTACTCGATTAGATTCCCTAAGTTTAATTTAGCAAGATTACACCTGTATCAAGGCATAAGCGCTAGGATAAACCCCAAGTGTGGTCTTGCGAAATAGTCAAGGATGATACATTTGTAAGTCAACATGTTGGATAGGACAAGCATAAATGCTTACAACAGTATAGAAAACCAAAGTATACCCACAAGCAGAAATCAAGAAAGTATGTCCCATGTCCCCAGTCTTCTACTCAACGACATCCTCGAAAGACTATTAGGGAGGGAACACATGGCAAAGAAATCATCATAGACAGCACACAAAGTAGATAAAGATCAGCATAGCTCAGTCGTCTAAGTGTTAAAGTGCATGTGTGTAAGTCACTTGTCCATTTCTTCCAGACTTGATCCTAATAGTGAGAAATATCGCGACATCGAAGACCGTAGGTAAACTTTCTATAAAGTGTTAAAAAACACTTGATGTCAAAGTAGGTAGGGGTAGTGTTGAGAAACACTATTTTGTGAGTTGTCAAAGAAACCCTAATGCACAAGAATACCTCAATAGGCTAAGTAGCTATACCCCCAAGATGAGGACAAGAAACAATTCCAAGCTAGGAAATGTGTAGCAAAGTGGATGATTGAGTTTGATAGACATAGGTGCAAGGGTTTCAAGTAGCGCCTGTTTCCAGGTTTTCACCACTTGACAGATTTTTTCAGGACTTTTTTTTTTTTTTTTTAAAGGACATTTTCTAATTTTTAGGAATTTTTTCAAGATCATAGATATATACAAGATAGCTGAGCAGCAAGCCTCTAAGTATAGAACTTCTTCAAGTGTAGGATTTTGATAGGCTCTGCAAGTTCTTCACCCTCTAATGTAGACAACTAGTAAGCACCAGACCCAAATGCTGCAGTGATAATGTAAGGACCCAACAAGTTAGGTTCAAATTTCCCTTTCTGCTCTCGATGTTGCTGATTTTTTGGATTCTCCCTAAGCACGAGTTCACCAACCTAGAACTCACGGGGGTGAACCTTCTTGTTATATTGTGTAGACATGCATTTCTGATAAGCTCTCATGTGATCAAAAGTAACCTTGTGATGTTCATCCAGAGTCTCTAATTTCTGCACTCGCATAGCTCTATGATCTTCATCATTTATTAACCCATGTAAGGAGACACGCAAAGAAGGTATCTTGACTTCTAATGGGAGAATAGCCTCAGAGCCATAGACTAGAGAAAATGGTGTAGCCCCTGTAGGAGTACGAATAGAGGTTCTATAGGCCCAAAGTGCCAGATTTATTTGCAAGTGCCAATCTTTCCCAGACTTGTGAACTGTGCGGTGTAGGATTTTCAGTAGTTTTTTATTAGAGGCCTCAGCTTGGCCATTCCCTTGGGGATAGTAAATAGAGGACCAGTGTTGTTTAATTCAAAACTTTTTGCATAGCTATTTTAAGTCCTTATTCTTGAACTGCCCTCCATTATCCATAACAATAGAGGATGGGATACCATATCGGCAAATGATGTGATTCAATATAAACAAGGCAACATGTTTGCTTGTAGAAGCAGATAATGGTACAACTTCAACCCATTTAGTGAAATACTCTGTTGTTGTGATGATGAATTTATGACCACTAGATGAGCTTGGATGAATCTTTCCTACCAAGTGAAAGGCCCATTGCTAAAATGGCCAATATGTCACAGAAGGGATTAACTCTCACCCAGGAGCATGTATCAAGTTTCCATGGAGCTGACATTTCTAACAGGACTTTGCATAGCGCACAGCATCAGCTTGCATGGTGGGCCAGTAATAACCCGTCCTAAGTAGTTTTTGAGCAAGTGCAAGGTCATTAGAATGTGCCCGAAAAATGCCATCATGGACTTCGGCAAGTGCCTTCTTGGACTCTTCTAGCTCTAAACACCTAAGAAATGTTCCATCTAGACCCTTCCTATACAACTCACTAGAGACCAAAGTGTAGTGTGAGGCATTACGAAGGAGTTGGCATTTTTGGTTATGCATGAGGGTTTCGGGAATAACCTGATCACGTAAGTAGTAGAAAATAGCCACATAGTGGGAGGAATCATGACCCACAATAGTGTAGATTACCTGGTTATCTGAGGAATCATAGGCTGGATGACGCAATTCTTCCACCAGGAACTCAAATCGTGATTCATGTTCTTGAAAATGGAGGATAGATGCTAAGGTGGCCATAGCATCAGCAACCTTGTTTTCTACTCTAGCAATTTCTTGGAATGTCACAAAGGTAAAATAATTCCTTAGAGCATCTATCAGCTTTTTATAAGGGATCAACTTGTCATCCTTTTTTTGATATTCATTATTCACTTGATTCACAACCAGTTGAGAATCCCCATAGATGTGTATCTCAGTTATTCACCATTCAAGGGCTATTTTGATCCCATTTGTTAATGCTTCATACTCTGCAATATTGTTTGTACATGGGAAAATTAATTTGTAGGACTTTGGGATCGTATAACCATGAGGGGAAACAAACAACACCCCTACTCCTGCTCCATTCTGTGTATGGGATCCATCAAAAAACATCTTCCATGTTCTATCACTAATGTTCATGATCAAGGCATCTAGAAACTCAATTTTCATAGGTGCTACATCTTCAAGTGGGAAGTCAGCCAACTGGTCAGCTATGGCATGTCCTTTGATTGCCTTACATTCAACATAATGAATGTCAAATTTGAAAAGAATCATCATCCATTTAGCAAGGCGACCAGTAAGTGCAGCTTTACTTAATAAATATTTCAAAAGGTCTATCTTGGCAATCAAGTGAACTGTATGTGCCAACATATAATGCTGAAGTTTTTGGGAGGCAAAAACTATAGCAAGGCATGCCTTCTCTATACTTGTATAATTTATTTCATAAGCCACCAAAGTTCGACTGATATAGTATATGGCTCTTTCTTTACTCGTCTCATCACTTTGGGCTAAGAGTGCTCCTAGAGAAGAATCTGGAGCTGAAATGTACAGAATCAAAGGTTTTCCCAGAATGGGTGGCATCAAAACTGGCAATTTTGCCAAGTAGCCTTTGATTTTATCTAAGCTTTGTTGACAGTCACTGTTCCATATATGGGTAGAGCCTTTATGCAGATTTTTATTGAAAGGTTGAGCCTTATCAGCTAATTGAGAGATAAATCTTCTTATGGATTGTAGCCATCCTTGCAAACCTCTAAGCTGACTGATAGTCTTTGGTGGAGACATATCCATGATAGCTTGGACCTTTTTAGGTTCAACCTCAATGCCTTTTGCCGAAATGATACATCCTAGCAATTTTCCTGAAGTGACACCAAAGGCACATTTTTTTGGATTCAACCTAAGTTGGAATTGTTCCATATGGTCCAATATCAAACTAAGGTCTTTGATATGTGTGTCTCGTTTCTTTGATTTTGCCAATGTGTCATCAACATAGTCTTCCATGTTTTTATGCATCATATCATGAAAGATGGTTGTCATTGCTCTTTGATATGTAGCACCAGCATTTTTGAGCCCAAAAGGCATGACATTCCAGCAAAAGGTACCCCATGCACATGTAAAGTTTGTCTTTTCTTGGTCTGCTGGAGCTATCTTTATTTGGTTGTACCCAAAAAATCCATCCATGAGCGAGTACATCTCATAACCCACAGTCATGTCCACTATCATATCAACGTTTGGTAGTGGAAAGTCATCCTTGGGGCATGCTTTATTGAGATCTCTAAAATCAATGCAAACTCATATGGATTTGTCATGCTTGGAGATAGGTACAATGTTAGAAATCCACTCGGCATAATCAATGGCCCTAATAAAGTTTGCATTCAATAGTTTTTCTAACTCTGTCTTGATCAGTAGGGCCACATGTGGATGCATTTTTCTCAACTTCTATTTGACAGGCTTGACATCTGGTGAGATTGATAAGTGATGCATGATTAGATCTGTATCAAGCCCTAGCATGTCAGAGTATGTCCATGTGAAGTTGACCTTCTTGTCTTGAAAGAATTGAGCAAACTATGTCTTTTCTTCCTCTGACAAAGATTGAGCTAAATGGATAATATGAGTACATTCTTCTGTTCCCAAGTTGATAGGCTATGTAGGTTCAACTAGAACCAAAGATCTATCTTGGAAATAGCTTAGCAGACTACCAAGTACCTCATCCGCAGGTGCCTTAGAGAGGTTTTCACCATTAGATATGCCTTTATTTTTACTTTTTTGAGGATCAAACACCACCACAATGTGGTTTTTGCCATCTAATCGCTTATTTTTCCTTTTAATTTTTTGATTGAGGTACTTAATATCTGATTCTGTCATGTTAACCGTGGGTTTTTTGGTGGAAGAAATGACAGGTTCAATTGTGTTTAGATAACAAGTGATCTCATAGTCGTTTTGGAAAGATCGTATTTCATGTCTTTGATTTTGGATAGGCCAATCTATGAGATCTGGTTAAATTAGCGAGCGTGAGGGAGAAGTTTCAATGTGATTGATATGGAAGGAGTCATCTTTGGTGACCTATGAAGTTGAGCCTATAGAAAATGTCACAAAAGAGTCCAACTCAGGAATAGTCCTGGAGGAACTAGCGTGATCCATTGAGACATGTTGTGAGTCAATCTCATTTGACCCCATACTAGACCATTCGACTACATCAGGTTGGGTTGCATAGGCATGAATGACATCCACTCCTAGCTTGCAAGATGTATTAGAGAGGCTTTCCAACTCATACTCATGAGAATCTGTACCTTGACCCCTAGCTATGAGATGAGCAATATTCTGCCTAATTCGTCCTCTATTTATGTCCTCAAAAGTAGACCCTTATTGTTCCTATTGTTGGGAGGTAGAAGCTTCTTCATTATTAGCAGTCACTATTTCTTCTCCCCAAAGGAGGGAAGTGAGAGGAACAAAGTCTTTGTCTTGTGCAGTAGTAGCAATTACAGGAGAATCATCATCCTCTGATTCACTAGACATGAACAATCTTCGATCACAGCTTGGTGTATTATTGTTTAGCCCAAAGCCTAGACTAGCGGTGTCTTGAGCATCATGACCTTGAGTGTGACTTAAAGGTTCAACTAGAGCATTCTTACAACTAGTTAAGGACCCATGGCCCTGGTATCCCATTTTTGTCAAAAATTTATAGCCTTTTCCATATTTTTTGGGAGAAATAGGGGTAGTCATTGTAACCTCCTCGTCTTCCTCTTCTCTGTAGATCCAATCCCTAATGGCTTGTTCTCCTTCTCTACTTCCAGTGGTATGGAAGATTGCACAAAAGTGCCAAAAAGTGTCATAGCAAAAGCAGAAGACTTCTTTGCAATAGTTGGTTTCCCATAGGATCGAGGGGAAATTGGTAAGGAAGCAATAGAATCCAAAGTTTACTCGCCCATACCAAGGCTCATCATTTTCAAATTTTGTTCACATTCTGTGAAAGATGGTGCTAGCTCATGAGAAGAGTGATTGTGCGGGACTAGCATTTCAGCAGCAGATAATGTGTTGATAGACATGGAGTTGTCGTCGGGGACAACCACTTCAGTACCATTAAAAGGGAACTTAATGCACTTATGGTATGTAGAGGGTACTGCTTGCATATCATGAATCCATGGTCGCCCCAACAACAAGTTGTATGCAAGTGGTATGTCTAAGACTTGGAAAACGACATTCTTCTCAACTAGACCAAATCTGATTGGAAGTACAATTAGACCTTTAGAAGGCCTTTCGACCTCATCATAAGCCTTTATAGTGATCTTGCGCTTAGGATCAATGGAAAATTTAGACATGCCCAATTGTTGGATTATATTGAATGAAATGATATTTAACCCTACACCCTTGTCTATCAAGACTCGGCGGACGCGGGTACGAAAGATTTGAACTTCAACATGAAGAGCAAGGTTATGGGGATGACTAAGAGCTTGGTCATCTTCTTCAAAAAAGGTGAGATAGTGAGGTGAGGAGATGTGGTTCACCATAGCTTGGAATTGTTCCACATCAATATCTATGGGAACATTGGCAGAACGTAAAGCTTTCTCAAGGATATCCTTGTGTAAAGGAGATAACTCTACCAATTCAAAAATGGAGATTTGTGCTTGTGTGCGTTGCAGTTGGCTAACAAGATCATAGTTGGAGATCTTGGAAGTAATTGCTTGCTTAGATGATGAAGCATTTTTAGGATCATTAGCAACTTCTAGGACAACCTTAGATTGCCCCCTAGTGACAGCGTTAAGTGGTTCACCCTGAGAAGATGAAGACTTAGCCACTCGGAGTATCATCTTGGGTCTAGTATCAGTATGATCTTGAGGAGTGGATCGTGTCCTTAAGACCACTCTTGGTCATTCATTTTCAGCATCATAATTTGGCCAGTTGTCATTCTTGGAGCTTTCCATACATATGTATTCAATGGGCTCAAGCATGCTTATAACATTATCAGTGTTAGCGTAAGCATAACTGATTTTAGCGTCATGATTCTTTTTGGCAGCTACCCTTGAGGTCTCACCCTTTTCATATTTAGGTAATGGTTTTTGGAAAGCCTTATGATCAATATTCTTAACAAGGCCATCTGTAACAACTTTGCCAGCTTTGATGAGGTCTTGAATTACATCTTTGAGTTTGAAGCAATTCTCTGTGTTATGTCCTTTACTTCGGTGATAGCTACAAGTATGATCTTCTCTCCACCATGGGGGTCTAATGGGTGGGTTGTAAGGACTTGAGTTGTTTGGCAAGGTAACCAATTTTTTTGCAATTAAGGTTTTTAAAACCACTTCATAAGGTTCGATCATAGGTGTGTAAACACATCACTTCTTTTAAAATTTAGAGCCTTTGTCAAAGGGTTGTGGTTTTGAACCTTCTTGTTGCTTTGCTGCATAGATGGCATTAGAAAGGTTAAATGCAGGTTCCTTAGTCTTAGGAGTGTCCACTACTCTATCATTGACAACATACTTGTTTTTTTTCCAAGGTTTGCCTTTGTCTTTACCGTTTCCATTGTTAACTCTATCCTTGTTTATGGCAATGTCACCTCTTTTGATAGCAACATCCTCAATGCGATATGCACTTTCTACCATGGCGTTGAAGGATGTGAATAACTATTTTCTTAGATCAAAGTATAATTTGGGTACAAGCATATTGACAAAAATGTCAATTTTTTTAGCCTCAGGCACTAGCTGAGGATATCAAGAGTATAAAGATCTCCATCGTTGAAGGTATATTGCAAAATATTCTCTTGGTTTTTGTTTGATGTTGCATAAGTCTAGCACAGTCACAGGATGTTGAATGTTGTATGAATATTGTTGGATGAAGCGTTGTGCAAGTTCGTCAAATGTTTTAAGAGGAGGACTTAATTTTGTGAACCATTCCATAGCTTGTCCTCTTAGACTTCTAGGAAACAAACGCATAAGAAAGGTGTCTTCATGCATAAAGTCCACGCTAATAGCATAGAAATGTCTCACATGGTTGTGAGGGTCACCATTTCCATCGTATTTTTCATACTTAGGAACCTCTGTATCCTTAGGAAATGGCAGCATGTATAGACTCCTATCAAATGGAAGAGTGCAAATTGATTCAACAAATGATGTCTTAGGTGGCTCTTTTGAAGTTTGCAGTTGTGCAAATTGTTTCCTTAGTTCCTATATTTCTTCCCTTAAGATTTCAGCCTCAGTGGGCTCTCTCTTTGGAATAATATGTTCAACATTAAAACCTTTAGGGAGTTTCCATCCCCTAGCTGTCATGTATTGGAAGTATTGGTCTCCATTTTCCTCTAAAGCTCTGAGCATTAGTTTTTGGGCGAAGCCATCTTGTTGAAATTTGATCACGTCTTCACTAGTTACTTCTTCATCACTATCATGATGAGATGGTTTAGGTGAAGGACATGCGCCAGTGGCAGCTCTAGGAGTCCTTGGAGGCGTGTGATTACCATCATTGTTCTCAAAAGGATTTCGAGGACAAGTTCCTTTATATCCTTCATAGCGTGCCTGATTGTCAATTTCAGCTTGTTCATTTTCTCTCTCCATAGCGTATATAGCCTCTAAATTCTTTTGGGTTTCACGTGCTTATTCTTCTAAGCGACGTTTAATTTCATCAAGGTGCACCATAGTGACTATACCACTCGTATCCTCAAGTGTCTCAAAGGGTGTACCAAATGGATTTTCAAAACTATAAAGTGGGTTGTGTTGAACGTTAGTTGTTTGTGTTTGAGAAAATTTGAGATTCTTATCACAATGTTATTTGCGAGGATGTTTGGGTGGTGTTTCCAATTACTTGAAAATGAAAGGCGTGTGGCTACCGTTACCAACTTGATATCTAGTGTGACCGGCATGTAAAGAGTTGTCTTTGTTTAGTAGGACAAGAAAAGGGAGCTGAATTTGAAGCTTTTATGATCAGGACAAGTCACTTGTCAAAATGTGATAGATGGCTTGTCAAACAGTGCTCAAGATCTTACAACATGGGTGACTCAAGCCGAGCGAATGAGCGAGAAGCTCAATAGCGAATAGCTAGAATAAAATTATAGCTAAATTTTGACAAGTGATTCATCAAGACGTTTCAAGACTTACATTCAATGGACTAAACCCATCTTTTCAACCTAGGACAAATTCTTCACACACTGATACGTAGCTAGGATCAAGGGTGACCAGCGTGACGCTCCTTAGACCAAAAAAATCCAATGATAATCTCTGTTTTTGATCCAAAATGACTCTAGGCGATACTTTCTCAAAAGGAGGGTGACATAAGTTCAGCAAACAGTGTCACGTGAAAGAATTTTAGGAACGTTGCGACACATTTTTCTCAGGCGACAGATATTTGACTCGAGTGTGATAGAATCTTAGACACAGTGCGGCAAAATTTACCAAGACATGTGACAGAATTTTTTGAAAAAAAATGTCGTGTGATATTTCTCCTAAAAGCGTGCGATAGAGTGTCAATTTTGTGCAAAAAAAGTCAATTTTTTTGTTTGAAGTTTGTTTCAATTTTTCAATCAGACAGTCATTTTAATCAGATAGCATTTTGTTTTAGTTTGTATCAGTAAACAGCAAGGTTTGCAAATAGTAAGTGTTGTAACATGTCTCAAAACAATTGATCAAGGGTAAAAACAACCTTGTTTTTAATACGCATTTGGGATATCAGAACGGACTTCCTAACAACTTTTTATTGGAATGTTTATATTGTAAGAACGTTAACACTAGTCAAAATATCAAAAACAATAGCTAAGCAATCTACCTTAGAGTCACGGTTCATTACTAACAACTTGGCCCATGCTTGATGCTCCTTCGCCTCACACCAAGTGGTTTTCCATAAGAGATATTGGCTTTGTCATGGAAGTTCCATAAGCACAACCAAGGGAACACATATGGTGAGTGTAAATCTTGGGGTGATTCGACTAGTCCACTAGGATCGATCCTTGCACCAAGAAGTTGAGCGGCTAAAAAGGGTAGTTAGTAACTTAGGGTTTTTAGATCGAGCTTCTATTCATAGTGTTCCTCTTGCTCCCAATTATGGGACACCTCACCTTGCGATGAGTAACCGATCTCGCAATCACAAGAGTACCTTAAGCATTTTTTCCTAGTGATCTCCCTATGGTCGAAATCCCATAAGCGATCACACTAGGTGAAGACAAACACTACGTCTACCAAAGTTTTGTGTCCTTGGTAGCCTTGAGTTTATAGTGGGTTGGAAGAGCTAGGTAATCGGCTTGTCCCCACTTGGGTCGTTCCTCTCAGGTTGTCCGAGAGCAGGCCCTCTAAAGGATTCTAACTACACAAAGTGGATCAACTTTTGAAAGTCAAGATTTTTGGTCACCACAAGGGTGAAGAGCATACTCTCCTATTCCAATCATTTTCTTCCAAACACGCCAGGAAAATTCAGTTACCCCTTGCTTTTGAAACCAAATGGCAAGTCAAGATTTCTGATTCACCACGAGGGTGAAGAGCATACTCTCCTATTACTAAAAGACTCCAATCACAAGTTTTATGTGCCTATAAAAAATGAACAATTATTCAATGCCGCACATGAAAACAAAAATCAAGCAAGTTTGGGTTTTTATGCTTTGGGCAGCCCTGCAAACAATGCTAGTAGCCCTTGCGCATTTGAAGCTTTGACATGCATTCTTTTGTATGCAAGGTTTTAATTTTTTTCTTCACAAAGAGGGTAACCTACAATCACAACTTGTTAGCCCAAAAGTTAGCACGAAATAATCACAAAAACTGTGAATTAAACCTCTGTCAAACAGCCTAGAACTCTACTTAAAAATAACAGTCAGCCAGCTAAGAAGAAATTTGATCAAAACCCTCAAGGAACGAGCAAAGAAAATGTCAGGTGATACTTTTTGCTGAACAAATGTCGCGCGATACTTCATAGTATAGCGGGGTGACAATTTTTGTTCAGGCGATACATTTCCTTTAGCCATGTGACAGACTTTTTCAAAGAGGGCGACAGCATGTAGGCTACAAGTGCGACATTATTTCCAAAGAATGTGTCGCATGACAATACTGTGAACTGTCACGCAATACTGAAAAAATGTCACCAAATACTATGACTATAAAAAAAGAAAAAATGCAGAACAGTAAGAAAAATGCAAATGAAAATAAGAAAATGTAGGGTGAAACATACAGTTCGGCCCCACAGTGGGCACCAAAAATGTACACTTGATTTTTGTCACACTCTAAACCATTCTATCCAAACAATTCCATGAGTTGGAATGCTTAGATGTTGGCTTAGAGCTCCCTATCCATAGAGTGCAAGGAGTTAGTATTTCAGCATGAAGGCTCTCAGCCAAGCCTTAGAAATGTACTTCTTGCTAGTAAACCATGCAATGGTAGGTTATTTGAGACAAGAGCAAGAGTGCAAATATCTTAAAGGAATCCCTCAAGAATGCAATGCAAGAATGGAAACTAAGCTAAGATGATAATGCAAAATGCAGCTATGCTAAGCATGTATGAGATTGTTACAAAACCAAATATTTAAACTATGTGAGATTATTGCAAGAAATCAAAGCTAAACTAAAATGCAACTATGCTAAGAATGCCATATGATCTTATGCTAATATGATGGAATGAGAGAATGAGAAAATAAATGAGAAGTTCTCCACAAAGTTCCCAAGAAACCTGTTAGAAAACCTACAGCATGACAATATTCAAATGAGGGATGGATCCTTTGAGGGGGAAATCTCTCTCCCTTTTAAAGATGTACGGACGGTGGAGATCAAGATGAAGATGGTGGATGATCAATGGTTGAATTCAAAAATAGGAGTGATCAATGTGCACACACAAGTCAACCAATAGAATATAAGTTGACTTGTCATATAAGACAAAAGTCTCACAAGCCTTTTCTTTTAATTGAAAAATAAAAAAGGACTTTGTGTGTGCACTTTAAGTGGGTTAGAAGAATGGGGTCTTTTATTTAATTAAAAGGGGACATGTTATTTTAATAAAATAATGAACTTAGGATAGCATAGTCAAACTATAGGTTATAATCAAATAAATTGATTATTAGCAATTTAGTCTAGGTAAATGATTAAATTAATTTAGCCAAAATGTTGAAAAGGGGGCTAATAGTCTAGATGACCATTTTTAGGTGATTACAATTATATGTAAATACTAGATTCTTTGTGTGATTATTTAGTATATTTAGTTCATTTCTTTTCATTTTGGAAAATCTTTTGTTTTCTCACTATTGTTGGCCTGGACCAGGCAATTTTTGAAGATGGAATCATAGCTCACCTTTTCACTATGACATCTATACGGTTACTTGGAATGTGTGAGATGAATACTTCTACTATAGATACGTAATATCTTGGGCCATAGAAAGCATGTTTATCATTTCTATAGTGATTCCCTATGCAAGCCAAATGAGCATTGTTTGGGATCATAGTGATTGAAATAGCATTGGGTGGGATTGAGTGGATTGGTTGCTTCAATCCAAGTGGATGGAGAGAAGTATATAAGGGTGGAGAATTACTATACCTAATGAGAAGTTCTAGTGACATTTTTTGATGGGGATTTGAACAAACCCTTGTGACTAGTGTTAGTATATTCAAAAAAACCTTAATTTCAAGCTGAAATATAACAACCCCCTGTACGAACAAGTTTGGGAAGTGATACCAGGTGAATCTCAAAGGTTTTCCAAAAGGGTAGTAGGATATGAAGTTTTTTTTTCCACCTTGTGAAGCCATTTTCTAAGTTGTGTTCCAAAAGCTCAGTTTGGAGGCCTAATTCCTTGTAGCCCTATTAGGCCTAGTTTGGAGCAATTTCTTGAAAATGATAGAGATCTCTATGAATTTTTGGTTGATGAGAATTGTATGGGTACCAATTCCCTAGAAACAAATCCCTATCTCCATTGTTAAAAAATTTTATCATTACTAGATCAATTGGTGTGGGTGATCTAGTAAAGCATTAAGGAGGACTGATTGGGATGAAATGATTTTTTCATTGGTGTGGACAAGTTGAAGGAAAGAAGGATTGGAAAGGTGATCCTTCTAGCCTAGGGTTAGTGGAAGAACCCTAATAAGCTAGATAAGTGGCCTAGAGAATATCCTAAAAGAAGGTAGGGTTAGGGAGCAAGATATATTCTTACTTAAACAAGCCTAATAGGATTAGCCCTCCTACTTGGGTTTTTGGACCTTAACTAAAAATTTGTTTAAACAAGGTGGAAAAAAATCATGGATTCAAACATCCTTTTGGAAAACCTAAAGGATTTTGTGGGTCTTAGCTCTCCAAGTTATCTATACACCTAAAAGTAACTTGTATGCCTAAAATCAAGGGTTTCACAATATGAATGACAATCTTGACTAGGATCTAATCATTCTCTTAAAAAAATTGTTTTGAAACTTTATCCCATAGCATAAAAAAGCACCACTCACTCCTCCTCCTTATGCTACTCTTGGTTTGAAGTATCTTTCACATTCAAACCTCCAAAACTTCTTGCAAACGTTGTGATTGTCTAACCAAGTAACTCTTACTTGCCTAGGGCATCACAATAAAAATATATATGCATCCCTTCATAGTCAAACCATTTATATATACAATGTAAACTAGCTCCATTCCCATTTCCCTTAAGGCCATGATGAATCCACAAAAGGAAATCATGGGGAGCCATGTTTTGTGAAAACTATCAAGACTAAACTAGCACATATAGTTTTCACAAAAGATTTTCAAGAACCAAGAAAATGAACTTCTAAAATTTTGGAATCTGAAAAAAAAAAGAATTGTGGAAATATGAACTATGCTAATCCAAAGAAAAAACTCCAAATTCAATTCATTATTGTGAATATGCAAACTAAAACATGTAAAATTGTCAAAACTAGGGCAAAATTCTTAGTTTTTAATGACAAAACTTTTCTCTTATAATCTCCAACCCCTGGAGTGGGCCATTTCCTAGTTTTTATAATTTTACCAAGAGGTTTTAGATATTTATTTCAACTATCAACCACAAATCCACAACATGTTCATTTCTTGCTCAACTATTGTCAAGCGACTTTTCAAAGTTGTTGACAACTTTTGCATTGTTGTTGTTTTTGAAGACCTATCACTTAGAACCTTCCAAGTAGGTCCAACATGTTCTATTTATGATTTATAGGCATGATCTATCCTTTAAAAAATCAATCCACATTTTTTTCACCACTTTTCTCTATTTGACAACTTTGTAAACTTTTTGACATCTTTCTCAATTCTTGCTCCAAATGATATGTAGGATCTCCAATCCATACAATGGGATGTAAAAAATGTTGAATACAATTGATTAATTATGTATTGTCTTTGATGTTACACAAAATGCCATATCATTGTTAGTCAATGTATGTCAAGCTCACTCAAGTAGTCAAGATAGTTTTTTGTGGCTACCAAGCATTCTAGAGTTTTTTTAGTTTAGAAGGTAGTGTCTACTAAGTTCACTCAGGCGTCAAAGGAAAGTCTGTAGAAGATGAGTGTTAACCAAGCTCATTTGGTTAATGAAGGAAATGTTGGATGGAACTGGTGTTAACCAAGATCACTCAGTTATTAAAGGAACTTTTCTAGTATGCAGTGTTCACTGAGTTTCAATTGGTTAACACAGGAAAATCATTTCTGAGTTAGTGTCTACCGAGTAGGGTCAGCTAACGAAGGATTTTCTTTTTTTTGCATATTGAGTTTAATTAACTTATCTATTGGTTCTAGCCAACAAAGAAGATGAATATTAATTATTCTAAGTTATATTTGAGTCAATTTTACAATATGAAAGATATAAATAAAAGGTCAAATTGAGAATTAGAAAGAGTATGTGAAAGTGTGTGAATGCATGGAAGATTTTGAAGATTTAATGATATAGTGAGGAAGCAAATTAGAACGATAAGTAGAATATCCTTATAAAGCTGAAAAGATATGTTTGATCATGAAGGATCAAGTATACAAGCTAGAATTGAGATCTATAGTTAACAATTTAGTTACATCCAAATTAAGTCATGTCATTGTTACTCTCTATCCATTATAGCAATTATCTAAATCTCTTAACAGAGTTGGCTTAATAGGTATGTGTAAATCCTCTAACAAGGTGGTAGTTCTATTGAATTGTCTAAAGACCTCTAACAAGGCCACTCCTAACAAGGTGATTAAATCCTCTAACAAGGTCACACATAACAATGTGTTTAGTAACCTTTAATAGGGTTGGCTCCTAACAGGGCTCACTTTAGAAGAGTGAAAATAGTAACTAGTTGTAATTGGTGGTTTTTCCCAAATTGGGTTTCCACATTAAATTTTGGTGTCAAATGTGTTTTTTCTATTTCTTTTTCTATGTTTGCAACTAATTTAAAGTTATGATAATCATAAAATAACATCTTAAGATTTGTATGCTAAATAATTACTAAGCAATTATAGTATTTACTGAGTTACAACATTTCTTTGTATGTCAAGCATCAGCAGAATCAAGTTTTCATAGAATTGTTTTGTACAGACATTTAAGGGATCTGAGATTTATCTTTGTAGTAACTAATTCACCCCTCCCTTCTCAATTACTCCTCTTATAATTCCAACAATCAGTATCAAAGCTTTTGGTGCTTGTAGAGAAGGCTTCAAGTACCTAAGCTAAAGATCAAGATGTTTTATAGAAGAGAGTTTCCCAAGTTGAACAAAGATAATTTTGTAGCATGGAAAGGATTTATGAGGTTAAATTTGGCCACTATCAATGATTCAAGTTGTAAATATCTTGATCCTAAATACAAGGCTCCCACTAGAACATTAGCAGTTGAAGATATTGTAGGATTTGAGCAAAAGCGCACAACAAATCCATGAAGCCCAAGAAAACCTGCATGCAGAAAACCTATCACGGAGAAGAAAAAGACAAGAAGAGGTAAGGGTTTGATTTAAAAAAATCAGATGAAGAAAATATTATTCAACGGATCTTCATAATGAAAAATACAAAGAGATCAATCCTTATAAAGGAGATCGAAACCCGAAAAGGGTAACCTAAAGCCTAAAAAAGCTAGGTTGCACAATAATTAATAAAATATTAATTATATGCACCTACAAGATAGCTTAAGACATTTAATTAATAAGTAAACACAAATAATTACTCTAACAGATATTGTTGAAAAGAAGAATCATAATATCATGATGATTGATAGTGCATCGGCTCTTAGTTATGCTGAATTTGATGAAGTAAAAGACTACAAACCAACACATGAAATGTGGACCAAACTAAAAAAAATTCATGAAAAAGATGACAATGCAAGGAGAGCCAAGGTAGTAACTCTCAGCGGTCATTTTGATTAGATGAAAATGAGAGAAGATGAAAATATTGCAAAATATGTGGAAAGAATCAAAGCAAGTGTGAGCGCCATCAAAGCATCTGGAGGAGACATTGATGACAAAACATCTGTAAGAAAGGTACTCAAAACTCTTCTTCCTATTTATGCAATTAGAGTATCATCTATTCAAGAAATGAGATGTGATCCAAATAAAAAAATAACTTTAGATTCTGTAGTTGGAAGATTGATAATTTTTGAGTTGGATAACTATGATAACTATGCTCCTAGTTCCAAAAATATTAAGTCTACATTTGAAGCCAAACTCTCACTCAAAGAAAAGAGCAAGAAATCTATTGGAATTTACAAGTGGGAAGATTTACTTTTGGGGGGGGGGGGGATTGAATCAAAAGTAACAATATTTAACCTCTAAAACCTTTTAGCTGAAATCATTCACATGCATCTACTTCGTCTAATAAATAGGAAAGTAAAGACATGCATGAAAATAGACACAAGATTTTGGTAATTCAAAAACCTTCCAAAATGAGAAGGTAAAACTGATGTGGGGATGACACCCACAAAGTATCACTACAGCAATATGTAACTGTTTAAGGTTACAAAGTTTGACCAATTCCAATGGTCTACCCTGTGAAAGTCTTGTCCTATTAAAGACTTTACACCCTATTAAAAGTGACAATTTTAAAGGATTTATGAACACTCAATTGGAATGTTACCATGTTAAAGGATTTAGCGCCTTGTTTAAAGGCTTACAACATGGCTATTAAACCAACCTATCATCATAAGATTTTCATTCCTAATACAACGACTAGAGAGTATTAGAAAGTTTTGCCTAATGACTTGCAATCTTCAATTTTTGATTCTAGATCCTTATTCTAATCTATCTATTTTGATCCTTGCTTGATTTGATATGTCTCTCCTCGAAATTCTAATACTCTATTCTTGATCAACTAAATTCTGCAATGTTATTTTGTTTTTTCTATATCTTTACACCCCTTTGCACTTCGTTAGCATTCTCCCATAAACTCTTACTCATTCGAACAAATAATGGGGTTTCATCCTCCTTTTAAATGCTTCAAAGACTTAGGGTTAGGTATTAATCTATGATCAATATTTATTCTTCTTTTCCCACTCAATTCTTTCACTTTTCCTATTGGTTGCATGCTTTCTCCATTTTTCTTATTGGCTACATGTTGATTACATAGGTAATGCAAACTATTTGATCTTATCTTCAAGATCCTTCAAGATTAATCTTGATTCAGCTCAAAAATGGTTTACATCTGATCTTGTGAAGGCACAAACTCATATGTTGATTCTATGTTACTCAACACTTACTAGTTGTTGATGCTTGGCACATATAGGAATTGTGTCTCACTTGACTCCTGTAGTAATTTTGTTTTGCTCGGCATCTATACTTTGCTCAGCATCTATAGTGACTTGGCATCACTTATCACTTGGCATTTGAACTTTGCTCGGCACCTGAAGTTTACTCGACACCTATTGAATCTCTAGCTTAGCACATACTATAGCTTGACATCTGTATTATACTCGACATCAACTTAAGAATTGGTTAAGTGTGTTAACACTCAATTGTAAAAACCAATTTGAGACCAACAATCTCCCCCTTTGACATGAGTGGAAAAAACACTTAACTTAAGCATTATGAGTCTGACTTTTATGAGTATACTACACATTTTGTTTGGCATATGTACAAAACTTCAAAAGCTTGTTCAAAATTTTGAAGAAGACTATATACCTCAAAAGCTTGTAACTCCCCTTGAGTTGATGTGCCATTTCTATAACAAAAATTCCCTTAAGCTAAATTTGTCTCATGTTGATGTGTTTGATACTCTTTGCCTTATCTGTACTCTATATCTACTTTGTTTATACTCCCCATTTGTTTTTTCTCTGTGTCTGCTCCCCCTTTCACACATCCTGCAATTTTTGCATCCTTTTTGTTGTAAGTCCTTATTACTTCCTCAAAATTGTGATTATCTCCCCCTTTTGGTATTTCTCCCTTTATTTAAACATCCATTCTTATTATCTCCTATCTTTATTATGTCTTCCTCTTTACATGAATATCTCCGCCTTTGGATATTCTTTATTACCTCCATCAAAAAATGTATTATCTCCCCCTTTTTTATTATATGCATAATGTTTATATCTCCCCCTTTTTGACACTTATGTCAAAGAGTTCTAAGAATGAATAGAATATTTAGCCAAAAAAAATTTATTTACCTCCATTATCATCTTCAAAGAAGCATCCCAATTGTCTAAGGCAATTTCCAATGCTTTGAAATGGATGGTTGTCTCTGCTGCAAGATATACAAGGCCTTCTAAGGTGGAAAGATTAGGGTCTTTCTTCAAAACATTTTTTGCATAGGCCACTTCCTCATGTAGTACTTCCAAATGTGGGGTAATAGCAGATTGTATCTGTATTAATTTGGCCTTAACATTGGCCTCTTTTGTTGTCAATATAGCTAATTCCTTCTAAGTGTGAAGCATTGTTGCAAAATGCTTCTCACTTTGAGCTAGATCTTTAGGAAGTTGTGTGCTAGATATCTTAGGATTCCTCTCTAAGCTCAGTATTCTCTGGCTAGTTTCTTGTTTAAAATATGATGAATCACACAATTTGGAGTATAATGAGAATATGTTCTCAAGTACTATTTTAACTTTCTTAACATTTTTAGCCAGTTCAACCTGTGATAGTGCTATTTCACTGGATATCTTCTTGTTAACTTTCATTTGAAATTTCTTTTTAGACCATTCTAATAAGTTGACATTATTATCAAGGTCTTCTTTTTGTACTTGGTCCACTATGTTGGAAAATTGCTCCATGATGGGTTTTGTTTCATCAGGTACAGGCAAGTTGAATGCATCAAGGAATATGTTTTTGATTTCTACTAATGCTTTCTTTTATCTATACTCATTTGTGAGTATCTCCTACTTCTTCTTTCTCTCAAGTGCCTGTTTCACTTCATTTATCTATGCCAAATTCATTGTTTTGTAGTCATAACTAGGTATGATTATTTCCTCATCAAGTGTAGGGTCTCCATAGTGAAGTACCCTTGCTACCTTGGTGGAGATCAAGCCTAGTGCTAAGATTTGTAGTGGT
Source organism: Cupressus sempervirens (assembly GCA_028749045.1). Classification (NCBI taxonomy): domain Eukaryota; kingdom Viridiplantae; phylum Streptophyta; class Pinopsida; order Cupressales; family Cupressaceae; genus Cupressus; species Cupressus sempervirens. The sequence goes on along the minus strand of CM053791.1, from coordinate 398,497,379 downwards.
ACTACATTAGTGCTCAGCTGCTTGGTACGAGTCCCCGTAGTAGGAAAATTTACCAATGTTTTTCTTGCCTCTTGCTCTCTTTCCTTGGGGGTTTTATCCTCTTTCTTGTCTTCTTCTCTTCTACCCTAATCAATAACAATGATTTCTAGAGGTGCACCTTGGCTTTGTGTTGTAGGAACATCTTGTCTTGTCTACTTCTTTGTTGATTCCTCAGTAGTTGTTGTTCCTATTATTGTGGGATCAACCTTAGCAATTGTGTCTTGTGTTGCTTGCTCTTTTGGTTGATCATTTGTAGTTGTGGGAGGTTGTGAAGGTGATTCTTGTGTGTTCACCTTCTCCTTGATAATTTCTACTACAGCTTTTTGCAACTCTTCTACACTCACCAAAATAGGATTTGTCCACAATTGTGATTGCAATGTTATTTGGTGAAGGATCTTTTTGAGATCCTCTGTAGTTAATGGATTGATGTTTTGACCTAAGGTGTCAGGAACATCCTTTACATTTATAGTTTCTATAGGTGTTGTATGTGGAGGACTTGGTGGTGGAAATTGGGTGTCTTGGACACTCTGTTATGGCTATTGCTCCTCAATTGTTGCCTGATCACTTTTATGTGTCTCTTTCTCCACTATTACCTCTTCTTTCTCTTTCTCTCCTTCGTCCACCTCTTCATTTTCCTCTTCCTCTTTGCAATCTATTCCCTCAAATGGATCTTCTTGCCTTTCCTTGATTGTTGTCAACCCATAAATCAATTTACACATTTGAATGGGTTTCTTCATGACATCCTCTATTTTATTCTATAAAATATTGAAGGCTCTATATTTGGGTGCAAATTTGCTCCCATGTTTCTTACTAGCCTTACTTATTTGACCTTTAGTTAGGTTAGGAATCACACAAGACAATGTTGACTCCCTTATTTCCTTTTCCATATTTAAGTAGTAATGCAATTTATTTTCTACAATGGAGCTTAGCTCCTTAGGCATAGAATTGTCTAGTTCAAGTGGGGTAGTCTTGAACTTGACCATCATAGTGTAGATAGACTCTTCCACTATTTTTTTCCTTCTCAACTCAACTTATTAAAATCAATGGTCTTTAAACCTATTAAATGTGAATTATCTCTAATTTTATCACAAACATTTTTCAAATTAGATTTGGTGGAATATCTTACCAATTTGAATTGATCATTGTCAGATTCTATCTTTTCTTCATCTGACTTAGGGGGTGCAACATATTTTTTTCTTTTCTTTTGTTTTGTAGGCCCTCCTTGCTCTATGGCTTTTTGTTTCCCCTGTTCCTTTCCCACTTTTGTTGTTGCTATTAACTTCATAATGGTTTTTGATGCTTGAGTGTCAATACACTTACCTACTTTCTCTATTGGAGCCGAGTACACCATGAATGCCAAGCAACAACATGAGCCGAGTTAGGAAAGACTTCAGCTGTCAAGTGATCTTCATGTGCTAAGTAGCTTCATATGCCAATAGAGTAAAGATCAAGTGTCGAATAACTTTAAGTGTTGAGTAGAATAAAGTACCAAGCAGAATAAAGTGTCAAGTGATGTTCAAGTGCCGAGTCATAGATGATGTCGAGCAAACAGTAGGTGCTGAGTAATATCAAGTGTCAAGTTATTCAAAGTGTCGAGTAACACAAGGTGTCGAGTGATACAATTTTGTTTAGGTGCCAAGTTATCTAGGAAACAGCATGTGTCGAGCATCAAGTAATGCTTCAGGAGTCGAGTAACTCAAAATATCAGCATAAGAGTTTGTAATTGCACAAACTATGATGCAAATAGTTTTTGTAGCTGACATAAGGTAAATCTCGAAGGATTAAATGATAAGATCAAATCTTTTATCTTTCCTATGCAATCTACATGCAACCAATAAGAAAAATGATGAAGGCATGCAACCAATGAAAGAAGTGCAAACAATGAGCGAAAAATAGAGATTGAATATGGATAGTAGATCCATACCTAACCCTAAATCCTCAAATGTCTTTATAAGGAAGATGAAATTTCATTGTAAAATATACAAGTGGATATACAAGGGTGTATAAGGAAATCTACTTTTAGAACAAGGGTTATCAGATCACAAAGGATCAAGATCAGAGAAACCAGAACAAGTGCCTACATTCAGCAATCAAGGATTGTAATCTATCAAGTTCATTGTACCTAATACTTTCTAGCAATTGTATAAGAATGAAAATCCTATGGTGATAGGTTAGCTTAACAGCTATTTCATAGATCCTTTAAATAGGTGATTAAATCCTTTAACAAGGTGACACTTCATGTAAAGTTTTTGTAAATCCTCTAACCAGGTCACTATTGACATAGTGTAAATCCTTTAACAGGGCAGGCCTTTAACAGGACAGACCATCAAAAGTGGTTGAACAATATTGCTGCAGTAATTTTTTTGGGTATCATCCCCACCCCAATTTTACCTTCTTATTCCTGGAGGGTTTCTGGGTTACCAAATTTTAGTGTTATGTGTTGTTGATGCATGTCTTAGTTTCATGTTTACTTGATGAATCTACATGCATGCAATTTACTTCCACCTAAAAGTTTTATTGGTTAAAATGTGATACTTCTGATTCACCACCCTCTCATAAGTATTATTCCTATTTGAATATTCCAACAATTGGTATCAGAGAAACCAGGTTCTCACAAAGAAAATTTTGACAGCTTGGAGATAAAGATCTAAAGATGGAAGTCTTCAAACTTGGAAAGATAATTAAAAACCAGGTGATTGATGTGCATCTCGCTCTACAAAAAGTAGAAGAAGCAAGAGTGGAATTAAGAAAATATTTAAAGAGAAAAAAGGAGATAGCCATAGCTGAAAATGATATACACTACAAGGAGATTGATACCACACAAGTGTTTGCGAATGGAGACACTAAAGAATTTGATGCAGCAATAGCATAACTAATGGAGAAAAACAAAATTCAAGCAGAGGAGATAAGATCTCTCAAGATGGAACATGAATCACAGGCCATAATGATATGTGAAATTACTGAATAAAAGAAAAGAGCAGTTAAGGATAAAGTCATGATGGAAAATGACAAAAGAAATCTTGCAAACAGACTTGAAGAAAAATGTACTGAATTGACAAGGATCTCAAACATGCAGATGGATACACTTGCCCAAATGATGAACCTTCATCATGAACTCAATGTGAAAGATATTGAGATCTCTACTTTGAAGATGCAGAATGAACAAATACAGAATGAATTGAATAGAGAAAAAGAGGTAGTAGAGAATCTCAACAAGTCAAGTGAAGCCATCAAGTATTTTGAACAATTGATGAAATTCCCAAGATCCGCCCATGATACATCAGGACTTGGATACAACAGTACTGAAGTTGGAGAATCATCAAAGAGTGTTGAACAAAGAAGTGACAAAGGTAAGGATTCAAAACCCACTTGTCATTACTGTAATAAGAAGGGGCATACAGCTAATGTCTGCAGGAGTAGAAGATTCAATCAAGAAAACACACCCAAAAGTAAGAACTTCTGTCACAAGTACAACATGCAAGGACATATGACACAAGATTGTAGATCCAATGTCACAAGGACTCAGAGATTTGATGGACGCTGTTATAATTGCAAAAAGTATGGACATAGGGCATTTGAATGCAGATCAAAACCTATGTGGACATCAAATCAACTAGCAAAATCAAAAGGGAATGGAAGTCATTTTCATTGGGATTACAACACTAGGTATAGTTTTCATTATTGTCAAGAATGTGGACATATGCCCTAGAACTGCATAAGAACACATTTCAAAGGGAACTAAAAGAGATGGTTGAACCAAACCACATGTTTTAGTTGTCTAAAAACTGGTCATACTAGCAGAAACTGTCCTACAAGATCAAAGGCACCCAAGATTGGAGAAAATAAGGGCAAAGAAAAGATTGATGTCAAAAATATAACAAGGCAAATGAATAAAACTTGGAAAAAGAAAGATGAATGAAACACATCAAGTGGAGAGATCACTTCACCCAATGGGTCAAGTGATCACACTTCATCAAACTAAGCATGAGAAGTATACGGGACTGATATACAAAGCTATATTACACATCAGTTCCAAGACAAAGAAGCTATGCAAAGTATAAATCTGCATGAGACAAGATGTCAACACAAAATCTAAATGATGTTGTCAAGCTATCTTTATATGCCGAGTTAAACTCCAACACATGTCGAGCTCCTAACAGCGACTGAGTTTATAACTGATGCCGAGTTAGGTCAAAAAAATTTAGAGGCCGAGTTGGCAGTTGAGCATTTAATGCAATGAAAATAGGTTATATTATCGAAATTTTAATCAGTTTTACTCATCATGATCAAGAAGCAAAGAAAAGAAAAAGAGCAGAGTAACTTCACAACAAAGAATCTAGCATTTCAAGTAGATTGCAACCTCTCCCAATGTATTTTCATCGATCTTGAGGTATTTTTCATTTGTGTCAAGCTACGCAATTTTATATTTCATAAAAAGGAAACCCTAGTTTGCATAAATGGCATCAAGTTCCAAGAAAACTGAGAACAAAGAGTCATTTGAAGTTTAGTTAGTGTCCATTGAGGTCAAGCAAACTGATTTTTGTCCCATACCTAAAGTAGCATACAAAAATGACCCAACCAGAGCTCTCTCCCAAATACCCCCAAAAGTCGTAATGGTTCAAAACATTAGGAAATGCTACAATTGTAAGATAGGTGCCCTAGGAGATATGGAAATAGGGCAAGCCTATGAGAAATTGTGCGTAGATGGAGTCTTAAGAGATGAATTCAAAATTGTTGAAAGAAAGGGTTTGACCCGAGTTTTGAGCTTTCCCACCATATTCAAGACAGAATGGGTTAGACTTGTGCTGAGAAAAATTCATGGTGGTAGTCTGTGGTTAGAAGATATTCCCATCAAGTTAACCAAAGAAATCATACATAGAGTAACAGGGTACCCAGACCTAGATCAGTTCAAAACCTTGAGGAGTGAATTGAAGGAGGTTATTGAAAAGAATACTGGTGCTCAGTAGAATAAGAGAGGAATGACAATTCACACCATACAAGATCCTCTAATTGAATTTGATGTTAGAGTCATCGCCCATAAGTTCTACCAATCTAGTAGACTCAACAGTGTACCATGTATTGCAGTAGATGTAGGCTACAAATTGGTGAAAAAGGATCATACTTATGATCTCGCAGAACTGCAACTACAACATATTAATGAAAACCTAGCTGCCATAAGAAGGACAAAGGGCACTCAATGCAAATTTGGAGCAATTCTAGTTTGTATATTCTTCTATGTTCAAAATGAATTTCCCTCTTTTGGCAAAGTGACATGGAGGAATGATAGAACAATCATTGCCCAAATCAATGAATATATAGAACAAATGGGAGAAATTTTGGATACCCTGATGACAAGCTATTTTGAAGATTTCAAGAAATCCATGAAACAAAGGATGAGAATACCAGTTACTTTAGTAGAAGAACATGTTAATGATATATGTTTCTTGGTTGATATTGACTTCACATACATCCAAGTAGCAATTCCAAGAGTGGGATGGCTAAGGCCATTTGGATATGAAATCAATGTTGATGAGGCATCTGCAGCAATAATTGCATTATTGGTAGAAGAAACAGATAAAAGTGCTCCACATTTTGGCACTTATGATGTAGTAAGGTCAAAAATAAACATGGAATTAAAGACTGCTTCCACATTAAAGAAGAAAGACAAATTGTTAAAGAAGATTAAGAAGAAATTTGGTGAAGAAATTGAGGCTGGAGTAGAAGAAGAAGATGATGACAATGATGATGAAGATGAGCAAGAACAAGGCCCCATGGAACTAAATCAAGGACTAGGTGAATACAAGGAGGAAGGTGCAGAAGACAAAGAAGCCAAGGAAGCACCAACTAAAGCTAAGTCAAAGAAAAGAAAGGCAACAGAATAGTCTCCATCTCAGCAAAAACCAAAGAAATCTACCATGTCATCACCTCAAAAGCCTACAACATGAGCTGCAACAAGGGCCTCCTCTCAAAAGGCTAAAGAGGAAGTTACAAAGAAGAAACAAAGCAAAGAAACAGAGGAAGAGCCAAGGAAAAGAAGAAGATATGTGGCTCAACCTGATACTGATGAAGAAGATCAATCTGAAAAGGTAAGCCATTCTTTAGTTGATATTTTATGTAAAAAGATTGGAAATGGTGATTTAAGAAACTTAAATAAAGTTGATTTCAATAATTTTACCAAAGAAGAACAAAATAGGATAGAAGAAACAGTCTATGGAATGATGGCATAGTTCAAGTACACTCCACTTGAACTAGATGGACAATTGCCAAAAGAACTATCTAAAATTGTAGAAGATAGATGGTATTTTTGTTTGAAAATGGAGAAGGAGATGAGGGAATCAACCCTAGCAAGTGTATTGCTGAATTTGACTAAGGAACAAGTAACGAAAGCAGTCAAAAGGCATAATAATAGGTTTACACCTAAATACAGGGCATTCTTCATACTCCAAAACAAGATGGAAGAAATTGTTCAAAGAACAATGAAATCATGGAAGAACTTGTACAAGAAGATTGAAGATGTTCTTGAAGAAGAATACAAGGAAGAAGCTACTGCTCCACTAGAAGACAGGAGAAAAAGGAGAGAAGAGAAGACAGTAGAGAAGGGAGAAGAAGCAAAGAAAGTAGAAGAAGAAAAGAAAGTAGAAGAAGAAAAGAAGGAAGAAGAAAAGAAAGATGGAGAGGATGAAGAGACACAAAAATAAGATATAACGGCAAAAGCTGAGCAAGAGCAGCAACCAGATTAGAGTGTGCAAGACACACAATTGCCACCCCCTAGCCCTCCTCAAATATCCATCACACCTGCAGAAACTGTAACTATTATTGATGTTCCTGATACTTTTGGTCAGAATATAAATCCATTAACTGCAGAAGATCTCAAAAGAATCCTTGACCAATCTACACAACAAGCATTATTATGTGCAGATCCAGTATTGGTCAGTATGGATGAATTGCAAAAACTAGTAGAAAGCATAGTGAGAGATAAGGTGAATCCACAAGAACCACCTTCCATCATCTCTACAGCTACTAGTAGTCAACTTCAAATGCCAACAGTTATCTCAACAGGCATAGTTGATACTACAATATAGAAGCCGAGTGCAGTTGTAGAAGAAGGAACAGAACAAACAGGACAAACAGGACAAATAGGACAAACTATTACATCTGATCCTATAGCAAAAACACAAGGTGCACTTCCTAAGATTACCATAATTGATCAAGATAGAAGACAGTAGGAGGAGGAAACAGTGGAAACCCCTAAAGAGTAGGAGGCAATACAAACATTGATAAATTTTCCTACCTCGGGAACTCCTTCACATCAGCCATTACAAATATTTGTACCAACATCTAGTACTACAAAAGTTGCAAGGGTACTTCACTATAGAAACCCTAAATTAGATGAGGAGATAGTCATACCATGCTATGACTCAAAAAATATAACCATTGATCAAATAAATGAGGTGCAGGAAGCACTGAATAGGAGAAAAAGACAAGAGATTCTCAAGGAGTATAAAAAAAAGCAAACACTACATGAGATTAAGGACATCTTTATGGATGCCTTCAGTTTGCAATCACCAGATGAGTCAAAGCATATCATGGAGCAATTGATAGATATTGTTGACCAGGTGACAAATGAAGACCAAGAGACAAATGCAAAACTTATGAAATGGTCTCAAAGAAAATTCCAGGGAAAAGTAAATAAGCGAATATCAAATCAAATTGCACTTTCCCAGGTTGAATTGGTAAAGGTAATTGACAAAGTAAAAAAGGTACTTGAGAATATATTCTCATTGTACAAAAAGTTGTGTGACTTTTCATACTTCATACAGGAGACTAGCCAAAAGACAATGAGCTTGGAAAGAAATTTAAATATTTCTAGCATGCAACTACCTAAAGATCTAGCTCAAAGTGAGAAGCATTTTACCTAGACGCTTCACATTCAAAAGGAAATAGTTGTGTTAACAGCAGAAGAGGCCAATATCAAGGAAAAATTGATACAGCTCCAGTCCTCCATTACCCCACATTTAGAAATACTCCATAAAGAGCAAGTCTATGCTGAAACTATTCTCAAGAAAGACCCTAATCTTTCTACATCAAATGGACTTATTCATCTTGCTGCAGAGATTTCCATCCAGCATAAGTCACTAGAAATTGCTTTAAACAATTGGGATGCAGCTCTCAGGATGATTATGGAGGTAAACAACACTTTTTTGGCTAAATATGGTCTTAACCCTTAAACATTCTTTGACATAAGTGTCAAAAAGGGGGAGAAGAAAAAGAGATATAATAGAGGGAGATACAGATATTATGAAGATGAATTAATGGTGGAGAAAAGATAAAAGTAGAAGCATGATATACAGATAATGGCACAATCAACTCAGGGGGAGTTACAAAATTTTTGAGGTATATATTGTAAGTTACAAATTTTGATCAAGTTTTCTTTAAACTCTGTAAATACCAAACAGATTAGTAAATGTACTCATAAGGTCAGTTAAGTGTTGTTGTCACTCATGTCAAAGGGGGAGATTGTTAACTTCATAATGGTTTTTGATGCTTGAGTGCCAATACACTTACCTACTTTCTCTATTGGAGCCGAGTACACCATGAATGCCAAGCCACAACATGAACCGAGTTAGGAAAGACTTCAGGTGTTGAGTGATCTTCATGTGCCAAGTAGCTTTCAGATGCCGAGTAAAGATCAAGTGTCGAATAACTTTAAGTGACGAGCAGAATAAAGTATCGAGCAAAATAAAGTGTCGAGTGATGTTCAAGTGTCAAGTAATAGATGATGCTGAGCAAAGAGTAGGTGCCGAGTTATTCAAATTTTTGAGTAACACAAGGTGCCGAGCGATACAATTTTGTTTAGGTGCTGAGTTATCAAGGAAACAGCATGTGCTGAGCATCAAGTAATGCTTTAGGAGCCGAGTAACTTAGAATATCAGCATAAGAGTTTGTAATTGCACAAACTATGATGCAAATAGTTTTTGTAGCCGACATAAGGTAAATCTTGAAGGATTAAATGATAAGATCAAATCTTTTATCTTTCCTATGCAATCTACATGCAGCCAATAAGAAAAATGATGAAGGCATGCAACCAATGGAAGAAGTGCAAACAATTAGCAAAAAATAGAGATTGAATATGGATCGTAGATCCATACCTAACCCTAAATCCTCAAATGTCTTTATAAGAAAGATGAAACTTCATTGTAAAATATATGAGCGGATATACAAGGGTGTATAAGGAAATCTACTTTTAGAACAAGGTTTATCAGATCACAAAGGATCAAGATCAGAGAAACCAGAACAAGTGCCTGCATTCAGCAATCAAGGATTGTAATCTATCAGGTTCACTGTACCTAATACTTTCTAGCAATTGTATTAGAATGAAAATCCTATGGTGATAGGTTAGCTTAATAGCTATTTTGTAGATCCTTTAAATAGGTGATTAAATCCTTTAACAAGGTGACACTTCATGTAAATTTTTTGTAAATCCTCTAACTAGGTCACTATTGGCACAGTGTAAAGCCTTTAATAGGGCAGACCATCAAAAGTGGTTGAACAATATTGCTGCAGTAATTTTTGTGGGTATCATCCCCACCCCAGTTTTACCTTCTTATTCCTGGAGGGTCTCTAGGTTACCAAATTTCAATGTTATGTGTTGTTGATGCATGTCTTAGTTTCATGTTTACTTGATGAATCTACATGCATGCAATTTACTTCCACCTAAAAGTTTTATTGGTTAAAATGTGATACTTCTGATTCACCCCCCCCCCCCTCATAAGTATTATTCCTATTTGAATATTCCAACACTTGCCCATGTATCTTCCCTTGTAGTTGGCTTGGCTAGGCTCGGGTTAGCTACTTTCTTCTTTCCTTTGGGCTATGCAACTGGTTGTTTCTGTGCTTTTCTTTTTTAGGCTCTAGCTTTGGTGCTTCCTACTTAGCACCTTATTCTTCCTCTACATCCTCACCCATGCATTGGGTCAATGCAAGTGTCTCCTATCCTTGTTCTTCTTTATCATCTTTAGCTTCTTCATCATCTTCTTCTTTTGCAGTGCCCTCACCAAATTTTTCTTTAAATTTCTTTACAAGTTTATCCTTTTTCTCAATGTGGAGGTAGTCTTCAATTCCATATCCACCTTTGATCTCACCACATCATAAGTACTAAAATGTGGTGCACCCTTGTCCACTTCCTCAACTAATAATGCAGTTATAGCTACAAATGCCTCATCTATATTTATTTCATAGCCAAGAGGTCTTAATCATCTAACTCTTGGTATGGCTTCTTCTATATAAGTATAATCAACATCTAAAAGAAAGCATACATAATTTACATGATTTTCTACTAATGAAACTAGTATTCTTAACCTCTATTTCATGGTCTTCTTGAAATCTTCAAAATATCTAGTCATTAATGTCTCAAAATTAACTCCCATATATTCATTAACTTGAGCTATTATAGACCTCTTTTTTTTTCAAACAACTTTACCAAAAGATGGAAATTCATTTTGTACATAGATAAATATGTAAATCAAATTTACACCAAACTTGCACTATGCTCCCTTAGTTCTCCTTATTGCTACTAAGTTCTCATTGATTTGTTGCAATTGCAGTTCTGCAAGATCATAAGTATGATTCTTTTTCACCAGGTTGTAACCCACATCCACTACAATGCAAGGTATATTGTTAAGTATACTGGATTGATAAAATTTATGTGCAATAACCCTAATAGAAAAGTCAGCAAGAGGGTCTTGGATAATGTATATTGTCATTCCTTTATTGTTCCATTCAGCACTAATGTCCTTTTCAATTGCTTCCTTAGAATCACTTCTAAGGGTTTTTGGCTGGTCTAGGGTTGGAGACCCTATTACTCTATGTACAATATTTTTTGTTATTTTTACTAGACCATCCTCCAACCATAAACTTCCATCATGAATCCTGCTAAGCACTATCCTAATCCATTTAGTTTTAAAAATCGTAAGGAATTTTAGGGCACGTGTCAAGCCCTTCTTCTCAACAATTTGGTACTCTTCTTTCAATACTCCATTTACACAATCTCTCATAGGCTTACATCTCCTATGGCTCCAATTTTGTAGTTGTAATATCTTCTAACATCTTGGACCATAATCACTTTAGGATGTATAATAGATAGGGCTCCAGTTGTATCATTTTTGTATGCTACTTCTAGGATTGGCTAAAAATCTGGTTGTTTCACTTTTTTTGACACTAGTTGAACCTCAAATGGCTCTTTCTACTGTGGTTTCCTAGAACTAGAGGCCATATGTTCCAGCTAGGGTTTTAACATGAAGAAATTTAAAAGTGTGTAGCTTAGCACAAATGTAAATACCTTGAATTTGATGAAACTTTGTTGAATCGCTATTGAAATCGACTTAAATGTTGGATTCGCTACATTGAAGTCATTCTACACTCTTCTTCATCTTTTCACTTCATTCATGATGATGAAAAATGATTCAAAATGTGATAATATACCCTATTTTCATAGTATTTAATGCTTAGTGCATTTACAGCTATCCACTCGACATCCATAGAAGTATCCCTCACTCAGCTTCAACTAAATTTTCTTCTTTACTCAGCTTTCATTACCAACTTGACTACAATTAATCATTTGACTTCTACTAATTTTGGCTATCAACTCAGCATGCACTGGGATTTTACTCAACATCTGAGGGGAACTTTTCTAATTTGGCAACACTTATGAAATCTTGAACTTTTAACTTTGCATCTCTATTCTTACTTATCTCTTCTTTTCAGTACTTTCTTGTTTAGGAACTGATGTGTGATAAAGCTTTGTAAACCAGTCCCTCATTCCTTCTTGTACTTAGTTTGATGAAGTGTGACCACTTGACCTTTTAGGTGAAGTGATCCCTTCATTTGATGTGCTACTCCATCTTTCTTCTTCCATGTCTTCTTCATTTCTCCTCTGATGTATTCAATATCCACCTTCTCTTTTCCTTTTTTGATCTCTGAGTTGGGTGCCTTTGACATTGTTGGGCAATTCTTGCTGATATGACCAATCTTCAAACAATTGAAACATATGGTTTGACTTAACCATCTGTTGTAGTTTCCACTGAAATGTTTTCCTATAAAATTTTTAGGAATGTGTCCATATTCTTGATAGTAATGGCTTCTACACCTAGTGTTGTAGTCCCAATTGTAGTGATGTCCATGATTATTTCCCCTTGCTCATTGATTAGGTTTCCTCATAGGCTTTGATCTACATTCAAAAGCTCTATGTTTGTACTTCTTACAATTCTAGTAGTGACCTTCAAACCTTGGTGTTCAAATAGTCATGTGCTTGATGTCCTTGTTTGTTGCACTTATGATAGTGACCCTCATTCTTAGGTTTGTCATGTTGATGGGCATTCTTGTTCTTGCATACATTAGAGGTATGTCCTTTTTTACCATAGAAATGACAAGTAGGTTTAGTGTTCTTACCTTTGTTACTTCTTTCTTCTATAGTCTTGGATGACTCTCCTTTTTCAGTCCTAGTGTAACCTAATCTTGAAGTATTACTGCTAACCCTTCATGATTTCAGTAGCTGCTCAAAGTACTTGATGGCCTCATTTGGTTTGTTAAAGCTCTCTACAATCTCCTTCTCTCTTTTCAGGTCATTTTTCAATTGTTCATTTTTCATCTTCAGTGTAGAGATCTCAATGTCCTTGACATTCAATTCATGATATGCATTCATCATCTGGCTTAGGTTGTCTAGCTACATGTTTGAAATTCTTGCAAGCTCAATTGACTTTTCTTTCAATCCGTTGGCAACATTTCTCTTGTCATCTTCTAGCATAGCCTTATCTTCAATGGCTCTTTTCTTCTATTTAGTCACTCCGCAAAGAATCATGGCTTGTGATTCTTATTCAATCTTGAGAGTTCTGATCTCTTCTATTTGGGCCCTATTCTTCTCCATTAGGTCTTCTATTGTTGCATCAAACTCTTTGGAATCTCCATTTGAAAACAATTTTGAGGTGTCAATCTCATTGTATTATTATCATTCTCAACTGTGGCAATCTCTCTTCTTCTCTTTAAGGATTTTCTCAGTTCTTCTCTAGCTTCTTCCAAAGTGTGTAGAGAAAGTTGTACATCAATTGCCTGATTCTCTATGATCTTCCCAAATTTTTAGACTTCCATTTCCAGATCTTTTCTCCAAGCTATAAGGCTCCTCCTTGAGAGAACTTGGCTCTGCTACCAATTGTTGGAATTTACAAGTGGGAAGATTTACTTCTAAGAGGGGGGGGTGAATTAGAAGTAACAATATTTAACCTCTAAAACCTTTTGGCTGAAATCATTCACATGCATCTAATTCATCTAATAAATAGGAAAGTAAAGACATGCGTAAAAATAGATAACACAAGATTTTGGTAACCCAGAAACCCTCCAAAATGAGAAGGTATAACTAGGGTGGGGATGACACCCACAAAGTATCACCACAGCAATATGTAACTATTTAAGGTTACAAAATTTGACCACTTTCAATGGTTTGCCCTATGAAAGGTCTATCTTATTAAAGACTTTACACCCTATTGAAAGTGACCTAGTTAAAGGATTTGCAAACACTCACTTGGAATGTTACCCTATTAAAGGATTTAGCACCTTGTTTAAAGGCTTACAACATGGCTATTAAACCAACCTATCATCATTGGATTGTCATTCCTAATACAATGGCTAGAGAGTATTAGAAAGTCATGACCTAATGACTTGCAATCTTCAATTGCTAATTTTAGATCCTTGTTCTACTCTATCTGTTCTGATCCTTTCTTGATCTAATATGTCTCTCCTCAAAATTTTGATACTCTATTCTCTATTCTTGATCAACTAAATTCTGTAATGTTGTTCTACTTTTTCTAAGTCTTTACACCCCTCTAAATTTTGCTAACATTCTTCCATAAACTCTTACTCATTCACACAAATAATGGGGTTTCATCCTCCTTTTAAAGGCTTTGACGACTCAAGTTTAGGTATGAATCTATGATCAATATTCATTCTTCTTTTCCCACTCAATTCTTTCACTTTTCCTATTGGTTGCATGCTTTCTCCATTTTTCTTATTGGTTGCATGCTAATTACATAGGTAATGCAAAAGATTCAATCTTATCTTCAAGGTCCTTCAAGATTCATCCTAAGTCACCTCAAAATTAATTTACATCTGAGTTTGTGAAGGCACAAACTCATATGTTGATTATGTGTTACTCAGCACTTACTAGTTGCTAATGCTTAGCACATATAGGAATTTTGTCTCACTCAGCTCCTGTAGTAATTATATTTCACTTGGCATCTATACTTTGCTCAACACCTATAGTAACTTGGCATCACTTATCACTCAACACTTGAACTTTGCTAAGCACCTGAAGTTTACTCGGCACCTATTGAATATCTAGCTTGGCACATACTATAGCTCAGCATCTGTATTATACTTCACATCAACTTAAGAAAGTTCTGACAATGATCTTGAAGTTCTTGAAGCCCTACTTCAAAAAACTATTCTAAAGGTAGAGGAAAGTACAAAGGTGAAGTTACTTTAATTTACTTTTCTTGTGAAGAAGTTGGTCACATTGTTGCAAGGTGTCCGAACAAAGAAAACAAAGATGACAAGAAAAGCAATAAGCACAAAGGCAAGAAGGATTTCAAGAACCACAACAACTGTAAAACTATATTAATTTGATTGCTTCTTAAGCTTATGTAAAATTGTATTAATTTGATGGATATCTAAATGTTGCATTGCATGGAAATTACTATTGTCTGCATATGCATGAGGTTATTGATGGTATATTCTTTGATGTGTGTGAGTGTGTTCTCTAAGATTGCTAGGATGATGTATTCCTTAGCATTGTGTGGTGATTTATCTCTCTTGTGTGACTGTACTTAGTCATCACCTGTAATGTGATTTGTTTGATGCCTTATTTTATTTGGCTGGAGGTACTTTCCTCATTTTGTTGGGCTAGCATTGGTTTTTAGTATTTTCCTCTCTTGGAGTAGTCATCAAATTTTATCTATCACTCTCTTTGTGACAGTTGTCACATTTGACTTATTGTTGAAATGAGTTCTTTTTGGTACTTACTATTGGAATTGATAATTCCCCCATTTGGGATTTTTGTTTTGTTTTCTGATGACTATTCTGGATGTGTTTTACTACTGCCCAATTGTGTGTTGTGACTCTATCATGTTCATCTCGAACCTCTGGTAGTACGTACAAGGGATAATATCACAGAGAACATGCTAGTGTGCGTGTAGTAAATGTAAAGTTGTTAATGTAATTGAATGGTTTAAAAGATGAGTAAATGGAATGTTATTTTTGAAAGAAATTGAAAGTTATGTATTTGTTTTATGGTAAGTGACCCTTGAACCCTTGCTTTGAAAACCTTTTAGTTTCATTGTGCATCAGTGCTTATATTATGTTTAATTAATGAAATTATGGGAGATAAGTAATGATGGTTTTGATGTTTCAATTACCTTTCATTTATTGTCTTATGTTGTTTGGGCATGTGTGCTTTTGTGTTGATTTGGACGTTTTGGTCGTCGCTTGTCTTGGTGGCCAAGACTATTGTTTTTGTCCTTGTGGTTTTGTTTTGAGTGGTGACTCAATTCATAGGTCTTGGGTCTCTTTTAGCTTCTTCTTGTTGTTTTCCTTGTCATTATCTTTTTGGCACTTTTCAATTGGAGCCAATTCGAGTCTGGATGTAAGATATGGCTTTTGGAGTTGCTAATCAATATTCTGAGTACCTTCTCAAGTAGTGGCCAGTTCAATCATGACATATCATATTTATGGCCATCAGAGAGATGAACTCTCCATGTTATTCATAATGGAAGATTTATTTTGTCTTTATAATCTACTAGGTACTTGTTGGAGTTTGTGCTTGGGTTTGTGTGTTTCCTATTGCATAGAACCACCCTTGTGAGGCGAAGTGTGGTTTGTGAGCATTCCTTACTCAAGGATGATGTTTCCTTGGCGCATCTCTATATCCTTTTCTCTCTTGTGAGAGTAGGCTAGCGTGGTTATGCCACTAGCTCAGTTAGTGTTTTTAGATGAGTATGTTGATGGTTGGTGGAATTGTGAGGTTCCCTAATGTGTCTTGGGCTGATTTTGTGCAGAGGTTGAGAGCAACTCCCTCTCAGTCCTATACTTTGTACTATCCTTCTCCCTAAGCTTGTATCTTCATGTGGATTGTCTCAGTCAAGTTTCTCATTAAACCATTGACTTGAGGCTAGAGATTAAGTTTAGCAGTAGGTTAGGTGTAGTTTTTCTAGCATGGTGTTGGAGGGACTTGGTTTTTTTGGACATAGGTTACCATCTTATGAGTTGGTATGTAGACATTACATGATTGTGTCCACTGACCAAAGTCTTCGAACTTTGTGAGAAGGTGATATCTTGTCTAGTTGGGTTATGTTACCCTAGTTTCCAGTAGTAGTTGAGCTTTTGTGCCTTGGTGAGGTGTCATGCTCCTACACTTGGTGGTGAGTATCCTTTTGGAGTGTGTAATTTTGTTGGTAAACTTTCATCCTCTTTGTTCTAAGGGTGAGTTTACGTGGATTCCAGAATGATCATGTGTGACATGATAGTATTCTTGGGAATTTGGGATGGTTATTCCCCATGATTCCAACTCCTGTTGGAAGTGTGTCTTGTTTTGACCTTGTTTGTGGTCATGTAGTTAGTGCATGTCATAGTTGGGAACCTATTGATGAGGTAGAGAGGGTTTTTCCTTACCTTTTATTGTTGACCTTATGGCTAGATGGGTTTTTCCTAGTGCATTGAAGGTTCCTTGTTGGAGGACCTTGTGTCTATGTGACACCCATTCTCTTGTGGTTAACCTATTTGGGGGTTAATGTGGTGTTTTGAGAATGTTGGAGTGATTTGGATTTGACTTGTAGAGAGTTGTTGAGTCATTCCTATTGCTCGCTTTTTATTTTGTTCTTGGTGTGTTTGGTTTCTATTCTTGGATTGCAGGCTTCTAGGAGTAAGTCTAGTCTTTAGGGGGGATGATGTAGTGCCTCTCCCATTTGACTTTTGTAAGTCATCCTGATGGATGAAACCTTGATGATATTTTGTTGTGTTGGATCATGATTGTGAGCATGAGTGGTCTACACCATTGAGGTGTTTGGATTTATGTTTTTGTAGCAGTTCCTTTGTTTGTTCTTTGACTGATTTATGAGATTATGATTTGATTTATGGTTCACTGAGGTTTGTGCCAGTGCTTACTAGGATCGATGTGGTATCATGAGGTTTTTCCATGATTACCCCCAGATGTGTGCAAAGATTGCATTGTGTACTATTACCATGCTACACTAGACTAGGTTCCTGTAGCAGTGGGTAGTCATGTTTATGACTATGTTTTCTTATGAATTTTAAGTGATTTTTTAATGTTTTTTAAACAATCATTATTAAATGCTTAAGTAATTAAAATGGATTGTTCATGTTGGATTCTTTGGTTATGTGTTGCTGACATTTACCTTGTTATATTTTGATCTGTGAGATATCTATTACTTATGTGATGTTTTACATTTGAGATGACCTAAGGGTCAAATGTTATACTTTGATTTTAGTATCATAGGTGTTAGACTACTATGCTATTCAGTTGATCATATTGCATGATGATGCCATTTTGAGATGACAGTGTATTTTATGATGATATTTGGTTATCTAGTATTTGGACATTCCTCTGATTATGTTAGGTGATGGATTTAATGCTATGGTTATTTACTTCATTCCTACATTTTTATGCTTTATGTGAACATGAGTCATGTAAATAGATTATTTTAATATAATTAAATAAATGGTTAAATTAGGTAATTTAATGCATTTATTGCTTCGGCTATGTTGTTATATGCAATTGCACTTGATCATGTTATTTAGTGTATAGGATTTATATCCCTGGGAGTGGCACATGGAGTTAGTGATTCATCCATTCATATTTTACCACTATCATCCTTTTATGGTCAACGTATCCTTATTTTAATTATTTAATTAAACCTTTTGGTGATTATTAAATCCAAACTCATTTGCATTATGTGATTAGACCAATAAGTGTGTATGTGCATTTAAAGGTTCGCATTGTCGCAAAAGTTATTAAGGAGATTTATGTTTTTTTTGGTTTTCGAGCTTTTTAATTTATTTATTTTAATTTTTGGTAGCTTTTCCATAGATGAATTCCTATTTCTAGGAATAGTCTATTTTCGTTTGGGTCGATTCGACGTTTAACTAGGTTGGCTAGTTATTTGTCCTAATCAATTATTCACTTGAAAAGTGAATAAATATTAAAAAAAGAATTTAATTCCTCACTTCTCACTTTTGAATTATAAAGTTCAAGAGTAAAACCCAAAATCCTCTTCATGAGGATTTATTATTTTGTTCGTTGTGGGAGCTATGGGCATGGGATCGTCGTGAGGTTGGGCTCATTAGATCCAGCTCAAGGAAACTTTGGATTGCCACGATTTTCAGCTACTTCTGTGGGATATTTATTTTATGGTTCAAATTCCTGTTTTTCCCTTTTGGCTGTGAGGTAGGGCTTTCCTGTTTTATTATTTTTGCTACGTTTCTACTTTTTTTTTTGGTAGCCGTTTATTTGGAGGTTGAGAACTAGTGTTCCCCTCCATTTTTGTATGCTAGTTCTACCCAATTGGGCAGGTACGAACATTTTCCTATTTTTTGGGATGAGGGTTTGGGATTTTGCACCGTTATGCTAGCTATTTTTGGATACGGTGTCTGATTGCATTTATTTTTGGATTTTTGGGGTTTTTGTGCCAGAAGGTCAAATGGGTTTTAATTTCAAAGTTTTCCAAATTTTGGAGTTTTTACCTCATTTTGTGTGTCGCCCTGTTTTCTCAAGTTTTCTTGGCACAATGTGGGTTGTGGACCTTAATGATCTATTTGGATATCAATCATACCACTATTGCACTTTTATGTTGCATTGGGATGCATGTTGCATTCATACTCCCCACGTTGTGTTCAGTTGAGTGATTTTATACCCAGTGTTATTATTTCTTTTAGACCTTTGCTTTTGTTTCATGGACACTAAGATTCATGTAGAATCCATACTCTTGGATTGAGGCCAGTGGAGTGAGTTCATGACTTTTGGTCATGTTACATCTTTGGGATTCGTGTAGAATCCATACTCTTGGATTGAGGTCGGTAGAGTGATTTCATGATGTATGGTTTCATTGGCTTTGGGATTCATGTAGAATCTTTCCTTCCTGTGTTGCTTTTAGTTGGGTGTTATCTTTTGCATTGTGTTCTCATCCTGTCCTTGTGTTTTGATATTTGTGACAGTGGTGCGCCACACACAAATACGTGCACGTACATTTGTCAGGTGACTTGCAAGGCCCAATCTTTCGTGGTGCTTCTGAAAGTTATGATCATTGGGGTTGGGATGGAAGTATGCATGCCCACAGGCACTTGTCGTAGGATGAGCATGGGCAAGGTAGGGTAGCATATAGAGGGGGTTTCTATCTTGTAGCCTGATGATCATGATGCCATGGGTATTGCTAAGAGGAGCTTTGATTAAGTGATAACTAAATAAAATGTGTGAATGGTAATAAAACTTAAGATAATAAAATGGTACTTTTGTGTATTAGCCTTCCATTGAGGGAGTTGAGCTACACGGTGTATTGGCCTTCTGTTGAGGGAGTTGAGCTACACAGATCCAAGCTTGGGCCTTTTGATGCCAAGCAACTCTCCATGATGTCAGCCCCTACTTAGTAGCCTTTTGAGTGTCTGACCAGGACCTATACTCCTTGCATTGTCTTAGGTTCTTGGTTATAGCCATCATACTATCTGGCATGAGTGTTAGCCATGGATGTTGTTTTGGTGTGTTTGTGGTTGGATCATTATCTCCATCAACACGATGATTGTGGACCTATGGGATCCACATTGTTGGGAGGCATAGCTACCTTCACCACTGCTAGGGACTAGTGTACAGAGATGATCTTTTATCCTAGTGCAACCGTGACTGGATGTTTTCACTTGGTACTTCAGGTTTGGAAGTATGCTTTCTTGTGATTTATGCTTTCATTGGAATGCTTGGATATCATTTTTAGATGATGTTAGTTTATTTGACGCATTCCCATATTATGATGTTTAGCATATGATTAAATAATGTGAATTGTTGTAGTAGCATATCTATTGCTTATTGATGTTTAGCATGTGATAGGTGATATTATCTATTGTAGGATTATCTTATGCTTTTCTACTAGCATGTTAGATTTCCTTATGCTTATATTGTTGCATGTTTTAGTAGTGGCATACCTATTACAACAGTACTGACAATTTCTTCGGTAGCTTAGGATGTTATGTGCAAGGGATGGCTAGGATCCATGATGGTCTTATGATATTATTGACGGTTGGGAGGAACCACGTTCTTAGTTAGTTTTTTTGTGCATTGCAATGTTATTTTTGTTTTACTACGATGTTGCTTTCAGTTCACTATTATGTTTCATTATGTCACTTCCTTTGATGTTTGTTTAGATGGTTAGCTTCCAACTTTCTATCTTTTAGCTTTTATCTTGTGTTCTTGCCTCGAATTATGGTTCTAGTACTCCCCGGTGTGGAGGTTCTAACTCTTTTTGGCTTAACATTCTTCCTTTGAAGTCTTCTTGTCTTTTCCTGGGCGACCATGTGTCAACATGGTGTGATACAATAAAGTGTCGCATGCCCATTTGAACTCTGTCCTGGACACCCTGAATGTGGCATACATGTCTTGGAGTTTTTCATGCGATACTTCACAGTATTGCACTCCCTTAGAAGAAATGTTGTATGATACACTTCCAGTATCGCATACCCTTTGGAGAAGTATCGCCCAACCCCTTATTGTGTCACCCTCCTTCTAGAGGAATGTCGCACGATATTGGTAAAGTATCGCACAATGCTGATAAAGTGTCGCACGATTTTATGAAACCTGTGCGGGTGGGTAGCGAGCACTTTTATTTCTAATCTGAACTTTTCAGGGATGATTTGGGGTACCCTCTTAGGTGTTCTTCAATCCCTTGGCAGCGCAATTTGAATTTTAGTTGTGTCTTTTTAGTAGTTCATCCTTTGGGGTTTAAAATATATCATTTAAGTATAAGTTGATGTATATTTAATTCTTTATACTTAAGATATATTTTAATATATGCGACGAATCTTTTGAGATAGTTTTCAGACCTCTCAAAGATAAGATAAAGATTGTAGAAAATTTTAAGGCTTCAAAAATCTAGACTTAGCCAATTTTCATAGCTTCAAGATTTCAAGCTTAGCCAAATTTCAAGTTTCTGCATTCTACCCCAGCTTGGTGTTTTTTTTATGAGTGTTCATTTCTTGAGCCCTCATTTTGTGCATTGTCATTGTTAGCTTGTTTGTGTGTGTTAGTTTGGTAGTGGGATTTGGAGATTCATTGGTTGTCGGGATTGTGGTGAAGTCTTCCGTTGTGATCATTGTGATCCCTGTATGATGTTGTCATGTGCATTCATACTTGTAAAACAAAAAAATCTTGGCATGTATCTCATTCTTGTTTACAAGGATCTCTGAGCGGGGCATTACATGAGATATCTAAAAGGTACTGAAGAATATGGTTTATGGTACAAAATAGGAGGCAAATTGGACTTACATGTATTCACTGATGTTGATTGGGTAGGAAGTATTGATGATAGAAAAAACACTAGTGGTGGAGCATTCTTTCTTGGTAAAAGACTAGTGTCTTGGACAAGCAAGAAACAAAAGTGTATCTCTCAATCCATAGCAAAGGCAAAATATGTACTAGCAGTAGTTAATTGTTCTAACATTGTTTGGTTCAAATAATTTATGATAGGTATGAAGATAGGGATCAAAGATCTAGTAGTAATATACTCTGATAACACTAGTGCAATTAATATATCAAAAAATCTAATGATACATACCAAAACAAAGCACATTGCTATAAAATATCACTTCTTAAGAGAAGTGGTGCAAGATAAACAAGTTAGATTGGAATGTGTGAATACAAAAGAATAAATTGTAGACATATTCACCAAGTCATTACCTAAAGATGCATTTCTATATCTAAAAGGTAAGCTAGGGGTCATTCCCCTATCTAAACCTCACTAAATGAAGTTTAGTGATGCATCAACTAGAGCAAGTTGAAGATCAACTAGTTGGTGCAATATTGACAAGGGCATATTGCCAATGAATTAGTACTTAAGGTATATTTATTTTTACCAATTTTTATCTTTGACATGTGTTGTCAAAGAGGGAGAAGTATACTATCATATCTCATAGAACTTTTAGTTATAAAGAAGGAAAATTTTGTTGTCATAGTAAAGAGATGTCAAAGAGGGAGATTGGAAGAAAAGATCTAGTAGATAGAAGTTTTCTAACAGAGGGAGAAACTAAAGATATAAATAGTTCACACTAACAGAGGGAGTTCTCATGGATGAGAATCATAATGAAACTAAGAATATGTTCCTAACCTTATTCTTGCTCCAATTAAAATTCATTGTATTATGACATATTGTGTTGCCATTAATGCCAAAGAGGGAGATTGTTGAATACAATTGATTACTTGTGTATTGTATTTGATGTTACACAAAATATCATATCATTATTAGTTAGTATATGCCAAGATCACTCAGGTAGTGAAGATAATTTTACGTGGCTACCAAGCATTCTAGAGTTTGTTTAGTTTAGAAGGCAATGTCTACCAAGTTCACTCAGGCATCAAAGGAAAGTCTATAGAAGATGACTGTTAACTGAGATCACTCGATTAATGAAGGAAATTTTGGATGGAACCAATGTTAACCAAGATAACTTGGTTACCAAAGGAAATTTTCTAGTATGTAGTGTTGATCAAGTTTTAGTTGGTTAACATAGGGAAATCATTTTTGGGTTAGTGTCTACTAAGCTGCCATGCCCTAAAATTTACGGGGCAAAAACACAACATTTTTTTTTTACAAGCTATAAATTTGAAGATAAGATCCATAATCTATACTTTAACTTGGAGATGTTAAAGTTAGTTGATGGGACAAGGATTGTTCCATTCAGAATCTAGATTCAAGTTTTCTATGATGGGTTGCTTGGTTGTCTATCAATGTTTTCATCACTAAGTTAAAATGACATTTTGGTTATAAACCCCTTCACCTTCTATTCTCTTAATTAAGACACACCACAATGCATGTGAAATTCAATTTTCATATTAATTAATTTTTTTTAAAAAACATTTCCATTTATTCCTTCTAAAAGACATACATTATGTGTTAGTGAACTACAACAAAAATAAGAAATTAAAACATCTAAAAAAAAGTTTCTTTAACTTTACACTACCTATAAACATTCTAAATCTACATTTTACCTATTCTGAAAAATTACTTATGTCAGACTTATTGCATTGTTGATTTACCCCCTTAATACTAATTTCATATCCTACTTTACCTACCCCACTTTTTAATATGTCTTAACTACTTATTCCCCCTCCCCAACCTCCTAAGTACATAAGTCTAAAAGTTCTCCAAACTTTACATCCCTTCTAGGGAGGCATAAATCAGCTTGGTACTAATTTGACCAGCCCCTCTAAAGTACGTCCAAATAAATAGGAGGAGTGGGAAAGGATGATGGGGTGGTGGGACCACCTTCCACTCCTTATTCTTAACTACTTATTCCCCTCCCCCCCAACCTCCTAAGTACATAAGTCTAAAAGTTGTCCAAACTTTACATCCCTTCTAGGGAGGCGTAAATCAGCTTGGTACTAATTTGACCAGCCCCTCTAAAGTACGTCCAAGTAAATAGGAGGAGTGGGAAAGGATGAGGGGGTGGTGGGACCACCTTCCACTCATCCCTTTCATATTATTATTTTTAATTGTGATCTGACTTAATGTCAAGATCTAGCTGCTAGACTTAAGGGAGCATAAATTTTAAATTCTTTCCTTTCTAAAAAGGTACTTGCCAACATTTAAGCACCCCCCCCCCCCCCCCCCCACATCATATATATATATATATATTCTTTTGTTTGTTCATTTTGTAAGTTATTTTGTTGACATTGTACTCTCATACAACCATATATCTTTTTCTTTAATTTACTTCTTGGTTAGACATCATTAATATGATGGTTGACATATATTTCTATATTACTAGAGATAAAATATGCTTATTTTATTCTGAAATTATTATTCTATTGACTATTATTTTTGGAAGAAATTTAGTTTGAGTTGCCATACATTTTCCAGCAAGTAAATATGCACCTACAGGCTTCTTTTGAAGTTAAACTTTTGCCTAGTTTCTTCATGCATTCTCTATAATTGTTTATACTTGAGTTGATGATATTGAACATAGTATAATGCATAACAATACCTATTAAATCTAGCCATGTAATGTATTACACAAAACAACTAACATAATAATAACAAAATCTAATTGCAAGATACTCTAATATGAACATAAATGAAATCTTTTTGCTTGTAATTCCATGAACATCAAGTATTCAATTTACAATGTTGACATCCATTTCATGACTATATCTAAATATGAATACATTAACTATTGAATACATATTCTACAACTATGTATGAACCAAGTTTGATTACATAATGGATCTAATTATTTCTATAAGCATGGAGAATAATAGAATCACAATAGATAGTATTATTTACATCATACTAATGCCTACATTGATGCTTAACTCTTCTCTTCAATACATTCATATCCGAGTATTATGAACTAACAACATCAATACAATGAATTTTTCTTTCATGATCCTCTCAATATTACATCCAAATATTTATCAAGCATGCGCATAAGGTGGTGAAATCACCAGCCCTCACCCCTTTTTAAGTTATTAAAATGCCCTCACCCATTTTAAGTCAGTAAAATGCCCTCACCCATTTTAAGTCAGTAATTGTATACATCTTACCAATTGTATACAGGTTACCAATAACAATTACTAGAATGTACACAACCAACTCACCCACTATCATC
Organism: Cupressus sempervirens; assembly: GCA_028749045.1. Classification (NCBI taxonomy): domain Eukaryota; kingdom Viridiplantae; phylum Streptophyta; class Pinopsida; order Cupressales; family Cupressaceae; genus Cupressus; species Cupressus sempervirens. Next base: position 398,472,422 of record CM053791.1, on the reverse strand, counting down.
CACTCACCATCTCTGGTGATGGGTACCATGTGTAGCCCCCTCATACCATCTATGGTGATGATTAATATGTATTTTGTATTTTATGTTTGTATTTTTATGTTTTTTTATTGGGGGGTTTTCAAAATTTAATGTGGGTCAAAGGCATATATACATGTTACAAATATTCGACAAAGCCCCATATATTATTCAAATTTATAAAGAGTCAACAATATGCAACCACAATATACTCAATCAAAAAGTCGAGTCGATTGAATCAATATATACAAATGGAGGAACTTTTTTTTACAATACATAAATTATTCACAATCTCTCTAATGACAACTAAATGAGAATAATAACAACACTCTTACAAATACAAACTAATTCACATTTCTTCATTTTCAACACAATACAATAGAGTCTTCTTCTCCTATGCAATGGAAAGACTACATGAACTCCAAGTTTCCAAGATCATCAAGTAAAACCTACAAAAGAGAGACAAAAATGGGGAACTATGGAGGCTTACCTCCCATCCTAGGCCTCGAGGAGGCCACCCACTGAGCTTGGGGAAACAAGGCACAAATGGTTGCACACCTTCACATTCACATAATATGCATAACCATAACAACACAACTCAACACAAAACATAACACCCCATTCAAAGGCTTGCATATAGATTCAACAATAGAATCAAGATATAGGGTGAAGGTGGGCTTTCTCCATGAGGAGAATTTCAAATCCATGAATCTCATAAAATCGCATATTCCCATAAGTAACATGCCCTTTCAAGGTTTAACAATATCTTCCCCCTTCATACACCTCCTTAGACCTCCCAAGAATGCAAGTAATCATGAAGTCCATACTTCATTGAAACACATCAAATCATCTCCACACATGGGAGAGCTTCTCAACTACATGGGTAAGCCCAACTAACCCCTTCACTCAAGCATCTCTTCCCTCCCAAGGATGAGTGATGCTTCACACCCATTTTACACAACAAACAACATGAACAAAACAAGATTCAAGGAAGAAATCACATAAAACTTCACACATTCAACATACATACAACAAGATTCTACACAAAACCACATCTACACCATCACAAATCTACAAAGCAATGAAGAAACACCATATCAAATCCACAATGCAATGAAGAAACACCATGGATCATGGATACCAACCTCACTCCAAGTAGTGGCAAATGAAATTTTTTGTAGAGCTCCTTATCCTCTTCCTCCAAACCCTAAATGTCTCTAAAGTTAGAGAGTGGGCAAGTGGGTTTCTAAGTTGGCCATGTCTCTATATAAGACTCCCATTTTTGGATTCAATATAAAATGCATTCCTTTTTGAGTCTCCTAGGGCTTCTAGGTACCCTTGCGGTCACCTATAGCCCCTAACTTAAAGTATTATCATGGGTGGGTTTATTTTCATCACAAATTCACCTTAGAGCTACTTTTTGGCCCTCACAATGCTAGGTAGAGTCAAAATTTTCAAATTTCCTATGGGGGTAACTTTTGTTTCCCTTACTAAATCAAGGCAATAAGTTCAATTCTTAATTAAGGAATTTAACTTGAGATAAGGTGGCTACATGATCCATCTTTAGAGGACATGTCATTTTCACATAACAAGTTCAAGTGTCAAGTGACACACATAAAATTCACTATACATCACACATGTCATGTTCTGAATCTACTCATGAAATACATACTCTACACATACATCTCACATTTAAAAAATAAACACATCACAATGAGGTTTATAAATCTTCTAAATATTCACCTTGGTAGTGTCATATTAACATGTGTTTATACCTTGTTTTCCTGTTATGTTTTCATGGTTCCTTTCCTGCACACTAAACTCGAGCATCAATAATCCAATAAAAAGTTACATATATAATACATATGAAAGTAAAGATACATGATAATTTTGTTATTCTAAAATTCACATATAACACATTTTATAATTAACTTCCTATTTTCCATCATTTACTTACATACATTTAATCATTAAACCTCAAAAATTTGCATCTTACTGAGTTTCTTAATAAGATCAATTTAAGCATTTTGAATCACAACATAATTCCATTTTCTATCATAGTAGTGAAGTACTGAATCAGTATCCATTAATTCATTGATTGTGCCAATTAAATTCTAATATAGATCATAATGGAAAATCACAAGGTAAATATCATTGGATAAGTAGCAAAATTTATTGTCCATCCACTATCAAAATATATGTCGAGATATCTCATCCTAAGTCACAAAATAAAAATATAGTATCTATGCTATGATGGGTCAGGGTGAGGTCTCACATCCTCCCCCCTAGGCATGAACTTCCTCTGTAGTTCATCAAAAATATAGGGATATTGTGCTCTTATCTGTGTTGCATCCTTTCATGACGCCATGACCTCATCATAACAATCCCACTAGGCTCTAACCTAGTCTAGCTCTCTCCCTCAAAGTGAGAGGGACTATCGAGCCAATATGTGAATGGACTCCAATGCTATTTGTCCATCTGACTCCACCTACAAGGCATCCCAATCTATGAGGTGAGACTCATCATAAATATACTTCTACAATACAAAAACATTAAATACATTGTCGATACATGATAGGCTATGTGGCAGGGCTAGATGATAGGAAACTAGTCCTATCCACTCAAAAATCTCAAAGAGTCCAACAAAATGAGGTGCTAACTTAGAGCCCTTTCCATAATGGATTGGACTCTTATGAGGTCACACCCTCAAGAATACTCTCTCACCCACCATGTACTCTCTATCTGCCCTCTTGGCATCTGCATACTTCTTCTATCTTATAAGGTCTGTCATACAAGGCTTGGTATGGTGGCATACCAATGAAAGAATGATGCCCATTATTGTGGGAAAACTCGACAAGATGCAATCTTCCCACTTAACCTAGTTATCCATCACATACATCTACAACATATCCTCTAAAATCTTATTAACCCTCTCTATCTGTCCATCTATTTGAGGATGATAAGTAGTGTTGAAGTTGAGCCTAGTGCCCAATGTTGCCTATAATTCCCTCCAAAATGATGATGTAAATAAGGAATCTCTATCTAAGATGATCTTATGAGGAATTCCATGAAGTTTGACAATTTCTCGTAAGAACACCTATGCAACTAAAGGGGCAGTGAAGCTAGTCTAAATCAGTGAAAAATGGGCAAATTTGGTCAACGTTTCAACCATCACCATGATGGCATCATGGTGATGAGAATATATCAGAGGACCAACAATGAAATCCATAGAAATAGTGTCCCACTTCTACTCAAGTATCTCATGGGGTTGCAAGAGTCCACCTGGGTGTCCAGGTTCTTCCTTAACTCTCTGACACTCTAGGCATTTGGCTACAACACTAGCAATCTACATCCTCATGCCTAGCCAATGATATAGTTTCCTTAGAGTTTCTTAACTCCGGGATGCAATGCATAAGGTGCTTGATCAGCCTCTAAAATAATGAATTCATGCAAGTCCCCTATTTAGGGTACATAGATGTGCCCTTTATGTCCTAATAATCCTTCAGAATCCAATGAATAATCAACAAATTTACCCTCAAGAGGTCTTTGGGAGTGGATTATTTGACAAAATTCTACATATAATTCATCCTTTGGTAGATGGTGCTTAATACACTCCCTCAAATCTATGCCTGTAACCATGGAAGTGAGCTCATGATGTCATCTACTCAAGGCATCCACCATAACATTCTGCTTACCCTTAATGTAATACACCTCAAAATCACACACAGGAACTCCATCCACCTCATTTTCCTAACATTAAGATTTGGTTGTGTGAAAATATACTGTAATCTCTGGTGATCTGAATGAAGTTCAAATCATCACCCTAGAAGGAAATGATGCCATCATGCCAATACATGGACTACTATCATGAGCTCCAGATCATGAGTAGGGTAATTGAGCTCATGAGCCTTGATTTTCCTAGACTCATAAGCTATGTCTCAACCTTCTTGCATAAGAAAAACTCTAATTCCATCCAAGGAATCATCTGTGCATACTACAAAGTCCAATGAGGGGTCAGGTACTACTAAAATGGGTGCACTAGTGAGTGCCATTTTGAGCTTCTAAAAGGCCTCCTCACACTTTTCTATCCACTCAAACTTCTTTCCCTTTCTCTGAAGAGAGGTAATAGGGTGAGCTACCCTAGAAAAACCTACCACATACTACCTATAGTATCCTATTAGTCCCATAAAACTTTTGACCTTTGTCACACCAGCAGGTGCTTAGTTAACACTGTTAACTGTACAATATGGTCAATATGAACTTTGAATCTAAATAATTGTATGTCATTAATAAAAAATTGTTGGAACTAATTGAAAAGATCATGAGGGAGATTTTTGAAAATGACTGAAGAGATCATAAATAAAAAGTAATGGAACTGGTAAAGAATGTTCTCAATCATTGTTTTGTCATTGATGTCAAACTTGCTACTTGCAGGAACGACAATTGCTTTAGTGATCCAAATACTATCAATTGGTTGATTGACAAGGAGGAGGTAATCAATAAGATGTAACTAGAATACCTAGAGAAAGGTTGAAGTTATGATGTTGTAATGAAGTACAAGGATCAACTAAGCCATTGATGAAAAAGTGTATTGATGACATACTCTAAGACACAAAGAATGGGCACACTGAAACATATCGAAGATATAAGGTTTTAGCTAAGTCATTTGTAAAGCCTAACTAAGTTTATTAGAGAGAGAGAGAGAGTCGAGCAAGCTAGTTAGTGCCAAACAGATTCCTAGTTGAAGCTGAGCAAGTTCAACTTCAAATGCCAAGTGATCTTCAAGTTCCAAGTCAAGGCAACGAGTGCTGAGTAAATATTAGATGTCGAGTGATCTCCAGATGCCAAGTAAAGATCAGATGTCAAGTGAAGATCAGGTGCCAAGCAAATAAAAATTTCAAGTAACACAGAGATGTCGAGCATCAGTAAATCAATAGTGTCGAGTTGCTGCATTATTTCAAAGATCAAAGATTCAAGCCGACAAGGTTGTTATCTTGAATTTTTTGAATCAAATAGAAGATAAGAGTGATGAGCTAGTGGCATAGAACACCATGTAGAACATTTTTTGAAGAATACAATTGGACTCTAGATGAAGTTTCTAGATAAGAGCAAAATATGAGGTAGATACATTGTATCTTACCTAATCCATTTCAAACCCTAAAGTTTGAGAGGAAGAATCGAGCGGCAAAGGCAATCCAAATTTCTATTTAAGGAGTCATAAGGTTATGAACTAAAGAGAGATAGGAGGTCAAGCATGAAAGCATAAAGTACTAAAGGAGATTCTAAGGAGTAAGAAAGCACAGTTACTTTGCTTCAATAGATGACCACAGATATGGTTGCATTGGTATGATGAGTAAGAAGACTTAAAGAGGCGAAGCTTGAGATGACAAGCTGTCAAAGCTAAAGTGATTAAAGCCAAGCAAAAGAACTGAACTGGAGTGGGATTTGAAATCTGCAAGATATGTTATAAGTTATATCAGATCAAAAAGTCATTATTGTTACTCTCTAGCAATTGTAACAGATAGTTTAAATCCTATGGACTTAGGTTGGTTTAATAGCCATGTTGTGAATCCTTTAATAGGGTGACATTCCAAGTGAATGTTCTAAAGTCCTTTGACCAGGTCCATTCCTAACAGTATGGTGAAATCCTCTAACAAGGTCACATTTAATAGTGTGTTGTAAGCCTTTACTAGGGTAGGCCTTTAACAAGGCATCACTTTAGAAGAGTGAAAATCAAGTAGCATGTTACTGGTGGTTTTTCCCAAATTGGGTTTCCACGTAAATCACTGTGTCATGTGTTGATCTTGCATGTTTTATCTCTGCATGTTGATTTACTATAATTTGCTAAGGATGATTGATTTAAGCTTGGATGGATGAAAAGTTTATGGATTCACTATAATTTGTGAAAAGGTATTATTAGGGCATTTGGACCTTGAATAACTGATTCACCCCCCCTCCCCCACCCCTCTCAGTTATTCTAAAGAATTCTAACAATTGGTATCAGAGCCAAACTTCTGATTCAGTTTAAAGGGACTAGAAGTAGAAAAGATCAGAATGCCTAAGAAAGAAGTCCCCAAGCTCAACAAAGACAACTTTTTTGCATGGAAAAGTTTGATGAAGCTACATCTTGGATCCATAGGAGATTATGCCCAAAATTCAATAGTTACTAAACATGTTGATCCAACTGGTACTGTTACTACAGAAGATTTGAAAAATAAATAGGAACACAATCAGATAATGCTACAAATTGCTTTTGCACTCAACTATGTTGAATTTGATGATATCAAAAGATGTGACATTGCATTCAAGATGTGGAAATCCCTATCAGACATCTATGGAGGAGATCAAAATGTCCAAAGAGCTAAAAGAGAAAGCCTCGGATGAAATTTTGATGATATGAAAATGGAGGAAAATGAGAATGCTACTCAATATGGCACAAGAATAAAGGAAGTGGTAAGTGCAATAAGATGTTTGAGTGGTCAATTGGATGAAGATACTATTAATAGTAAGTTCTTAAGAACCTTGCTCCCTATCTATGCTATTAGAGTATCAGCAATACAAGAACTAAGATGTGTACCAGGAAACAATCTAAGTTTTGAAGGAATAGTGGGTAGACTCACTGCATTTGAGTTATCTAGCTTTGACAACTACAGACCTGAGAATGTTGAATCTACTTTCAAGGCAAAGCTATCACTGAAAGATGCTGAATAGGTGAAATCAAAGAAAGGAATAAAAATGAAATATGTATCCAGTGACAGTAGCACTGATGAGGAAGATGTGGAACAATTGGAAGCATTGCTAGCTAGAAGATTTCACAGAGGCAAAGAAAAATTTAAAGGTAAGATGCCTATCATTTGTTTCAATTGCAATGAAGTAGGACATATTGATGCAAGGTGTACACAAAAAAAGGATTACAAGGAAGGCAACAAATACAAATATAGAAGAGAAGATGACAAGAAAGATTACAAAGACAAAGGCAAGAAGTGTTATATTGTTGAAGAGAATTCTGATGATAATGATGATGAAGTTGTTTATGTAGCCATGAAGGACCAGTCTGATGAAGAAGAGCCTATAGCACTGGTAACATTTATGAACAAAAATGACTAGTGGATCATAGATAGTGGATACTCACATCACATGACAGGAGACAAAAGTAAGTTTGTTAACTTTACTCAGTATGATGGTAATAGTGTTAGATTTGGTAATGATGCTCCATGTCAAATAAAAGGAAAAGGTTCCATTAAACTTACAAAAAAAATTTCATGTGATAATGCATACTATGTTGAATGATTAAACTACAATTTTCTGAGTGTCTCACAGTTAGGCAATGTAGGATGCAAAGTAGAATTTGGAAACAAAACTGCAAAAATCTATGGTACTGATGGTAAATTGATAGGAAAAGGAGATCAAACAAGAAGTAATTTTTTTTACCTTGATATGGATGATGTTTCTTGTTTTGTTGCAAAATTTGATGATGAGTGGTTATGGCATAGAAGGCTATGTCATGTCAACTTTGAGAATCTAGTCAATATCAATAAAATGAAGAAAGTCAGAGGTTTACCTAAATTTAAAAAACCTGACAATATCATGTGCAAACAATGTCAGCTAGGAAAGATGACAAAGTCAAGTTTCAAAAGTAAGAACTATACATCTAAAGAAGTACTTGAGTTAGTTCATATTGACTTATGTGGTCCAATGGAAGTACAAAGCTACAAAGGAGATAAATACATAATGTTGTTTGTTGATGACTATTCCAGGATGATGACTGTTATGTTCTTAAAACAAAAATTTGATGCTTTTCAAATGTTTAAGTGGTATGTGGTTAGAGTTGAAAAGGAAACAGGAAAGAGTTTGAAATGCCTGAGATCAGACAGAGGTGGTGAATTCACATCAAATGAATTTGAGATATTTTGTAATGACAAAGGAATCAAAAGACAAACATCAGCTCCTAGAACTACCCCACAAAATGGAATTACTGAAAGAAGAAATAGATCTGTGATTGACTGTGGCAGAACATTAATGATGGAAAAGACTGTTGCTCTAAAATATTGGAGACAAGTTATAAGTGTAGCTATTCATACACTAAATCGAGTAGAAGTCAAGAAAGGTACAAACACAACACCTTTTGAATTATGGTATGGTCACTCACCCAATGTAAAATATTTCAAAGTATTTGGTTGCAAATGCTTTATCCTTAAAGATGCTAGAAATGGGAAATTTGATGCAAAAAGTGATGAAGGTATATTCCTTGGTTACTCCACTAGAAGTAAAGCATATAAGTGTTTGAATACTAACACTAAAAAAATTGTGAAAAGTGTAAATGTAAACTTTGATGAACATATAGAAGTCCAAGCTAAAGAACCAAAGAGAATGAATGAATACATAACCTTTGTGTATTCTTATGAAGAAATGTCTATTGACAAGGATGTTGTCAATCAAATTGAAATTCAACAACAAATTTTAGTTTCATTTGAGTCACAACCAATGAATGTCGAGTTACATTCAGAAGCTGAGTCATAGAATGAAGAAAATGCACAATCTAATCTTGAAGTCAGTACATATGAAATAGATGAAGAACAACCTAACAACGAAGTGCATAGTGACCTTGAATCTGAAAGATCAAACATGCAAGCAAGGACAGAACCAAGATTATCCAAATATGTAAAAAGACATCACCCTACTGAATAGATAATTGGTGACAAAGATGCAAGACCAATGACAAGGAACAGACTGAGACATGAATCATGTCTGATCAGCAAACTTGAACCTAAGACAATATATAGTGCATTACAAGATGATGACTGGTATAAAGCTATGGAAGAAGAGATTGATCAAATAAAGAAGAATAAAACCTAGAGTTTGGTTCCCAAACCAGTTGACAAAAATGTGATTGACACCAAGTGGGTATTCAGAAACAAGCAAGATGAGAATGGTGAGATTACTAGAAATAAAGCTAGACTAGTATGCAAGGGTTATGCTCAAGAATAAGGATTAGACTATGGGGAAACATTCGCTCTTGTTGTAAGAATGGAAGGAGTAAGAACTTTACTTGCATATGTTAAATATAAAGGCCTTAAAGTCTATCAGATGGATGTAGAGTTTGCTTTTTTAAATGGTATACTAGAAGAAGAAGTCTATATTGAACAACCAAAGGAATTTGTTGATGAGAACAATAGGGATATGGTTTGTAAATTACATAAAGTACTCTATGGTCTTAAACAAGCACCTAGAGCATGGTATGAGAGACTTCACAAGTATCTAGTACAAATAAGATTTGAAAGAACTGATGATAACAGCAACATGTACATCAAATCAGAAGAAGGTAAGGATATTATTGTATCTGAGATCTTTGTGGATGACATAGTTTTTGGAGGAAAGGAAGTGCTTTGCAAAGGCTTTGCTGACAAAATGAAACATGAGTTTGAGATGTCTATGTTTGGAGAGATCAAATTTTTTGTTGGATTGCAAGTACATCAACTAAAACATGGTATATTTGTGACACAATCAAAGTACATCAAAGAGATACTTTAAATGTTTGGATTGGAGGAGTCCAAACCAGTCAACACACCAATGGCAATAGGAAATAAGCTATCCAAAAATGATGAATCAGCTGAAGTCAATCAAACAATGTACAGATCCATGATTGGAAACCTACAATATGTTGTACATAGTAGACCAGATATAGCATTAGCAGTTGGAATAGTGGCTAAATTCTCTGCTAATCCCAAAGAAAATCATCTCATAGTAGTAAAAAGAATAATGAGGTATCTCAAAGGAACTGATAACTTTGGTCTCTATTACAAAAAGAATGAGAAGTTTGAACTCGATGCATATACAGATGCAGATTGGGGAGGCAACATTAATGACAGAAAAATCACAAGTGGATGTGCATTATTTTTAGGTAAAAGGCTAGTTACTTGGACCAGCAAGAAACAAACATGCACATCCCAGTCCACTGCAGAATCAAAATATGTGGTAGCAATAGTCAATTTTACAAACATTGTGTGGCTCACACATCTATTGAAAGGTATGAAAGAAGAGGTAACCAAACCTGTGATATTATATTGTGATAACACAAGTGCTATAAACATATCCAAAAATTTAGTAATGCATGCAAAAACCAAGCATATTGCAATCAAGTATCACTATGTCAGAGAATTGGTAGAAGACAAACAAGTGAAGTTGGATTACATTCATACAAAGGAACAAACTACAAATATCTTCACCAAACCATTTCCCAAGGATGCTTATCAATATCTTAGAGGCAAGTTGGGTGTAATACCCCTAACTCAAGAAGTTTAAAGCAATGAGGTAGCTGCCTGGCATCAACAGGAACAAATCATTGAAATATCAGAAGAATGATGCTGAGGATGACAGTAGGAGCAGAAACTCCAAATCAGTCAAAAGCATGGTGACAGAGGGAGAAAAACATAAGAGCCAAAGCTTATATTTTGCATGATAAAGATGTTAGATCTTTGGCATTTATGTCAAAGAGGGAGAAATATATAGAAAACTGATCAACACAAAGCAAGAGGGAGATATATATGAAAGAGGGAGATATATGAGATTAGTAATATGGGTGCAGCAGTCAAGATAACATATACAATCTTGGTGGTAACTAAGTTGATCAATTGATCAGTTTGGTTTGCCATCAATGCCAAAGAGGGAGATTTTTGGAATTGATTGAAAAGATCATGAGGGAGATTATTGGAAATGACTAAGGAGATCATATATAAAAAGTAATGGAACTGGTAAAGAATGTTCTCAATCATTTTTTTGTCATTGATCTCAAACTTGCTACTTGCAGGAATGACAATTGCTTTAGTGATCCAAATACTATCAATTGGTTGATTGACAAGGAGGAGGCAATCAATAATATGTAACTAGAACACCTAGAGAAAGGTTGAAGTTATGATGTTGTAATGAAGTACAAGGATTAGATAAGCCATTGATGAAAAAGTGTATTGATGACATACTCTAAGACATAGAGAATGGGCACATTGAAACATATCAAAGATGTAAGGTTTTAGCTAAGTCATTTGTAAAGCCTACCTAAGTTCATTAAAGAGAGAGAGCCAAGCAAGCTAGTTAGTGCCAAAGAGATTCCTAGTTGAAGCCGAGCAAGTTCAACTTCAGATGCCGAGTGATCTTTAGGTGTCGAGTCAAGACAACAAGTGCCGAGTAAATATTAGATGCCGAGTGATCTCCAGATGCTGAGTAAAGATCAAATACAGAGCGAAGATCAAGTGCCGAGAAAATACAAATGTCAAGTAACATAGAGATGTCGAGCATCAGTAAACCAATAGTGCCAAGTTGCTACATTATTTCAAAGATCGAAGATTCAAGCTGACAAGGTTGTTATCTTGAATTCTATAAATCAAATAGAAGATAAGAATGATGAGTTGGTGGCATAGAACACCATGTAGAACATTTTTTGAAGAATACAACTGGACTCTAGACGAAGTTTCTAGATAAGAGCAAAAAATGGGGTAGATACATTGTATCTTACCTAATCCATTTGAAACCCTAAAGTTGGAGAGGAAGAATCGAGCGGCAAAGGCAATCCAAATTTCTATTTAAGGAGTCATAAGGTTACGAAGTAAAGAGAGAGAGGAGGTCAAGCATGAAAGCATAAAGTACTGAAGGAGATGCTAAGGAGTAAGAAAACACAGTTACTCTGATTCAATAGATGACCACAGATATGGTTGCATTGGTATGATGAGTAAGAAGACTTAAAGAGATGAAGCTTGAGATGACAAGCTGTCAGAGCTGAAGTGATCAAAGCCAAGCAAAAGGACTAAACTGAAGTGTGATCTAAAATCTGCAAGATATGTTGTAAGTTTTATCAGATCAAAAAGTCATTATTGTTACTCTCTAGCAATTGTAGCAGATAGTTTAAATCCTATGGACTTAGGTTGGTTTAATAGCCATGTTGTAAATCCTTTAACAAGGTGACATTCCAAGTGAATGTTCTAAAGTCCTTTGACCAGGCCCATTCCTAAAAGTATGGTGAAATCCTCTAACAAGGTCACATTTAACAGTGTGTTGTAAGCCTTTAACATGGTAGGCCTTTAACAGAGCATCACTTTAGAAGAGTGAAAATCAAGTAGCATGTTACTGGTGGTTTTTCCCAAATTGGGTTTCCACGTAAATCACTATGTCATGTGTTGATCTTGCATGTTTTATCTCTGCATGTTGATTTACTATAATTTGCTAAGGATGATTGATTTAAGCTTGGATGGATGAAAAGTTTATGCATTCACTATAATTTGTGAAAAAGTATTATTAGGGCATTTGGACCTTGAATAACTTATTCAACCCCCCGCCCTCTCAGTTATTCTAAAGAATTCTAACCCAAATATGATTGGAATGTCAACAATCTCCCCCTTTGGCATTAGTGACAAAAGCACTTATTAGCCAAAACTAAATTATCCATCACCTTATATCTCCATAGTATATTGTTTTTGAGATTTTTCAAAATTTATTTTGTAAAGGATATATTTCTATACATGGTAATGCTTCTCCATAAATAATATACAGTATACTATACACATTTGCTTCACATTCTTCTTACAATCTTCTCCCCCTATCTTTTTACATCTTTCTCCTTATGACTTGTATAGATTTTCTCCTTTATATAATCTTATATCTTCTCCAATATCTTCTCCCCCTTTTTGAAATTAATGCCAAAGATTTATACTATATATATTTACATAGTAATGCCAAAATGAGAGAAGAAATTTGAATGTACCTTTAGTATGATTGCCAAAGTCTTATCCCACTTTTCCTGCAAGACCCTACTTGTGTGCAATGCCACCTACACTTCTGCTAAAAGTTCATTCATATGGTTTGCAATAGAGAAATAACTATCATGGATGAGAGTTTTTGAATAAGCAATATGCTTCTATAGTGCATCCATATTAGGGAGTATCATATTTTGAATATCTACCAAAGTAGATCTAAATGTGGCTTCTTCTTTAACAATTATGCTTGTATGTCTATCAAAAATCTAATCCTTTTGAAATGGATAGAGCTTGAACTCGGGTCAAGCTACAATTGTTGAGCACTCGCCTTAAGATCTTTATCAATCTTAGACAATTTATCTTTTATTTCCTTTGTAAAACTTGGAATATCACATAATTTACCAAAAAGTAAAGTTACATTTGTACAAGAAGTTTCAAGAGAACTCAAAATAGTAGATAACTCTACTTGGTAAATGGCAATATTTTGAGCAATAAGTTCTAATACCTTATTCTCAAACTTTTTCTCTGCTTTCTATAATAAATTATCTTGTCCATCTAGATCTTCATTATACTTCTGGACTGCTTCTGCCAACTGATACAAAATTGGTTGAGAAGAATCAATCTCTATACCTATAGCCTCTACCAAAATATTCTTGGCATACTCAATGATTTTAAATTATTTATCTCTTTCTTCTCTTAGTCTCTATTGCTTGGATTTCTTTTGGAGTAATTCTCCAAAGGTTTGCATTTGATCAAGATTGAGTTTTGAAATATCCCAAGTAGGAATCACAATTTCCTCATCAAGATCAACATCCTCCTCCTTTTCTTTTCCTTTACCCAAAAATTTAGTGCTCAGTTGAGGGTTGGTCTCAACTTTCCTTGTACTTATTGTTTGTGAACTTGGAATGGAAATAGTAATAGAAATACTGGGGCTTGCTAAAAAAATTGATACTGCACTTATTGTGAAAATGCTAGTAGAAATACCTATTGTAGCCAAAATTGATGTATCCAAAACTATTGAAGAGGGAAGAGTCTATATCTTAGTGGATGAAGTAGTTGGCATTTTAGTTAATGATCTATTGAGTTGTACTAGTGAAAATATTGATTGGATGCTTGTACTTATAGTGCTAGACACAATCAATACTACAAAGGTTGTCTTCGTGCTTGATGTTGTCACTATTTTTCTTGGAGAGTGAGGAAGTGAGGCAATAACTGCTACAACAATCTTAATAGGGTCAACTTCCTCAACATCTTGTGTTCCTTCCTTAGTAACCACTTTCTCTTGTTCCTCTTCATCGTCAATCTTATCAAAATGTGTTACCTCTTCATCATCTTTCTCTTCATCCTTTTATTGATCATATTCATCATCTTTGTCACTTATGCTAACTGGAAAATTACTTGGTTTATGGAGAAGATATACATTCCTCCATGTGTTTTTTACATTCTTCACAACATGCTCTATTTCATTTAATAAAATAAGACAAGTGTTGAATCTTAAAGTCAATTTTTCTTTATTTTTCTTTAAAGATTCCTTGACTTCCTTGTCAGTTAGATTTGGCATATGTTGCCTCAAGGTTTGCTAAGGAATGGCCTTAGCAGTTTGCATTGCATGTTTGCATCTTGGCTTGATTTTATTCATTAAAGCATCTAGAATTTGCTGAGTGAGTTGGTCAAGTGAATATTTCCATTTGCCAATTTTAGATATCAAAATATCTTCAATCTACCTTTTCTCATTAGCTATTTTGGTCTTATAATTTAATGCTTTGAAATTTGTTATCCTAGAACCTGATTCCAATTCTTGCATCCTCTCTTCAAATGTGGGTGGATACCTCTTGAAAATTATCTCCCCCTTATTTGTCTGGCTTCTTTCTGGAGGATCTCCTAGTGAACACTGCAATGGATGTTTTGGTAGGCTTGGTAATGATTACCTTGCCCTTTTTCTTTAGTGGTTCCTCTTCCTCTGATTCCTCATCCTCTACTTCTTCATCTTCACCTTTTCCCTCGGTTAATAGGAGAGTAGAGCTTGTTTTCAACTTGGCAATCCTCTTCTTGCCTTTGTTAACTACCTGAGGGAGCTTGATCTCCAATTCTATTTGGGCCTTAGCCTCATCACATGTTCCAAAATATGTAGCTTTGGGGTCAACTAGTTCATTAATCAGTGCCTCAATAATATATTTTGTCTCATCAATGTTTACCTCATATCCTAGAGGTTTTACCCATGCAATTCTAGGCCTAACTACCTAAATATATAACTTATCACTATCCACCATGAAACATACATCATCTTTATAATATTCAACTAGTTTCTTGGGGATTTAGTATCTATTATTCATTTTTTCTTTAAAAGCATCAAAATAATTATCCATAATACTGGTGTAATTTTCTCCCATTTCAGCAATATATTCATTTATCTGATAGAGTATTGGCACATCTTTACTCCAAATAATAGTGCCTTTTGATGGAAGAATTTCTAAACATAAAAGAATAAACATGTCAATGGAGAGCCAAACTTACATGGATTTTCCATTCATGTCCTGATGCTCTCCATGTTCTTGTTGAATTGATTCAATGGTAGCTTGGCAAGGTCAAGAGAAAGGTTATTCTTGACAACTTTGTATGCCATGTCAACTGCTTCGCATGACACACTATTCAACCTGCTCAAACTATAGATTTTGTGTACAATGATATGGATTCCAAACTTCAATTCCATCTCAGTAATACTACTAATTTTCATTCCACTACCATCCCACTTAGCTAGGGTTTTCTTCTCCAATTCAACTCAACCTAGGGTTTTTTCATTTTAGCTTTAGCCAACATAGGGAGACCAGTGATCCTATAAATCATTTTCTTTGTAATCACACATGGAAAAGAATAAAGCTAATCCATGTGACTTGGAAATCTCAGGGCATGTGAGGAATATGGGTTAAACTTTTGGCTTTGAGATGTTGGTGCTCAGGTTTCAAAATTCCATCAATGCATAACTCTTTTAAAAATTCATCCATTTCTAGGGTGCTAATATCTTGAATCACACATTTAAAATGAGAACAGATGTCATTGATTAATAGTACCTTCAAAGGGATTTGCGACTACACTCTAGTCGGATATAGGGTTTCAACAATTGTAGGAGTGAGCTTGAAGTCTGGTACCTTCCATTCTACACCATGAACTAACATGTTTGATCCTTGCTTCACTTTGCTATTGGTAGCTACCATCTTCACTCAGTAGGGTTTCAGAGAATTCAAAAATTTTGACAACAATTCGCTTAAATTGCTTGAATGCTCTTGAAGATCAATCTGCGCAATTTGCTCTCAAAAATTCATGGTGAAAATGTCTTCAATTTTATTCCTTATATCAATTTTTTCCATAAATTCCTAGTACAAAAGTTAGATGAATTTGATAGATTGTCATCCTCTTTTCTTGCATTGATTACTTGGTAGAGTCTTCCATCATTCGATAGCCATATAAGATTTAGTTACTCCTGACCTTACTCAATAGAATATATGACCCAACCTCAGTTAGTAAGGAAGATGACTTGATAGTAACTGGTCCCTTCTACTTAGTGATCCCTTTGTATTTTGAATAGTGATATGGATTTGTTGTCCTATCAGCTAGAACTTATTTAGATGTCTTCTTCAGTAGCCTAGTTCCAATTCTACTTTGAGAAATCAAGTTTAAATGGTGGAGTCACCCAATTCTTGAGTGACTTGATTATCACTACTAGGGATTGCATTCTCAATAGATTTTGGAAGCCATTATTGTCTCATTTTTTTTTTGATGTTATCAGCTTTTGCCTTCTTTTCATCTTCTATTCTTCTAGTGTTCATATAGTTCTTGGCAAGATGACCAAGTTTTGTACAAATGAAACATCTTTTGGTAGTATCTATTTTCCTCATGTGATGCTTTACACAATTCATACCAATGTGTTTGAATTATCCACAGTAATGACATCTACACCAAGTTTTATAGTCCCAAACAAATATAGCTTTCACAATTTTTTCTACTAAATTCAATATCTTGGTTTTGTGTTCTAATGATTTATGGCCATGCTTCTTATATTTATGACATTTGCCTTCAAATTTTGGTTTCTCTTTGCATTCATTTTCTCTATGATGATGTTGATTATAATTGTAACATTCTCCATTGAATTTTGCCTTCCCATTGCTCCAACATTTGTTTGAAGTATGATCTATCTTACCACAGTGATTGCGAGTAGGTTTTTGGTTCCTTTGAGCCTCTTGTTTGGATGATTCTCCTTCTTCTGTATATCCAATTCATACTTTTCCTTTTTTTCTGAAGTAACTTTTTTCATTTAATTGATTCATGTCTGCTTGGGATTTCAACATTCTTTCATTGGTTTTCCTTTCAATGTTTAGATCATTCTACAATCTTTCTTTCATTCTCCGATCTCAAGTTCATGATTTTTCATTTGCACTGGTGAGTTGATCAATCAAATTTTCTTGCTGAAGGGATTGGTGCTAAATGTCATTGTTCTTTCCTTCTATCTCTTCTCTTATCTTGTTTTTCTCTTTCATGACTTCACACAATCTTACTGACTGAATTTCGTGCTCTCTTCTTAGTTTTCTTACTTCTTCTTGGAAAGTATTATTCTTTTCCAGTAGTTCTTTGATTGATTCGTCAACTTCATCTAAATTGCTTGGAATGATGTCTTCAATTCTTTCTTCAATGTAGAGTGAATCATTCATCTGGATTGCAAGATATTTTCTTCTTTTAAGGGATTAGGAGAGTTTCTCTTTTTCTTTCTTGAGTTTCCTAATGGCTAATTCCAAATCCATCTTTTCATTGTCAATAGCTTTGTCAAGTCTAAATAGCTCCATTGCCTTTGATCTTTGCTCAAGTTGTTATACTTTTCATTGAGAACCACAATGCTCTCATACCAATTGTTTGAAATATTATGAAAAGCTAAGTTACTGAGAGGGGAGGGGTGAATTAGTAACTTCTAAAACATTTATCTCAATTAGCAATTAATCCTTTATATGAATTTTGATCGAGCTTCATGTATGAGAAACTGAAAAAACATGAAAGCATACACAACACTTTAACACAAGATTTGGTGACCCAAAAATCTTCCAAATAGAAAATAAAATTGGGGTGGGGATGATACCCACAAGCTTTAGTACTACAATATAAAGTTGGCATGTTAAGGCTTACAATGATCACTTATGATGATCTGCCCTATTAGGAGCAATAAGGACTACTAGGTCCACCTTGCAAAAGGATTTACAAACATATAATGAAGTATGCACTTAGTAAAGAGATTTACATAAGACTGTTAGGTCTACCTTGTTAAAAGATTTGACCGATCCACCTGTTAGGATGAAATAGTAGCTAGTCTCTAATCTACAACTTGGTTTGCTGAATGAGATTCCTCTGAGTGTACAAATCACCTTACTGTGATAGATGAATCTTTGTTGCTCCTTATACTATTGTAGCCTTTGCTAATTTTCTCTTCTTTGATGATTACATTACTTCCTTATTGATATCATACATACTTTGGATGTGATACGATACATTACATATATCAATCCAATTACATAATTACAAAATCAGCCACAATACAAGTTTACACAAATATTACAAAGTTGGCCAAAGTGTAGAAACTCAGGCTCTAAAGATTGACTCAGTGAGGTTCTAATACTTGGCATCCACTATCACTGCTCAGCATTATCATGCACTCAATAGACATAGAAGCTTGGTCCATACTGATCACTTCCAAGTAGTCTTGAACTTGGTTTGCACTAGTGACTCGAAGAATACTATGAAACTCAGCATATAAATTGAGTCTCTTGATTTACATTGTATGACTTGGTAAACACTGCCACCTCAAGCTCGATATGAACTGAGTCTCTTGGTTAACATTGGGAAGCTCGGTTAACAGTAGACTTATATCACCTAAAATACGAACTCGATAAACACTGCACAACTCGATTTATGCTAGTAAAACTGGCATACACTAAAATGCTCAATTTACACTGCTAATCTTAAACTGTGTAGTAACTACTTAGTTCAAACTAAAATCTATCCATAGGAATCAGTAGCAACTGAAATGCTTGGTTAACATTGTTAACTGTAAAATATGCTTGGTATGAACTCACAATCTAAATAAGTGTATGTCACTAATAACAAATATGATTGGAATGTCAATAGAAACTAAGTTAAAGTAATGCTAATCACAGATAACATCTTAAGATTTGTATGCTAAATAATTACTGAGCAATTATAGTATTTACCAAGTTATAGCATTTATTTGTGTGTTGTGCATCAATAGAATCAAGTTTTGACAAAATTGTTTTGTACTAACATCTAAGGGATCTGGGATTTATTTTTGTAGTAACTGATTCACCCCTCCCCTCTCAGTTACTCCTCTTATATTTCCAACATCATGAAGGACAAGATAGGATAAAAACCACACCTTTCTCATTCTTTTATGGTCCTAGACCCATAACCCCTAACATAAGCAACACTAAACACGCAACCCAATATCTCCTAGAATGGAAACTCTACCTAGGAACAAACTCAAAGAAAGAGATAACCTTGAAAGTTCAAAACTCACACTCCTGACTTAACCAGAGTCAGTACATGCCAAAAACAAACTAGAAACCAAAACAAGGAGCTTTGGCTAGGTGCTCCTACACCATGTTCCCCCAAACAAAAATAACTGAATCAATCCCTGGATTGAGCAGGTTGAAGTTAATGCCCAAATTCTTGAAGTGTGTTTCTTTTATCCAAGTAGCATCAACATCATCCTTTCAAATTTATTTGATCATATGTTCCATGTAATTCTTCTTCCTAGTCTTCTTGTAGACCCTTGAATCTAGGATTTTATCTACTATCGGAGATGGAGAAAGAGTTAGATTCAAATTTTCTAAATTTTGTGTAACCCCTTGAATATTTTGATCAACATCTTAAATAGGTCATTTGTATTAAGTTAAATTTGACACATTAAAAATGGGTGACAACTCTATGTCTTCAAGAAGCTCAACTTTATAGGCATTATTACCATACTTTACAAGTATTCTACAGGTACCCAATCTTCTCATCTATAACTTATGTGGCATCCATTTTTGCAACCTTGCGTTGTTTAGGTACACCATCAAAAGATCCCCTATTTGAAATTGAACATCCATTTTTGTTGCATCTACTTTCTATTTTAGTTTGTCAACATTTTCAACTAGCATCTTCCTCACATTTTCATGAACTTCCCTCATGGAGTGGTAAAATTCCTTAGCATAGCCACCACCTTGTACTCCATCCTTTAGCTCTCTCAACTCAAATATCCCTCTAGGATGCAACAACTTCAAAAGGGCTTGTACTAGTTGATCTGTTCATTGTGTCATTGTATACATATTTAGCCTTCCCAATGAGTTGGTTGCTTGTCTAACCATACTCCTTTGTGAGACATCTCAAAAAGTTACCAAGACTCATATCAATCACCTATATTTGGTCATATGTTTGTGGGTGATAGGCAGAGCCAAAAGATAAGTTAGTGCCAAGCTTTCTCCACAGTGTCTTCCAAAAGTGGCTCATGAATTTGGTGTCCCTATCTAAAAAAATGCTCATAGGTAGTCCATGGATCCTAACCACCTCTCTTAAAAAAAGTGAGCAATCTGAAAAGTATCATGTATGGTCTTACAAGGGACAAAATAGGCCATCTTACTAAGTCTATCTGAAATCACATAAATGTTATTATACCCTAGCCTTGTCTTTGGTAAGCCAACTAAAAAAGCCATACTTATGCATTCCCATCGTTTGCTAGGGGTTAGAAGTGGTTGATAAAGACCAGCATTGGTTGATGTGCACTTTTCCTTTTGACACACCATGCAATTTTCCACATATTGTTTGATGTCTCTAGTCATCTTAGGCCAAAAATAGAACCTAGTGACTAACTCTTAAGTCTTAGTGACTCTAAAATGACCACTAAGTGCCCCATTATGCTTTTCTTGGATCAAATTTTCCCTAATCAACCCTCTAGGAACACAAATTTGACTTCCCTTAAAAAATAAATCATTATGCAATGTATAGTCAGAAAACTTATCATTAAAGCTATTTTTGAACTCCTTCTTGTTGTGGTTTCACAACGTATAACCCATTTCATTTAGGAAAAGGGACCCCCTACTTTGATTTTTTAGCTTATAAGATCCCTAGTCTGGGGTCTGAGTCTTTTGTTAGGGTTTTACCTAATGTTTTGACTAATCTAGGTCTTTACCTAAAAATCCAAATTTTGAAAACCATGCTCTGAAGGAGAAAAGTTATTTTCGCATGTGAAGATGTGCATTAGCATGTCTAGTGCACCTCACTAGTTGTGCTAGTGTGCTAAGTCAAAGAGGAAAAAAACTTTCCTCTTGGAAGTGTGCAGTTGCACACCTCCAAGAGATGTGCTAATGCACTCACTCTGTCACCTACACACAAGACACAAAGCATAAACATTAAACACCAAAAAAGGTGCACAACTGCACACCTTTTTTTGCACTAAGTGTATATTAGGGTGTGCATCAAGCGCACTCTATGAGGTGCACTAGTGTGCACCCCATATATTAAAGCTTAACAAGGAAGAAGGCACACCTCGCACACCTCCGAGGTGCACTAGGTGCACACTTTTTTGCATTTTAGGGTTAAGAATTGAGTTTTTTAGATGTTCTCAACACTTAGGGTTTCTATTTTTTTTTTCCATGTCATCATTAAGGCTTATTTAAATTGATTTTTCTACCTTCTAGTCTAATGTTTGCTTCTTTGTGTAGGTAAAAGGTATCCTTAACTAGTCGGGGTCATAACTTTTGACCTAGAGCTACGAATTAAAAATTGTTTAGACCATTGGAAAGAAGAACTAAAAATCTAATTTTAGTCCCTAAAATAGTGAGCCTTCAGTTACCTAATTTTAGGGACCAATGAAAGTTTCAACTTGAAATTTTGAGCACAAGACCTCTGAAAAAGCTAGTTAAAAGCACCTAGAAAAACTTATGGAAAAGTTTCAAACATTTGATCATTTTGGATAATATGGATCACCTGTTCTCTAACCCAAAAGGATTAGATAGTTGGAGAGAAGAAAAGATCAAAGATATAGAGGTTGGACACATGAATCAGAATAGGTTCTTTATCTTATGCAACTATTTATGGCAAGATTCAACACAGGTCTCGTGGGATTTCAAATGGAATGAGTAGAAGGATTTCAAATGTATGAAAGTGCTTGGCTATAAAGAGAGAATAAATCATCAAAAAGGGGCAAAATAAGTAGACTAGAGTGCTCCCAAATCTCATCTGAGGAAAAACCTAGAAACTGTTTCAAAACTAAGAACTTTGATTTTTTAACGAATTGTACTTTTAAGGTGTGTTTCTACGCAAGTGTGCCAGGTGCATAGGTGTGTTGGTGTTCTGGTGCACTTTTCCAATAATGTCATGGAAGATTTTGAGGAATTCAAAGGTGTGCAGTTGTGCCAAGTGTGCTTTTCCAGTAAGTTCATGGAAGATTTTGAAGAACTCAGAGGTGCACCAATAGTTAACTGCCAATTCATAATTTAGAGCTTTCCATGCATTGGGAACACATTCTAACGACAGTTTAACTCCTACAAACACCTAGTAAAGATGAAGCTTCTATTTTTAGCACTTCAAAAAAATCCTACATCATTAATGACTTTCTTCTTTGTATGTTCTAATGCTTTCTTTGTTTTAAGACATGTAAAGGCTGATGCACCTATTAAATGATATAAACAAGGGTGGAGTCCTACTTAACACCAATTAGAGATATTTTGTACATAAATAGATTTATTTTATTAGTTTAGAAGCATATGACTATATAAAGATATCTCTCACTCTCAACACAAATTAAGGAGAAGATTTCTTATAAATACGACAATGTAGTATGTAATCAAGTGGCTGTTGTTATTTTGCAATAAGATATGCTTTTGGTGCTCACATTTGGAGTGTAGTGATAGCTCAATAGAAGTAGTGCTATAAGGAGGGCCTAAAACCCATTTGGCTCGAAAAACCCAAGTTGTTGTTTTAAATTCTACAATTTTGAAAAAAAAAAAACTAAGTCTGTGAAATTTCAATAGGTGTGCTAGGTGCACTTGTTTGACAAAGTCTGCTTCTTTAAAGGCATGCTTTTCTAGAATAAATAGAAGTTCCTAGAACTTTGTCACTTTCACAAGCATCACAGTAATAAAGGGATGCCAAGAACTCCACCCATTCGCATTACACATTCCATCATTATCATTCACTTTACATTTTATTTCACACTTTCCCATCATTATGCACCATGTCTTTCTTCAATACCCAAAGTTCACCTCTAAACTGAACTGGACCATTATATGACTTGCCCAAAAATCCTGAAAAGTTTTCCCCACAAATCATCTATGGAGAATCATGAATGGTAGAAGATCATATTAAAATTTTCAAGGAGATTTGTAATCAAAACAAGATTCAGCATATGGATGTGGTATGTCACCTTTTTCCTTACACTTTGGGGGAAATGGCATTCAATTGGTACTTCAATCTACCACTAGCATCAAAAAGGGATTGGAACTCTTTTTAGAGCAAATTTCTAGAACAATTCAAGATCTACATCGATCTAGCTCTCTTACATCATCAGTTCATCTCAATTGAGAGGGATCCCCATGAGACTATTTCATAGTTTAATCATCGCTTCTATAGGATGTATCAAAGAATGGAGTTTCCATACACTATACCAAAAGAGGCTACCATCCAAATGTATTTTGGAACAATGAATTCATTAACTTCTATTTTTCTAAGAAGGATCACACCCAAAGACATAGATACCATTGAAAGGGTCTTCAAAGAGGCTATTGCATTCACGAAATAGGTTACCATTGCTCCAATGCCAACAATTACATATTCAGGATATGAGTTTGAAAAAACTGTATTCTTTGAGTAGAAGCTAGTTGTATCTACTGAAGTAGAAAACAATATGGCTAGAGAGTTTAAGGCCATGAAGGAGACTATGTCTCTTTTATCCAATGAACTCATAAAAATAAAGTTGAATTCTTCAAAAAATTGAGGCAATCATCTAAGACAACTTGTTGCCCAAAACAATTGCTCTCAAAATTAGAGCAAAAATTTTGGTCTTTACAGTAACATCAACAATGAGAATAATTGTATTACAGGCATGCGATTGGTTGAAAATGGATATGGGAACAATGATGTTTCAAATCAGCCTCCCCAAATCATGAGAAACTACCTTTGTAGTTTAGTGCAATGGTGTTTGAATCATGCGATAAATCTACGGGAGGACAAAACGATGAAGATGATCAAGAGGAGTTTGTGTTCCCCTTCAATGAAGAAATTCTTCCAAGTGTTGATGCTTCAATAAGTGTGGATATGCCAAGAAAATTTGAGGACGCGAAAAATTTTGAAGTTCAAAAACTCCATGAAGTTGCAAAAAGTGATGGAAATGCAAAAGACCCTGAGGTTGGTAAGATTTTTAAATTAGAAAGTCATCAAGAAGAAGATACCAATTCTTCCTACTATGATATTGATTCCTCGTTGAATAATGATAAGATACCTCCCTCAAAAAAATATTTGTCATTAGAAGAGGTGCATAGAATGCTCAATTTGATTTCAATCTTGACTAAGGAAATGTTTATTTGTGGGTATTCTACACATATATCAAACCATGAAATAACTGAGTCATGTAGAATCCATCCATTTGGGTTCTATTCAAAAGAAATTTGTCCTAATTTCTTGTTAGCTTGGGAGATTGCAATGGAGGGAAAATATGATTTTGAATAGGCTTCTTTGGGATATGAGGTAGAAAACATCTTGGTCAATGATAGTAATGAATCCTATAATTTGAAAGGAAGGCTGAAGATTGATTTGTCTAGTCCAAAGGAACCTAAAGTGTTACCAAGTGCACATGAAGTTGTGTACCATGAGATAAGACCACTAGAAGGAGAGATTACAATGTATGAGTGCACTCCTATGGTGAGAGACTCACTAGATCAAGTGATATATTTCCATTATCCCTCTCAGTTTGATGATTTTCAATTTGAATATGATGCTAAAGGTAAAAGAACTTGTTTGTGGATTAACCATGGTCATAAAGAGTTACCACAGCTCCTGAATTTGTGTGATTTGTGCTCAGAATTTGAACCAAGATTGTCCAAATTTTATTTTTCTAAGTACAAAGGCAAATCATCTTTTCTTAGGACTATATGGGGAGGTTCATTAGTATTGCATATCATGAGAAATCTACTAACAACCACCCCACATTCTTATTATTCAAGGTTTTCCATAAATAAGCTTTTGTTTTTGTTTTTGTTTTTCCTAGATTTTTTAGTCTTTCTACTTAGGTGTTAGTTTTCTTTGAATCGAGTCTTTTTGTTTGGATTTCATTTCTTTTTCTTTCAAAGTTGTGTCAATCTAGGGGTTACATGCACTCAAGATTTTATCTTGACATATCTCATTAGACTACTTTTTGGTTTCAACTTTTGGGAAGAGGTATTTCTTTGTCAAAACATTTTAATGATTTTGTTTCTTATACCAACTGAGAAATGGATGTTACTTGCAGTAATAGAGGACTTTCATGTCTTGAATTCAAAATCATAGATCAAAAAGTTTTCAACACTTTGAAAACTTAATTTCGATTATCTTAGGTGTTTTACAAGATCGATTACAATAAGGGATAGTCCAAACCCTATCAGTTCAAACAAAGGGGTCTTCTCGAAGGAATTGCTGAGATCATTGTTTGGCGTGAGAGTTTCCAAAAAGTTCTTAAAGAGGAATACAAGGGATGTCAACTAAAGATTGGATCTGAGAAATGACACCAATTTCTTGGCCACATGGTCTAAGCATGATCAGGGTACTGAAAGAAAATAAAAAGGAAGAAAAATGGTGTTAAGAATGAAAGATTCTACAAAGTCTGAGAAAGGTAATCTGACTATAAGGATATGCATTCCAAATAGGCTATCTAATATCAAAACAAGAGCTTCCTCAACAAATCAAATGGTGACATCTGAGCTACGTAAAGAAAATATTCAAAAGATTACCTAGGACTTCAAATGGAAAAGTGATAACCCATTAAGAGCTCGTCGAACTTATTCTCTCACCTAGTCAGACAAATGATTGATAAACAACTTTCATGAAGGTTCCCAATGAATGGATTAGACAGGGTAGAAGATTGTTTCCAAGTTGTCAAAAAAAATTGATAGACTACATCTAGAGATGTCAAAGGAAATGAATACATTGAACACACATTGAACTAGGAGATTCAAGGTTCTGAGGTTTTGACTATAAATGGACTCAAAGTATGCTTGCAACATTCGGAATTCAATTGGTGTTTGATACATATTAGAGGAATATTTTCTAATGAAGAAATGCCTTTGTCATTTCTTCATTTTTGTTAGAGCTATTTGTTGTGGTTTCACAATGCACACCCCATTTCATTGAGAATTGGGGACCCCCTACTATGATTTTTTAGCTTATAAGATCCCTAGTCTAGGGTCTAATTCTTTTCTTAAGGTTTTACTTAGTGTTTTTGATTAATTTGGGTCTCTTCCTGAAATCACAAATTTTGGAAACCATGATCTAAAGGAGAAAAGTTATTTTTGCATGTGAAGATGTACACTAGTGCACCTCAGTAGTTGCACTAATGTGCTATGTCAAAGACGAAAAGAACTTCCCTCTTGGAAGTGCACAACTAGGCACCTCCAAGAGGTGTGCTAATGTGCTCACTCCTCCCTCTGTCACCTACATATAAGACACAAACCCCAAACATTAAACACCAAAAAAGGTGTGCAGCTACGCACCTATTTAGGTGTGTCAATGCGCACTTTTTTTGTGCTAAGTGTATATTAGGGTGCGCATCAAGAGCACCCCATGAGGTGTGCTGGTGTGCACCCCTTATATTAAAGCTTAACAAGGAAGAAGGTGCACCTAGCACACCTCTAAGGTGCGCCAGGTGTGCCCTTTTTTACATTTTAGGTTTAAGAATTGAGTTTCTTAGATGTTCTCGACACTTAGGGTTTTTGGTTTTTATCTGTGTCATTATTAAGAGTTATCTAAATTGATTTTTCCACCTTGCATACTAATTTTTGCTTCTTTGTGTAGGTAAAAAGGCATCCTTAACTTGTCGAGGTCATAACTTTTGACCTAGAGCTAAAAATTCAAAAGCATTTACACCATTGGAAAGAAGGACTAAAAATCTAATTTCAGTCCCTAAAATAATGAGCCTTCAACTACCTAGTTTTAGGGACCAATGAAAGTTTCCACTTGAAATTTTGATTAGAGGACCTTTGAAAAGGCTAGTTAAAAGCACCTAGAAAAACTTATGGAAAAGTTTCAAACATTTGATCATTTTGGATAATCTAGATCACCTGGTCTCTGACCCAGAACGATTAGACAATTGGAGAGAAGAAAAGATCAAAGAAATAGAGGTTGGACACATGAACCAGAATAGGTTCTTCATCTTATGCAACTATTTATGACAAGATTCAACATGGGTGCCTTGGGATTTCAGATAGAAGGAGCATAAGGAGTTCAAATATATGAAAGTGTTTGGCTATAAAGAGAGTATAAATCATCAAAAAGGGGCAAAGTAAGTACACTAGAGTGCTCCTAGACCTCGTGTGAGATAAACCCAAAAACCTTTTCCAAAACTGAGAACTTTGATTTTTTGGCAAATTGAGCTTTTGAGGTGCACTACTGCACAAGTGCACCAGGTGTGTCGGTGCACTGGTGCACTTTTCCAATAATAATATGGAATATTATGATGAATTTAGAGGTGCGAAAGTAAGCAGGTGCACCAAGTACGCTACTGCACAGGTGTGCTTTTCTAGTAATGTCATGGAAGATTTTGAAAAAGTCAGAGGTGTGCCAATAGTTAACTGCCAATTCCAAATTTAGAGCTTTCCATGCATCAAAAATGCATTTTGATGAAATTTTAACTCTTACAAAACCTAATAAAGATGAAGCTTCTATTTTTGGCACTTCTAGAAACTCCTACATCATCTAATGACTTTCTTCTTATTTTCTCATGCTATCTTTGTTTTAAGACATGTAAAGGCTCATGCACGCATTAAATGATATAAACAAGGGTGGAGTCCTATGTAGCACCAATTAGAGAGATAGTTTGTACATAAATATATTTGTTTTATTATTTTAGAAGCATATGATTGTATAAAGATATCTCTCACTCTCAACGCAAACTAAGGAGAAGATTTCTTATAATACAAGAATGTAATATGTAATCAAGTGGCTGCCATTATTTTGCAATAAGATATGCTTATGGTGCTCGATTTGGAGAGTAGTTATTCTTGCCTAAATGTAACATATTTTTGTGAATGTATGTTCATGGAATGTAATTGAGCCAAAAATTTATTGTGTTATTTCTGGTTGTGTGATCTTTTGATTCTGGTGTTTTCTAAGTGTTTGCAAATTTTGCTAACGTACTTAGTTCAAGTAGAGATCATCATATTGTTCCTGCATAGTTTTTCATCTTACATGAGCGCACTATCCGTGGCCTTGCGATTTGATAAAAAGTGAAACATCTTACGGTTACTAAATTCCCATTGACGATTGCATCAGTGGAATTAATGAAGCATTGCTCCTATTTTCATTGGTTGCCTATCGATCTTTTCAAAAGCTTAACTCGCAAATCTATTATTTTCATAGCTTATGTCCATTAGGATTTACTTTTATGAATTTTATTAAATTCCTTATCACCTTATGTTTTTTATTTTCTTTGGTAACCCCTAGTTAATTTAGGAATTCATATCGCTACATTGCTAGATTGCATTCATTTGGAAAATAGAAAATACCAAAAACATATCTCTTTTATGGTTAATTTTGAAACAACAAGCATATTGATCATTTGATCTGAAATTTCTTCAAACCAACAATGGCCTCCTCATGAACAAATATATTTATCTTTAACTGAGCAAATTATAGTAGGTCACAAGATCGCTCTAAAACTTGGAGTTTATCCTAGATCAACTTTTCAAGAGAGGAGTTCGAAAGGATTCTTGCAATTAAGCATTGTGCAAAATGATAGCTCAACAGAAGTAGTGCTAGAAGGAGGGCCTAAAACCCATTTGGCTCAAAAAACCCAAGTTGTTGTTTGAAAATTCTACAATTTTGAAAAGAAAAAAAACTTAAGTCTGTGAAATTTCAATAAGTGTGCTAGGTGCACTTGTTTGACAAAGTTTGCTTCTTCAAAGGCGCACTTTTCCAAAATAAACAGAAGTTCCTAGAACTCCATCACTTTCACAAGCATCACAGTGATAAAGGGATACCAAGAACTCCCCCCATTCGCATTACACATTCCATCATAATCATTCACTTTACATTCTACTTCACACATTCCCATCATTATACACCATGTCTTTCTTCAATGCCCAAAGTTCACCTTCGAACCTAACTAGACCATTACATGACTTGCCCAAAAATCCTACAAATTTTTGCCCATGGTTCATCTATGGATAATTATGAACTGAAAAAGATCATATTAAAATTTTCAAGGAGATTTTTAATTGAAACTAGATTCAGCATATGGATGTGGTATGTGGCCTTTTTCCTTACACTTTGAGGGAAATGGGGTTCAATTGGTACCTCAATCTGCCACCAGCATCAAAAAGGGATTGGAACTCTTTTGAGAGATATTTTCTAGAACAATTCAAGATCTATATCGATCTAGCTCTCTTACGTCATCAATTCATCTCAATTAAGAGGGATCCCCATGAGACTATTTCACAGTTTAATCATTGCTTCTATAGGATGTATCAAAGAATGGAGTTTCCATACACTATACCACAAGAGGCTTCCATCCAAATCTATTTTGGAACAATGGATTCATTAACTTCTATTTTTCTAAGAAGGCTCCCACCCAGAGACATAGATACCATTGAAAAGGACTTCAAAGAGGCTATTGCATTCACAAAATAGTTTACCACTGCTCCAATGCCAACAATTACATATTCAGGGTATGAGTCTCAAAAGACCATATTCTTTGAGCAGAAGTCAACTACATTCGCTGAAGTAGAGAGTTTAAGGCCATGAAGGAGACAATGTCTCTTTTATCCAATGAACTCATCAAAATAAAGTTGAATTCTTCAAGAAACCAAGGCAATCATCCAAGACAACTTGCCGTCAAAAGCAATTGTTCTCAAAATCAGAGCAAAAATTTTGGTCTTTATAGTAACGTCAACAATGAGAATAATGGTACTAAAGGTATGAGACTAGGTGAAAATGTATATGGGCACAATGATGTTTCAAATCAGCCTCCCCAAATCATGGAGAAATAAACTTTCCAATTTAGTGCAATGGTATTTGAATCATGCGATAAATCTACAAGAGGACAAAATGATGAAGATGATCAAGAGGATTTTGTGTTCCCATTCAATGAAGAAATTCTTCCCAATGTTGATATTTCAATAATTGTGAATATGTGAAGAAATTTTGAGGACGCAAAAAATTTCGAAGTTCAAAAACTCCATGAAGTTGCAAAAAGTGATGGAAATGTAGAAGACCCGAGGTTGGTAAGATTTTTAAATCAGAAAGTTATCAAGAAGAACATACCAATTCCTCCTACTATGATATTGATTCCTTGTTGAGTAATGATAAGGTACCTCCCTCAAAACAAGATTTTTCATTAAGATTAACTGAGGAAATGTCTATTTGTGGGTATTCTACACATATATCAAATCATGCAATAATTGAGTCATGTAGAATCCATCCATTTAGGTTCCACTCAAAAGAAAGTTGTCCTAATTTCTTGTTACTTTGGGAGATTGCAATGGAGGGAAAGTATGATTTTGAACAGGCTTCTTTGGGATATGAGGCAAAAAACATCTTGGTCGATGATAGTAATAAATCCTATAACTTGAAAGGAAGGCTAAAGATTGATTTTTCTAGTCCGAAGGAACCTAAAGTGTTTCCAACTGCACATGAAATTGTGTATGATGAGATAATACCACCAAAAGGAGAGATTACAATGTGTGAGTGTACCCCTATGGTGGGAGACTCGCTAGATCAGGTGATATATTTCTATTATCCCTCTCAGTTTGATGATCTTCAATTTGAATATGATGCTAAAGGTAAAATATCTTGTTTGTGGATTAATCATAGTCATAAAGAGTTACCATAGCTCTTGATTTTGTGTGATTTGCTCAAAATTTGAACCAAGATTGTCCAAATTTTATTTTTCTGAGTACAAAGACAAATTAGCTTTTCTTAGGACTATATGGGGTGGTTCATTAGTATTGCATATCATGATAAATATACTAACAACCACCCCACATTCTTATCATTCAAGGTTTTCCATAGATAAGCTTTTGTTTTTGTTTTTGTTTTTCTTACCTTTTTTTTAGTCTTTTTGGTTAGGTGTTAGTTTTCTTTGAGTTGAGTCTTTGTGTTTAGATTTCATTTCTTTTTCTTTCAAAGTTGCACTAGTCCAAAGGTTAGGTGCACACAAGATTTTATCTTGACGTATCTCATTAAACTACTTTTTGGTTTCAACTTTTGGGAAGAGGTATTTCTTTGTTCAAAATATTTTAATGATTTTTTTTCTTATATCAACTGAGAAATGGATGTTACTTGTAGTAATAGATGACTTTCATGTCTTCAATTCAAAATTGTAGGTCAAAAAAATTTTCAACACTTTGCAAACTTCAAGATCGATTATCTTAGGTGTTTTCGAACCAAGATCAATGACAACAATGGATAGTCCAAACCCTACCAGTTCAGACAAAGGGGTCTTCTCAAAGGAATTGTTGAGATCATTGTTTGGCATGAGAGTTTCCAAAAAGCAGTTAAAAGAGGAACGCAAGGGATGTCAACTAAAGATTAGATATGAGAAATGACACCAATTTCTTGGCCACACAGTCTAAGTGTGCTCAGGGTATAGAAAGAAAAAATATGGTCTTAAGAATGAAAGATTCTACAAAGTCTAAGAAAGGTAATCTGACTATAAGGATATGCACTCCAAATAGGCTATCCAGTATCAAAACAATTGCTTCCTCAAAGAATCAATTGGCGACATCTGAGCTATGTGAAGAAAATATTCAGAAGATTACCTAGGACTTCAAATGGAAGAGTGATAACCCAATAAGAGCCCTCAGAACTGATTCTCTCACCTCGTTAGACAAATGATTGATAAACAACTTTCATGAATGTTCCCGATGAATGGATCAAATAGGGTAGAAGATTGTTTCCAAGTTGTCAAAAAAAATTGATAGACTACATCCTGAGATGTCGAAGGAAATGAATACACTGAACACACACTAAATTGGGAGATTCAAGGTTCTAAGGTTTCAAGATTAAAGGGACTCAAAGTATGCTTACAATGTTCAAGATTCGATTGGTGTTTGACACATACCAGAGGAATTTTTTCTGATGAAGAAATTCTTTTGTCATTTCTTCCTTTTTTTGGGGCTATTTGTTGTGGTTTCACAATGCACGCCCCATTTCACTAAGAAATGGGGACCCCCTACTTTGATTTTTTAGCTTATAAGATCCCTAGTCTAGGATCTAAGTCTTTTTTTAGGGTTTTACCTAGTGTTTTTGACTAATCTGGATCTCTACCTGAAAACCCAGATTCCAGAAACCGTGCTCTGAAGGAGAAAAGTTATTTTTGCATGTGAAGATGTACACTAGCACACCTAGTACACCTCACTAGTTGTGCTAGTGCACTAAGTCAAAGATGAAAAGAACTTCCCTCTTGGAAGTGTGTAGCTGTGCACCTCCAAGAGGTGTGTTAATGCACTCACTCCGCCCTTTATCACCTACACACACAAAAAAAGCACAAACATAAAACACCAAAAAAGGTGTGTAGCTATGCACCTATTTAGGTGCATAGCTACGAACCCTTTTTTTGTGCTTAGTGTATATTAGGGTGTGCATCAAGTGTACCCCATGAGGTACACTAGTGTGCACCCTATATATTAAAGCTTAAAAAGGAAGAAGTTGTACCTAACGCACCTCTGAGTTGTGCTAGGTGCACCCTTTTTTGCATTTTAGGGTTAAGAATTAAGTTTTTTAGATGTTCTCAGCACTTAGGGTTTCTAGTTTTTGTCTGTGTCATCATTAAGGCTGATTTAAATTGATTTTTCTGCCTTCTAGACTAATGTTTGCTTCTTTGTGTAGGTAAAAAGGCATCCTTAACTTGTCGGGGTCATAACTTTTGACCTAGAGCTCGGAATTCAAAATTGTTTACACCATTGGAAAGAAGAACTAAAAATATGATTTCAAACCCTAAAATAGTGAGCCTTTGGCTACCCAATTTTAGGGACTGATGAAATTTTCAACTTGAAATTTTGAGCAAAGGACCTCTAAAAAAGCTAGTTAAGAGTGCCTAGAAAAACTTATGGAAAAGTTTCAAACATTTGATCATTTTGGATAATCTGGATCACCGAGTCTCTGACCCAGAAGGATCAGACAGTTGGAGAGAAGAAAAGATCAAAGATATAGAGGTTGAAGACATGAACCAAAATAGGTTCTTCATCTTATGCAACTATTTATGGCAAGATTCAACACGGGTGCCTTGGGATTTCAGACAGAAGGAGCATAAGGAGTTCAAACGTATGAAAATGTATGGCTATAAAGAGAGTATAACTCATCAAAAAGGGGCAAAATAAGTACACTAGAGTGCTCCCAGACCATTCTAAGAAAAACCCAGAAATCATTTTCAAAATTAAGAACTTTAAATTTTTGGCGAATTGAGCTTTCGATGTATGTTGTTGCCTAGGTGTGTCAAGTGCACAGTTGTTCTGGTGCACTAGTGCACTTTTCCAAGAATGTCATGGAATATTATGAGGAATTTAGAGGTGCATAGGTGCACAAGTGCGTCAAGTGCATTGGTGCATAAGTGTGCTTTTCCAGTAATGTCATGGAAGATTTGGAAGAAGTTAGAGGTACATTGACACTTAATTGCCAGTTTAAAATTTAGAGCTTTCCATGCATCGAAAATGCATTCTGACAACAATTTAACTCCTACAAGCACCTAGTAAAGATGAAGCTTCTATTTTTGGCACTTCTGAAAACTCCTACATCATCTAATGATTTTCTTCTTCTTATTCTCTCATGCTTTCTTTGTTTTAAGACATGTAAAGGCTCATGCACCCATTAAATGATATAAACAAGGGTGGAGTTCTACTTAGCACCAATTAGAGAGACAGTTTGTACATAAATAGATTTGTTTTATTAGTTTAGAAGCATATGATCGTATAAAGATATCTCTCACTCTCAACACAAATTGAGGAGAAGATTTCTTATAAATACAGGAATGTAATATGTAATCAAATGGTCGTCGTTATTTTGCAATAAGATATGCTTTTGGTGCTCGCATTTGGAGTGTAGTGATTCTTGCCTAAATGTGTCATATTTTTGTGAATGAATGTTCATGGAATATAATTGAGCCAAAAGTTTATTGGGTTATTTCTGCTTATGCAATCTTTTAGTTCTAGTGTTTGCTATGTGTTTACAAATTTTGCTAATGTACCTAGTTTGAGAAGAGATCATCATATTGTTCTTGCATAGTTTTTCATCTTGCATGAGTGCACTCTCCATGGCCTTGCAATTTGATGAAAAGTGAAACATCTTATAGTTATTGAATTCCCATTGATGATTGCATCAATGGAATTAAGGAAGTGTTGCTCCTACTTTCATTGGTTACCTGTCAATTTTTTCAAAAGCTTAACTCGCAGATGTGTTGTTTACATAGCTTATGTCTGTTAGGATTTACTTTCATGTTATTTGCTTAAATTCCTTGTCACCTTATCTTTGTTATTTGCTTTGCTAACCCCTGGTTAATTTAGGAATTCATATAGCTGCATTGTTAGATTGCATTCATTTGAAAAATAGAAAATACCAAAAACATATCTCTTTTGTGGTTAATTTTGAAACAGCAAACAGATTGGTCATTTGATCTGAAATTGGTCCAAACTAGCAAAGACTTCCTCATGAACAAACTCATTTATCTCCAACTGAGAAGATCGCAATAGGTTGCAAGATTTCCCAAAACCTTGGAGTTAATCCCAGATCAGCTTTTCAAGAGAGGAGTTCAAAATGATTCCTATTGTTAAGCATCGTGCAAAATGACAGCTCAATAGTAGTGGTGCTAGAAGGAGGGCCTAAAAACCATTTGGCTCAATAAACCCAAGTTGTTTGAAAATTATACAATTTTGAAAAAAAAAAAAGTTTGTGAAATTTTAGTAGGCTCATTGGTGTGCAGGTGCACCAGGTGCGTAGGTGCACCAAGTGCGCTTGTTTGAAAAAGTTTGCTTCTTAAGAGGTGCGCTTTTCTAGAATAAACACAAGTTCCTAAAACTCGGTCACTTTCACAAGCATCACAGTGATAAAGGGACACCAAGAGCTCCACCCATTCACATTACACATTCCATCATCATCATTCACTTTAAATTCTACTTCACACATTCCCATCATTATGCACCATGTCTTTCTTCAATGCCCAAAGTTCACCTTTGAACCTAACTGGACCATTACATGACTTGCCCAAAACTTCTGAAAATTTTTCCCCACGATTCATCTATGGAGAATCATGAATGGTAGAAGATCATATTAAAAATTTTAAGGAGATTTGTAATCAAAACCAAATTCAACATATGGATGTGGTATGCCACATTTTTCCTTACACTTTGAGGGAAATTGCATTCAATTGGTACCTCACTCTACCACCAGCATCAAAAAGGGATTGGAACTCTTTTGAGAGAAAATCTCTATAACAATTCAAGATCTATATCGCTATAGCTCTCTTACATCATCTGTTCATCTCAATTAAGAGGGATCCCCATGAGACTATTTCACAGTTTAATCATCACTTTTGTAGGATGTATCAAAGAATGGAATTTTCATACACTATACCACAAGAGGCTGCCATCCAGATCTATTTTGGAACAATGGATTCATTAACTTCTATTTTTCTAAGAAGGATCCCACTCAGAGACATAGCTACCATTGAAAATGTCTTCAAAGAGGATATTGCATTCACGAAATAGGTTACCGCTGCTCCAATGCCAACAATTACATATTCAGGGTATGAGTCTCAAAGGACTATATTCTTCGAGCAAAAGTGAGCTACATCTGCTAAAGCAAAAAATAATATGGCTAGAGATTTTAAGGCCATGAAGGAGACGATGTCTCTTTTATCCAATGAACTCATCAAAATAAAGTTGAATTCTTCAAGAAACCAAGTCAATCATCCAAGACAACTTGCTGCCCGAAACAATTGTTCTCAAAAACTAGTATTATGAATTAGTATGAAAACACTTAGTCATTTATAAGGAAAAGTTAGTCGATCAACACTACGAAAAACCTAATCCATCTAGGTCAAGTGATGTATATAATTAGTTGTTTCCAAGAAGTAGTTATTATTGAGAAGATCAAGAGTCTTCGAGTATACAGTGGTTGTCAAGTCAACACATGTGTTGATTGCTATGGAAGGAAAGTATAGTTGAAGTCATGTGGCAACACGAAGAACTAGTATGTATTGAGCATTAGAAAGGTATATGTGTCGAGTAATACAATTTTTTATAAATGTTTGGAATGGCACAAAAATTGATGTAAACTATTTTTCCAAGTAAGCAAACATGTTTTTATGATCGAGGAGAGAGTCAAAGGGGTAATTACACCTATAAGTATGGATCATTAATCCCTATGTAATGAGAACAACTAATCAAAAAATTAGAAGAACTAATAAAAAAGTAATGAATCTGGATCATTGGTTGAGATCTAGAAACTTCTATGATATCTATTTAAGAATTACTTGAGGTTAGATTTAGTTGTTGCAAATTAGAAGTTTGGATGCAAAGATGAAGGTGAATTTAGTGGAGTTAAGCGTTACGGAGCAATAAGGCGACTGAGAAATGCAAAGAGTAGTAATTATAGATCTATCATGAAGAGATGATTAGATATTGCAAAGAGGTGATCTATCATCAACATTCAAGTGCAAATCGAAGGGTCAAGGCATTGTTAAATTTTAACAAGTGTATTAGGGTGATTCGCTTAATAGAGTGGTCCTAATAGTCCTATGTAAATCTCCTAACATAGTACTTACTTGATTGTGTAGTCTAAATCCTTTAATCAAGGTAGACTTAATAGTCTTTTAATCTTTTAATAGAGAAGACCCCTCACAGGGTAGATCATCAGAAGTGGTCAAACTTTGTAGCCCTAACATGCATACTTTATTGCTACAATAGTAAATATTTTTTTGGTGTCATCCCCACCACAATTTTACCTTCGCATTAGAGGGTTTCTAAATTACCATATATGGTGTTGTGTGTTGATTATTTATTACATGTTTTATTCATGTTATTATATGCTAAATTTGATATTACATTATATGAAGATGCGGGTTAAGATTAACGCATAGATGTGTGTGGTGAATTAATTATAAATGTTATTCATGTTTGAAGTACATTAAAAGTTTTAAAGATCCTAATTCATTCCCCCCCACCCATCCTCTTAGTATCTTACTTTCCCACTAGATTTCAAACAACATATATACCCCATTGAATGCAGACATGAATGAGGCATTGTTGGATCTATATGATTGACCATAATACTTGAGTTGAAAGCCCCCAACTTTTTAGTTCTCATTGAATACTTAGCATGGGCAAGGATTTTGACTACCAAGCCATTTCTTAGGGATAATTCATGCTTCTTTATTTACTTTGTGTACATACCTCTTTCACACTCATACTGCCAAGTTGCTTTGTCCTTGGTAGGACTAGTTTTTACTACTTACTACTTTGTGTATTCAAGTTTGTAGCATAAAAGTTGAAACAAAAATGAGTGAAACTAACATGTCCAAATCTTTCAAATATATGTTCCTTGAGAAAAGTGAGTAAAGTATATTTTCTTGGTGTGTGTATTCCAAAACTGCTCTTGCTTTCTAAAAATTCTATCGACAAATTATTTATAACCTATCCAAATGTTTGAAAATAAAAAACAAAACTTGGTTCCTTTTGTGCAAAATTCCTAAATTGCACTTCTATTAGATATCTTATCATTTAATACAAAAGAATTTGACATATTATCACTGCTAGTAGGAGCATCCTATCATATGATACAACATATTTTTCAATTGTCTTGTGTCTAGATAAGTATTTCATCATATCTCTTCTAGAGTTTCATTGAAGATAGTGCAACTATCACATTGTGTTATCTGATTTTGTTACCCCCTTTATAGTGTTTTATCACATTGTTTGACTTAGGTTGTATCTAGTGCAAAGTTGTATTGCATGATAAAAATCTCTATCAAAACTTGTTTGTGAACCCCAAAAGTGTCAAATATTGATTACCAGCAATCTAGTCTTTGACTAAACTTTTTCCTCTTGTCTATTGCAATAGGTCTAAAGTGTCCTTTTGCTAAAAAAAATTTAGATCTAATGATCATGAATCTTAGATAGCAAGTTACATCACTTATCTTTACCTTTTTTTCTATCTTATCTCTTACTTGTTCACAAGTGTCGAACATCAAGCATTCAAGCCTCAACTCTAACACCTTGTAACAACTCATCTTGATAGATCTCATCAACAAACAAGTATGTACCTTAGTTTACAGGCTGGGAATTCAAGTAACTCTAGTCATATATAAGATTTTAGTTACACTCAAGTCTTTTATCCAATACAAACTATAAGTTACGGGAATCAAGGAGGACAATATAAAATTGCTAAGAGTCTTTTTATTGACATTCTTGTACTTAGGAGAGAAAATCCCCTAGTTGGGTCTTGTTGACATTTTTTGTCACCCTTTAGCCCATTATAGATAATTGATCAAAGATATCTTTCATGGGTTGAGTTCTATTATTTTTGGCACAAGAAGTTTAGAGTCAAAGGAGTTTAGCTTATTTTAGGAAGACTTTATTGCTCCTCTAACATCCATATGTCAAAAATGTGGTATCTTTTTTACTTTTTGGCATCATCACAGGATAATCTAAAGAGGTAGAAAATGTTGGTTTCAAACTATTGTGTGTTTTTTTCCTTTCACATGATCGTAGGTCATTTGGAATGAAGGAAATTCTTCATGCGATGGTGCATAGGCCAAAAATGTTGTGTGTTTTAGTGCCTACATTAATTTTTTTGGTGATTGTGGTATGACCCGAGAGCTGAATATTTATCATCAAGCTATATTTTTTGGTTTCTACACATTTAAAATATACTTTTCCTTCCTATTTTTCCATTTGTAAAGGATATGGGCATGATTTTCTTGATTAGAGGAGCATTTATAAGCCCATTTTCTATTAATTCATGACCACATTTTTGTACAAAATCATATTTATCTGACTTTTTCTTGTTTTGCACTTTGTAGTCTTAACTCTAGTTCATTGGAGTTTGAATGCAATGGTTATAACTAAGTTAAGCTTAATCTCTTTAAAAAGGAAGCCTTGTATATTCTTCAAGGATCTCTTTTTTTGGTTCCTTTGCAAAATTCTCTTCCGTAGATCTTATTGACTTGTTCACTAGAAATTGTTGTTGTCCTATCTACTTGCAACCCAAATAAGCTTTTGCAGTCTCTTTTGCCTTGTTTGTTTTGATGTGTTTTCATCATATGCAACATTGTATGATTATATTAAATCTCATTCAATAAATCTGTTAAGTGAAGGTTTGTGTTCCTTTCTTGATTGTAGTGTTTCCTAACTTTCATTCTTGTGCTACAGTTGATAAATTACAGGCAATAGTATAGTTTTGTGA
This sequence comes from Cupressus sempervirens, assembly GCA_028749045.1. Taxonomy (NCBI): domain Eukaryota; kingdom Viridiplantae; phylum Streptophyta; class Pinopsida; order Cupressales; family Cupressaceae; genus Cupressus; species Cupressus sempervirens. The sequence goes on along the minus strand of CM053791.1, from coordinate 398,432,991 downwards.
GTTCTATTGAATTTAAGTGAAAATTATGAGGAGTAGATCAAAATTCTATCTGGTGCATCACCTTCATTTCCCTTTGAACATTTTACTTCAACATCCTCCTCCCCTTTTCCTCAAAAGTTTTTGTTTAGGTGCACCTTGATAGTAAGGAAGTCAACCTTCTCCAAAGACTCAATCTATCATTTCAAGTCCCATAATTGGAGATTATTTCCACATTACACAAATTTTCTTGAGGGTCATACTTCAAGCATGGGTACAAAATTTTGTGTCAACAGTTTTTGGTACACCTAGTGGGACAACATTCAATCTTACTAAGAATTTTGCTAATTTGTTGGTGTCAAATAAATAATTTTAACTTCCATGCTAAGACAATAGTGCTTCTCTTAGCATTTCATCCTTAAACAAGCTCATGTTAAAGCACTTGACAAATCCATCTCTACATTTTGGTTTTAAGATCATATTTTCTACAATTCATGCCTAGAATCCAAACAAGGACATCTTCTAGAGGTAATTTTTAATTTACCCGGCTCTCATTTTCAAGTTCTAGAAGAAGATATAGAATTTATCTATCACTGATTAAGAGTAAAAAAGAAACACATATGTTGTCTATATCTCTTTCTACCCTTCTAGTTGATAGATCACAACCTAATGTACCATCTTTTAATCTAAATAGGTCATTGTTTCACATGGATATACCTAGAGATCAGGTTTTTGTTACCTTTAATGGTGGGAAACCTCTTATTCAATCTCAAAGACATGATATACCAATATCTAATCTTAAAAATCTACTAGATTTTACTGGTGAAACTTTCATTTCTCTAATAGAACATATTCAAGAAGTTTCAGATATCTACAATATACATGGTAAAATAGAGGATGTTTTTGTTAGACTTTTGGTTTCATTATTGAAAGGAAAGGCCTTATCAGGGTATTGAGGTCCACCCCATAATTCTACCCATAGTTGGGATGAATTGGGTGAAATATTTTATAAGCACTTTTAAAGATAAAAGTGATCATTTATAACTTTTAGAGAAGCTAACTACACCCTATAAGTTTATGACAGATTTCAATTATAGATTTCAAAAGACATGGGATAGAATACCTACTGCGATAAAGCCTTCCCTTGGTAATGCTTTCTTTCATTATCTTAGAGCTTTTAATAGTGAAATTGCTACCCCATTATAGAAATTATGTGGGGATACTCTTCCAGATACATATGATATTTCTATAAGGGCATAGAACTCTTTGATTCAAGGAGGGAAGTTGGCTCCAAGACCTTTGTTACTACTCTTCCCTTATATGCCTACACATTAACCTATGATAGCTCCTACTCCTACTACAACTACAAGCCAACCTCTTGTTGTTGTTCCACTAGCCTCTACATTTGTGAATGAGTTAGAGGAATTTTAAAATATGATGCATAATATAATGTAGAATATTGATAAGATTAAAGATTGCAATTCTGATATGGTTAGGAGATTTTACAATCACAATAAAGTGGTGCATAAAATTAGCAACAAGGTGGTGAATCTAGAGAGACAAAAAGCTCAAGGTAATAAGCCTCTTCAATCCTATTTTCAAAATTCTCCATTCAATAGGAAAAAAATTCAAAGTCAAGCCTCATAGAACCAAAATAGGCTCATGGGTAAGTTTCCCCCTATAAATGCAAATGAAAATAAAATAAGATACACTTGTTTCTCAAAATAATCTTGCTCAAGAACAAGAATATTGTGCTACTTGCATATTTTTTGGTGAATAATGTGTATGTCATATTTCAGATTGTTCTCAATCTTTAGTACATAAGAGAAAACTATAGGGCAACAATATAATGTCAACCAGTCCACAACTGGATTCCAACCCTAGCAATAGGGGGACGGATCTTTAGTGTATTATTAGATGGAAGAGTATTTCCATGTCAATCATGATAGTAATTACCACATAGCTCATAACACTATAAGCAAGAGGAGAGCAATGGAGAATGCTTCACCTTCTCCATCAAATTAGATTTTGACTTTAGAGGCCATTCCATATACTAGATTTGCAAGCATACAACATGATGTTGTTGCTTCACTACAAAATCATAACAACAAGAAGTCTAGGGAGCCTCAATCTACCCAAGTTCATATATTAGACCCTGTGGTTTCTAAGATTCTAGCCAAGTCAATATACACTCCTCTCAATATTATAGATTAGATGAAAAGGAATAGTGTTAGTGTTCCTATGTGAGATATACTCACAATTCCATCTCAATTAGAATTTCTACATAAAGAGTTAAAGGTCATACAAGGGTAGAATGCATCAATTACCATGAATGAAGCAACAAGTCTTGTGCAACCTATAAAGGAAGAAGATACAAATAAGAGGATAAATCCTTCCCATTTTTATCCATCTTTGATTATAGAAGATAAGTTAATCCACAATTGTATGATTGACTTTGGAGCTAGTAGCTCAGTAATGCCAGAGTGTAGTTGATTTTCTTAGTTTTAAGTATGAGCTGACAATTAAGGGATTTTTTCAATTAGATAGTACTTCTATCCAAACTATGGGAATTTTAAAAGATATCAATTTTTCATTACATGCATGTTTAGGTTGTACCATCAAACAAGATATATTAGCTATCAACCTTCCTCCACATTTTGATATTTCCCTTTCTAGAGACTTTACTTCACAAATAGGTGGTTATAGTGTATCTAATTGGTCATGCATGTTCTTTAAGACTAGATATGAAACAAAGACTTCCATAAGGCAAAACCATTAACTCTTTACCACATAGAGACTTATAAACCTAGCCCCATAAATATGAATTGTACACTCCAAAAAAAATATGAAGAATGCATTACCCATGAACATGCTACCCTCTTGAAAGAAATTATTGATTATCTATTAGATGAGTGGGCTAATTCTTTCCAATTTGATCCAACACAAGAGGCTAAAAAAATAGACCTCAAAACCTACTATATACATGAGGAAGGTGCTCCCATTCCCAATCTTATGAAAATACAGGAGAAATATTGATGGATTATGGAATATGGTTTTTCATGTCTCGAGGAATAAAAATGGTGTACAGGTGTTGGTGTAATACTTATTTCTCCCCATCTAGAGAAATACTACTTTTCATATACATTTTAATTTAGTTGTACTAATAATGTGGCTGAGTATGCAACCTTGATTCAAGGTCTCCAACTTGCACAAAGAAGAGGTATAAAGATTTTATAGATCTAAGGGGACAGTGAGTTGGTTGTTAAACAAATTATAAATCAAAATGTTACAAAGAACAACCTTCTCAAATCATATAAACATAAAGTTTGGGATTTACTTGAGGCCTTCCAAGCATTCACTATTCAAAGTGTTCCTAGAAATAAGAACAAGTGCTCATTGTGATATTCTAAAGCATGTTGCAAACACAAAAGAACAACATATCAAGCTTGTTGTAAGGCTCGTTGTACCAGACAATTGTACAAATCAGCAAGTCTTTAATTTTGATTTGCAGATTGTCAAATTTTCACAAAATGAAGCTTAGTTATCTACTAAAAATCAATCTAAGCTACAAAGTCAATATGAAGATCCAATCGTGAAGCTTAATTCCAAGTTGCCTAAAGGCCTAACACATTAGAGAGTATATTCAACTCTGATGAATGGGAAAGAAGTGAAGTTTTGAACCTAGCTGCAAAGAAGGACGGCTACAAACATCTTGCCATTGCTGATGGAAAGACTCCTAATCTGGAAAGATATGCTCTGAGACTAAACAAGAAGTTTTCATTAATTTATGTCGAGAATTTGATGATGTTATTTCTTAGACATATGAAGACTCAAAGGATTTTGACCCAAGTTTGTCCCAACATCGCATAGAATTAAATCACGATGCAAAGTCTATTAGAAAAAATCAAAGACCAACTAACCCCAAAATTGAACCTTTAATGAGAAAAGAGATGTCCAAACTCATAGAGGCTAATATTATTTTTCCTATTAAGCATTCCTTATGGGTAGCTAATCTTGTTCTAGATAGAAAGAAGAATGTAGAAATCAAATTATGTGTAGATTTCAGGGACCTTGATAGGACTTCTCTTAAAGATCCCTACCCCCTCCCTTCTATGGAACAAACCTTGTCCAAGGTTAGTGGCTCGGAAGAATTTTCTTTTGTAGATGGTTTTTCAGGTTATAACTAAGTTCTAGTCCAAGAATCAAACCAATACAAGATAACATTTACTACTAAATGAGGTAATTATTCCTATTGTAAAATGTCATTTGGACTAAAAAATGCAAGTGCTACATTCCATAAGGCAATGGAGATGATTTTTAAGGGTGTATTAGAGAATTTTGTGCTAATATATCTTGATGATATAATTGTCTATTCAAAACATACAATAGATCATTTTGACCATTTCAAGAAAGTGTTCATCAAATATAGAGAATATGATGTATCTCTAAATCCAAGAATATGTGTGTTTGTTATTGATCAAGGAAAGATGCTAGGACACATTGTTTCAAGGGATGACCTAACCATTGATCCAAAAAGGGTACATGAATTCTCCCTCTCCCACTCCCCAGCCACAAGAAAGGATTGCGGAGTTTTCTTGGTAGGATAAAATTTGTGAGAAGACTCGTTCGTGACTTGTCTACTATGATTAAACCTCTTATAGCCATGCTAAATAAAAATATGATGTTTACCAAGACTAAAGAAGGGAAAGCCACCTTTTAAGAGATCAAGAAAGAAATTGCATCTACTCCCACTCTTGTCAATCCTAACTTTGATAAAGATTTTACCCTCTATTCTCTAGGAGGAGAATCAAGTATATCAACTATCTTGAGACAACTTAATAAAGAAATTTTGGAACAACCTATTGCTATCTTTAAAGAGGAGCTTAAAGAGTGTGAGGATAGATATAGTTACGTAGAAAGGAAAGTTCTTGATGTTGTAAGGGCTCTTAAAAAATTCATACATTTGTTGTCCAGTAATAGATTCAACTCTTGGTCTCACATGCAAGTGTGAAGGATTTTCTTCTAAATAAGAACAGTAGTGAAAAAAAGAGTCGGATGGGTCACCAATTTCATGGGATATGACATTGAAATCAAGATCTCGAAGCTTGTGAGAGGAAAAGGGTTATGTGAGAAAATGATCTCATCTTTTGAGATGCCTAGGGAGACTGCACTTTTACTAGAAGATGAACAACGAGCTAAAAAGGAAGATCGAAATAATTGGTTGCCCGACATGAATACTTTCTTAGTAAAGGGGTGATATCCACAAGGCCTCAATAGAACCAAAACAAGGTAGTTCAAATTATAATTCATTCCTTGTGTCCTAGTGGATGCCATACTATTCAAGAAGGATTCTAATGGATTCTACTAAGATGTATCAATAAAAATCATACCAATAGGTTGATACAAGAATTTCATGATGACCTTGCAGGTGGTTGTTTCTCAACCAAGGTCTCAACTATGAAGATAATGAGGGTTGGCTACTATTGGTCAACCTTACTCAGAGATTAACATTAATGGGTGAGGAAATGTCAAAAATGTGCCTTCTTCTTAGGAAAACAAAGATTGGCTTCTCTTCCTTTTCATCCTATTCAATTAGATCAACCCTTTTTCCAATGTTGTTTGGATTTCATTGGTCCATTTAACCCACCCTCTAGTTCTAGCCATAAGTGGATTTTGGTAGCCACAAATTACTTCACAAGATGGACAGAGGTAGTAGCATTACGAGATGCCACAAAGAATCCAAAGGTTGAATTCCTTAATGGAATAGTAACCAAACTTGGTGTTCTTTCAACTATCATATCATATAATGCCAAACATTTGGTTGGAACTCATACATGCTCTTAGGTAGTTCAACATGGAATATATTAAAGAATTCTTCAAACTATTATCCCCAAGGGAATGACCTTGTTGAATTCACTAATAAGAATCTCATTAGAATAATAAAAATGACAATTGAAGATAACCAAAGGTGTTGACATACCAAGTTGAGGACATCCCTTTGGGCTGATTGGATTACACCCAAGAGAGCAATTAGTAACTCGCCCTTCATTCTAGTATATGGAAGGGAAGCAAGCCTTCCTATTTCACTTGATTTACTCTCCCTTGAACTAGCTCATCAATGGGATCTAGTTCAAAATGATGCTATGATAGTCAGGTTAGCTAAAGTAATGGAATTAGAAGAAAAAATACAACAAGCTATGCATACACTTGAGGTGCACCAAGTCAAAAGAAGTTTTCACAAAAAGTCTATTATTAGAGTCTTTAAAGAGGGTGACCTTGTTCTTGAGTGGGATGCAGATAGAGCTAAACCATGAAGGTACTCCAAATTTGATTCTATGTGGAGTGGCCCTTATATTATTATTGCTTGCAAAGAGGCCAATGCTTTTTAGCTATCTAGGCTAGGTGGTGAAACCCTTCCAATCCTAGTCAATGTGATTCATCTTAAGCCAGGTTAAGTTTCCTTATATATAGTAGAGTAGATGTTCTAGCTTTTGAAGAAGTGCACAAGAACAACTATTTTCCCTGCTAGAGATAGCAAATTTTTTTATGTTTTTCCATATTACAAAGACATCATGTTTTGATGCCTATGACTCTATGCCCAATGGATTGCTTTAAGGTCTATGATCATATACTTATCAAGAAAGCATCCCCCTTGAGTCACTAACAATGATGACATTTTTTGTCACCCTTGAGCCCATTATAGATAACTGACTAGAGCCATCTTTCATGGGCTAAGCTCTATTAATGTCAACATGGGAAGTATATTTAATTTTTGGCATATTCTAAGGCACTTGAAAACATTAAATATTTTTCATTTCAATATTGAAGGAGTTTGGCTTATCATAGGAAGACTTTATTGCTCCTTTGACATCCATAGATCGAAAATGTGGTGTCTTTCAAACTTTTTTGCATGATAGGATTTCTTGGTGTGATGGTGTCAAAGTCAAAACTATTGTGTTTTTTACCTTTTGCATGACCGCAAGTCATTTGGAAGGAAGGAAATTATTGGTGCAATGGTGCACATACCAAAAATGTTGTGTTTTTGTGCCTGCATTAAATTTTTCTAGTGATTGTGATATGATCGGAGAGCTAAATATTTATAGCGAAACTCCATTTTCCAGTTTCTACATGCGATGAAAATGCTTTTCCTTTCTATGTTTCCACTTGAAAAGGATATGGACATTATTTTCTTGATTAGAGAAGCATTTATTAGCTCATTTTTTGTTAATTCATGATCAAAATTTTGCAAAAAAATCAGATTTTTTCTTATTTTTTCTTACACTTTGTAGTCTTAACTCTAGTTGGTTAAAGTTTGAGCTCAATGGTTGTAACTGAGTTATACTTGATCCCTTTAAAAGGAAGCCTTGTATATTCTCTTATGTAGAAGTTATTGCTTTATTCAATAGAAGTTGTTCTATCTACTTGCAACCCAAATAAGCTTGTGTAGTCTCCTTTGCCTTGTTTGTTTCGATGCATTTTCATCATTTGCAACACTGTATGATTATGTTAAATCCCATTCAATAAATTTTTTAAGTGAATGTTTGTATTCCTTGCCTGAATGTATTGATTCCTAGCTTTTATTCTTGTGCTATAGTTGATAACTTACAAGTAGTATTTTTTATAACTTATAGGTAGTAGTTTTTTTATGCATCATTTGTGTTCTTTAATCATCTATGCTACTTTGTTTTGAATCATTTGGAAAGATAAACAATTTTGTTGCTATGATTTGTGAAACTTTTAAATAAACCTCATTATGTAAAAAGAAACCATATTGTCGCAAGTTGCTTCCTATTATTGGTACTTGAACTCTTATTTCTTAATTGTTTTTCTTCCTCTTTGCAGTAGGGCCATTTTCATTCTCATTCTCATTTTTTCATAAGTTTGGAATGAGAACAAGAAGGTTGATTATCAAACCAGTATTCTACTTAAAATAATAATCCAATAGTTAATAGTAATTTTACACTTCCATCTATATAAAATATAATTTTCTATATAAAAAATAATATGTTTACTATTGTTTATTGAGCAAGAAACATGTCAACCTTTGATTCTAACATATGTTTTTGGCCATATAAATAAATATGGAAATAAATGATTATAGAAATAAGTATTCAAGATTAAAAGGAATCAATAATTAGGTTACAACAAATTATCTAAATAAAAAAGGAGATGAAAATCTGAAAGAAAACAAAAATTGTAAAAAAAATTTAAAAATCACTATGTTGAGTACACCACTATTACAATGATTAGATTGATATCCTACATCATCTTTAGGAAGAAATCATTTCAAAATTTTTTTTTTATAAACAAATATTCAATGGAAGTTATTAAAGTTTAGAAATATCTGCTATCCAAGAACTTTGGATTGAATATGTAATATTTAAACAATGTCATTGAAAGGTCAAATTTCTCCTCACATTAGCTATTTGTATTATTAAAGCTATTAATGAACCTCCAAGTAAATGCAAAACAAATGATGTTGGCCTTGTAGTACTTCACAAGATAATTACAATGTGAGAAAGCCATTGTCATAACTTCCTTCCAAGTACTAATACTTTAACACTTTTTAGTTTTGTTTTTTTTTAAATGCAATTTGTAAAGTTCTATAGTGCTTAAACTTTGGGTTGCAACTATTTTTGTAACTAGTTTAAAATATTTATGTTAATAATAGTATTGTCTATTTTATCATCAAAATATTGAAGTCTATTAGGATGATAGTATGTGATATAGAAGTCATCCACTATTTGCAATCCAAGAACTTTGGATTGAATATGCAATATTTAAACAATGTCATTGAAAGATCAAATTTCTCCTTATATTAGCTATTTGTATTATTAAAGCTATTAATGAAACTCCAAGAAAATGCAAAACAAATGAAGTTGGCCTTGTAGTACTTCATAAGATAATTACAATGTGAGAAAGCCATTGTCATAACTTCCTTCAAGTACTAATACTTTAACACTTTTTAGTTTTGTTTCTTTTTAAATGCATTTTTTAAAGTTCTATAGTGCTTAAACTTTGGGTTGTAACTATTTTTGTAACTAGTTTAAAATATTTATGTTAATAATATTAATGTCTATTTTATCAAAATAATTTTATCATCAAAATATTGAAGTCTATTAGGATGATAGTATGTGATATAGAAATCATCCACCGATAATCAAACTCTAAAAGATACATTTGAGCCAACTCGAAACTCTAGGCACATTGATGGACTTGATTTATTGTAATCTGCTATATAAAAGAGGAGATATAGTCAATGGGCCCTTTGTCTACTAGTGAAGTTGAATGGCTCACAAAGAGCCCACCAGGGATCAAGTCTTGCTAAGTGCAAAGCTTCGACATCATAAGGAATGAGGTTGGGATCGTGCCCCAGGTTATTTTGACAACGTGGATGCCCCTCAGTCATTGGCTCTAGGCTAAAGAGGTTTCAAGCATGAGTGGGCCTGTATCAAATCCCTAAAAAGCTTATGTGGTGGTCTTTGTTGGTTGGTAGCTCGCAGGCTTCGTGCCTAGCTGGGTTGCCTCACAAGTTTGAACCCTCCATAAATAAATAAATTTTTTTTTTTTTTTTTTAAAAAGGGAGATACAAACAATTATATATTGCAACTTATTTCCATATTTAAGAAACTGCCATATAATCACTTAGTTTTTCAAACTAGTTTTAAAATTATGAGTGTTTTTTTATCAAAAAAATGAAGAACTACTAAATTTCATCACTCAGTCTACAAGTCTACTCTAATTAAAGAGTAAATTGCATTTATCACTCTACTTAAAAATCAGTCAATTCAATGTTTCCATTGTAAAATAGTCAATACTCATTTTACACATCATTCATTAAAATAATATTATTTCCATTTTTGTTGACAAAACACAAGTCAAAATTGCCCAATCACATAGAACTCTTACTTTGATCCTATTAACCTACATTTTCTACCATAAATATGGAAACTAATATTCAACTAAGATGTGTTAAAATTAGTTATTTGTGTCCTAAAATGGAAACTAATATTCAAATGAGATGTGTCAAAATTGGTTATTTGTGTCCTAAAAGTTATTGGGTTATATGTAAATTATATTTTTCTTCTTTTCTTTTTTTGGCATATAAATGAATATGAAAATGAATGAATGAATATTTTAATAATGTCTATAAAGCCAAATTAGCTAATAAGATCCTGTAGAAAAAAACAAACATTCTAGAGTAGGATGCCTAAACTTCATGCCCTTCAAAACATCTTCAAGTCTACTCTTCAACAATGAATTTTAATCACTGAGTTTGTTGTCCTACCTAATTGCAACTCACTCCCATGTTGGGAAATAAATATTCTCTCCTCTCCTCTTCTCTAAATATCATTCATAAAAACTGCACTATAAGCCTATTTTATTTTGATGAACTCCTAAATTTTGCCAAGTAAACTTTTTCATTCCATCATTCATCTCCACACATTCGACGAGAGGAACCAAGAAGAAGTCGCAACGAAGCCATCGAACGAGAGTGAAGTGTTGAATTCAACGAAAAGGGAAAACATAAAAACTCGTAATAAACCAAAATAAAACATTGCGCTGATTAAACGTACATACTGCAATGATGGGGCTGGGCGCCTTCGTTCTCTTCAGGAAGAAACCGCCTCGAAACTCAATAAATGTTGTCTGTAGGCAATATTCAACGGAAGTGATTAATGTTTGGCAGTATTTGCATTCCAAAAACTTTGGATTGGATCCGGACCTTTCACATTTGGAAATTCGCACATCCAATGCTTCCCAATCGACCGATTGACTTGACTAGTAAAGAGGGACAAAGGAAAGGGATAGACAACTACGAGGCAATGGTGGACGGTGGGCAGAGGGCAGAATATTTGTTCTTATTTCTTTTCATCTTTGTGATTCCTCACAGAATGCTCCTTGCAAGTATCTGCAAATTATAGGAACATATCAAAAATGGCAGCTGGCCTTGCTGACGGTATTATTGGCAAGCTAACCGAGATGGCAGTACACCAGCTGGCCAACGAAGCAACACTGGTAGTTAACTTCACAGATGACTTTGAGTGGCTGTGTAAGAAGCTCACCTATGTGAGAGGGTTTCTCACATATGCAGATGGGCAGAGTGCACAGAATGAGTTGGTGGGAAAATGGCTGCAAGATGTTTGTGATACTGCTTGGGATGCAGAGGACGTAGTAGAAGAATGTGCAATCTATAGTAACAGCCCTCATTCTGTGGGTTGTCATACAAGATCCATGTTTCGGTATAAAATGGGGAGAAGAATTAGAAACGTAAGGAGGAGAATGACAGCCGTAATGCAAGATGCAAGTGAGCTGAAGCTGATTAGCGAATTGTGTCATTCACATGAAGCCTCAGGCAGTACACCCAACAGAGGAAGAGCGAGGAAGGAGCCAAGCTTGTTGGAGAGAGGTTCAAGACCCGTGGCCATTGACAGTAAGATTCAACATATCATCGGCCTGTTAGACAACCCTGCTATTCCTGTGATTGCTGTTGTTGGAATGGGAGCGATTGGCAAGACATTTCTGCTGCAGCATGTCTTCAAGAGCACAAGGCAAAGGTTTGAAAACTCTATCTGGCTTTCAATTTCACAAACATATTCAATTCCTAAGTTGCAGTCAGATCTGGCTTCTAAAATCCATGTGAGAGATATTGGTGGGAGCGAAGTGAATGAGGATGGAGGGACTAGAATTAGTTTAAGGGATGTTGTAAAGGAACGTGTTAGTGAGGTGCGTGCGGCAGAGTGCATTCATAGCCATTTACAAAGATCAAGGTCATTGATTGTGTTGGATGATGTGTGGAGGGCATCTATTCAAGATAATTTGATAACAAACCTCGGTCTTCCAGTTAGTGATAACTGCGGCTGCAAAATTGTTGTGACAACTAGAAACAGAGAAGTTTGCAGAAATATGAATGCCCACATTTATGAGATGGAGTATCTATCTGATGAGGATAGTTGGAAATTGTTTTGTGCCCATGCCTTTGCAAATTATCCCCAAAAAGAGCCTCCGCCACACCTTGAGAAGGTAGCTAGTGATATTGTAAAGGAGTGTGGTAGGCTGCCATTGGCTATAAAAACAATTGCATCTGCTCTGGCGGGCAAGACACAGGTATGGGATTGGGAGTCCAAATATCACCAGCTAAAAGAGGTAGTCCATCGTAACGACCGCATCATGCAGATTCTTAAGCTGAGCTATGACTGGCTGCCTCCATCTCTTAAGCCCTGTTTTGCATATTTTTCTCTGTTTCCTGAAGATGAAGAAATAGATTGTGAGTATGTCATAAATCTGTGGATAGGAGAAGGGTTTGTTCCACAAGGAGAAGAACAGTGGAATATCGGATGGGAATATATGTCTCAATTCGCTAATCTATGTTTGATTGACCTGGCAGAGAGGCTAGAAGAACCTCGCATAGGAACCAAATTCTGTAAATTGCATGATTTGTTGTTTGATATGGCTGTTAGCATATCTAAAGAAAATAAGTGTGCATTTTCATTTGAAGAAATCTTTAAAAAGTTTCCATCCAAACATAGTGGTTGCCGAAGAATTATGTTGCCAAAGAAAGCGATAGATGATAATGCCCTGGGCAAAAGGATTAACAATTGTGGGCAGTCTCTCCGCACTCTATCTCTGTTTCAAAACTATGGCATTAGAAATATTCCCTCGAACTTCTTTGCTAGTGGAAGAGTACTGCGTGTACTTGACCTAAGGGGAACTGGAATTTCCACATTGCCAGAATCAGTTGGAAACTTAAAGCTTCTCCGAGTCTTAAATTTGTCTCTAACACATATCAGGAAGGTACCCAACTGTATCAGAAAACTTACCAGTCTACAGTTCCTTGACATTTCAGGTTGCAGAAGTGTGGTAATGTTGCCCCTGTGGATAGGTGAGCTTAAATGCCTACAACATCTCAATATAGAAGGTTGTTCAGATAGATTGCAGCGTCATATCCCCACAGGAATATCAGAGCTACCCTGTTTGCTGATACTCAGATCAGATGGTTTGGGTCTCTCCAATGGAGATAATAGATTCTTAAAGCTGGAGGATGTGGGTAATTTGATTCACCTCCAAGAACTATGGATAAACTTTTATGATAATCAAGCGTCTTCCAGAAGTATGGAAACAGTAACTGGGAGATTGGTGAAGATGCGTAGTTTAGGACTGTGCGACAAGAGCAGAGGGGTCGTTGCAGGGGTTAGCCTTGGATTACAGGACCCAACTTGTCCTGTTAAAATGATGGCTATGAAGGATCTTGAACACCTTCACCTTTGTGGTTTTGCTGTGCCGAGTTGGATAAGTAGATTTCCAAATCTCAGGATACTCAAGCTGGTGTTTTGTGAGTGCATTGATTACACTACACTAACAATAGAAACCCTGCCCAATCTAACGATATTAGAATTGACAGGTAATGAGAGTTGCACAGAATTGCCAAGAACTTTTGGAACGTCTGGAAGATTTAATAAACTCATTTTCTTAGAAATTAGGCTATTTAGTAAATTGAATCAGTTTCCGATACTAGAGATAGGAGCACTGCCATGTCTGGAGAAACTGATATTCAAGCAGCTGCCGAATATAAAGAGAGTTCCAATTGGTCTTGAACTGCTTAAAAGCCTGAAGGAATGTACATTTGAGTCCACAGGGATATCAAGGGCCAAATTGAGGGAAGGAAGTCATGATTGGGAAAAAATAAAAGCCAGTAATCCAGATGTAAATATTGCATGGAAGCAGTGAACAAATTTGCTTTAAGTGAATTTAAATCTTATGTAGCAGTCGTGTTAAAAGATGTCTTTTGGTCAATCTGGAGAGACGTTGTATAATTATTATTTGTTCCTTCCCCTACTTTCTGGCTGACATAGGCAGCCTCAATGTAGTCTGGAAAGCATCAATTTAGTTCTGAGATTTGCCTATTAACAATAAACTGAAATATGTTGTTCTCGCTTTGGCATAACTGAAGCGATAATTTTATATTAATAGAAATACTAGGGTTTGTTTCCCGTACTGGGATAATAATGACATCTATGCATGTAAGCTTTATTGTGTTATTTGACTATTTGCTTGTGCCTTGTACATATTTGACCTTCTGTGAGTTTTTAACCTTTTCTCACTTTCACTGTAACTTGAGTAGCAATATGAAGTCTCAGAGGAGCCATTGCTCGTAATTTCAAGAAGAGTAATGTAAGCACTGAGAAAACAGTGCAGAAAACAAAAAGAATAGGCTATAGACCATGATACCTGCTATATCCAGAGAAAATAAAAATAGTATTTTACTTTCATATATGAGCTTAAATAAATAGCACGATGCTTTAAGAAACTTATTTAAAAAACTCAAAAATGCCTTTCCAATGACATAAGTTAAAACAAGATTTTACATAGCAAAGTGTCTTTGAACAATAAAATTGATCATCAGTCTTTGAAGCCTCTTTCCCTATCTATGCAGGTCGTGTCATTTTTTTATGGCTGTCTATAACCCTTTTTGTGCATCAGGATTCAGCATATTATGGCATAATTGACTATTAAGTCTTTCAGACGCGGGATATCTATGAAATCGTCTATGTTCCCCGATTGGATTTTCCTTTCTTTCGTTTTTTTATTGTTGGTTTCTCCATTTTTCTAAATCTTCATTTTCAGTTTTTTTAAACTTATCCCATTAATCAGTTTCTTCATGTTTTCCTCTTTGTATGGAAACCCCTGACCCCTGGGATGGTGATGATCTACAGTATCATGCATCGGAAAGTGACAGTTGATTTGGTTGCGACCTCCTTTTAGTTTCCTTAAGCTACTGAGCTATTACTGTCTAAATATTGCAGCACAAGAGAGCGTTGGGATCATCAATGAAACCGTGCATAAGCAAAAGAAACAGATTCCGTTCAACTCAAGATTATGCACAAATAGTCATGCAACTAACAACGCCGACGAGCCAAAATGCCCAGAGTTTGCAGGGAAAATATAAGATAACCCTAGCAAAGAAAAAAAACCTAACCCTAACATAGAAGAACTATTTATAAATTAAGAGGAACCAATATCTTTCTATAGCTGCTGCTTCAATCTATTCACAATAGACAAACAGATTTAACTTGCCTTTCTTCAAGTTGATGTCCAGATTTATAAAACCAAGATATAATTGTAGGGCATTCATGATTTATTTATATTGAGAAGGCTTTTGAAACTTTCAACTAAATGCAATTGAAAGGCGTCAAGCCAAAATCCACAACCTTTAACAGCACAAACCCCTGATCTTCTCTGCAAATGATCTGCATTATTTTCTGGCTTGGCAGCCCAGCCTCAATCCCCTGCAATCTTCTTTGGCGAGTTTTAAACCCTTCAATGGTCGGAGAGAGATGCTACTTCTATATGCAAACTACCCGCTGACCGATGCAACTGCCTAAGTATGCATGAATGCAGTGAAGACTTCAAGCAAAAAAGAGCAACGAAAATTCCTACCTCGCTCCGATGGGGGAAATTATGCTTGGTTTGATGCACGGGGGATTTTTTATTTATTAAAAAATAGAAGTGTGGGTTTGAGATAATTTAAGAATATTTAAATGTTACTAGCTTAGTTTATAAGTCTGGGAACTTTATGATCATGAAATATTTGGATAAAGTGTTAAAATCTTTTTTTTTTTAAAGAAAAAAATAAATAAATAATTTGGGTTTGTTGGAAATAAAATTTACAAATTTTTGACACGTGTTAAGAATTTCTCCTAAGTTAGTGGGGTGGAGAAAAAGATGATAAATAATTCTATAGTCCCTCAAAAAAATAATATGGAACTTCTATTATTTAGAAAATATAGTTGTAGCCCTTCTTTTGTCTTAGACTTTAGTTAACTAGCACTTGCACCCAAAAGGAAGTGCAAGGGTAGCTGATAGGGTTTTTATTTAAAAGAATATATATAATAGAAGGAAGCATATAATATTGACATTAGACAAATATGTGTTTCATCATAACCATTTTGTATTAATAAATAAATAGTAGATTAATATTGTATAGTTTTTGAGCTTTTAGATTTTAGAAACAAACATAAAAACCTGATGTAAACTTTCAAATATTTAAGTAGGGTAAATGTGAGGCCTTGCCCCGACCCTTCGTAGCCTTAGTTGTTACTTTATCATTTTGATACTCACGACTCGAGATGTCGAGACATTATCAGATACTTGAACATATCATATTATTTCATGTTGTGTAATGTTATTTTTAGATATTTGATGTCCGTCATTTAATGCTTTATATACATGTATGTTGATGAATTAAGTAAAATGTAGGATTAACACATTGATTTTGGAATCTTTATGATTAAGGATATAAGTAGGATGCAAGAAACCCTGATTTATGTGTGTTTCAATTTATGTGAATTTCTGATACGTATATATGTACATGTGATTTTCAAGACTACTGATGCGTGCAATGAGTGTGCAGATATTTTTAGCCGAGGAAACTGACGGAGGAACATAACTGATCTCTATGTGTTAATTTTGGAAACCTTGTTCGTAATTCAAGTATTGTACTGTGAGATGTATGTATTTTATTTCTGTGTTCAATAAATGTTAATGTTCGTAACTATGTTTTGTTAGTGTCGCTTGACACTCGTAAATTGTTTGTGCTCCTTAGCGTGCTAGTTAGGGTTAGTTGTGTAACCCATGGACCTAAGTTGGTTTAAGTTAGTGTTAGTTTGCTAATTGGGTTCTTAATCGAGTTTAGTCATCCCTAATCTGGATTAATGCTTAATCTGCATATTAGAGTTGTTAGATGGTCCTATTTTATTTCCTAGCTTTTGTTTGGCTCTAAACCTATTCCTAAGGCTTTAAAACATGGAATAATGATACCCAAGGGGTATGGGTATGGGTTGGGGGTCTTTTCCAACCCCTAAGCCCCTTTTGTTGACTTTGGAGATCACTCAAAAAGTCTCTTTTTACCTTTGTGCGAAAATTGATCATGGTCATCTTGAGCTACCTCGCCTCACCTCCATTTAGGGTTTAACCATAGTGTGGGTTGAGTTAGGAGTTTCTAGAATGGCAAGTGGGTGGGAGAAGTTATTGGTCCTTTTGGGTGGTTGAGTTTGAGGTTTATTTAGAGGCCTTTCTTGGACTAGTGGAGGAGTTACCCAATCTCTACATTTAGAGAGGAGTTCTTGAAGGTTGAAGGAAGGAAAGGGAGACTCTACTCAAACTGGTTCTTTTGCCATTACCTCTTGTGCAGGTAGGAATTGTCATCTCCCTTGTTCAAATTTCATTCTTGTTTCATGCTTATGCTACCTTGTTGTTGTTTGAATGGTTGTATGGTTGTGGGTATGTTGGGAAATTTTGAAAATCATGTTATTTTGGGTGATTTTCCTTTCATGTTTATGTTTGCAATTTTGAGATTTTTCTTGCATGGGTGTTTTGGTATTACTCACCCTTGGATAGGGCAGAAGTGACCAATTTTGGGAAAGGTCTGTTTAGTCGGACTCCAACCAGTGTAGAGTCTCTTCTCAGGATGAGAAGAGGGAGAAAGGGTAGGGTGTTATGGGCCCCTACCTGTCAGCACAAACCTTGTATGATTATGGTATGTTGAAATGGAAGAACGGAAGTTCTTGGTTTATAGCCCCGATTGGGCAACTATTTGGTGTTGTGCTTGACTTCTCCTGGCTGGAAGAATCCACCTTTCCCTAGTTTTGATTCATTGTGAATCCTATTGTGTAAACCATGCATGATTATGCTTGCTTGATTGTCCCTTGGTTATGCTTGTGGTCACCTGATCAGATTTTATTCCCTCCATGGTTCCAGAAATGTGTTGCAGAAAACATTATAAATCCCTTGATTAGGGTCATGAAGAAAACTCAGATAAATTGTTGAAATTGGGATTGATATCTTATTGTAAATTGTATTTTTAAACCTTGTTGTAATTGGCAACGAAGCCGGGTTTTCTTCCTGGGTTCTTTCCCGGCTGAGCCTTTGAATCAGGTTGGCCAATAAAATTGGTGTTGAGTAAAATTGCTTGTCATATGATTTAATCGTAAATTTTAAATTGGATGGATGCATATCAAAATAGGATGAAAATGATGGCATTCAATTATGGAAATTTTGAGTTCTAAGTATGTTAAGAAAAAGAAAATAATGGATATGGTTGATATAATTTAATTCAAGTTTGTCTAGGAAATCAATTTAATCATGCATTGTTGTGACACAATCATTAACTTCATGTTTAAATCCATTCAATTCTACTCCCTTGTATAAATGATGGAAGGATATTGCTCAAAGTATGATTTGTGTATGCTCCTACATGAGTTCAAGTGTGAATGGAATAATGAATTTAGTCCTTGGTTTAATCTATTTTAGATGTGATAGAAAATTGTATCGAATCCTTCCTTAATCATTTTATAGATTTAAGAGATGCACTATTAGTTTTGTAAGCCATAAGAAACTTTAAGAATTAAAACTTGGGATAATATTAGCAATATGTTAGCTTTTCAATTTTTGATCCAACTTAAAGAAGATTAAATTAACTTTACATACCATCCCTAAGAGAAAATTTCCAAAACACCCACCTACAGGATGCTGGAAATTGTATGGAGAAATAATTTATTCTCTTCTTGAACAGAGAATATTCCCTTTTGATTCTTTTTTTCAAATTTAATTTCAAAATTAATAATCAATAAAAATATTATGAATAACTAAATAGATATTATACTAATACCTTAAATATCCTAACTACCTAATTAACTTTATCACATCAATGCTCTATATCCTCTCCATGCACTTCAGTTTTATAATGCTTTTTAAAAAAGGTTTGTTTGTTGCAAGTCTTGGTCATCACATGGATGACGTCACCCTCTGTCCCCTCCATCAATGTTGGCTAACCTTGAAAAAGATTAAAGTTTGTTTAGATCTTTGCATGATGGTCACCTTCCCTTTTAAGCTTTGGCCTATGCAAGTATTTAAGCCTTGGTCTGTGCTTGTTCCATTGGACAAAGCACTGTACTCTGTACCAGCGCATGGGAATGTGCAGGGTTTGGGGGTTTGGAGGGGTGGGGTCGTCATGTCATGTGGGGAGAGTAGGTTATAGGGGGAAAAAGGGTTAGTATAGGAAGTTAGTAATAGGTGTTAGGGGTTAGTTAGGTTAGTGTTAGGTTAGTTTATTTTAGTAGTTAGTTTAATTTAAGTTAGTGATTAAAATATTAAATTTAGAATTGTGTTATTCTTTTTTAGTTTTTAAGTTAGTTATTGTAAATTAGTTTAGTTTAATAAATTGTTATATGTAGTTACTTTTGTTATTTGATAATGCTTGTAATTAGTTAGGATTTAATGTAATTAAGTTGTTAGTATTGTTTTAAGTTCATTTAGTTGTTAGTTAAATTTATTAATTATAGATTAGATTAGTTAGAAAGTTTAAGTTTTTTAGTTTTTGGTATATTCTTGTTTGAATGTAAATATTTAGAATGTTTCATTTTAATAGATTATAGTTTTAAATAAATTGTTATTAAAATGAAGTGCATTTAAATGTTATGTTAGGCATTATTTTAATATGTTGTTAAAGTTGAGTAGTTAGCATACTTAATTCGCCTTAAAATTGCTTGAGATTTATTATAAATGGTTATATTGCTCTTAAATCAAAAGTTCGTATTATTTTACCTTGAAATGCTTTAGGTTAGTAAAGGTTGTAAAATTAAGTGAGATTATTAGATTAAATTTTAATGTTAATTATTCATCTAGAGAATTGTTTTGTATTGTGAGATTTGAAAATTTGATTTAATCATTCTAAGTTATTATAGATTGCTCTTAAATTAAAATAACAATGTAGCTTTTGTCGATATCAGATTTGTATTGAGAGTTCATATTTAGCGATTCAATTCCTCCTTAAGACTATAAACTTAAGACGTTATGTAGAGTACCTATACTTTAATCTTGCACATATATATATATCACACTTATAGTTTGTTAACTTTTTTGTATACTTAAAAAATTTTGTTTTTGTGTTTTTTTTTGCCCTCGTAGTTTGGGCATGACAGTAAAATTGCTTTCTATTTAACTATAAATTTATTGCAACATGAAATTGTTGTTTAGTTTTGGTTTGGATCGATGTGCACTATGGATAGTGGACATATACGGTTGTTCCATGTTATTAAGATTGATGTTGGTGATTAGTTTGAGCTCTATTTTACACTTGTCCTCTTCTATTTCATTTGGATAAAATGCTTCTTGATTGAAATGAAGCAAGATGCCACTAAATCTACAAGAAAACTATGGATAATTGAAACCTATATGTATAATAATACATAAATATGCACACGAGATCTTTACAAAAAGGAGACAATATTCAGAGAAACAATGTTTGCTATCTCTATACAGGTAGCAATCGACAACCTTCAAACATCACACACTAAGCAAGAAATTAAGCTTGAAAGAAAAGGTCAACTTTGACTATCGAACACTTTTAACATGGGAATCAAGTCTTAGTGTGTGATGTTTAAGCCAACCAGGAGCATTCTCCATCTATAGTATTTTCCTTACATTGGTTCATTACTTGCTTTTTTTATATTAAATCTTACTTTCTACCTAGTTTACCTATTGTCCCACAAAGGAAACAATCTAAGAAATTGAATCACAACTACAAAACTTAAAAATAACTGACATGAAACTTATACTGAGCAAAGATGAGGCCTTGCAAAGATTCCTTTGTTTGAAGTAATATTGAAGAGTGTAACTTGAATGGAGTAGAAACGTGAAACACATTTTCTTCCAAGTGGCCATTATATAGCAGTATTCAGCACAATTGCGCACAAATATCAATCACTGTGCAACACTCGGAGGTGGCGATTGAGTCACGAGAGATGGTAAACCAAAATCAACACCAAAACCAAAACCAAAACCAGAGAAACAAAACCATTTTTGTATTTGAGTTGTTCGTATGTGAGCAACCTAATAAGTAAAGTCTATAAAGTTTATAGGCTAATTACATAAGCCACTTGCGAGGAGCATTGAGGCATATCTATGTGGTAGGTGAGATCCATTTTGATTGGAATTGATGTTGTTGTGTGGGCGTGGATGAAATATTTAGAAATATTCAATACTAGATAGATGTGTACCGCTGATTTAGAATATTAGGTTCTTCACTTTAGATTGGGGTAATTAACTCTGTTCATTTTCTACGCATCCACAACGATGGCACATGTCGTTGATGTTCTGCATCCTCCAATGCATTATGCCACCTGCATATTAGTAGCCTTTACAACTGTAATATTTGTTAGTGTTACTGAGAAAGCTTGTTTTCTTTCCGTCAAAATAGTGTGTCCCTCACTTTTATTGATAGATGCAATTTCAAATATGAAAAGTATCTAGAAGAAGTCATTGACTTGTTTGGTAAGTGGATCTAATCCCTGGGCTAGCAATTGCATACCATGTCATAGTTTTTTAGTAGTTGTTCATGTTCATGTTGGAATGAGTGGATGAGTAGGATGATGAGTGTTATAGAAGATTGGTTACTAGTGGTGGAGCCAGAGAGTAGTACTCCCGCTCGACTCCACATCTTTAACAGTTCATCCTGTTTGGTGCTTGGTTTTATATCTTCAGATCCCCCAAGGCTGAGTGGGGAGGAACATCATCTTCTTGGGTAATAAGGGATAGATAGAAATTGTTACTTGTAGCATTTGTGGAAGTCCAAGCTATTTCAAGTATATGTTTTACTGACAGATTTTTTGAGTGTAACTATTGTGTTTTTCTGGTATCAATAATATACACCTTTGATTATTTTGTTGTTTTGGTTTGATATTTGAGTGTCTGAAATTGATATAAATTTGTTAGATTATTTTAGTGTGGCATTTGGGTAATACCACTGTGGAATTTTTGTGTGTTCTCTATAAAAAAATTATGCTCTGTGGTATCAGATTGGTCGAGTGTGATTATTGGGTGTTTCTGGTATCAATAATGAACATTACAAATGGTTTGGTTTTTCTAGTTTGATATTTGGGTGTTTCTAAAATTTATTAAAATTGTAATGGTTATTTTGGTGTGACATTGGGAGTTTTTAGAATGCGTTATTTGGTTATTTGTCCGAGATTTTTGGGTATTTTCGTAGATTGAATCTACACCATATAGAATTGTTTCTATGAAATGGGTGGATGTTTGCAATGAAATTGCACCAAACATTTTAAGGTTATTTGTATGATATGCTTAGCTATTGGAAATGAAGCCAAAGCCAACATTGATAGGTTATTTGTGTGACAAGTTTGCATTTCTCAAACTATATCTACACCTTGCATTTGAATTTGTTTGTTGGTAGGAGATATTTGGTGGGTGATTTTGCAATGAATCTACATCTAACACCCATCCATTTTAGAAGATCTAGGTGGATGAAGATAGCTTGCGCTACTCAAGCTTTTCCTGTAAGACATTTTTAGTAAAATCACTAACTTCACAAATCAAAATGCCAATAAGCACGTGGAAAATAATTATGCCAACATAATCGACAGTATCACATAGGTAACACTACTCTCCAAAAGAGTTTCAAAATAAAGCCATCTCAAGTTAATTTTTGGATCTGAATCACTAACATACTTTTGCAAATTAGCAAACATCACACAAGCAATTGCTAGCATAAATACCTAGATCTTTGCATTCATAGGTAAAATGTCATTGAGTATAAGATTTGGCCTACACAATATTAATGGACTTAGAAATATATTTGAGGCATTTGTTACCAATTCCCTGAACCTGCTATTACATCACATATCATGTTACTCTACTAAAGCCTTAAAATGCCTTGTTAGCACCAAACTCCCCATTATCATACAACATAATATTTTCATATTTTAAAAATTGTGCTAGAGAATACACAAAAATCTCAAAAAGAACCTGACAAAATGAGTTGCAGGTTCATTTCCAGAAAAAAAAAAAAAAAAAAGCCACCAGACATCTCATACAAAAAATCTAGCAATGTATGGTGTAGGTACATTTCAAGAATACTCAAACTTTATCACACATATTGCCTGTATAGTTTACATGTTTAGTCTAGATGCATTTTCTCACATGCAAACATCTCATACAAACAATCTGAAAAGGTTGGGTGTATATACATTCTTAAAAATGCCAACCATCTGAACAAATAATCCAATAATCCAGTAATTTTTCAGGAACATAGACTTATCACACAAGTAGCCTGTCAATGTTAATTGTAGCTACATTGCAAGCATTCCATCTCATACTCACAGAAATCCTCCTTACTTTGAAAAAGATTTACCTTTTAAGTAAGTAATTTGTGAAGTACTCTCAAACGCCCATAATCTAGAGGGAAGTGAATCTTCAAAGCCAAGTTGTCCCAATAATCAATAACATCATGTTCCAGTCAGCCAAGTTCAACAGTTTCCACAATCTATCTTAGCGACTAAATCTGTAAGTTTTACAGGTTATGAATTCAAGTTAGAAGTATATATTGGATATATATCGTCCAACACATCCCACACCATTTCTTATGATCTATTGGCCCTTAGAACTAATTATCTAAAACAAACACACACAACATCTGTGTAACTTTTGAAGAGCTTCTTTGCAACAGGGGATCCTTGATGGGCAGCAAATAAAAATAAGAAGGAAATAAAAATAGAAAGGAAGGTAAAAACACACATGGGCGATGGAGATGGGCGTTGTTGAGGAGCAAAGGTAGAAGACATGATAATTTATAATGATTTATACCCACTCAGAATGGGTAGACGTATGAGTGTAGATAGAGTGGATGATGTAGTGGGTGACTATGTTGGATGGTGAGTGCAGGCTGATAGCTAAGTGCAGAGTGTAAATGGCACTGTAAATGGTTGAGTGGGTTGGCAAAGTGCGCTAAGTGCATATTGCACACAGTAGACAACTACAAGGCTATTATGACCACTCTAAATTATAGTCCACTTGGTGAAAAACCCCAACAATAGCCCCTACACAAATATAAAAAATGAGTGTGCAACAAAAAGTTGAGTATGAAAACCATTTACTGTAGCTATTTTTAGTTGTGTGGATAATTTTTGTTAGTTGTTTTGAGGTGCTTGAAACAATACCGAGTTGCAAGCAACCTCATAGGGAAAGCCTATTAGCTAATTATGAGGGAGAAAAAACATTAATTATCATGTAATTAGCACTTGCATCTATGGAGCTTCAATTATATGTAAAATTTAAATGTTATTTAAACATATATATATATATATATATATATATATATATATATATATATATATATATATATATATATAAAGAATTTTTTATATTGATTACAATATTAATAAAATAATTTATTATTAAATTAATTTTAATAGGTTTTTTGTTGCCAACTACAGAGGATCTTTGGAATAGGGCTCATGCCCTAGCCTTCTTTTTTTGTATATTTTGTTGGTGAGTGAGAAGTAAGAGTGAGCAGTGAGGGTGGATGTGAAATAAGTTGCAAGGGTTCGTAGAAGGTTTTTGGGGTGTTGTTTGTGAAGGGATTTTGTAAGAATTTGGTGTAGCTCTAATACCATGTAAGAATCTGCCTCAAGATTTCATATCATGTAAGAATTTGCAAAAGGCAAGAATGAAATACCAAGATCTAGAAGCTCCAAAGATAGCACAAGAGAGACAATATATGATCAAATAAGAATAATTATTTAGACAATTGGATGAATACATCATAGAAGTGTCTTGTATATAAAGGCAACATGATGACTAAGAGTCGTGCAAGAGATATGCATAACAACTAAGCACGTGTCCACCAAGAGTGGATTATCCTCCATTGTGCATGAATGTATGTGCAATGATGAGAGGATAAGAATACAAAGGTGTATCTCATAAAGAAATGTAGTAGACAACATGTGCTCAATTGGAGTGCAAACTATTGTGTTGTCTACATGACAACTCATATGAATATGCAAACTCCTAGGTGTCTACATGGCAACTAATATGAAAATGCATTAACCTAAGTAAACTTAAGTAAAGTGTCGTAAGAATTTGGTATAGCTCTAATACAATGTAAGAATTTGCTTAAGGCAATAATTCAATGCCAATATCAAGAAGCTCAATAGATAGCACAAGAGAGATAAATGATGATCAAATGAGAATGGATATTAGATGATTGGATATCAGATAATTGGATATTAGATAATTGGATGAATACATCAAAGAAGTACCTTGTATATAAAGGCAACTGATATGACTAGGAGTCGGCAAAGAGATAAGCATAACAACTAAGCACATGTCCACCAAGAGTGGATTATGCTCCATTGTGCATGAATGTATGTGCAACAATGAAAGGATAATAATGCAAAAGTGTATCTCATAAAGAGATGTAGTAGACAACATGTGCTTAATTGGAGTGCAAACTACTATGTTGTCTACATGACAACTCATATGAATATGCAAACTCCTAGGTGTTTACATGACAACTAATATGAATATGCATTATCCTATGTAAACTTAAGTAAAGTGTAAATAGTAAATACTTATTTACACCAACACCCCCCCCTTAAGTGCAACTTAGGGGAATGCACTTAAGCTCACAAAAGCTAGAAAATAATGTAAGATGGATCCCAACTACTAGACCATGTTAGGTACCCATGTACAATATGTAAGTAAAAATGATATGTAATGCAATCTCTCATAAAGTGTAGAAACAAGGAAAACCACATGGGAAAAACCCTCCCCCAAAAAGAGAGAAGAAAAATAAAGTAAGATGCATGTACGGATGGAGTAATCAAGACCCCCCTATTATGACATGCATCATGCATATACAATAGTGAATCCCTCCATAAGAAGGAAATAAGGAGAAATGAAATCTCCCCCATAGTGAATGATCTCCTAATGATGAGTGCCTAAATACAAAAGAGAATCCAATGCCTACAAATAATATTTCTCCCTTAGGAAGAAGATACACCAAATACAAATGCAAGAAGGCTTCTCATTATGGATAGGAAGATGGAAGGGGAATCCATGTGAAGTATGTTGTCTCTAAAGTTTGAAGATGTGTCACCATGTCCTTGGATAATAAAGAACCAATCAAGACCAAGTCCAATAGAAGATGGTGATAGACAAAGAACCAATGGCAACTGCTCTGTATAGGATTGTGGATCAAACTCCAAAGACCAAGATACCTCCTCAAAAGAAGAAGTAGGAAGAGAATCAAAGAAGCCCCCCCTCAATGTAGAATCTACACCCATGAAATATGCTCCTGGATCAATGTAGAAGTTGCACCATGAAAACTGAATGATATTTCTCCCTTAAGGAAGAAATGGTGGCATGGGTGTACAAAGGAATCCTCCCCAATTAGTAGAAAGAACTCTCAGAATGTAATTTGTCTCAGGAAACTGTAAAGGAATCTGCAACACATGAGTATGCTCAACCATGCAATCTGGCATCTCAAGTGAAGTTTGAGATTCATGTAAAGCAATGTCCAAAAGACTCAAATGTCTTCTTTGAAATGAAAGGGACCTCCTGCAAATGTTGTAATAAAGTATCCACAATCATGTCAAACTCGAAAGAAAGATCAAGTGGAGAATTATGAGGGTTAGAGTGTTCCCTTGCAACAACTGAAGAAGGATCGTCCTCAATAAAAAGAAGATGTATATCATCAATAATGTCTCCCATATCCTCAATGTAGGACTCCACAAACAAACCTACAATGCTTGTTTAGAAGTCATCCCAAGGAACTAAGTTTGGAAGACAATGAATATCTTGTTGCACTAAATCATGTGAATCCACGATTGTGTGAATACAAGCATCATCAAGAGAAACAATAGATGCAATATCAATAGGAGAATTAGTAGCTACAATTGAAGGTAAAAGATCTTTTGGGAATGGAGGAACATGTGAATCTCCATACATCTCCCAAAGATAGATCCAAATATCATAAAAATTAGTTGACTTCATGTCACAAGTGAAATCCATAACCTCCATATCCATATGTAGAAAGAGTGCACGAAAAATTATTGTAACAATGTCACCATTGTATGAAAGTCCTTTCACATATGGCAATGCATTATTCTCACTAAGATAAGTGAGAACTAATTCACTCCATTGCTTATAGTTTTGTGTTATCAAGGTAATTAAATCTTCCTCATCCATGATGTACTAATCAATGCAACCCCCCCAAAATAGATGCTTTGGCACTTTATACTAAGTGTGTGTACAATTGGCCACTTGTAAAAATGAACCAAAGTGGACTTCTATTTTTGATAGTTACAACAACAAATACGAAGCTATATATGACTCATAAAGATAAGACACAAGATCTCTCAAGGATCTAATTAATTACAAGTGCCAAAATAGGCCAAAAATGAACAAATACTTGAAGTGCTATGTCTACTCAGAATTACTCTAAACTGATACTAGATCTAGAAAGTAAACAAAAAATTATGCACTTTCCAAAAAATAACATCAGAATATGTGTTTATATGAGCCTGAACAAAGCCTCTGAAGTTGTAAAAATCAGAATTGACAATTTTTAGGAACAGAGATCACTAACAACCTACACCAATGTGTAGATCATGATATTCTACCCCAAAACAAAAAAAATTGCTTGAAAAAAAATGAGTATGAGGGAGATGTTGTTGTTTGAAAATCACCTCTGTAATTATTTTTCTTGAATCACTGTCGTTGCACCTCCAAAAATCAAATGACTTTAGATTTCACCTTAGATGTCTAATTTTGATGAAACAAAAGTTGATTTGGGGGTTTTTTTACCTTCTCAATGTGATGCCAATATCTGATTTGCACCAGCAAACTCCAATGTTTACCTACAAAAAAAAAATCTCTCCAATGGCTATGAAATAAAACTCTTATGGCTCTGATACCATGTAAGAATTTGGTATAGCTCTAATCCCATGTAAGATTTTGCCTAAGGCAATAATTCAACACCAAGATCAAGAAGCTCGGTAGATAGTACAAGAGAGATAAATGATGATCAAATGAGAATGGATATCAGATGATTGAATATCAGATAATTGGATGAATACATAAAAGAAGTGCCTTGTATATAAAGGCAATTGATATGACTAGGAGTTAGCAAAGAGATAAGCATAACAACTAAGCACCACCAAGAGTGGATTATCCTCCATTGTGCATGAATTTGTGTGCAACAATGAGAGGATAAGAACGCAAAGGTGTATCTCATAAAGAGATGTAGTAGACAACATGTGCTCAATTGGAGTGAAAACTATTGTGTTGTCTACATGACAACTCATATGAATATGCAAACTCCTAGGTGTCTACATGACAACTAATATGAATATGCATTATCTTAAGTAAACTTAACTAAAGTGTAAATAGTAAATACTTATTTACACCAACAAGTGTAAATAGTGAACAATTATCTACACCAACAAAGTTACTTGGTGTGGGGTTGTTTGTTTAGGGTTAGGAATTTTAGGGCCTTTGTTTTTGGTGTTGGGGGTTTTTGTAGAATTTTTTGTTCTTAATGGGGGTCTTGAGTTTTTGATTTCCTAATGGTTATTAGCTTGAAGACACATCTCAGGTCTTCTTTTGGAATGCATGCACATCTGTCTGATTCATTTTACATAGGGGAGAACTCTACATTAAGAGAGGTGAATGGTTGTCTTTCACACAACCATAATCATTTGGTCATGGTAATCAATCTTAAATTAGTTATGGAGGATGTAGTTATTTAGTTGGCATGCATTGGTCTGTAAATTCCTCAAAATTTGCATTTATTAGTTAGCGCTTGTAGCATGGATTTGTCACACATGACAAGTTAATGGTGATTTTGAGACCATGGTTATTGTGAAAAGTTATTTCCTAGCTGTCTTTACAAACATGTCATATAGGAATTGAGTTTTTGAGGGAGGCTCATATTTTTATGACTATGTGGGATTGTTTGTCAAATCTTGGTATGTGGGTTTCAATTTAGTGGAAAGACGACTTCAAAGGTTCTTGTGTGGGTTCATTTTCCAAGACTCCCTTTTGGGTTTTTGCATGAAGATATTTTGTAATAGATCAATGTTTTTCTTACCAAGTATGTTGTGATATCTTAACAAAACCTTGGTAAAAAGGTTATATCCTTTTTCCTACATTTGTGTTGGCATCAACTATATAATCCATTGTAAAATTCTTTGTAAATTTGGTAGGGCTCTTCTTCATGGATCCAACAACTTGATTACAAGACTCTCCCTTTCTATTGTCATGCATGTCATGAGTGTAGTCATCTGCGGCATTAAAATCCTTGAGTTAGTAAGAATGTTGGTACTTGTGTTGGTGGCCCTCCTCCTCCTTCAATCCCAAAAGTGGAGAGTATAGTTAGTGTAGTGTCCCTATTTTAGCAGGCTCTTATAGTTGGGCTATTAGTTCATCATTGTGACCCTTGTGAGCTGGCAATGCGATTTGAGGGTCTTCATTGATTGACTTGCTATTTATAGTAAGTTAATTGTGGGAAATTACTATTTTTAACAATGTAGTTAAGGCACCAAGTGTTTGGCTTCTTTAGTAATTGATTGGGTAAATTAAGTGAGCTCTATAGTATAAGTCATTTATTAAGACTATCTTACTCAATGACTTTATCATTTAAGTGTGTTATAATTTGATGGTGTCTTAAAGAAGCCTTTTAAGTGAAAAGTATCTTCATGAAGCTATGAGCTTGAAAGTTATTTATTTATAATAACTAGATGGAAGCTTCTAATTAAATGGTGTATTGATGAAGCATCTTCAATGAAAAGTGTATTGGAGAAGCCGAGTTGTAGTATAAAACAAGCTTCATGAAGGAAATAGATTCATTCGTGTTTATTACTTTTTAATTACTTGTGAATTTTTCATGAGGGTTTTAAGTTTGTGAATTCTTGAGGATTGTTTCCTCTTGATCTATGCATCGATTTGATGTTGTTGTAAATCAAATTGAATTGGTATTTAAAAGTGGATTATGCACTCAATTTATTGTTGTTGTATATTGAATATAGTATTGGTTTCATTCTGATTTTGATATCTAATCTAAGGGTTTATTGAGTTTGGAATTTTTAATCTTTCTAATTGATTAGGAGTTAACCATCTTAATATATCTTCTATTGAATATAAAATGTTAGCGCTTTAGTTCTATGTTTCGAATATTCTTGTGATAGTTTGGGTTTTTTGGATCACGACTTGTTTAAAACAGGGATGTACAACACAAATTTTAGTGTGATGTACTAGAAAATCATAAAAAATCATGAATCTAATGATCATTTCAACTACATTTCAACATTACTTTCCCTTAGTCTTATTGAAACTCGAGCTAGTAATGATTTTACATGTGAATCCACACAATATTTAAACTTTTCCCTTCCCTTTTGGCTTCCAAATCAAATTTATATTATTGTTCTACCACTTGACATTTTATGTAAAGACTCCATTACCTCAAAGAAGAAACCAACACAATACAAAACTTTAATTATATTTGGTGGCCCTCCTCCTTTCGTCCCAAAGTGGAGAGTACAGTTAGTGTATGTCCCTGTTTTAGTAGGCTCTTATAGTTGGGCTTTTAGTTTATCATTGTGACCCTTGTTTGCTAGCAATGTGATTTGAGGGTCTTTATTGATTGGCTTGCTATTTATAGTAAGTCAATTGTGGGCAATTACTATTTTTACCAGTGCAATTAAGGCACCAGGTGTTTAGCTTCTTTAGTAAATGATTGGGTAAATTAAGTGAGCTCTATATTATAAGACATTTATTAAGACTATCTTAAGAAATGACTTTATCATTTAAGTGATTTATAATTTGATGGTGTCTTAGAGAAACTGTTTAAGTGAAAAGTGTCTTCATGAAGCTATGAGCTTGAGAGTTATTTATTTATAATAATTAGATGGAAGCTTCTACTTAAATGGTGTACTGATGAAGCACCTTCAATGAAAAGTATATTGGAGAAACTGAGTTGTAGTATAAAACAAACCTCATGAAGGAAATAGATTCATTCGTGTCTATTGCTTTTTAATTACTTATGAAGTTTTCATGAGGGTTTGAAGTTTGTGAATTCTCAAGGATTGTTTCCTCTTGATCTATGCATCAATTTGAAGTTGTTATAAATCAAATTGAATTGGTACTAAAGGTGGATTATGCACTCAATTTACTATTGTTTTGATTATGTAAAAATAGGTTTTAAAGGACCCGAAACCTTTAATAAAGTATCAGAGAAACAAGAACATTAAAGTTCAAAGAACAGAAGGCCTCAAAGCCAAAAGAGAATAGATCGAAAAAGACCAAAAAACATGAGGCCAAAATACAACTATGCAAGAAAAGACAACAAAAGAAAAGCAAAAAAACAGCCACCAAACAACTACAAAGTCTTCAAAAGGTTTGCTACTTGGTCTGCTAGGATGTTCATATTTTCTGCAGAAGCTTTCATGCCATCCATCTTTTTTGCTTCCACTCCTTGATTCTTCTTGGAATTAGCCTTTGTGTGCTTGCTCGGGCCCTAGTCCTCATTCACAACATGGGAGTCTTGGCCTTTACTTTGCTCCAACTTGTTTAGTAGGGTGTTAAAGTTGTTTGCCTTGACTTTCAAAATAATATAGTTTTGATCTGCCAATTTCTTGACTATTTTCTCCATGTTACTCACTCTAGAATCTAGATCATCCATCCCTTTTTGAAGATCTTTTCCTAACCAATCTAAATTCCTATACTTGGTTTCAAGTGTTGGCACACACTTCATCAAATTCTTTACCTCTTCTGCATTGCTAATAACCTCAGAGAATCTATTACTGTGTTGATCCAATGTTCTCCCCCCCCTTTCCGTCTTGCTGAGCTAATCAAAGTCCCATGATATATCTTGCATTTGTTGTTTTAGGGTACCAATATCCTTCATAATTGTCCCTAGGTTACCAATGATTCCCTTTAGGAACCCCTGGTCAACCTCATCCTTGTTATGCTCAAAGTAGTCCTCATGCTCCCCTTGTTTGATCCTATCCAGATCCACCTCCTTAAATTCATTCTTATCATCTGCATCCTGAGCAAGCACCTTTTTTCTTTTTCTTTCGACTCTCTTAATTAAGAGTTCATCATCAGAGGGGACATAATCTTTTTCAAAATTCTTCCCCCTATTTCCCAAAACCTTTCCCAAAGATCCTCTCTTCTCAAAGCACTTTTTTTTGCTCCTCCTCATAATCACTATCTTGTTCTGATTCACTTTCCTTTTCCTTCCTTTTCTTCTTGGAAGAGCTTCCAAGATCACCTCTCTTCCTCTTCTTCATTTCAACCTCAGCCACCTCATCCTCTGCTTCCTCATAAAAATCCTACTTAGATTCACTACCCTTTATCTCACAATCTAGAGATTTCTTGCTCTGCGTGGCCTATCCACCTTTTTTGATTTTAGAAGGTTCATTATTAAAACCATTAACCCCTCATGATAGGCATGATCTCCCTCAGAATCATTTTGAATGGATAAAATGGAATTACCCAAAGACTGTCTGGTGTAAAAGAGTAAATTTATCCTAATCCTGCCCCTAAAATGGTTAACCAACATGAAATGGTGACCATATATCTTAGTGAAATGACCATCTAAGATAAGATGCTTAATCACCACAAACATAACAAATATCTAGGCGTGCGAAATGGAACCAGGGATAAAGTAAGAATTACCTATTTTCACCAATTTGTTGTGTTCCTTAGCCAAGTTTGCAAACTCTTCAACTGCTTGTTCTGAGACCTTCCTATCCTAGTAGAAGTTAATACCCTCTATGTCAAGCCCTGTTGCTTCAGCAACAATATCTTCATAAACCTCCATCCTCTGATTCCCCACCAACACAATCCCATCTTTTTATGTTTTGATAAATTGTTGGGTAATGATAGGGTTACTTCCTTTCAATTTTTCCATATAACTAGTAAAATTTCCTTGCTCCAGTATGTCCTAAATCTCACTCTTCTTCTTCCACTCTTTGCAGCTTGTCAGTTCAATTCTTTTTCTCCTTCCTCCCATCTTCTTGTCACTGAAATGAAGACTCTCTCTTCTCAAAAAAACCCTCTGCAAAAGAAAATCGGAGTCAAAATCGTAGCCAAGGATTATTGTGAGTAAAAAGATCCACAATTTGTGTGGTATTGAATGGTAATACACTATCCTTCTCATAATTTCTCATGGCTTCCCTATCCTGCCCATATGATAATTACTCCTTGCTGGCATATTCATCATTAATTAAACATTTTTGTTTACTTCTAGCTTTGTCATGCTCAATCAATAAAAACCCCTCAATAGGGATGATATCATTGTGATTCCAAATTAACTTTTCATCACTCTTGAATGCCACATTGATTTGTTTCTCTATAGTTGTGAGTGACAACACACATTTCAAAGGAATTGATAAGATCTATGGCCTTACCTATAATATTTTTAATAGTCTAAGAAGGATTAGTAACTTTATTAAGATAATTAATTATATTAGGGGAGTCCCCCTCAAGCCATATCTTATTCAAATTCAAACTTTTTGCATGGCTAAGACCATAGAGGACTGCACTTGTTTCTACCACATGGTTAGTTTGAATCCCAATAGGAATGGCCATTCCACCCACTCTATTCCCATTCATATTCCTAATGATGATACCATAGCCAATTGTTCCTAGGTTGCCCTTCGAGGCCCCATCAAAATTAATCTTAAACCAATCCTTTGGAGGACAATCCCATCTTACTAGATCGCAAAGGTTAGGACCATTTTGCACTAGACTAAGGCCATTCAAATTCCAATTCTAAAACACTAATTCTTCTTAAACATTTTGAGGTTAGTGTCCTTTTCCAAAGGATCTAATATTCTCAAACACCATATTCTTAATGTTACAAAATAACTGACTTGGATTAGTTTCTATACCCCTAAACACCCTATCATTATGTTCCTTCCAAACGCCCCAACAAAGGAACGAGAGAATAAAATTCCACAATCTCACAACCAAGGTATTAGTAGAGGGAAATTTCCAACCATTAAAAAAATCCCGAATTGTAGCAGGGAATACCTAGGTAATATTCAACAAACCATAAACCTTTTCCCATAATCTTCTAGTATAAGAACAATGGATAGTCAAATGATTAATTGATTCATCAACATCCTTATAGAGATAAAATCTATTAACAATGTTGAACCCTCTCTTCAACAAATTATTCATTGTCAAAATTTTATCCTATAGAAGAATCCAAAAAAATATGTTAACTTTGGGAATCATACCTTTAAACCAAGCTTTAGCCTAGCAAGGCTCGTGATGCTCTTCAAAAGCATTAGCATACACTGAAGACACAAAAAATAATCCATTAGGATTATATTTCAATATCAATGCATCCTCCTCATGGCTTAAAAAGACAACATTCAGAATCTTGTTGAGATCATTAAGGTTTTTATCCACTCTATTGAGGTTCAACCAATTATTCTCCTCCCAATGGTCTCCTACAAAAATCCTGAAAAGATTCTTGCACTGATTGTCAATTTACTATTATTGTATATTGAATAGAGTATTAGTTACATTCTAATTTGATATCCAATTTGAGGGTTTATTGAGTTTTGCATTTGTAATCATTCTAATTGATTGGGATTTAACCTCTTAATATATCTTCTATTGAATATAAAATGTTAGCACTTTAGTTCTATGTTTATAATATTCTTGTGATAATTTGGGTTTTTTGAATCGCAACTTGTTTAAAACAAGGATTTACAATACAAATGTTTGTGTGATGTACTAGAAAACCATAAAAAATCACGAATCTAATGATCATTTCAACTACATTTCAATATTACTTGTCATCAGTCTTATTGAAACTCGAGCTAGTAATGATTTTACATGTGAATCCAAACAATATTTAAATTTTTCCCTTCCCTTTTGGCTTCCAAATTGGATTTTTATTCTTTTTCTACCACTTGAAATTTTCTATAAAGACTTATTACCTCAAAGAAGAAACCAACACAATACACAACTTTAATTATATTTGGTGGCCCTCCTCCTCCTTCTGTCCCAAAGTGGAGAGTACATTTAGTGTAATGTCCCTATTTTAGTAGACGCTTATAGTTTATCATTATGACCCTTGTGAGCTGACAATGTGATTTGAGGGTCTTCATTGATTGACTTGCTATTTATAGTAAGTCAATTGTGGACAATTACTATTTTCAACAGTGCAATTAAGGCACTAGGTGTTTGACTTCTTTAGTAATTGATTGAGTAAATTAAGTGAGCTCTATATTATAAGTATTTTATTAAGACTATCTTACTAAATGACTTTATCATTTAAGTGTGTTATAATTTGATGGTGTCTTAAAGAAGCCTTTTAAGTGAAAAGTGTCTTCATGAAGCTATGAGCTTGAGAGTTATTTATTTATAATAATCAAATGAAAACTTTGAATTAAATGGTGTATTGATGAAGCATCTTCAATGAAAAGTGTATTGGAGAAGCCAAGTTCTAGTATAAAACAAGCTTCACAAAGGAAATATATTCATTTGTATCTATTGGTTTTTAATTACTTGTGAATTTTTCATGAGGGTTTGAAGTTTGTGAATTCTTGAGGATTGTTTCCTCTTGATCTATGCATCAATTTGATGTTGTAAATCAAATTGAATTGGTAAAAGAAAAAGTGGATTATGCACTCAATTTATTATTGTTGTATATTGAATAAGGTATTGGTTTCATTCTGATTTTGACATCCAATTTGAGGGTTTATTGAGTTTGGTATTTGTAATCGTTCTAGCTGATTGGGATTTAACCATCTTAATATATTTTCTATTGAATATACAATGTTAGTACTTTAGTTCTATGTTTCTAATATTTTTGTGATAATTTAGGTTTTTTGAATCACAACTTGTTTAAAATAGGGATGTACAACAAAAATATTTGTGTGATGTATTAGAAAATCATAAAAAATCATGAATCTAATCATCATTTCGACTACATTTCAACATTACTTTCCCTTAGTCGTATTGAAACTCGAGCTCGTAATGATTTTACATGTGAGTCCAAACAATATTTAAACTTTTCCCTTCCCTTTTGGCTTCCAATTTGGATTTTTATTCTTGTTCTACCACTTGACACTTTTTTGTAAAGACTCTATTACCTTAAAGAAGAAACCAACACAATACACAACTTAGTTGTATTTTGTGGCCCTCCTCCTCCTTCTATCCCAAAAGTGGAGAGTACAATTAGTGTAATGTCCATGTTTTAATAGGCTCTTATAGTTGGGCTTTTAGTTTATCATTGTGACCCTTGTGAGCTAACAATGCAATTTGAGGGTCTTCATTGATTGACTTGATATTTATAGTAAGTCAATTATGGGCAATTACTATTTTTGAAACTGCAGTTAAGGCACCGGGTGTTTGGCTTCTTTAGTAATTGATTGGGTAAATTAGGTGAGTTCTATATTATAAGTCATTTATTAAGACTATCTTATTAAATGACTTTATCATTTAAGTGTGTTATAATTTGATGGTTTCTTAAAGAAGCCTTTTAAGTGAAAAGTGTCTTCATGATGCTATGAGCTTGAGAGTTAATTATTTATAATAATTAGATGGAAGCTTCTAATTAAATGGTGTATTGATGAAGCATCTTCAATGAAATGTGTATTGGAGAAGCCAAGTTGTAGTATAAAGCAAGCTTCATGAAGGAAATAGATTCATTAGTGTCTATTGCTTTTTAATTACTTTTGAATTTTTCATGAGGGTTGAAGTTTGTGAATTATTGAGGATTTTTTCCTCTTGATTTATGCACTCAATTTACTATTGTTGTATATTGAATAGAGTATTCGTTTCATTCTGATTTTGATATCCCATCTGAGGGTTTATTGAGTTTGGCATTTGTAATCTTCTAACTTATTGGGATCTAACCATCTTAATATACCTTCTATTGAATATAAATTGTTATCACTTTAGTTCTATGTTTCTAAAATTCTTGTGATAATTTGGGTTTTTTGAATACTTGTTTAAAACAAGGATTTACAACACATATGTTTGTGTGATGTATAAGAAAACCATAAAAAATCATGAATCTAATGATCATTTTGACATTACTTTCCCTTAGTCTTATTAAAACTTGAGCTTGCAATGATTTTACATGTGAATACTAACAATATTTAAACTTTTCCCTTCCCTTTTGGCTTCCAAATTGGATTTTTATTCTTGTTCTATCACTTGACATTTTTTTTAAAGAATCTATTACCACAAAGAAGAAACCAAATCAATACACAACTATAATGGTATTTGCATGTTATTTCTACATTATTTTCAAGGACACATCTTTGTAGTTTTGTGATCAACATCAATCTTTCTAGTCTTCGAAGTGATTATTTATTATTGTAATATTGATCCCTTTCCTTAGATGTTTTGTTTTTTGTTTTTTAACCCAAAGTGGTAGCATAGTATTAGGATCTTCTATTTCAACTATTACCATTTCTAAATTAAAACATTTTACTTGTTTCATAATATATAAAAAATCAATTCTAGATGTAGAGGTAGAAATACCAAAATAGATGTTTGATTGATGCAAGCCCCTCAAGAGCTACACATGAATTCATCTTTCTTGTTTGTGGGTTTTTTTGAAGAAGAAACAATTCCCTCCAAAGGTATTTTCATACTTGGTCATACTCCTCAATTTATCTTTGGATTGGATAACAATGTGATTTAAAGACATTTGTGCAAGGTGTTGTTGTAATGGGTAGGGGCTTCTAGATTTTAACCTGCGTCTCTTTGTGATTTTTTGTTTTCCATTTCATTTAATAAAAAGTTATAATTATTTATTTGTTAGAAGATTTCTTCACCAATTCGTTTTTGTAAACATTCTAATTATTTGTTCTTACCCTATTTGTTTAAGAATTTAACTCTTAGAAAAATATAATCATCCCAATTTCAATTTTCTTAGAATTGTTGATTTATCTTAAGTGTAAGTGGTAAAAATACTCAAATGTACATAACTTCCTTTCATAAAAGTTTTATAAGTATTGAAACAATGAAATAGAGGTTGTATTAAAATATTAAAATTATTGAAGTTATTAGGCAAATCTTCAATGAAAATTTGCACTAGAGTTTTGATAAAATTGACAAGAAATTGGACCCTCAAAGAATATGTTTGGATGGGTAACAAAAATAAAACTAAAGATGACACATTTAAAAGTGGTGCAAAATTAATTGAAAACAATATGACTTAAAAATTTAAATGAATGCTAATGTTTATAGATTATAAATTTAGAATATGCACATAAAGACTAAAAAAGATTGAAATTGCCAAAAGACTATGTATCATAAATAATTTTAATTAATGAAAAATAATTTTAAAATGATCTAAACAAGTAACTAGATAACTTCACTAAGAAACATTAATTAATTAGAAATATTTATTTTGATAGAAATAACTAGATTATATACGTACTAACATTTTTAGTTCTCCATATATCTAAATCAAAATTTACTATTAGATATTTGAAGCTTAATGTAGCAAACAAATCAAAGAACTAGCTATCAATTGAAACAGGTTATTAAAATACAAGAATCTAGTAATTTCTAGAACATATCGAAAGTTTTTAATAAAGCCTACTAGACTAAAGCAACCTATAAATCTTCCTACTAACATACACTCTAAAATAGAGTACCAAGATCATGGGGTCCATTTGTTTAGTGAAAAGTGGAATTCACATGCCACTCTGCTCCTCTTAGTCTCAGTCTCTCGAGTTCACATATGTATGACCTAACCTCTTTTTTTTTTTCTCTCTATTTTAAAAAAAATCTTTTAATTGTTGGATTAAAGAAGAGAATTGAGAGTCTTCTCACTCATCTTCTAGGTGAACTAAGGGCCCGTTTGGTTGATAGAATATCATTTAGGAATTGGAATTTGGAATCTTAAATTTGGAGTTCTAGAACTTGAAATTGAGATTATGGTTTTCAAAATTTAGTCTGGGACCATTTGGTTCAAACCTAAAAATAATTAATATTCTGAACTTGTTTGGTTCAAACGCAAAAATCTGGCATGTCAAGGAGCAGGCCAGAGGTTCAAAACATAGACCAAAATATCTTGGAGGAGAAAGTGAAAATTAGAAGAAAGTATCGATTTGGTATGCCAAACATTCTCTCTAGAGATCTTAGCGAGGAAGACAAAGAACTTTCAAATTAGAAGATGATCTATGTCATATGTTTTTCTACGAAAAACCACAACTTGATTCAAGATATTCCCACCATTGATTTATCTACAGAAAACCAAATAAATTCAATTAAGAAGATACCCACCTTGGATTAGAATATACTCACAATTGATGTCTCTGCAGAGAACAGGGATAGTTCTATGCAAAATACAACCACCATTGATTTTTCATTAGATGAGGAGGATTTATGGAATGACCCCATGATGCACAAATTAAGTGAAGCATTATGTATTCAACACTATGCATTGCGGGACGTCTTTGCCGATTTTAAAATGGTAACACAAATTTCTTGTAAAACAGAGGACCCAAATTTAAGATGGAAGCCAAAATATTCTGTAAAACAAAGGACCCAATTTAATTATCAATGTCACCGCCAATTTTTCATAGAGCAATGCGCCTAATTTTATGTTTCATTATCCTTGTCTTTTTCTTCTACAAGTCGAGAATGACATTGCCCATAATCAGATTATTCATTGATTTTGAAGTAAAAGATGTGGTTAGCGTGCATTGCACGAAACTCACAAAGAAGTGCTTCTACTACTTCCATTGATGATGCCCTTCTCATGATTCCTTGTTTGCACGATGAGAAGACCAGATTTGTAGATTTCGATTAATAACAACAATGGCGACAGAGGTGGAGAGATGCAAAAATGTATGGATTTAAAAACCAATTACATTTTACTTTATTTGGAATCTTTGTTTTGGAAAAATGAGATTTAAAATGTAGATTCCAAATAACAAGTATTTTGAGGGGAGAGAAATGCTTGTTTTGTGGGTCAAATGGGGATACCAAATCCACATTTCTCCAAATCCCAATTCTGATTTTGCGCACCCAAACAATAAATTTGAATTTTTTAAGGGATTGGGCATGCTAATTCTTCTCTAATTCCAACAACCAAATGGGTCGTAAATGAATTCCAACTATATTTCAAAAAACTTTTTCTAGATTTAAAACTTTAAGTTTCAAATTCCAATATTTATAAACTCCAAAAAACTGGCCCTTGAAGATATAAGGGTCCATAAAATAAAATAAAAAATGATCTGATACCTACACAAGAAACAACACAAAACTAGAACGCACAAAACACCAAGGGCCCGTTTGGTAGCTGGAATTAGAATGGAATTGGCATTCGAAATTTAAAAAAAATTCTAATCCATTGTTTGGGTCCGCACAATCGAAATTGGAATTGGAAAAAAGTGGAATCCACTATCCCCATTTGACCCCCAAAACAAGGATTCCAAATTCCTTCAAATACTTGTTATTTGGAATTCCTGTTTTAATTCTCATTTTAAATCCCATTTTTTGAAAATGAGGATTTCAACTAAAGTAAAATTTGATTGGGTTTGACTTCTGGATGCCCATTTGGGGGCACTTTTTTTTGCACTAATTCTCGAAATTTAATTTTTTTAAATGGGGGGAAAATTTTCTGGTATTACTTGCTCATATATTTGCCACTATTGAGTAATTTATCAGGCTTTTTCCGCCTGATCCGCCTCAGTAGTTACTGCAAATTTTTTTGGTAAAATAACTTTTTCACATACATTGTTTCTTAGTTAAATGAATTATATGTAGGACAAAAACAATCTACTCAATAGATTTTTTTCCTGGCATAAAAGTGTTTCCAGGTAAGATTTCGTAAAAATTTAATATAAAAATTTAGACTTTGCACCTGTGAGTTTGAATGCTATGATGATCAATTTTTTTATTGGATCTCTACAAATATATATATTTTTAATGGGATGTTTCTGACTCTTATTTCATCAATTCTTGTGATTCAGATTCATTCAACGAGACTTGAACAATATACATATTTCATATCAATAATTATGTAAATTATAATCAATGGTATTTTTTTTATAGAGCAAGAGTCATAAAAGTTTTAGTATCCATTAGTACAATCTCGTCCTCATCTGTTATGATAATGTTTACTTTCAACATGACTTAATCTTTTTATACTTCTTAAAAATGTTTGGACTTCAACAAACTAAATAAGTATTGAATTTTTTTACATGATAATAACGCTACAGCTGGATGATAATATTTTGCATGTTATTTTGGCTAGTATTCCAATTCCACAATGTGCAACCAAACAAAGAAAATTTTTATTCTCACAATGAATTCTTGTTCAACCAAACAGTCTCAAATTGGATTCCCTAATCATAATCTGGATTCCAAGTTCTAGAATCCCAAAGCCAGCATTCCGAATACCAATGCTCAAATTGGATTCCCTAATCATAATCTGGATTCCAAGTTCTAGAATCCCAAAGCCAGCATTCCGAATACCAATGCTTAATTTATATTCCAGCAACCAAACGGGCCCCAATCGACCATAGAGAAGTTTTGTAGAAGATTTTGGTGAGGAAAAGCCCAGGGAAGATGAGGATTGGGTTTGAAGTAAGTGGGTCTTCCTAGCGGAGAAGTGGGTCGAGGAACATGAAGCCGCCGCACCTTGCTCTGCGTTCTCTTATACCAATGGCAACACTTATACGCCATCATCGTATACCCATTAATGCCACTAGTCTTTTTCCCAATGCCAAACCTCTGCGTTGTTTACAAAGCCATGCCAGGCACAGAAATAATCTGAAAACTGTACGCTACAGATGCAATGCTGCCAGTGACAAGTCTATCTTATTTGAACAGCACAAGGTAAGCAATATTTGAGTTAAATTTTAAGAAAACGATTTCGGAATCTGCAACGAATACTTAAAATATTAAAACTGTTACTGAGAAAAGTGGGTTTGACTATGTGTTGCAATGCTAAAGAAATTTCTAGGGTTATATCTTAGCTGAACAGTGTTCATTATAGAAAATTCAAGAAATCTGGAGTTTTTATCCATATTAAGCTCTAGTAATAGAGATCACCTGCACTCCCTGATTTGAACTTCAATTGCCTTGTACTTTGCTATTGTTGTGCTTAAATCAGGTGCATTTATTCTCCAGGCGCCCCTTTGTGCGTACAATGTAACAGCATTTAGTTACATTACTGCTTTAAAATGTGGAAAATATTTTCATGATCACCTTATTGGTTCTCTTAAATTGTGGGTTTTCTAAGTGTATTCAGAGGTGATTATTTTGTGATTTTGGAAAAACAATCGTGGCCATTTTCCTAACATCTGAGCTATGATATGAAGTATGAACATAGTCACTTGATGATATAGCAGTCTTTGGAGGGAGCTTCGCTAACCTTATGAGTCTTTTTGCAGTCAAACAGCCTTACGGACATCATGTTTCAGCTTTCCTACACGATTTTAAGAACATCGTTCCCATTCATAAAGTTTTTCTGGGCTTCTATCAAGTGATAAAACTCCAATCCAGTTTTGTAATTTTTAAATCCCTTTCTCCAGTGTGAGTTAGAAATCTTCCTTCTAAAGAACTGCTGTTCAGATTTTTGAGAGCAAGTTCCACTTTTACCATTCCCCAATGAATCACATACAGTAATTTTCAGCATTATCCTTTTCCATGGAACGATCATGTTCTGTTGGTGTTGAGTTCTAAGTCCGGCCAGTCCAAAAATAGGAAATAGAGCTTAGGAATGTTACGAATTTATGGTTTATTAGAGTCTTGGAAGAGGTGCAGACTGAGTACAACACATTATGGCATGTGAAGGGTCCACTTGATACAATATAGAATTATAAATTATGACAAATGGCCTAAAGGACAAGTTAAAAAGCTAAAATCACACACGCCAACATCTCTGCACCACTGATGCTATGGCATTTTCCCTAATCCTCTTTTTGTTGCTCCTCAGTTCTTATCATTTGAGAAGTTAAATGGGTAGATGGAAAATTCCCAAAGAG
Organism: Cupressus sempervirens; assembly: GCA_028749045.1. Lineage (NCBI taxonomy): Eukaryota > Viridiplantae > Streptophyta > Pinopsida > Cupressales > Cupressaceae > Cupressus > Cupressus sempervirens. The sequence continues at coordinate 398,390,179 of CM053791.1, read as the reverse complement.
GGGTGGGACCTCAACAAAGGGGTGGTTGAAACAGAGTGACATTTTAATTAAAGAGTGTGCAGCTTATGAAGATTTTCACAGACAATACAATGACAACTTAGAGGTGAGCACCATGAATGAACTTTTTGAATTGGCGAGATTGTACAAAACAACAACTTTCTTAGTCTGGATCCACTATAGAAGGGTCAACTTGGAGAAATTGCAGCAGACTGATTAATTGGTTTTCTCTTAGTCGCTTGGACTATTGATCTCGTGGATGTCATTAAAATTCCTTCATTCATTCATTCATCAGAGAAAATTTGAAATTCTTGTTGCTGTTCGTTTAGGACAATTAGAATGAACACCATTTTAAGGTCTGTATCATGTTGTTGTTGTTGTTCTTCTTCTAGATTGTTTTGAACAGCCCACCTGATACATTGAACTTTTTAATGACCAGGGGATTAGATGCTATGATAATTAGTCTATTTGACTATTTTCTAATGAAGGGGTTTTGATTAAGCTTGATTTCGTTCTGGTTGCCTTGGGCCCCTTTTCATATTGCTATGTTTTTTGTGCCTGCTCGTTGCTCTTGAGGCTCCTTTATCTCTCATAGTAAATGAGAGTTTTCTTGGTCAAATTTGATGGAACTTGATCTGTTCTTTAATCTGGCAGCTCATAGAAGTGGTCAAAGAACGACTACAAAAAGATCAAGGAAATTTGCCTACTGGGAAAAATGGGAGGGATGATGAGGAAATGATTCTCTGGTTTTTGAAGGACCGCAAGTTTAATGTGGATGATGCAGTTGCTAAGTTGGTTAAAGCCCTGGTATCCTTTCTCATAAGCTCTCCAGGAGTTAGTTATGTTTATCCGATAGCTTAATTCCTAATGTGTTTTTTATAACTCTGAGATGGTAGCAATTTTAGAAGCTACAGGATTTTTTCTATCTGTTCTAAAGAAAAGATTCCATGTTTTATATTGTCCTGTAATTGTCTTGAGACTTGAATCATTTAGGTATAGGTTAAATTATTTCTTCCTTGACAACATTGTGTTTCCTTAACTTTAAAGACATGTATAGGCATGGCGTGAGGAATTTGGCGTTGAAAATCTCACAGAAGAATCTATTCAAAATATTGCTTCCACTGGAAAGGCTTATCTTCATGACTTTCCTGACATAGAAGGAAGGCCTGTATTGGTGGTAGTTGCAGCCAAGCATCTTCCAGCTGTAAGCCAAATCATATATGATATTAGTCATATGACTTTTGTAATTCATTTCTCTCAATGCAAAGCCTTCAGTTTTCTTTCTGGCACATTGCAGTTCTCTTTCTTTACAATATTAATTTTGTATGGTACTTTATACAATTGTATATCCTAAATAATGGGACAGAAACATGACCTGTTAGAAAGTGAGAAACTGTGCGTATATTTGATTGAAAAAGCCCTCAGTAGGCTCCCGCCTGGAAAAGAGAAGATGCTGGGAATATTTGACCTTCGAGGATTTAGTGTGCAAAATGGAGATCTGGCTTTCATAAAGTTTTTGGTACTTGATTTTTAGCCCTTATTCAGATGAGATTTGGATGTGTACTTTGGGTTGTAACATAGTAACTGACCTTGATGATGTCTGAACTCTATGCAGATAGATGTGTTCTATTATTACTATCCAAAGAGAATTGGGGAAGTGCTGTTCGTAGATGCTCCATTGATATTTCAACCTGGTTGGAGTATTGTCAAACCCTGGTTGAAGTCATATGCCAATCTGGTAAATATGTTTCTTCTATTTATACTGAGGATTTTTTTTTCTTCTTAAAGTTAAATTTACATAATCATATGGCTATAATTAAATAGTGCTCTGTGAAGATCTACACTTAAACGTGCAAATAGATGCTGTCATTTTTGGAGAAATGATGTATAGATAAAGGTTAATTCAAAGAATTTCTGCAATCTGCAAATCCATCTCTCATTCTCATCTCCGGTTGATAGATCCGCCAAAATGAAGAATTTGGGCAGCCATATGCTGCTAAGGTTTTGTTTCTTGGCCCTCTTTAAGTTGTGCAGCATCAGGATCTTGCCTTTTTTAATTTGTCAAGCATACCTTCACCTATCATTATGCCTTTGTTGAGTTTAACTCTAAGCCTCTATTACCTAATAATTTTTGAAATTCTACCATTAACATCCTTGCTTACAATACAATCACTTTAATGGGCACCGAAATCTAGTTTTGTCAAGGTGCAGCTCTGAAATCAGGAAGCGCAGGACCCTTTGCTACAACCAAAGAAAGGAGGAGTCTTTAGCCATACGCTAGATCTACAACAACTTAATGATAATCTATGATAAGCATACAATTTCTAAACATGTTCCAGCAAAATTATTCACCTATCACAGGATCGTTGGACCTTAACAGGTCTCTATAATTTGATGATCCTCTCATTAGGAGGAATGTAAAAGACCATTTTAGATCCAGCAGATTACAAGAATTACTTAACCAGAGAGCTGTCCAAGACTATAAGAAAGACATGATTGTAAATGGGTGCTAGTAGATGGTAAGCAAGAGCCGCGAAGACTTTAGTATCATAAGCTGGTAAGCAAAGGCTATAGATGGTAAGCAAGAGCTATGAAGAATTCTATGATAAAATAATATAGAAGATAAAAGTACATGCAATCAAACATATGAAGCACATGCCATTCACAATAAAAATCAAAAAACAAAAAAGGAGATTAGGGCTAGGGATACTTACCTTGGCTGACCTATTGGTGCTTTAATATCCCTTTCGTCTAACAACACTTGCAGATGAAGTCAAGGTGGGTAGAAGACCACCTAAGTAGACCAAAACCAGGGGTTCTAAAGTCTTTGTGATTCTTGTTGGCATAACTCCTTTTTTCGAAATCTTCTTGTTATTGATTTTCCTTGCTCTAGGCACCTCTTAACCTTAAATCTTCTAATTCTCAATACAAATATATATGTGCCTTAGAGTGAATGATACCTTTTTTATGAGACCTCGAAGAAAAGGGGAAACTATAAATTTGGGTTTTGACCCTAAAGAATGTTTTTGTTCAGCATATGTTATCGAGTTGGTGGTTGGTGCTAGCTAAAATGCAATACCTTAAAACATCACTGGTTTGTGGAAAGGTTCAAATTCAAGCAAATCTAAGGGAACAAGACAAGTAGAGGGAGAATCAAGAAGTTTGGATGTCAAATCTAGAGATATGAGAATGATATGAAGGTAATGTAGTGTATGCCACATCTCTCTCAAAGTACCAAAATCTTGTCCACTCCAACTTCATATATGCACAAACATAACCTTTAGGAGATCAATTATAGACAAATCATGCACAAGAAAGTGTGTTAATAAAGCAAAAGAAATGCACATACATATACTCTCCCAATGTTTATTGCTTGTCAAAATAGTGTTCTGATGGTGCTCTATGAAAAACATAGTACCATAGACAACAATTGCTTGAAATGGACATACCTTTGACCTAACTTGCTAATGGATCTATGCATGTACTTCAGTTTTGATTCTGGCAGTTAAACTAATGTTTAAATCCTCAGTGAAAGCTACTTTCGTGAACCTTGGTGATGTACTTGACTACATGGAATAATACATTTCTAGCCTATAAAGTGAGTCTATGCAAGTATATGATTGCTCACAAAGGAAGATGGTAGTAGGATGTGCTTGGATAGCCAAAAGAGAAGGGTTGGATTAGGTATGATGAATTTAGAAATGGTAATAAAGGTTGGAAAAGTCTAAGGATACTTAAATTAATCAAGGGGAATCCTTGAAAGGCAATTCAATGATTAAGAAATGACATCTAGAAATTGAAGGATATAATTTTCTTTGAAGTAGGTAAGGTTCATGGAGAAACCACATTTGATTCCCTAAGATCATACGCTACAACCTCTGGCCTATAATTTTGTTCTAGTGCACCATATCTAAAAGAGATGAAGAAAGGGATGTGAAGGATTTAGGGAGATTTGGAAATAAGGTTGTCTATGAAGATAAAATAATGAAAATAGGAGAAAGGAGATGGTTCAAACATAAATCTATGTGTTTTTTGGAGGAAAAACAATCTAACCAATTTGACGAAAGTATAACCTTTTAACACCAAAAGTTTTTTGGTACCATGTCTATTAATCTATAACTTGGGTTGACTAGTGAAGTAGTGAACAAGCTCTAAGAAGGCTATGATATGCACATGTAAAGGTGTTTAGCTTTCTAGATCCACAAACCACACCAAAGACCATCGACATACTAGGAAGATTAGATAATTGCATGAAAAAGTAGGTGACACAATGTATGTTAGGCATAATATTTTCATTTACTAGCCTACCACATCTCAGAGGCCTTTTACCCCTACTATAAGGCAAATTATGGAGCCTAATGTTCAATTAGGTTAGAGGCATGATACTAGTTTTGATCATACATTTTTCACTTATGATTGACTTTTGAGTTTATATTTTGACTTTTCCTTTTCTTTCAAGTTTTATGACTATTTGACTTTTTCCTTTCTATCTTGAATTTTACCTTGTAAACGAGTTTAATTCCAAATCTAACCTTTGTATACCCAATAGGGAGTTTGATATAGAGAAGAGATGTGGTTAGTGGGTTATTTCAATCAATATGCATATAAGGGATGATACAATGAAAGTTAAACATTTGATATTATTATGAGAGTAGAGCTATGAATGAGAAACATGTAGATGTATTTTAATAGTATTGTTACAACGAATGAACTTAACTATCAAAATAAAACACAACACACAATATTATTCAAACCTTCTAAGGAACACCTTGTTTTTGTTTAGAGTATAGTTTAATGATACTAAAATGGGTATAAAGATGGAGCCAACATATACATAGACATGTTGTAGAAAGAACCAAGGGATTAACTGAAAGATAAAAAGTCAAGTTGGTTAAGGAGATCTAAGGTTGTAAGGAGGATTAAAGCTACTAGTAAAGGTAGATGAGAACAAACTGGACGTAGGAGAAGCATCTACAAAGCTTAGCTTGTTAAATACATAAAATATTAAGTTGTTACTTTATGTTCTATAAAAATATATGAAATAAGTAAAGATGATTGCTTTTATGCTACACAAGTTTGAAGTAATCTAAGATTCAAATGAAAGTAATTTAAAAATGCAATACAAAATAAGCAACATACTTGTCTAAATACAATAAAATAAATAGTGTACCTTAGGCATACTACTTCACTTTAAAATAAAATAAAAAATGTAAAAGAAACTCAAAAGGTAGTCACAAGTGGAAAATGAATGATAAGAAAAAGTGTATCTTAATACTTCTATTTGAATACAAGGTGTTAAAGAGCCTCGTCATCATATGATTTGCATAGTTTAAGGTGAATTAAGGGAATTCTCGATTGTTTTTATGTTGAGATCAAGATTGATTATCCATTTCCCTTGTCATCTTGACTTATTTGCCTCATTTTGGTAACTCATAATGTAGGGTTGTTTTCTTTTTGGTTGAAGGTTAAAAAAAAAAAATTCTAGATGTCATATGAAATTGTTGATTTATTTTGAAAGTAAATAGCCTTTGCCAATGTCATTGATTTTTCTAGTTGTGTTTGAATTTCATCTGCCTAGCCCCGCTGTTTACTTTTTCTAGCCAAGTTTTGAACTTGTTTGCCTTGCTAATACCATTCAATTTTGGGTGAATTTCATCAATGATCTTTGCTTGAGTGTTTTCTCAAGAATGAATTTGGTCTATTTGAGATTTCCTAGATTATCCATCTCTTAGCTTTAAAGAGAGAGTTTGTTGATGGGCTATAAGGTAGTTGATCATGCACATCATCATTATTGTTGTTGAGGTGTGATTTTACTTTTCACAAGAAATGTGGCTCATGTTTGAATCACAACCAAATGCATGTATTCTAACAAGTCACTTTCCTTTCTAATGAAACACATAGTTTTGAGCTTGAGCACAAGAGTTGATATGATTTTCTATTATAAGTGTTGAACATGTCAAATAACCAAGAGAGGGTATGAATCAATTATTCCATAATAGTTTAACAAACATTTACCTTGTTGACCTAAACTCGTAAAAATAGCAGTATCAACTACTGATATATCAATAATCACTTTAATCGTTCATAACAATTGTAAACATGGAAGCACACAAGAACTAACACAAGGAATGGCAAAATTTACGTGAAAACCTAAATTGAGATAAATCACAAAGAAACGTATTCTCATGAAATGAACATCAACTAAGGTGACATTGGTAGGGTGATTTTCATGGGTGGCTCATTGTTGATTTGGCTCATTGTCGATTGACTCATTGTTGTTTTGGCTCATTGTCGATTGACTCATTGTTAGTTGTGCTAACTACCCTTATACAATAGATATATCAAAAATACATACGACAAAACATGAAGTGATAGAGTTGTATCTAAATATGCATGAAACAACTCAACAATTTAAGCTCAGTTACCATCATGAATTGTAGATTTGAATGTTTATATTCTTTATGTATGTGACTGTTTGATCCACTACAATCCTATATGCAAGCTTCTTCTTGATCTCCTTACTACTTGGCTCACAAAACTCATCTCACACACATCACCACCACATATTTGCACTATTTCTCCTTCTACAACTTACACGTCTAATTATTCACATACCACCATCATCTATACCTCAGATACAAAAGATTTGCCTTTATTTATATAAGTATCTGAATATACATATGTCAGTCACACCAAACATGTGTGATGGCCCCAAATGAAACCATATTACAATTACATATACCACATTACCGCTGCTCCTAAATTTAGGACACACTTAAGAAATCTTTATAACTTGCTACAATAGTACCCACAAATAGGTCACACTTAAGATGTATACAATGCATATTACATTTACCAAAATTATTGGAACACAACAACCTAGTCCAAGATTTGATCCACAAAATATTTGAACCAATTGATAGATGAAACTTGATAGTATTTGTCCGTAATACAATATAGCCAAAATATCAAATTGTGGTGTTGGAAATATGAATCAAAGATATGAAACCTAAGTTCATCACATTACCAACACACACATGTGCATAATAGAGGGAGGGAAGTCAAGGAGATGAGTCCTTTCAATGCCAATTCTAGGTCTAAAGAGATAAGTGCTAACCAAACAAGTAAGGAGCACTAAACTAGGTATAGGAAGAATAGGGGAAAATATATCCAAGTCCTTAAAAATCCTAGATGATGTGAGAAGTTAGAGCTATATATGAGTAAATGCGCTTAAAGGATAAAGAAGGTAGAGAAAACACCTTTAGAATCTATTTTATGCTTACCGTGTTGAGAAGAATGAATAGAAATTGTCAACTAGGCTTGAAACTATGCAATGGACAAAACCCAAAAATCGTTCGATAATCTGTCTGGGGCGAAATGGATGATCGGGGGCACTGCGACCTTGATTGACTATGTGTGACACTGATTTTGATTTCGTAGTTTTGAAAGAAGCCGAAAAGGTTACTTAGATCTACAACTTGGTCATCAATTCAATATCTGCAATTTGCAATTAAAAAAGGGTTTTTGTTGTTGATGGGGGATTCACTTTGGTCAAACCCCTGTTTAGGAATTAACCTCAAATTGGAATAATTGAAATAACATGAATGTAAATGAAATATAGGAATTCACCTTGCAATAGTTGGATCTCTTGAATCAAATGTAATGTGCTTACTTCACCAGTTGATTTGGATCAAGAAGATGAAGATCAATGAATGTAGAAGATGAAATAAAGGATCTTGAATGGATTGAAGGAGGTCTTGAAGATAAACTCCCTCAACTGTTTGAATGCTTGAATCCTTGACCTTCAATGGAGGAATGCTTGAAGACTTGAAGGCTTGAAAACTTGAGTGCTAGAGTGCTTGAACTTGTGGATGCTTGATCATAGAGTGCTTGTGGATGATATAAATGAGAATTGGAGTAAACAGAAGGGTTTATATAGAGCTCAAAATTGACTAACTCCCACAAGTTGACCTGCCAAGGAATAAACAACTCGAAGGTACCTGGACACGAGACCCGAAGATGAGACCCAAAACAGGTCTTAATTAGGGGCGCATTGCTGCCCTAATTGGCCCATCAGGGACGCAATGTGCCCTTAACAACTAAGTTCTGGAACCTCTGGGATACCTTTAGGATCCCAAAATAGGTCCCGAATCTTCAAAATCAAGTACAAAGTCGGAGATATAGTCGTTATGGTGTGAAGAGTAGAGAGGAGAGATCCTACCTTGAGCTTAACACCATGAAAGTAAGAGCTTTAAAGAAGATCTTTTAGGTTTTACGCCAATTCTATCTAAGAGAGACAAAAACAGAAGAAAGAAGGAAAGGTGCAAGGAGATTGATGATCTCACATTAAATAGGTGCTAAATCTTCGTTAAATTGAAGTGAGTCCAATTTAAGATGGTACATTTACCCCCCACTTTAGTGAGAGTATGGACTCGATCCAAACTATCGGTAAAGTAGAGCACAAAGCATAAGATACTCTCATTAAAATCAAGGAGACAAAAAACCCATCAAGCTCCCAAGGGATTGAGACTTTTCTAACTCCCAAATCATAATAAGAGAGAAATTGTTGACTAAGAAGAAAGAAGAGAAGAGTGATTATCTCACCTAGTAGAGTGCCCACCCTACTGTGAATCACTGAAAGAGTTGTTGTAAAAGATGACATTGAAATAGTTTAACAGGGTCTAAACCCACTAGTCAACCCATTAGAAGGCCCACCCATAGATCAACATTCTTCGTATCACCATGACAAGGTCTGGTAAGACTGTGTTACCCATGTGTGGGACTTAGCAAATTGTTATGTGTTACCCATAGATGAGATTAAACATATGTGCATGTAAAGGAAACAGAGACCCGATGTCAAGGATGGTCACTTCCTGTATTGAATGCGTGCATGGAGAATCCATTCTTTAGGATTATGCATAATCCATAAAGGGATTCACAAGATGTGTGTATTGAAAAAAAGAGGATGAAGTAGTAACGCATAGATTTGAGGATAACTTAGGAATCATAGTAAGCATCTAGGGCTAAAGTGCTCCAAGCTATACTCAAAATCTGTATTGACTACCTCATGACTAGAATGTAAAAATGAGCAAGGCATATGCCCCCACGTTAAGTCATGGTTGACACCTTAATAGGACAAATGACTTTAATAGAGTATACACAATCATTGAGTGATATTTGCATTATGAGATGGCCCCAAGAGAAGACAAATCAAGGGAAATGAGATATACAACATGCAAGAGTATAAAGGATCTACTAACTTTGGGGTCAATATGATCATACAAAAACATGTAATATTATGTCAAGCGTGAAATATTATCATCCCCCAAAGAAAGTAGAACTACAACACAATGGAAGAAAGACACATAAGAGTTACGAAGAAAACTCTTTTTGGACCACCACCATGGAGACTAGGAAGAATTGGTGCTACCATGTCGCAAATCTAAGCAAACAACACAAGGATACAAGTATGGACAATGGCACATGTACAATATATATAACAACAGATAGAAGAGGTAAGATACAAATATAATAATAATACAACATATTTGATTCCTTTATAACCTTGCGCCAACAAAGTAATGATTGTCCCTTTGGTGGATTTGGATTAGATTGCTAAGGATGTCCCTTCTTTTGCTGCTATTGGAGCTGGTTTAGCTGGCTTTTCTCTTGTTGTTGTGGGTATTCATGCCCATGTTTCTTTTGTGAAGGTTTTAGGGGTTAGTAGTGTTGCTACCCCTTTCCCCTCTATGGATTTTCTTGTGATCTACCCTGGTTCTTTAGGTTTATCTTTGGATTGGCAGATGGTTGCTGAGAAGGTGGAGGATGAATGAACATCAGTTAAAGGAAAAAAAGTCAAATCCTCCAAACCTTCGTTTGATATGTCTTTATGTTCTCAAAAGATTGGACCAAAATGTAAATCTTAATGGTCACTTTTTATTTTTATTTTAAAACTTATTTTCTTTGGGTTGGTTTGTAGCACTCTTGTTGGGATCTTTGGTGTGTCCCTCTAGTTTGTCAAGTGGTGTTCAATAGTTGTGTTAAAATACTTCATTGCTATATCTTTATTTTCTCTCTGTACAAGGTTTTGGGTCCTTTCAAAACCTTTTTTTACTTAATCAAAATGAAGCAATGAGGGTTGTCTAAAGAAATCTAAACAAACATTAAGAAAACGCAGTACATGGGAAGTACATCACAACATGCAAACACACAAAAAATTGCTAGAGCTCTCACTTCAAGCATGTTGCCCTCCTCCCCTATTGTGGTTAGTAGTAATAAGAGAAGGTGGATAACTTGTGAAATGAGCTACATCCAACATAATAGGGACAATAGTTAAATCCAAAGATGAACCCTTAGGAGAGTCATTATGCTCAGGTGTAGATGTAAGTGTAAGCTGCATAGAAAGCATGTTAGGTAAATCAACATTAAGATTAATAATATCATGGTCATCATCATCTAAAGTATCTTCTTCATCTAAATTAATAGCAATAGAATCCAAAACAGGAATATCATATCTATCCATATGATTAATTTCCTCTATAGGCAGGAAATAATAAATTGGACACTATGTCTCCTACTCCTGTGCGTTCGATGATTCAAACTCATGCTCGCACCCATTGCTCTTCGGCCAGTGCTAGTGTGGAGGCTGCCCATCCGTCTATTGCGGCCTGGTTCCTTGCCACATTTGCTCATGTGGCTTCCTCCGCCTTGGTGAATCTTGTGCCTGCTAGGCTTGTTGCTGCAGGACCTGGAACTGTTGCTCCAGTTGTTCATGCTGCGAATGCCTCTCCTAATGTGTCTTAGGTTGTTGTGGGGAGATCTGCTATCTCTTATGCAAATGTGGTTGCTTTTGAAGTAGGTTTAATGCTCTGGTTCTGAGGAAGGGGTCTCATTTGATTGTGGTTAGTCGTGCGGTTGTGCCTATTCCTATAAGTAATCCGATTGTGCTTAATCTTGATTTTGAAATTGTTGATGAGATCAACACATATGTGGATGATTTCTCTGCTACTGATGCTATTTTTCATTTTAGGGGTTTTTAGCCCTCTTTCTCGGATTTGCATGCTTGAATATCCAACGTTTGGGAACCGATCATTTCAGATTTACCCTGTAGCGAGGGGTTTTTTTAATTGTGAAATTTGCTAATGTTGATGACAGGAATTCCATCCTATGTGGTGGTTTCTCTTGGGAGGAAAGATTCCCCTTGATGGTTAAACCTTGGTATTTGACATTTAATCCGAGTACTGAATCCTTTAATAAGATTCCTCTTTGGGTTAGGTTGTCGAATCTTCCCCTTCACTTTTGGCAGGACTCAGTCTTGGAGGCTGTGGGGGAAGCCCTTGGGGATTTCTTATTGGTTGATTTAGTCTCCTCCAATGTTTATAGGACAATGTATGCTCGCATCCTTGTGGAGATGAATGTCTCTAAGGGGCTCCTTGCTATGTTGAAGATGGCTTCTTGAAGTGGTTCTTGGATTCAACTTCTTGATTATGAAGGTATTCCCTTCAGATGTAGGAAATGTCATAAAATTGGCCATCTTGCTGCTCGATGCTCCTTTGACAAGGTTAGATCAAAGAAATCACCTTCTTGGTGGTTGGCGGTTTCAGATGATCACTATACGGTTCAGAAAGTAGCTTCAGTTGTGGATGGGTTGGATAACTCTTCTCATATTGATCTCACTTTGGATGAGGATTCTGTTGATATCTCTGATGATTCACATGTTGTCCCTATGAAGGTTTTGACTCAAAATGTTGTTGTTGATCCATCTCCTGCTACTGATTCTATTGTTCTGGTCCCTTTGGCAGCTTTAAGTCAGAATGTTGTTGTTGTCCCTTCTACTGTTGACTCTGTCCAGAACACTGTTGCTGGTGCTTCTACTACTGCAACGGTTTTGGGGGTTAGTGGGGATTAGCATAAAGCTGCAAGGAAGGTGGAGGATGGTTGGACTTCAGTTAAAGGAAAAAATAGGGAAAACCTCCAAACCTTGTTTTGATGTCTTTACGTTCTCAAAAGACTAGACCAAAATGTAAATCTTGATGGTCCGTGGACTCTTGGGTTATTTGCCCTCTTGTTGGGAACTTTGGTCTGTCCCTCCAGTTTGTTGGGTGGTTTTCCATAGTTGTTTTAAGATTCTCATTGTTATATCTTTCTAGTCTCTTTGTACAAGGTTTCAGGTCCTTTCAAAACTTGTTTTTACTTAATCAAAACTTTCTCGATAGACATGAGTTTGAGCTTTAGCACAAGCCTGATGGTTCTTTTGACATTTACGAGCATGTCGGTTACACTTAGTTTTATTAGAGACTTGTTGAGAAGATGAAGGAGGATCAACAACCATAGGTTCCTTACCTGTTGATGGCACAAGAAGAGGATTAATAAGAGGTTGAGAAGTAGAAGAAGGAATTACACTAGGAAGAGGGGCCACACTAGGAGTATCAGTAGATGCAAGAGGTGGTTGACCATTAGAAATAGAATAATCAAAAGAAATAGGCGTAGAAGGTGTAGGTAAAAGACCATGAGAAATATTCCTAGGTAGACTTAACTTAGCAATCTTTCGACATTTATGAACTTGATGAGTGCGAAAAATATAATCTAGATGAGTAGGAGATGTAGTAGGAATAGAAGACCATAATAAATCAAGAGTCACACAATGTTGAGGTCTAGAAGGATGATAATACTGTGATTGATTGTCTTAATGTCACCACCATAAGGAAATTTAATGCATTAATGAATAGGGGAAGCAATGGCTTGCATGGTAGACAAACAAGGTAAACCAAGCTTCACTTGGAACTGATCAGAAGTAAGAAAAATAGCAAAGGTATTATTCATCACTTTACCATGCAGCTCAACAAGGAAAGAAGTGGAACATTGAGGAGGATAAAAGAAACAATTACAAGTCTGAATCCAAGTATCAGTTGAGTCATATAAATCACGATGTTTTTGCTTGGCATATAAATGTTCCTTAGTAATAATATTAACTATGGAAGTAGGATCAACAAGACACCCATAAGAATGATATTTAGCAATATGAGTAGTAATATAGAGAGGATCATCAGGAGCCTTGAACGTATCAACATCAGTAAATGAGATTGTAAGGGTTCTAGGACACTTACAATTCAATTTAGGTTTAGGTTGATCATTAGACGTAGAGGGAATGAATTCCTTAGGCAGAGGTGGAGGTTGAACTACACGTTCCACAACATTAACAATATTATCATTCTCTCGTGACATTCACTTCAAGAGGAGGAGGAGAAGAAGGATGTTGAACAATATTATTAGTAGTGTGATGAGGTAAAGGATTAATATAGATTTGAAGATCTTGCTTAGGAGGTGCCACAAATTTATTCCCATTATCATGATTTTCAATAGATAAGGCATTAGAATCAATCAAATCTTGAATCTTATGTTTCAAAGAATAACAGGCCTTAGTATCATGTCGAGGTTAGCGATGAAATTGACAAAATGCTTTAGGATTAAAGTGCAGACTTGATATAGTAGAAGGAAGAAGCAGTTTAACCGAAGGAAGTGTAAGCATATTAGCACTAACCAACCTACTCATAATAGAATGTAAAGACTTAGAAAGAGGAGTAAAATTATGATTCTAAAAAATAGAGGAAGAAGTAGCGACACCTCGAGATGCAACAACTACTTGATCATCTACTATATTTGTGGCTTTGTGAATCTTGACATAGATGTTAGGCTTCTGAAATTTGTTATGATTAGGTGTGGCATTACTCTTATCAACAACTATAGGACATTGGAGTGTTGCTATCAAACTAACTCACTTGTCATTGATAATGATGAAGTGCTGCACAAAGTTGTGAAAAAGAAGTAAACTCAATAAGCATAATTTTATCTCTAATGTCATTTTGTAAATTTGCAATAAACATATGTTGAATATGAAGATCAGGCACAAGATAAGAAATCTAAGCGTGCAAATGCTAAAATCTACCAATAAAATCAATCACTTTCTCCTTAGGAAATTGTTTACAATGCATCAAAACAGTCAATGAAACATAAGGACCAATATTATTCTAAAACAGTTGGATAAAGGCATTGGCAAGTTTATGAAAGGAATCAATAGAATAAGGTGGCCAAGACCAATACCATTGCAAAGCTTTGTCATGGAAGGTGCAAGCAAACAACTTAGCTAAAATCCTATGGTCTTGAGCATAATCACTACATAGAACTTGGAAGGTCTTAAGATGTGTAACATGATCACCTTTTCCATTATAAGTGTCAAGGCGAGGCATATAAGATTATTGAGGAGCAATGATCTAGATAATGTCAAAGGACGAAGGCTTATCCATATCACATGTAGGAACATTAAACTTAGATTGATTGAAGGAAGCAAGTTGTTGTCGTAACAAAGACACAATCAAAGCAAGACTAAGGATACTGGAGTCATTAGAAGAAACATGTGACACAAGCACATTCAACACACTAGGAAGGGTGTACTAATTAGCTGGAATATAAGAAACTACAGGTGGAACACTAGGAACCACAGTAGGAGGATTAGGATAAGTGAAAGGAACATTATTATATGAAGGCTATGAAGTCAACAATGAAATAGACAAAACACTCACACGTAATGAAGGAATACAAAGACTACAATAGGAGCAACATAAGTAGAAATGCTAGAGATAGGTACAAAAACAAGCAAAACAGGTTCAAGAGTAGAAACAGGTGGAGTCATCCCTACATCAGAAGCAACTTGAGCTAAGGGTTTAACATGAATATGGACAAGGTGAGTAAGACCACATAGAAGATTAACGCTATGTCCATTGATATGAATCACTTTCCTAAGAGCATCAAAAGCAACAATAGTCTCAGTGTTGTGGTTTTCTTGAAGAAGCCAATCATGCAGTTTATTAATCTCAATAGCAAGTTTGTCAACGTGTTCAAGAGAAACCCTTAAAACCTCATCCTCATCATGAGATGAGTGGGAAGAGTTGTGCTCTATAGAAGGATTAGGATTATGAGAAACCGTAGGGTCACTAAAGTTTTTAAGACGAGGAGAAGAGGAATCTGGATCAAAGAGAGTCACGAGTCTACGACTTTTACTAACAAGAATGCTATAATTAGGATTGAACGTAGTAAAGCTCATACACCAAACAAGGCAAGAAGACACAAAGAATTATAACCTTATGATATGAACTAAATTCCAATATAATGCAAAGTAATATATAGAACATGCAAAGAGAGACCACGATATAAGAGAATGCAAGGATATAACTTTGAATAAGAAATCTAACACCAAATCAAAAGTGGAAATATCGTAAGTTGGGTTCACCAATAAAAGAGGTGAACACACAAGAGAATGCAATGTAAAATCTAACACCACAAAAGAAAGAGTTGACACCATCGGGTTCCCAATAAATGTGGTGTTGGAAATGTGAATCAAGGATATGAAATCTAAGTTCATCACATAACCAACATAGACATGTGCTTAATAGAGGGAGGAAGTCAAGGAGATGAGTCTCGTCAATCCCAATTCTAGGTCTAGAGAGATTAGTGCTAACCAAACAAATAAGGAGCACTAAACTAGTTCTAGGAAGAATAGGGGAAAAGATATATAAGTCCCTGAAAACCCTAGGTGATGTGAGAAGCTAGAGCTAGATATGAGTAAATGTGTTGAAAGGACAAAGAGGGTACAGAACACAATCGATTTATGTTCACTGTGCTAATCAGAATGAATGGAAATCGTCAGATCTAGGCCTGAAACTACGCAATGGACAAAACCTAGAAATCATTCGACAATTTGTTGAGGGTGAACTGGATGATTAGTAGTGCACTATGACCCTAATTGACCACGTGCGACACTGATTATGATTTCACAGTTTTGAAGGAAGCTGAAAGGGTACTTAGATCTACAACTTGTTCGTCTATTCCATATCCGCAATCTGCAATGAAAAAAGGGTTTTTGTTGTTGATGAGGGGTTCGCCTCGGTCAAACCCTAGCTTAGGAATTAACCTTGATTTGAAATAAGAATGAATGTAAAGTAAATGTACAAATTCACCCTACAATAACCAAATCTCTTGAATTGAATGCAGTTGCTTACTTCACCAATTGATTTGGATCAAGAAGATGAAGATGAATGAATGTAGAAGATGCAACAAAGGATCTTGAATGCATCGAAGGAGATCTTGAATATAAACTCCCTCAATTGCTTGAATGCTTGAATCCTTTATCTTCAATGGAGGAATGCTTGAATGAATGCTTGAAGACATGAAAAGTTAAACTTTGAGTGCTAGAGTGCTTGAACTTGTGGTTGTTTGATCATAGAATGCTTGTGGATGATATAGGTGAGAAATGGAGCAAATGGAAGGGTTTATATAGAGCTCAAAATTGACTAACTCCTGCAAGTCGATCCGCCTAGGAATGAAGACCTCGAAGGTACCCAGACATAGGACATGAAGAGAGGACCAAAATATGTCCCAATCAGGGGTGCACTGCACCCCTGATTAGTCAGCGTCACACTGTGCCCCTGACAACCAGGTTGTGGAACCTTTGGGATCCTTCATGATCCCAAAATAGGTCCCGAATCTCTGAAATCAAGTATAGAATTCAAGATATATCCATTATAGCGCGAAGAGCAAATTCCAAGTGGATAGATGAAGGGAAGAGAGGACCTAGGGGGAGAGATCCTACCTCGAGCTTAACACCGTAAAAATAGGAACTTTAAAGAGCATCTATTAGGTTTTATTCCAATTCCACTGGGACAAAAGATAGAAAAGGAAAGAAAGAAGGAAAGGTACAAGGAGATTGACAATCTCAGATTAAATAGGTGCTGAACCTTTATTAAATTGGAGTGCATCCAATTCAAGATGGTACACAAACCTGATGAACTGCACCAATGTCTAGATAATAAAAATATTTGTAAGAACATTGTAAGCATAACAATCACCAAGGATTGACAAGCAATATAATGCAATACTAATCTCAAAAAAAATACAAGTGTACTGAAACATATAAGCCATGAGTAGAACCATGTACATTGGTGATGGAACACCAAAAATGGTCATACAAAATCTGTACTATGTGTAACCAAAAGATCTGTTGCATAACCGATAAGAAAGATTTATATAACCAAAAATGCCAACAACTGACCAATATTGTCAAAATGTCAGTATGAAGGTTTTGACATCAATGCCAACAACAACTCAATAAGTCTAACAATAATAGAATTGAAGAATATAATCTTTTTTGAATTGGTGTTTCTCATGTATTATATTTTTATATAGATGTTCATCTGACAAAAGGATTAAGTTAGAGTGAGCTTGGAAAAGTTTTTTGATTCAATTTTTATCAAATGGAAAGATTGCGTTATCATTAGATACTTTGTTGGCATTGCAAGTTTTCATAGTAAGACACAAAAACTTATTGGTTAATGCCTATTAATCATGAGGATAGAAATCAACCTCCTAACAATCCCATATTAGTAAGACCTCGACCCTTTCCTCCTCAACGCACTTTAATGGATAGTCTTAAGGAACTTGGTTTGTGTAGTTTCTTTAGATGAGTTAAAACATTTCTCTTTCTTTATCAAAGCATTTTTTGTAGTCCTAATGCTAAGCATCTCCTTGATGATTTAACTCCAAGGATAACATTAAGTAAACATGCATATCTTCATAAGCCTTCTTCTCTCTCTTAACCTAAAGAAGATATGAATTCTAATCTCCTTAACAAGAATATTTCCCTTCCCATTCACTTATATACTACACATTTCCATAAAGCTCGAGATGAATGTTCTCCCCCCTCTACATTAAAGGCTAATTATAATGTGAGTTCTGACATTACTTCTCAAAAAGGTTATAGTGGACAAGGTCTTGATATTAATGAATAAGGTATACAAATTCTTA
Organism: Cupressus sempervirens; assembly: GCA_028749045.1. Lineage (NCBI taxonomy): Eukaryota > Viridiplantae > Streptophyta > Pinopsida > Cupressales > Cupressaceae > Cupressus > Cupressus sempervirens. Next base: position 398,372,326 of record CM053791.1, on the reverse strand, counting down.
TAGATCCTCCTACACATGTTATTAGATGTGGTCTAGGATTTATACCTCAAGCCAACAACTTACCAAGTTGTAATAGATACATTGTATGAAGAAAGAGAGCTTTGAAATTTAGATACATTGTAAAGAAAATGTTGATGAATTTATAATGGTGAATGTCCTTTAGATGAGTACTTATTCTTTATAATAAAAGGTTATCCCCTCAAGTATGAAGAAAGTGAGCTTTGAATTTTAGATGCATTGTAATAAAAATGTCAATGTATTTATAATGGTGCATGTCCTTTAGATGAGTACTTGTTCTTTATAATAAAGCGGTTAGATTAATGAGAGAATAACTTGCTTGTATTTAGGCATATCATTCTTGTCATTTAATAGTCGATATTGCATGCAATAACATAAGGTGCTTGAGCTTCCATATAGTGATAGTAAAGCTATTATATTCAAAATTCTCGTTACACATTAGCTTAAGAATCAAGAGATTTCAAGAAAGATCCAATCCTTTAACAAATGAGAAAAATGCCAAAATACTAAAGTGATTTGATTTGCAAATGTCCCACTCTAATATTGTCATGCTTTTTACTACATGAGTCGGGGTTTTCTATGAATGCTTCCTTAAAACATGAACTTGATTCTTTATTTCCTATATAATAATGTTATTTTCTATATTGTTTTAATTTGTACTTGAGATGGGGGTTTCTATGAAATATTGCTCAAAGTTCTTAATTTAATGTTTCCATTTTCTACTTGATATTGTTAACATTATCAATATCCTTAATTATTTAATTATCTAATAGCAATGCCACCTAGTTTTATTTGAAAGCTAAATAACAAATGTGCTTAGTTGTTGCTAAGCAATGATTCATAACTGCAATTTCTCTTCCATTACTTCTATCCATAAAGAGTTGAAGTAACAATCTATTTATTCTTGCATGTGCAGGTGAGGTTTTGCAGTGCATGTGTTGTGCAAGAATATTTTAGTCCTGATCATGTACCTATTGCTTTTAAACCCTAAATTTTGTATAAAATAAGATGTTACATTAAGTTCTTAAGGAAATGATATAATTCCAAAATGGCCAAAAAAGTTATCATCACTAATTAACATTCAACAAGAGCATTGCATAATTTAATTTGTGTAATAGGAAATATTTTATCATTAACTATGGGTTATCTTTCTTCCGTAGACTAAAAACCTCCTTTTTATATAATTGTCACTCATAAAATATATGGATTATTCAATCATAGCCTTGGAAGTTGATTTCTATCCAAATTGTAAAGTACCTTGTAGTACATTTTATATTGTAAATAAATTTCATGTTTATATTAAAAGTCAAGTTAAATTCAAAAACACTATAAAGGTCTATAGAATGGATCATAACTCAAAAAAGCCTTATAGGCTTATTACAATTGTGATAAACCTCTAAAAGCATTTAACAACAAATTTAACATCAAACATAAAATCTTGCAAGCCAACATAAATTATTTAATCCATCATAACAAATCATGCATCAAAATAAATCAAAGTACCCTAGACAATATCCTTCAACCCTCTCATTGAACCACTTAGTGTGCAACTAGTGTGGGTCCATCTTCCCAATCTTTCCCTTCATTTTGAAAGATTTCTCGGAGGCCATTGATAATTCTATTGGTTGGTTTCTAAAGGTGGATGAGGCAACAATTGATATGGGTCTCCCTACCTTTACTTGCATTTTGGTTAATATTGACATCTCTACACCTCTTAATGAGGATGTAGCTCTCGTGATTGGGGATAGGCCATGGACTCAATTGTTGGATTATGAGGGCCTCTCCTTTTAATGTTGGTGATGCTTCTCTACTAGTCATTTTGGCAACAAGTTGTTCTATTATGTGTTAAAAAGCTACCACTTGGTGGGGATGCAAGTGATAAGCATTTGACTAGGTCCTGGGCTCAAATTCTTCCTCAAATAATTCCACAAACTCATGGTGATAACTCCTCTAAGAGTGATACCCTTGTTTTGCCTCCTTAGACCTATTGTACTCGATTCCACCTCTTATTGTTGGTGCGTCTCCCTCTAGCAATTTGGACCATTCTTTAGTTGCTACCCAAAATGTGCCTCAAACCTTGGTTGTTTATGTGCATCCTTGCTAGGACTCTGCCCCTCATCGCCAATAGGCAAAGAGGGTTCCACCACTTGCATTCCTTTGTAGTGGGGACACTAGTAATATTATCATTTGGATGGTAATTTTTGGACAAAGGAAGAATTGTTCCTTAGTCTCTCATTCTCATCCCTACACTGTGGGCGAGTTTTTTTTCCCACTTTTGATGTGGGTTTTGAGTCTATTAGTTTTTTTTGTTTATAGTCTAATTTTTAACCTTGATATAAATAGCCTTTTGGTTTGACATTGTAAGGGTCAATACTCTTGTTTTACTATTGTTTATAATAATAATAAAATATCAATACATTGAATACTCTATCTCCTCAATTGAACTCTTAATGACTTGCAATTAACAAGGAGAATTATATCCTTCCAACTTGTAATCAAACCGTGTGGGGATCACTTCTCAAATTGCAAGAAAACTTTATAAGATGCTTACTAATTGGGGTACTCAGCATAATGAAAGTGTAGCTATTCCAAATTGTATACCATACTATAAGAATGAAGACAAATAAAATTTATAACTCATATCAATGAAAATATTATGCACTAGCTAGAAATAACCAACTAGGGCTCTATTCTCTAGCATCATTCCATCCACATGTAAATGGATTTGCATTAGCATGCATCAACATGTAGATCAAGCACATGATTTCCTAAGGCTAATTTATTAAGTTGAAGTTGCTTATCATGCAACTCTTCATCTATGTTATATAGTAGGTTTACAAATTTTATTTGTCATCACATGTAAGCTTGTTTTGAAAGAGATTTATTAAGTAACAAATAACCTACATACAAGTGGTAAGAGAGAGTCGTTTAGATCCCTACTATGTGGGACATCCCAAATTATATGGGGAATAATATTAAAAATGCTTAAAAGTGCAATCATAGAGATTTGAACCATTAGGGCTAAGCCCTTTATTTCTGAACATAAACTAATTTTATTTTTTGATGATGCAAGATTGCTTTACCCATAAGATGTGCCTAAATCACATCCTAGGTAAGTGTGTGCTAGCATATTGCTTAAAATCTAGAGTTTGGGTAGTCACCTTTTCAATCTATGTATCAACCTCAATATGCTCCATAACTAGATACAAATGCCTTAAACAAAAGGTTTTTTTTCTAGTTTTGGTTCTCCTTATCCCATCCCACTTCGACGTGTTTTTTTCCATCACATTCATCCCCCTCATGGATACCTATCTAGAAAATTTAATATTTGCCTCCACCTTCTCCTCCACTCCCTTTTATTGTAAAGATTAAAATTATTTATATTTATTTTTAGCTCCTTTGTTTATCAATATTTGTATTGCTTTTATATAATAAACACTTTTATATCCATGACCTATGTAACTCTAAATCCACTATATGAATCATGATATCATCTTCAACTCAATCAAATACTACGAATAACAATTCCTCATTTGTAGATTATTCTTCCAGGATAAAATTAATGTATATGATGTGAGTAAATAAGTTACTCATTATTCCTTCCTCACATTTATCTCCACCTTTAGTTAATGCTCACCTTTTTCATCTACACTCATTTTAAATTTCATATTTGCAACATCTTCTTCCTCACTTTGTAGCATCTCTAGATGTTCAACATATGCATCCACACACACTAATTCAACTTCCCCATGAGCATTGTTTTGTACCATATACACCACCACCTTCATGCTCTCCAAAGAACATATTGTTCCTACTCCCTTAAGTGACTACTCCCTTAAGTGACGTAAGAGCATCTTGGGTGTAAGGGCAATCTTTTGTCACCCAAAAATATTTCTAGTTTGTCTTACTCAATAAGGGCTATCTAAGTGTAGAGTTGCTATTTTTTGAAGCTTACTATTTTTACTAAGAGTCGGTCATTTGAGCTTAGAATGTTCTGATTTTTTTCAATGGAGGTTTAGTTTCGATATATCAACCTTGTAGTAAAGTTTCATTACAAGATCAACTGTATTCTTGAAGATATTGATTTTTTTTTGGTTTTGGCAATAAGGTGTAAAATTTTTTAACTCGGTTTTGAAGGTTTAGAGGCTCCGAAAATGGGTCAAGCCTCAGTTGACCAGAGCTCAAGCGTAAGAAAAACATTGCGAAGAAGTTCATGACATCTCCAAAATGGGGTCATAATAGCCAATCAAAGCAATTGGCAATGAGTTATGGTCTTGGGAAGTTGCACCACCTATAATGGACAAAAAAAAGAATTTTCTTTTGACTTTTGTAAGTTTTTGGGGCCTACTATAATGTATTCTTGGGTTGCTAAAATTGCCTATATAAGGAAGGTCATAAGGGTCATCCAAGATAGTACTTGGAATGTATATGGTGGCTCTAGCTTACATAATATTGTAAGATTTAAACATTTACATGGATTTGCATGTCATATTTTTGAATATTATAATTCCATTTTTGTGGAGATAATAAGAATTCAATTCCTCATTCTTGCAATTTGTTGTTATCTCTAATTTGTTAATAAGGGGAATGCCTAAGTGTTTCATACCATATAAACCACCACCTTCATGACCTCCAAAGATCATACCTTTGTTAATTCTTCCTTAAGATTGATAATTAGTTCCTCCATATGCCTCTTTATGAGAATTACTTCTTCTTTCACATCATGTTGTTGCTTAAGTAATGATTTTTCATCTTCTACTTTGCTCTCTGATTTTCATGTGATTTGCAAAGAACATTCATCTTTGCTTACAATTCCCAACATCTTCATCTCTTATCTTATTTGTCTAATCTAATGATTATATTTTTGTAAAAGATAAATTCATCGGCCTTGACAAGGATTCTCTAATTATGACATTGCTATCAAGATCTCATTATATAGTTTTCAAGTCAACCTCATTGCATCTCATGGTAGAAGTAGTAGTCATTGACTCACAATCACAAAAACTTGTCTCTCATGAGAATGAATGGTAGAATTAGGTAGACTTAGATGTAATTAGTGCTAAGTCTACCATTCATTCTCATCAAAGATGGGTTCTTCTGAACCCATATGAGCATGAAACATGGGTTAATGGGTTTGAGTTAAAAAACACAAGTGAGCTAATATAATTACCATGATTAGATGCAATGAGTTTAAAATCCTACCATTCAATGAATTCTTGTGAGAGATAGGTTCTCATGAACCACTACTCATGAAACATGGTTCAATGACTTTGATTCAATAACTACATAGTTGAATCTTGATAGCAATATTATAATTTGATTTTTTGCAAAAAATATCTTCTACTCATCAAGATTTGTCTAACCAATTTGGTAGTCATTATGACTCACAGTAATCCATACATTAATTATACATTCTTATATAAAAGGCTTTAATGATTCAAAGTAGCTCTCCTACATAATTGAATACACCAATATCCAAAAATTACTTACAAAATGAATTAGAAACACCTCTACCTAATACTTTTGAATTAGAGATGTAGAATTTCTAAATGCCTTGTACTCACTATCCACTTAGTTGAGCATTTTTGTCTTCTATTCATCTAAATAACACACCTTTTTTAGAGATATTTCACACACACATGCAAATAATCTAGCTCTAACATCTTTTGACATAATCAAGACAAGGGATAAATAAATGAAAATATTTTCGTTATAATCAATAACCAATCACAATAATGAATTTCAACCTACCAATATTAACGAATGCAAAAAAAAAAAATCATGATAACACAATGTTTTTCTCAACAATGGACTTTTGTTTTATTCAATATACAAAAATAAATATTCATAAATTTTATAGAAGATTTGATAGTTTTCCATATATATTACAACACAACCTTCATCCATGAATGCAAAACAACCTTCCTCCTTAAGATTGATAATTGATGTATCTATATGCCACATTATGAGGACTTCTTTTACATTGTGTTGCTTCTCAAGTAATGGTTTTTCATCTCCATTGTTCTCTCTAGTTTCCTTATGATTTACAAAGAACATCTATCCTTGCTTATTATTTGCTATATTACCATCTTGTCATCTTTCTCCAATTTGACAATTGTTTTGTTTTTAAGAGAATCTTCATCCATGAATACATCACAACCTTCTTCCTTAGGATTGATAATTAATGCCTTTGTATACCTCATTACGAGGAAGACATCTTTTACATCATGTTACTTCTTAAGCAATGGTTTTTCATCTTTTATTTTCTCTCTCTAATTTCCCTATGATTTAAAAAGAAAATAATCATTTCTTATGACTCTAATCCTTTCTTATGACTCCCCACATTTTTATCTTGTCTTCTTTGTCCATTTAACAATTATTTTGTTCATAAAAGATGATTTCATCAGTGTTGGAAAGAATTTTCTAAATATGATATTGTTTTTATTAAGAAAACAAGTTTTGAAGGGGCCCTAAAGCTCGAATAAAAACACGTGTAAAACTAAACACAAGTAAACCAAACCCGAAAGATAACAACACACACTACAAAGTGACACATGACAAAGACACATTGAGAATAAAACAAAAAGGGGTTGTAAAAAGACTCACAAACCCCACAAAACAAACAGTGGTCTAAGGAAGGATAAGCACTTAGTAATTTGATGATTGCCCCTTAACCCCCAACTTGTGGGAATTAGAAAAAGAATGAGGAGGATATTTTTTTGAATTTTTTCCTTTAACCATGATCCTCGATCTTAGCTAGGAAAAAATCGAATTGACAAAATCATCAACTCAAGCAAAACCAACATCAAATCTGATAGGATCAACATAAGAAACTCCAACAACACAATTACTATCCATCAGAATAGGACCAACTACATTACTCTTATCCACGAAAGCCACCATACAATCTCTATCACCCACAATAGCCTATTGGGCTAAGCCAATGAAAATAGTCATAGTGTGATTAGCAGGAATAAAAACATCAAAATCTACACTGACAAAACTAGACACAAAAATATTTGTATAGAAGAAGGGACATCAACGTCCTAATGTTGAGAAGCGTTAACATCTTGGGGAACATCCACTTTAGATTCAGGCACTTTAACCACCATATAATGTTGTAACTGAGCTCCCAACTACAAAGTGGACTTCTTGGATTTAATCTTTTTAGCCACACAATTTGCTGCAACATGCCCAATATTAAAATATTTCCTGCATCTAAATGGGAGACCCTCATAATCTAAAGAATGGATCCAAGTGCCAATAGAGCTACCAATTTTAACCTTCGTTAGAAGGCCTTTCGAAGCATCTATATAAACAAGTATCCTTGCATAGGTAGAGTGCAATATATTAGAGGATTCTAAATCCACCATTAAGAAGTCACCTAAAGCCTCTCCAACTTCCTCAAGCACACAATCATGCTAGAGATGAAGAGAGAGATATGGAAGATGAACCCATTTTGCAAAAAGATTTATTGGCGGGATTAAAGTCCTTCTGCCAAGGTTTAACCATCAAAGGGAAGCAGTTATCCCAAGTAAAAAATGATCACATAGAATCACTCGCCTATCATTCACATTATCAAATCTAGCAATAAAGAAACCCCTTACCAAAGGAAAGATCTGAACAGATTTGGTAAGGTATTGATCCCAATGCTTTGATATCTAAGCATGGAGCTCCTTGAGAGAGGGCCAAAAACCACTAAATCAACAAATAAGGAAATCCACCTCAAGAGTCGTAGTGTTTTGCTCAATCTCTAAAATTATATCTTTATTCAGATTGATAGAAATAGGTATGCATGTAGGAAAGGGTTTAGAGAATGTCAACTTAGTGAAAACCCCTAAACCACTGCCATTGTATAGAGATTGGGCATAAGAGGGCCCAACTAAGGCCTCCAGAGCCACCTTCCAAGCCCCAACCTCCTACAAGATAGCAACATAGGCAACAGAATGAGACCCAGAATAACCCCCTCTTGAGAAGAGGGCTTCCCAGACACTTGTCGGACCACAACAACAACCAAGAAAGGGGATGAACTAGATCCAACGATTGCCACACCATGAGTGCACACTATGGGAACAGGGTCATCCCAACAAGAAACACTAGAGATGGAGATGAGTTTCCCAACCAAATGACCCCCAACCTATAGATCCTTGGCACACACTGCTTCAGACACTTTAGGTGCATGCAAATTACCAGAGCCAATAGACAAACAAGTAGTCATCAATGGGGCATAATAAATCAACATAGCACAATGGAGCACATGCGGCGTGCACGCGTTGTAATTTTCAAAATATTCGTAGAGCGAGAGCCCATGCCTTCAATCATATAACTTTATTATGATTCAAGATTAAACTATGTAGCTTTTGAGTCAAACTAATAATGAGAAGTGGGTCACGAAAAAACACCTCTGATGAGAATCAATGGTAGACCTAGGTAGACTTAGATGCAATGAGTGCTAATTTTACCACTCATTCTCATAAAGATGGGGTATTAAGAACTAGTACTCATTAAACATGGGCTAACACATTTGACTTAATAACTAAACTTCCAAATTATCATAATTACATGTAATAAGTGTAAATTCTACCATTTATTCTCATGAGAGATGGGTCCTTCTGAACCACTATTGTAGAAACATGGGTCAATGGGTTTGACTCAAAAATCTACATTGTTGAATCCTAATAGCAATATGATAATTTGACTTCTTATGGAAAATATCTTCACTTATCAAGATTTTTCTGATCATTCTTATTATAGTCATCATGGCTCACCCTAACCCATAGATTTGTTACAATTCTTGTTATTTTTTCTAGGATACAATATAACTCTCATACACATGTTAAAAAGTCAATATCCACAAATTAGTTATTGGTTGGATTGGATGCATTCTCCACCCAATACTTTTGAATTGGATGTATATAGTTTCTAAATACACTCTACTCGCCATCCACTTCTAGTTGAGGATGCCATTCATTTAAAGACCTAATTAGTACACTTGTTTTTAGAGATTTTTTACATGCACATGAAAAAATCCAACTCTAATGTTGGTTGATACAATCAAGGATAGGGAACATATGAATGAAAATATTTTCCTTGAAACTAATAACTAATCACACTAATGAATTTCAATAACCCAATATTAATGCATGCAACAAATCATAATCATGATAAAACAATGGTTTTTTTTATTAATAGAATTTAGTTTTATTCAATATGCAAAATAAACGTGCAAGAATCTTATTAAAAAATTGACAGTTTTCAATAGAAATTATAACACAACCTTCATGTATGAATACTAGACATCGACAAGAGATTACAATTCTTTTTTGGCATTAACCTGAGCTAAAAAAAGACTTTACAACAAATATAATAACCCTCTACATTCACCAACAATAGATATAACCCCTATTCATTGACAAGTATAGTAGCCTACTAATAGGATCTCTGCGCAACACCATGCATGAAGGTACTAGTGAAGTTTTATAAAGTTTCACTTTGTAAAACCAATAATCTTAACACACATACAAATAACTCAATCTAAGATTTGGAAACACCCACATATTAATGACTTCCATATGACCTCAATCAAACCCCAAATGACTTACCAAAATAAAGAGAATTTGATCCTTAAAGTTATACTTAAACCTTGTTGGTGCTAACCTCTTCTTCAATTACAAGAAAAATTTACGAGATCCTTATCTAACCAAGATTCTTAAGTCAAGAAGACAATCTCAATAAAAACTTTAATCCCCTAAATTAGAATGTTGCCTTATAAAAATGAAGACATGTCAAAATTATGATTCTCTATTAATGAGAATCTCTTACTCCAACTTAACACAACCAAGCAGGGTGCCTCCTCCAACATGCACCCACATGTAAATGAGCTCGTATTAACATGGAAAATAAGCTCTCTCAAGCATAATTTTCAATTCCAATTTACATACAATTAGCAAGAGAAGATCCCCAAGATACCCATCACATGGGACAACCTAACTTACATAATAAATAATGTAACAATTTTTTTCAAAAATAGAATTTTGGATTTTTTCAAATCATGGAAGCTTAATCTCCTTAATACTAAACATAAAATAAGAAAAATGTTTTGAATATTTACTCATAGTATGCTCCTGCACTAGGTAATGCCCAAAAGGGAGATGAATTGTAGATGTAAACAAAGTATATTGCTTGACATTTATTTTGTACAAAAATATGGTTATACTTTCATTATTCTAATTCATTTTGTAACAAAACATTAGAGATCCTATAAGAAAACCATATTTTACATGATTGTCAATGGAAGAAAGTGTATTGATTCTAAATTATAATCACAAGGAGGTTGCATTTTATTTATGTTATTTACAAAAACAATAATCCTCAAATAAAATGTTTTCTTAAACCTCTAAAAAACATTGTCAATGATACTTGTAGAAAAATAATATCATATTGAAAATAATAATTAACATGCTAAAAACTTGGCATCAGACCAAAAACAATTGTTGAGGCCATTTAACACAACACAAGACTAAGAGGGTTGGGGTGATTAGTCTTGAAATTTTTTTAAAAATTTCTGTCACCGATACTCATCAATTATCTTTAACCAATTATAGAATAAAGAATGTTCTACCTTACAAAGAGAAAATCCTCCTCATGGTACCTTACTTCAACTAGTGCTTTTGTGAGCTAGCTAGGGGATGAAGACACTCTTGACTTAACTAAATCTAACTTGTAAGGTAAATGAGACAACTCAAAATTTTTAGTGTATATATGTAAAAGAAATTAATGTACATACACAAGCTTTGCTACCAACATTTTTGACAGATTAAATATGAAACTTTTTTTTTTAAACAAAAGACATATAAATGGTATATATCTGAATTTAGAGAAATAACTAAACTAAGTCCCAAATATATACAATCAAAACAAAAATTAATGTCTTAACAGAAACATATATGACTACCAATTTTCATTACAAAATGCAAATTTTCAAAAAATAGTAGAACTACTATTAGAGATGGGAATCTTGTACAAGACTATCATCAAACATCAAAATGATCCTAAAATTTAATACCATAGACAACCTCCTAAAGCTAGCATCCAAAACTTTGTAAAGGAAGAATTAGTCGTCCACAACAATAACACAACACTACACAATCTCCAACATGAGATTGGTCATGGCGTGATCATTTTCATTATTTGAACTTCTAACATTATAAACTCCCAATTGAACTACAAGATTATGTTCATCTGAGTTTTGTATATGTTGATGTGTTGGAAATGTAAGAGGAGTAACTAAGAGGGGAGGGGTGAATCAGTTACCACAGAAAAAATTCCAGATCCCTTAAGATGTTAGTACAATACAAAATAAAACTTTGTTGAATATGATGTTGTGACTCAATTAGCACTAAAACACTTGGTTAACACAATAACTTGGTTTACATTAACAATCACAGTCACTCGGTAAACACTCGGTTAATACTAAATATATGCATTATTACTTTGTTAATTTTGAACATGCAAATCTTATGATGTTAAGTGTGATTAACCTTAATTAACTTAGTTTCATAATCATAAAGAAAATAACATGAACACAAGAGACACCAGGATTTAACGTGGAAACCCAATTTAGGAAAAACAACCAATTGTAACTAGTTACTAATTTTCACTCTTCTAAAGTGAGCCTTGTTAGGAGCCAACCCTATTAAAGGTTACAAAGCACACTGTTACATATGACCCTATTAAAGGATTTAGTTCACCCTATTAGGAGTGGCCTTATTAGAGGTCTTTAGATACTTCAATCTAGAAATTCCACCTTGTAAAGGGATTTGGCAAATAACTGTTAAGTTAACCCTGTTAAGAGATTTGACTCATTGCTACAATTATTAGAGACTAACAACTATATGACCTAATTGTTGATGCAAACAATATTTTCTAATTTCATATCTCTGTTCTAGCATGAATACTTGATCATTCTTGATCAGAATGTTCTTTGCAGTTCAGTCAATTCGCTTCCTTGATTTATCTTTTCAAACACATGCTTCTTCTTCTCATTCTCTCACAATTCAATCCACAAATTGACTTTATACTTATATGTTTTTCCTTGCGAAGTCAGCTTGAATACAATTTCAAACAAATGAAATTCTTCCCATGAGTCAGCTAGAACTAACCAACAAAATTGATATAGGAAAATCCTTCGTTAGTTGACCCAACTTGGTCAAAACTAACTTAGAAATGATTTTCCTTTAGACTTCCTTTGGTAACCAAGTGAGCTCGATTAACACTAGTTTCATGCCAACTTTTCTTTGGCTGCCGAGTGAACTTGGTAGACAATGTCTTCCTGCAAACTCCCTTTGGTAGCCAAGTGGGCTTGGTTAATAGTCACTCTAAACTTGGTTAATGTTGGGATGCTCGTCATACATTGCAACATCCTTTGATTCCCATGTGATCTCGGCATACGTTGATTGCTTGGTATGTACTTGACATTTGTGTAACATCAAAGACAACATACAATTAATGATTATATCCAACAAACTCCCTCTTTGGCATTGATAGCAACACAACATGTCATGATACATAGAAATATAAGAGAAAAATAGAAGTAAGGATAACATCCTTAGTTTCATTCTAATTCTCATCCATGAGAACTCCCTCTGTCAGTGTGAACTCTCTCTATCATCAATCTTTGATTGCAATGACTGCAATATCAAACTCTCCCTCTTTGATATCAACCAAATTCATTCTCCCTCTTTGACATCTCTGATATTCTCAAAAATTTCTCTGATATATGACAGAAAACTCTCCATATCAGACATAAAATTTCTTTGATGTATGACATCAAACTCTCCCTCTTTGACCTCTTATACCAAGACAACAATCAATGTAGTTTCCATGTACCTTGATGTACAAATTCATATGCAATCTACTCTGACAATACTGCATTAACTTGTTTGATCTTCAACATGCTTGGTTGATGCATCACTAAAATCTGATTAGTAAGCTTCAGATAGGGGAATGATTCCTAGCTTACCTCTTAGATACAAATTTGCATCCTTAGGCAATGGCTTGGTGAATATGACTACAATCTATTTTTTTATATTCATGTATTCCAACCTCACTTCCACATAAAAAGATTTGCATAAATCATCATTTCTAGTAAATAATCTATCCTCCACAAAGATTTTTCCCAACACAATCTCCTTATTTGGTCCTTCTTTTATATACATCTTGTTATTATTAGTTCTTTGAAAACCAATCTTTATGAGATAATTATGTAGCCTTTCATACCATGCTCTGGAGGCTTTTTTGAGACCATACCAAGCTTTGTGTAGTCTACAAACCATGTCCCTTTTGCTAGGATCAATGAAACCTTTTGGTTTCTCTATGTAGACTTCCTCTTCTAAGATTCCATTTAGGATTGTTGATTTCACATCCATCTGATATACTTTGAACCCTTTGTGTGTTGCATATGCAAGGAGTATTCTAACACCTTCTAGTCTAGCAACAGGAGAAAAAGTTTCTCCATAGTTGGTTGATAAGGATGAGTGAAGCATTAACCTTTTCATGAATTTGTTCCACTATAACTATGCCGACACTTCACCTATGAAAAGTAGAGAACATGTAAGTTATATATAGTCATGTGGCTCTAATGCAATCTTAACACTATCATAGACAACAAAAAACATGTTCATTTTAAGAAAAAAATCACAAGAAAATAGTCCTCCAATTTAACCTCTTCCCTCCCAAATGTCTTTTTTTTGGACATCCACAAGTAGATTTTCCTCATATTAAATAATGAATTTATTCTAATATTTATATGTACTTTGATATAGAAGCATAAACTTTAAATGTTAAACTTTGTACCTTGAAACAAACCAATGCCCAAAAATACCATAAAAAAATATAGTCTCCTACCTTAACAACATGGACTAATAACCCTCTGCATTCACCAATAATAGATATATCCCTTTTCACTAACAAGTATAGTAGCCTCCTACAAGGATCTCTACCCAACACCAGGCACCAAGGCACTAGTGAATTTTTATAAAGTTTCACCATGCCAAACCAATAACCTTAACATGCATATAAATAACTCAATCTAACATTTGGAAACACCCATAGATCAACCACTTTCATATTACCTAAATCAAACTCTGGATGGCCTACCAAAAACATAATAATTTGATCCTTCAACTTATACTTAAGACTTGTTGGCGCCTGCCTCTTCTTCAAATACAAGTAAAAATTACAAGATCCTTTACTAACTGAGATTCTAAACTTGAGAAGGCAAGATTAGTAGAATCTTAAATCCCTCAAATTAGAATGTTTCCTTATAAAAAAGAAGACAATTCAATATTATGATTCTCCATTAATTATAATCTCTTCCTCCAACTAAACATAACAAAGTGGGGTGCCTCCTCCAATAAGCACTCACATGCAAATGAATTTGTATTAACATGCATCAACATGCAAAATGAGTTTTCTCAAGCATAATTTTTCAATGCCAATTTACATACAATTATCAAGAGAGGATCCTCAAGACTACCATCACATGGGAGAACCCAATTCACATAAGAAATAATGTAACAAGTGCTTTAAAATTGATACAATTCAAGGTTAGTGTATCCCAAAAATTAGATGACCAAAACTGTTAGTGTAGTTTTTTATTTTTCCTATTTTGCTAGGTTTTTCCTACACTTTTAATAATCTCGCTTAGGTTAATAAAGCATGTCTTATTAGGTGAATGGTTGTGAGGTGTCACCTTCCTACATGTGAGCATCCATTAGCTATCTTGGGAAGATACTTTGCTATCTTTAGTCCAATAGATGGTTGCTCCTCATTGGTTGGTGTTGCCACCTCCTCCCTCTTCCTAGCCTATATAAGCATGCTACCTGGCTTGTATTTGCATCTCTTATTTTTGCATCCTCTTAATGCTATTTTGCTTCCAGCATTTGCATTACTCTCTTGGAGACTAACTCTATGATGTTATTTTGATTTTGTATCATTTGCATTCATAATTTAGATATTTATTCTTTGCACTAGTTTTCTGGGTTATTAATCTTATCAGATTCTAACATGGTATCAGAGCTTTTCTATGTGCAAGAGTAGATTTTAGTTTCCTTATTTGAGAGATTCGGGGGGGGAGCAAATAAACTTTATTGTAGTTTTTTGAAAAACGAAGTATGCTCTTCTCTTGCATCTTTGGATGATCCTAAGAATCAAAAAAGTTTTGACAAAAACGGTTTTTCTCTGGGGTTTCAATCTCAAATCTGACAACCAACTTGCATATTTGGAGTTTTCAATCAATTTTGCAGGTTCCAGCATGCCATTGATGGACTTAGGAAGCTAATCCAGCATTTGCATGTCATATTCTGGTTGCTGCAGTCATTTTTTGATTTTTGGAACTGTTTTTTACTGTTAAAGGCGTCTGATTTACACTACAACAACATCTTCTGTACATCAGTAAGAAAAATGCTTTTTGGCTTTTGTTCGCAGCACTAAAAAACCATCTGGGTATCTTTTAGATTTTGCATGCAAGCTGTATATTTTGTAGAATCGAGCATGCAAAGCTACAGCCATACCCCTCTCCATTGGCAGTTGCAGATTTGAATGTAGTTTTCAAATGTCTCGTTCTTGCTCATACGGACTCCGATTTTGATGATTCTTGTTATGAACTTGGCTATTTTTTTGTGCTTTATCCACTAGTCGAGTTGTTTTTTTGTTTTTCATGCATGAATTCTTCAAAAAATGCAAATTCTCAGCCGTGATTGTGCACAGTTCTCGTTTTGGAAACTTCAGAGGATCATAACTTTCTCATACGACCTCGTATCGAGGTGATTCTTTTTTTGAAAGTGCATAATTTTTCGAGTAGATCGCAGTGGTGCTATTTGTTTCCTTGATTATTGTGCCAAGTTTCACCTTTAGCATATGCTCTTCATGAGGAGGCCCTGTCGGTTTTTCTTCCGTAACTTGAGCATACAGACATATTTTTTCGATCCGAAAAATGTGTCGGAAAGCTGGTTCTGAGATGGAGATGATGGTATATGTTTTTTTGATTTTTTCTATAGTCTGGTTGCCTATTTTGGTAGTCAAAGCCAGATGTTCTATTTTGCCTTTTGGGAGCCATATCTCGCTCATTCAAACTCTTTTCTGGGCTTGCCAGATATCGTTGGAAAGCTGGTTCTATGAGTTATTTAGTTGCAGAGGTCTTTTATCCAGATTCTGCTCCAAGTTCTTTCTCCTTCAAGTTTTGCACTTTCGCACTCTGGTAGATTACTTGGATTCTATAGGTCCTGGAATCTCTTCTTCTGTTCTTTTGGCTCACTCTTCTTTCTGAATTCTGAGCATTGTATGCTTCTATTCTGTTGCATTCCTTTTTCTATAAACGCACTGATATAAAGTGCCTGCTTTTGCATATCTGGGATCTTGTACACCTTGTGTTTGTTTGTACTCGCACTCAGTTATAAAGTGCTATGGGGGGTCATGATGTTTTTCCATTTTGTGCTCATCCACCTTTGTCAAGTGAATTTTTCTTCCACGACATTAGCCCATGCAGTGTGTCGGTGAGATCGCCCTTTATCCTGTGCTTGTACTTCTATTGCACTATTGGTGTTCTTGATTCTTCTTCTTGCAGATGTTTTTTGGCATTGCATTTCAGTGTTCCTGTCACCCCTCTCTCTGTTCAGCATTATGGGGGGGTTCACCTGTTGGCTCTATTGCTTCTTTGCTTTGGTTGAGTGATCTACGTATTCAGTTTTTGTTCCTATGTACTAGGCAGATGCAGTGGCTAGGCACCTATGCATTTCAGTGAGATGGTTCATCTACTATATAGACACTCATTCACTCCTACCTTTGGAGGTCACCTCTTCGATTGATCAGCTCTTCAGACTTTTTCTTCTCTACCTGTTCATGCACTATTTCAATGGGGGTTCCAATAGTTTCTTCTGACAGTGTTTGCAGCTTTATGCTTCGAAGATGCTTCATGCTCTTTTTTGTTCCTCTCTTTGGGACATTTCCTAGATTGGAGGCTTAGTTTCCTTCATCTATTTCTTTTTCTTGTATTGGGTACCTGATCAGGCCTTGTTGCTGGGACCCATTTTTCTACTTTCATAGCTTTGCTAGGTTAGCATCCACCTAAGCTTCGCTTATGGGGGGGTGTTAGTGTAGTTTTTTATTTTTCCTATTTTGCTAGGTTTTTCCTACACTTTTAATAATCTCGCTTAGGTTAATAAAGCATGTCTTATTAGGTGAATGGTTGTGAGGTGTCACCTTCCTACATGTGAGCATCCATTAGCTATCTTGGGAAGATACTTTGCTATCTTTAGTCCGATAGATGGTTTCTCCTCATTGGTTGGTGTTGCCACCTCCTCCCTCTTCCTAGCCTATATAAGCATGCTACCTGGCTTGTATTTGCATCTCTTATTTTTGCATCCTCTTAATGCTATTTTGCTTCCAGCATTTGCATTACTCTCTTGGAGACTAACTCTATGATGCTATTTTGATTTTGTATCATTTTCATTCATAATTTATATATTTATTCTTTGCACTAGTTTTATGGGTTATTAATCTTATCAGATTCTAACAAAAGCCACCAAAAAATATAATACAAAAAAAGTACAACAAGATACAATTGAGAAGAAGTCAAATTATTATTAGTAGATCTTGACTTGCATCAAATGAGCACTATACATGTCAGGCTATAAGGCCTTCCCAGTTACGACCAATACATTCTAGATTATACACCAACTCTTATACTTTGAGCCTCAACTACCACTTCCTCTCTCTCTACTAACCATGATGATCTAAAAGACACATATACATTACAAATATAGCCATCTAGACACACAATTCAGCTTTGAGTTCACATTCCCCAAATATAGGAAACATGTTATACATTATAAGACTAACCCATAATGAAGTAATGATCAAATATATAATACATTATAAGAACATATGTGACCTTAGATGTAGTTCCTCACATGATCCAAGAAACTACATATGCAAACCTATGAAACCTCACAGAAAGAGATAAACTTCATAAAAGAAAAATGCCATGCATCATATGAAGAACCACATAGGAAATCAACACCTGAGAAGATGAAATATAACTCTAAACATTTGTAACAGTACATTCTCCAAATATAGGAGAATGATCCAAGATAGGTCCATAATAAGAATCCAAGAATGTAAAATATAGAATGGGAAATTAAGTGATCACCAACTCAAACTGTCAGATAGGAAATAGGAAAACAAAAAGCAAAGCAAATATCATTTTGGGTGATGTAAGATTTCCAATAGCCCAAGGACGCTCTTGCATCAGAAACCCAATTTGAAATTTTTTTCCCATAAGAACTTTTGAACATATGAAACGATTCAACATGTAAATCTCATGATCATTTTTAACACATAAATCCCATGCTAATTCTTATCACATAAATCCTCTTCATCAATCATCACAAAAGTCTATCCAAACTTACTACTGCAGTTGTTTCATCAGATACCTCAAATCTGCTACTACTACCAAGATCAAATGAATTATACTTATTATGACCTCTCAACCAATTGGGAGTCTTCTTTCCTTTGCCTCTGTTCTTAACCACAAGATCATGCAACCTTCTCAAATCAAATTGGCTTCCATCAATAGTAACTTGAACCTCATGCTCTCCTATACTAATTTTTTTTAAAACACTCAAGTTCTTTTCTCTGCCACCTTCCTCATCCTACAAAGGAATCAAAACAACTTTTTCTTCCATCCTTCTCAATTGAACCAATATTATTTCTACAATCATGAATGAATCCTCTGTTAAAATCCCAAGGTCTTCCAAGTAAAACATGACAAGCACTCATGCTAGCAACATCACATAAAGCTTCATCCTTAAAAGGTCTAAATACTAAAATTAATCAAGAAATTCTCTTGAACATGTGCCTAATGATCATCTTGAAACCAACTAATACCATAAGGACTAGGATGTTTCAATCTTTGTAGTCCAAGATTAACCATTTCCTCTAATATAGGATTATCAATACTACCTCCATCTATTAAACCTTGCAATATTTGCCTTTAGATTTACAAATAGTTCAAACAAGTTTCTTCTTTGCACTGGTTTCTCATCCTACTTAGCCAATATGATATTTCTAATCAAAAAAGATTCTCCAACTTCAAGTGAAGCTAAATCAACATCATATGTTTCCTCTTTCTGATCTTCTTTTACTACCAAGTTTTGTTTGTTAGTCTTTTTACTAGGACATTCAAAAGCTCAGTGTCATTCTTTACCACATTTAAAACAAGTACCTTTGAACACAAATTTCTTATCACAAATTATTTTCTTTCCTTATCCACCTTTGTCAACTGTTTACCTTGCTTCTTTCCTAGCGTATTTTCCACCTTTAATGCATATTGATAAACATCTTCAACTGAACCAAGTTTTAACATACTCAACTCATCTTGAATATTAAATTTTAAACCATTAACATACCTTGCCACATTTTCCTTAGAAGATTCATGATGCCCATATATGATATTTACCTTCTAAAATTCTTTACTATATTCTTTCACAATCATATCCTTCTATCTTAAGTTTTGCCACCTTTTAAAGAATTCAAGTTTATAATCTCCAAGAATGAATTTAGCCTTTAATCTAGAAACCATAGGTTTCCATCTACTAATCCTGGGTTCATCATTATCTACTCTATATTTTTCTAATTCTTACCACCACAAGGAAACATGGCCCTTCAACTTAGTCTATGCTAACCTAACCCTCTGTTGATCTACAATATTCTCAAGCTCAAAATAATCCTCAAGTTCATTAATCCAATGTATCAATTTCTCAGGATCTAATGAACCAAAATAGTTTGATGCCTCTATTCTATGACACTTACTGACATGTGCAATAGCTCTTAGTAATCTTTCCTCATATGCAAGGATCTCAACTTTAGGTATTTCAAGATATTCAACAGCTTCCACATATTCATCTTCAGTTTTATAATTTCTTCTCAAGCCATTCAAGACATTATGAATATCATTCCTCACATTTTCCTTAAATTCTTCAAGCATATATTCTAGCCTCCTAGAATTCATCCTTCTAGGCGACATTCTAAAAAAGGACAAGCTGCAACTACCTCAATCTTTCATGAAATGTTCACCAATAGGAAGCCGACAGGTCCATAACAGGTTACCACCAACTTGTACAAGTCCTCTACAAATTGCGAGCCAGAACTTTGATTTGTCACCTCACAACCAAGAAATCTAGGTCTTGACAAATCCACTAAGAATAACCTCACTTTGTTACCATCTTATGTAGTACAAGTATGGTATATCCCCAAAAGGAGATTACTAGAACCCCCAACAAAGATAACACAACAAAATTAAAACAGGATACAATTGAGAACAAGCCAATTTATTATCAATAGATCTTGACTTATATCAAATGAGCACCATACATGTTGGGTTGCAAGGTGTTCCTTTTACGACCAAAACATTCCAGACTATAGATCAACTCCTATACTTCGAGCCTCATATACCACTTTATATTGTTCTACTAACCTTGATGCTCTACAAGACACATATACATTACATATATAGCCATCTAGACATACAAGTCAGGTATGATTTCACATTCTCCAAAAATAGGAAACATGTTATACATTATATGATTGACCCACAATGAATTAATGACCAAATATGTAATAAATTATAAGAACATCCACTAACTTAGATATAGGTCCTCACATGATCCAAGAAACTATATGTAAATCCATGGAACCTCATGGAAAGAGATGAACCTTACAAAAGAAAAAAATGTCTTGCATTCTATGAAGAACCACATAGGAAATCAACAACTGAGAAGACAAAACATAACTTTGAACATTTGTAACATTAAATTTTTTAAACCATAGGAGTTCATTCTCCTTAATCTTGAACGTAAAATGAGAAAAATGTTTTCAAATATTTACTCCTAGTATGCTCTTGTGCTAGGTTATCTTGATTTATTTATTAACAAAACATTAGAGGTCCTATAAACAAACCATACTTTTGATGATTCTCAATTTGTAACAAAAGATTGTTGATTACATAAAATTTCAAAAGAATTGTCTATGGAAGAAAGTGTATTGATTCTAAATTATAATTGCAATGAGGTTGTAATTTATTTATGTTCTTTGCAAAAATAATGATAATCAAATAAAATGCTATCATAAACCTCTAAAAAGCATTGTCAATGATACTTGTAGAAAAATAATATCATGTTGAAAAAATTAAGTAGCATGCTAAAAACTTGGGTATCATGCCAAAAATAGTTGTTGAAGTTGTTTAACACGCCACAAGATTGAGAGGTTGGGGAGAGGGGCGAAGGGGGGTTTGATTAGTCTTGAAAATACTTTAAACTTTTTCTGTGACCAAAACTTATCAATTATCTTTAACCAACTATACAATAAATAATTTTCTACCTTTCAAAGAGAAAATTCTCCTCATTGTACCTTAATTCGACTATTACTTTTTAAGCTAGAGGATGAAGACACTTTGAAATTAATTAATTCTAATTCACAATGTTAATGAAATAACTCAAAATTCTAAGTATATATATGTAAAAGATATTAATGTATACAAGTTATGCTAATTAAAATATTTCATTAACAAGCTATAACAAAAAATTAAAAAGATAAATAACAATTTTTTTTTTCAACAAAAGACATATAACTTATATATATTAATATTAATAAAATATTAATATCTAACTTTAGAGAAACAATTAAACTAAGTCCCAACTTCATATAATCAAACAAAATTTTTATTACTCATTTTCATTACAAAACGTGAATTTTGTAATAGTAGAACTCTTGTTAGAGTGGACGTCTTAAACATCACACACTAAGTTTTATTCTAAAATTAAATATCAAAGTTGACTTATTTCTATTGATATTTGATTGAAAAGATCTTTGATTAGAAAGATTTTTGAAGAGGACTATGTGTTTCAATCATTATTTTGTCACTCATGTCAAATTTGCTATTTGCTGGTAAGATAATTGATTATATATTTCAAGTACTATCACTTAGTGGATTGATGAAGAGGTTTTGATCAACAAGATGTAATAAAAGTACCTAGAGGAAAGGTTGAGTTATGATTATGTAATGAAGTACAAGAATCAGTTAAGATAGTGATAACATAATGTATTGATGATCTACTTGAGGTTACAAAATGGCTGGCTACACTTAGAAAGTTTAGAAGAATAAGTTAAACAAAGTTCATTTGCCAAGCTTGACCAAGTGGATAGTAGGTGTTGAGAAAAGTTAGTTCAAGCCGAGAAAAAAGTCAGTTGGAGCCAAGTGAAAGCACATTCTAGTGGATGCCGAGTAATTCTCAGTTGATGCCGAACACCAGTAAAATCTAGTTGATGCCAAGTGATGTAGTATGTGTCGAGCATCAAAAGATTGATAATGTCGAGTTGCTGCATTATGACAAAGATCAAAGATTCACCAAATAAAAGCTGACAAGTTTATTTTCTTGGAACTTGTGAAATAGGAGGAAGATAAGATTGATGAGTTGGTGGCACAGAATCTTATGTAAACCATTTTGGAGATGAATTCAAAAGGATTCTAAGAGAAGTTTCTAAAGAAGACAAGATATGGGGTAGATATGTTGTATCCTACCTAATCCATCCAAAAACCCTAATTTAGACTATGGATAACGAGCGAGAAAATGTTCTAATTTCCTGTATATAGGAATGTCTAGTCATGAAGCAAGAGAGGAAGAGAGTTTGATGTGAAAATCTTATAAGGAAAAAGAAAAAGGGTTTTGCTTCATCAAGTGACCCAAGTGGAGAAGTCTGCAATGGCGTACTAAGCAAGAAGGTTTAAGTAGATGAATGCTTGAAGGGTGAACAAGCTGTTAGAGCTGCAAAGAATGGAAGCCAAGTAGAGTTGAGGACTGAATAGAGATCTATAATTTTCAAGTAAGGTTGTAAGATGTGTCAGATCAAAGCTATACAGTTACTTTCTAACCATTGTATCAGTCTAGGATAAATCCTTTGGAGTAAGGTTGACTTAACAGTCACTGGAAAATATTTTAACATGGTGGCATTCTAAGTGAATGGCCTAAAGTCCTCTAACAAGGCTTCCTTTTAGCAAGGTGACTAAAATCCCTTAACAGGTCACATTTAACAGTGTGTATTGTAACCTTTAACAGGGTTGGCCTTTAATAGGGCATCACTTTAGAAGAGTGAAAAAGGAGTAGCATTTTACTAGTGGTTTTCGCCAAATTGGGCTTCCACATTAAATCATTGTGTCAAATGTGTTGATGGATGTGTTGTGTTTCATGCTTTACATTTCTGCAAGTTTATTTGACAATAACATATAAGTCTTAGTTGATACACAATGAATGCATGCAGGGGTATGAATGTTTTATGGGTTCATTGAATTGTGAAAAGTTGTATTTGTACATCTGGACCTTAAATAATTGATTTAACACCCGCCCCCTCTTCTCAATTATTCTAAAAGAATTCCAACAATTGGTATCAAAGCCATCTACTTAAGAGGATTAGTTTTAAGGTACTAGAAGCAAAAAGATCAAGATGTCAAAAAGAGAATTGCCCAAGTTCAACAGAGATAACTTTCCTGTATGGAAAAGTTTGATGAAGCTATACCTTGGAGGACTTGGAGATCATGCACAATCTTGCATTTTAGTGGAGCATGTTGATCCAACAGGAATCCTAACTACTAAAGATATGAAGAAATTGAAAGAACACAATTAGGCAATGTTGAAGATTTTCTCTGCCCTAAGCTATGCTTAATTTGATGATACCAAAGGTCTTGATAGTGCAAAGATGTGGGATGCCCTAGCCACCATCTATGGAGGAGACAAAAATGTTCAAAGAGCCAAGTCAGAGAGTCTCAGAGGTAAGTTTGATGACACGAGAATGGAAGAAGGTGAGAATATTGCTCAATATGTTGCTAGGATAAAAGAAGTTATTAGTGTAATAAAATGTGCTACTAGCAAAATAGATGATGATATTGTGCTAAGTAAGGTCTTGAGGACATTATTGCCTATTTATGCCATTAGAGTTTCTACAATTTAAGAGTTAAGATGTATACCAGGAAATGATCTAACCCTTGAAATTTTGGTAGGTAGACTCACTGCTTTTGAGCTGTCTAATTTTGATAACTACAAACCATAGAGTATTGAATAAGCTTTTAGAGAAAAATTGTTATTGAAGGATTCTAAGGAGGTAAAGCAAAAGAAGAAGAAAAGAAAGATAAAATATGCATCCAGTGACAACAACATAGATGAGGAAGACATTGAACAATTGGAAGCATTGCTAGCAAGAAGAGTTCATAGAGGAAAGGGCAAGTTCAAAGGTAAGTTACCCATCACTTATTTTGATTGCAATGAAGTTGGTCATATAGCTGCAAGATGTACACAGAAGAAGAACTACAGAGAAGGAAACAAGCACAAAAATAAAAGAGAAGATGATGGTAGAGATTACAGAGACAAAGGAAATAAATCATGCTACATTGCTAATGAACATGACTCAGATGAACATGATAATGAAGTGGTGTATGTTGTAATGAATGATGAATTTGATGAGGATGAGGCAACTGCACTTGTGACTTGTGTAAACAAGAATGATAAATGGATCATTAACAGTGGATGCTCACATCACATGACTGGAGACAAAGGTAAGTTCGTTACCTCAACTTGTTATGATGAAAATAGTGTAAGGTTTGGTAATGATGCACCATGTTTGATAAAATGAAAAGGGTCTATCAAACTCATATGCAAGATTTCATGTGACAATGCTTACTATGTTGAAGGATTGAATTATAACTTGCTAAGTGTGCCACAATTGAATAATTTGGGATGCAAAGTTGAGTTTGAAAACAAAACTACCAAGATATATGACACAAATGGAAACTTGATTGGAAAAGGTGATCAAGCTAAAAGTAGTATGTTCTATTTGGATATAGAAGATGCTACTTGTATTATTGCAAAATTTGATGATGTATGGATTTGGCACATGTGATTATGTCATGTTAATTTTGATAATCTAATTAGTATCAGTAATGTGAAAAGAGCTAGAAGTTTGCCTAAGTTGAAGAAACCTGATAATATAGTATACAAACAATGTCAGCTAGGCAAGAGGACAAAGTCAAGCTTTAAAAGTAAAGCTTATACCTCTAAAGAAATACTAGAAATTGTTCATACTGACTTGTGTGAATCTATTGAAGTGTAAAGCTACAAAGGAGATAAGTACATAATGCTATTTGTTGATGATTACTCTAGGATGATGAAATTCATGTTTCTAAAACAAAAATTTGATGCTTTTCAAATGTTTAAGTGGTAATTGGCAAGAGTTGAAAAAGAGGCAGGTAAAAGTCTGAAATGTTTGAGATAAGACAGAGGAGGAGAATTCACTTCAAATGAGTTTGAGATTGTTGGTGTAAATACGTATTTACTATTTACACTTTACTTAAGTTTACTTAGGTTAATGCATTATTTTATTATTTCTTAGGTGAGACACTTAGGAGTTTACGTACTTTTATGAGTTGTCATGTTGACAACATAGAAGTAAGCAAATCTAATTCAGCACATGGTGTCTACAACACTAGAGTTTGCATAATTAACTGAGTTGTCATGTAGACAACATAGTCGTTCACACTCCTATTTTAGCACATGGTGTCTACAATATTATTTTGTGTGCTACACCTTTGTAGGCTTATCGTCTCATTATAACACTTACTCCTGTGCTTAATGGATGATAACCCACACCTAGTGGACATGTGCCTAGTTGTATGACTTATCATGTTGCTGATTCCTATGCATTCTAGAAGTATTTTAGAGGCCTTTGTATATAGGCACTCTTAGTGTACTTTTACATTGAATCAAATACATATCAATATTCTGATCGTACTCTTTTTGGTCTACTATTGTGCTTGTGCTTGAGCTCCTTGATTTTGGGTGAATTTTTTTCTAAGTTATCAGAGCTTGGAGAATTTCTCTTCACATAGCCGTTCGAGACCATCGTGTTGCTTCAACACCTTGACCTAGATATGGAGTATCACAATCATTAAGAGTGTCTAGAGCTAGAATGGACCTCGCCATTACATCTGGAACGTCGATTTGGTGAAAATTGACTATAAATTTTCCTACCCTAGGCTAAAGTCAATTTTGAGGAATTTTTTTTTTTCCAAATCAACACTCAAAGGCCTGATTTGCAAGTTCGGTATGATCATTATTTAGATCTGCAATTTATCCTTTAGATCTACATTTAATTTCTCTATAATTTTTGTTTCCATTTTACTGCAAATTCTCAAAAAAAAATTTGCCCTTTGGGACTGCTAAGAAATTTTTTTTGTATAGGCACTGGGCAGTGAAACCTTGGCCCCTACAAGAAATATCTGCTGTGAAATTTGGAATATTCCATCAGTAGGCAAACTGCAGAGCAGAAAATTCCATTTATCACCAACATAATATTCCCATAATTTTGGACGTGTTCCCACATACAAATTTTGACTGACCATAATAGTGGGCACACTTTTCAAATCTGACATAGCACACTGCAACACTCACGGCTGGCCATATCTCAACTCGATGGCTTGTTTATTTTGTATCAGTGGGCTTTGGCTTTTAAGCCCCACCATATACTATTTCCCATTGAATGTGGGATTCAGGCTTTCAAACCCCACTAGCCGTTTATATTCCATGGCCCCGGTGCTTCGGTCAATGACAGATCTCTGGCAAACAATCCCACCACTACAATAAAGATCCTTGTGCCACTTTCCACTTTTTGGCAAATCAACCACCATTCTGGCTCCAACCCTCCAGTAGTGATCGTCCTTTGAAACCTGGCACCAGTAGTTGAAATTCTAGTGATAAACTGACAAGACTTTTCCCACATGCACGCCCTTTCACTACGCAACATCCAACTATCAGGACATGTCATTTGACAAACAACTCATCTGTGAGTTCATGTTAATGCCACGTGGACAAGCAGCTTAGCCAACCGGATCGTCACATGTCAACAAGCCATCGTGTCCAAAATGTATGATACATGGCACCATATCTATACAACACATAGACCTCTCACATGCCCAGTCAGCATGTCTTATGCTAACATCATTTGCCACGTCACCCAGGTGACCTTTCTCGCTAATATCAACATTTTACTGTCTTAAATTTGATAGTTGTCTGACCATCATTACCAGGAAAATTCAAACTATCGTGATGGTCATTTGATTGTCAAATTTAACATCGCAGTTTTTTGCCCAAACCCCTCTCCAGATGCAATTTTGATTTGATATTCTGACTTTGGGAGGCCATAACTCAGTCATCCACACTCCAAATCAGATGTGATTTTTTTAATTTTGTGTAGAATTTCTTGAACCCTTCAGTGGTGCAGTTATTTTTTAGTTTTGGAACACCGATTTGTCAAAAATTATATTTTTTGGCGACTATACTTATCCAATCCTAAATTTTGCAACTTGAAATGCTCTATACGTGCTCATCTGGAATTGAAAACAGGTTTCATTTTTTTTGAAAGTGTTTAATTTTTTGTCTACTTTCCATATCTGCAATTAGATTATAGGCTTGTGTGGACAGAAATACCACTTTCAAAAATAGGTCCTATTCTGCATTGTATTGCTTTGATTACTTTTCAAAATTGTTGTATATTTGAGATATGATACTTAGTGTCCAATTTCAGCCTCAAAAGGTAGTTGTAAACAACAAAATTAGAAGTCCACTTTATACATTTTGACAAGTGGCCTATTGTACATGCATTACATATAAAGTGTCAAAAGCATCTTTCTTGGGGGGTTCTTTGATTGAGTGAATGGTGGGGTGTGTATTGTATTCTTGTGTCTTTCTTTTGTGCTCTTTTTCTTTTACTTTTCTACATCATGGGTTCACTTAAAGGTCCACTTCTAAATTCACACAATTATTCTACATGGAAAGATATTGTATGGAGTAGATTAATGGAAAAATGTATAAATCTTTATGTTGATGGTACAATTCTCAAACCCACTGATGCTAAAACACTCTTTGATTGGAAAATTAAAGATCAACAGGCTTTAGGAATTATTAGGAGTTGTGTACATAGAGATCTCTTCTTCCACATTTCCAGTTTCAAGGAAGCCAAACCTGCTTGGGACAAACGTGAATCATTATATGGTAAGGTGGATGAGGAAAATGGATACCAGATTGAGGATGATCTACTTCTATTAGATCTAAAGAATTTTGACACAATTCAAGATTATATCAACAAAGCTAATGAGTT
Source organism: Cupressus sempervirens (assembly GCA_028749045.1). Taxonomy (NCBI): domain Eukaryota; kingdom Viridiplantae; phylum Streptophyta; class Pinopsida; order Cupressales; family Cupressaceae; genus Cupressus; species Cupressus sempervirens. The sequence continues at coordinate 398,344,051 of CM053791.1, read as the reverse complement.
TAGAGCACTACTTAAAGATTGTGGTAATTCCATGAAGGATGATAGGTTGATTTATCACATCTTGAAGAGGCTACCTTCAGAGTATGCTTCCTTTGTTTTTAGTTATAATGCTCACAGGTTAACCATGGGAAGTGCTTTCCAAAAGCGTACATTTGATGCTTTTGCAGAGATGCTGATTTTTTAACAAACCAAGTTGATAGATATGAGATTTCTCAAATCATCAAAGACCAAAGCATTGGTGGCTAATGATGAGAACCAATCAAGTCAAAGTGGAAAAATTTCTAACAACAAGAAAAAGCAATGGAAGCAAAAGTCACAATTTGAGACACAACAATCTTCCTCCTCACAACAAGGAAATTCTTTTTCCAACAAGAAGGGAAGTAATGAAAAGAAGGAATTTTTTTTGTGTGCATATTGCAAGAAAATGAATCATGGTGAGCAGCATTGCAAGGCAAAGAGAATCAATGAGTTGGAAAACCTTGAAGAAGAAAAAATTCAAGTGCCAATTGCTTCAAAGGATTCAACTCCAACCACTTCAAAGGGAAAAGGGCAAGCACTTATAGCTAGTTCAAATTCTTTATTGGAATGGATTCTTGACTCAGGTGCCTCATACCATATGGGTTCTTCAAAGGGAGATTTTGTTGGATACAATTGTTAAATTGTGTGTTGTCTTTGATATTACACAAATGTCATATCAGTTATTAGATAGAGTCTACCAAGCTCAGATGGTTAGCAAAGTGAATTACAAAGTCTACCAAGCTCAAATGGTTAGCAAAGCGAATTATAGAGTCTACCAAGTAGGGTGATTAAATCCTTTAACAAGGTTACACCTCATAGTGTATTTTGCAACCTTTAACAGGTTTGGCTCCTAATGTGGCTCACTTCAGAAGAGTAAAAATCAATAGCTAGTTACTTGGTGGTTTTTCCCATGTTGGGTTTCCACGTTAAATCTGGTGTCTCTTGTGTTAATGTTATTTCTTTTATGCATGCATCTTAAATCTTTGTGAATGCTTAATGATCAGTAATAAGTTAACATACATCTACCAAGTTACAATATTTTTTTGTGTGGCTACCGAGTGACAGTAGTAACTAAGTTTATAAGACATCTAAGGGATCTATGGATTTGTTTTTGTGGTAATTGATTCACCTCCCCCCCTCTTAGTTACTCCATCTATATTTCCAACAATTGGCATCAGAGATTTTGGTGCTTGTAGGAAGGATTTCAAGGATCTAAGCTAAAGATCAGGATGTCTTACAACAAAAAAATTCAAAGGTTTAATAGGGATAATTTTTTAGCATGGCAAGGTCTCATGAGACTCCATCTAGCTTCCATTGGAGATATAGGATTGAAATATCTTGATGAAGCATATGAAACTCCTAGTACACTATCTATCAATGACATTGCTGAGAAGAAGATTCATAACACCATGATGATAAAAATTGTATCTACCCTAAGCTATGAAGAATTTAATGATGTAAAGGACTTCAAAATTGCCTTTGAAATGTGGAACAAGCTAAAAGATATCTATGGAGGTGATGATAATGTGAGAAAAGCCAAAACAAAAAGTCTAAGAGGACAATTTGATCAGATGAGGAAGAAAGAGCATAAAAATATTGTCAAATACATTGAAAGAGTCAAAGTAGTTGTCAATGTAGTCAAGGCTTCTGGAGGAGACATTGAGGAGGAAACAGTTGTAAGTAAAGTTATTAGAACATCACTTCCCATTTATGCAATTAGATTTTCTACAATTCAAGAAAGAAGATGTGAAGCAAATCATAAGATAAATTTAGAAGCAATAGTAGGAAGATTGACTGCATTTGAGCTAGATAACTATGACAACTATGTTCCAGCTTCCAAGAACATTGAATCAGCATTTGGAGCCAAGCTTTCACTCAAAGAAAAAGGCAAGAAGATAAAGGAATCTCAGTTAGAAAGTGAAGAAGAATTAGAACAGAGTTCTAATAGTGATCTTGAGGTGGTTGAAGCTTTGCTATCAAGGAAATATTCTAGAAGCAAAGGGAAATACAAAGACAAGGTTCCTCTAATCTATTTTTCATGTGAAGAAATTGGACATATTGCTGCTAGGTGCCCAAACAAGAAAAATAAGGATGAGAAGAAAGGTCACAAGTGCAATGGCAAGAAAGATTTTAAATCATTCAAGGACAAAGGTAAGAAAACATGTTTCATGGCTAAGGATTCTAATGATTCTGATGATGGTGAAGATGAAATTGTTTACATTGCTGTAAAAGATGAATCTAATAATGATGAGGACAAAAAAATGGCACTTATCTCTCATGTGAAAAAAAATTATACATGGATCATAGATAGTGGTTACTCTCATCATATGATTGGTGATAAAACTAAGTTTGAACATTTTGAAGACTATGATGGTGGTAGTGTGAGGTTTGGTAATAATGAACCTTGTTACATAAAAGGAAGAGGAAGAATCTCACTAACCAAAGAACTTGTATGTGATAATGCCTATTGGGTTGAAGGTCTAAAACACAATTTTTTGAGTGTGGCATAGCTACTCAATATTGGATTCAAGGTGGAACTCATGCATGGAAATGAAAGACTGCTGGATGACAAAAGAAAGCTGATTGGATCAGGCATACTGACAAAAGGTAACTTGTTCTATCTTGAACTTGGTGAATGTTCATGCTTTATTGCTCAAGTTGAAGAAAGTTGTTATGGCACAGAAGGTTATGTCATGTGAACTTTGATAAGTTGGTGAAAATAAGAAAATTTAGGAAAGTAAGAGGCATTCCTAGTATAAAGAAACCTGATGTTGGTCTATGCAAGAATTGTTAGATTGGTAAGATGGGAAAGACTAGCTTTAAAAGGAAGAACTATCAGTTTGATTAAGTTTTGAAAATTGTGCATACTGATTTGTGTGGACCTATTGGAATTGAAAGCTATACTGGAGAAAAGTTCCTCATTCATTTTGTTGATGATTACTCTAGAATGATGGAGAGAGAAATTAGAAGCATTTGAGAAGTTCAAATGGTATTTGGCCAGAGTAGAGAAGGAAACAAGGAAAAGACTGAAATATTTGAGGTTAGACAGAGGTGGTGAATTCATCTCCCATGAGTTCAATAACTTTTGCATTGAAAGAGGAATCAAAAAATAAGTATTAGCACCTAGAACTCCTGAGCAAAATGGAATAGCTAAAAGAAGGAACAGATTTATCATGGACTGTGCGAGAACTTTAATGATTGAAAAGAACATTGCTATCAAATACTGGAAGGTAGCTATCATCACTGCAGTTCATACCTTGAACTGAGTACAGCTGAAGGACTCATTCAAAACCCCCTATGAGTTATGGTATGGCTATAAACCTAATGCAAGTTACCTAAAAGTATTTGAAAGTAAATGTTATATTTTGAAAGAATCTAGAACTGGTAAATTTGATTTGAAGGGTGATGAAAGAATATTTTTGGGTTATTCTTGCAAGAGTAAAGCATATAGATGTCTGAATTTGTCTACTCACAAAGTCATAGAAAGTACACATGTGAAAGTTTATGAGTTTTTGGAAAGGACTGAAAAAGAAACCAAAAAGGAACCATAAGATTATAGGAGATTTATTTTCATTAAACTTGATACAGTGCTAGATACATCTGTCAATTAGGAAACTTCTACTCTCGACTCTTCAGTCACCAAGTTGCAAGAAGTTCAAACCAAGCTACATGAACCTGAGTCACATTTAGATGCTACTAGGCCAATGCCTATCAAGTCTAAAGGACCCAAGCAACAGTTAGATTAACTAGAACAACTAGAACCTGAAGTTGAAATACAAGAGGATGACAATGGAATTTGTTCAAAAGGCAAGGAACTTGTATTAGCCAAGTATGTCAAGAGATATCATGCACCGGATCAGATCATTAGAGACAAATTTGAAGGTACTATGAGAAGAAGTAAGCTAAAAGGTACTTGTTTACTTATTGATTTTGAATCTAGAAATGTCAAAGATGCATTAGAAAATGAAAGTTGGATTGAGGCTATAAATGAAGAGATAGAACAAATAGAGAAGAATAAAACATGGACTCTTGTACCTAGGCCTAAAGATAAGAATGTGATTGGAACTAAGTGGGTATTCAAAAATAAGTTGAATGAAGATGGTAAGGTGTCAAGGAACAAAGCTCGATTGGTATGTAAAGGATACTCTCAAGAAGAAAGAATAGACTATGGAGAGACTTTTGCTCCTGTTGCAAGATTGGAAGGTGTCAGGACCTTACTTGCATATGCTGCATATAAAGGATTTAAGGTATATCAAATGTATGTCATATCATCATTTCTCAATGGTATACTGGATGAAGAAGTCTACATTGAACAACCTAATGGTTTTGTTGATCCAGACAAGAAGGACATGGTCTGCAAATTACACAAAGCATTGTCTGGTCTGAAGCAAGCCCCTAGAGCATGGTATGAAAGATTGCATAACTATCTTATTCAGATTGATTTTCAAAGAACTAATGATAATAGTAGCTTGTATATCAAGGAAGGACCAGATAACAATATTGTTTTGGCAGAAATATTTGTGGATGATACTTTTTTTTATAGGAAATGATGATTTATGCAAAGAATTTTCAGAGAAAATGAACAGGGAATTTGAGATGTCAATGTTTGGTGAGATTAAATTCTTTGTTGGTCTTCAAATTCAGCAAAGTAAGAATGGTATCTACATCACTTAGTCTAAATACATCAAGGAGATACTCAAAATTTTTGAGATGGAAGATTGTAAACCAGTTGGAACTCCTATGTGCATTGGACTAAAGCTTACCAAGGATGATGAATCAAAAGAGGTAGATCATACATTATATAGATCAATGATTGGAAAGTTGTAGTATGTAGTTCATACAAGGCCAGATATTGCTCTTGCAGTTGGTATTGTAGCAAGATTTTTAGCAAAAGCAAGAGAAAATCACATGATGGCAATCAAAAGGATCATGAGATACTTAAAAGGCACTGAAGATTATGAATTGTGGTACAAATTTGGAGGTAATCTGGACTTGAAAGTGTTTACTGATGCAGATTGGGCAGGAAACATTGATGATAGAAAGAATACAAGTGGAGGAGCATTCTTTCTTGGAAAGAGGTTGGTTTCTTGGACAAGTAAAAAGGAAAATTGCACATCCCAATCTACAGCAGAAGCAGAGTATGTTGCAGCAATAGTAAACTGTTCTAATATTGTTTGGTTCAAATAGTTATTGGAAGGCATGAAAGTGGAAATCAAAGAACCAGTTGTTATGTTTTGTGACAATACAAGTGCAATTAACATATCTAAAAATCTAGCAATGAATTCAAAAACCAAGCACATTGCGATAAAGTATCATTTTTTCAGAGAATTGGTACAAGATAAGGAGATTAGAGTAGAATATGTCCATACAAAAGAAAAAATTGCTGACTTATTCACCAAGCCATTACCTAAGGATGCATTCTTGTATCTAAGGGGTAAATTAGGGGTCATTCCTCTATCTAAGGCTCACTAAAATGAAGTTTTAATGATGCATCAACAGGTACCAAGTTGAAGATCTATCAGTTGATGTAACATAATCAAGGGAACATTGCATATGAATCAGTACTCAAGGTACATTGCTACTCATTTGGTTTGTGTTGTCTTTGGCATGTGTTGTCAAAGAGGGAGAGTATACTATCATATTTCTAAAATTTGAATTTTTTTGTGAAGAGTTTTCTATTTGAAAAGAAGCTATGTAATTCCTTCACAAAGGGAGATTATTGTATTTGACAAGTTTGTGGAAAAAAATCTAAGAGGGAGAAACATTCTATCAGAAAAAAGACTTATTCTCAAGTTTCATTCTGCTATGACATGTGTTGCCATCAATTCCAAAGAGGGAGATTATTGGATACAATTGTTCAATTATATGTTGTCTTTGATGTTACACAAATGTCATATCAGTTATCAGACAGAGTCTACCAAGCTTAGATGGCCAACAAAGTGAATTACAGAGTCGATCCAGCTCAGATGGTTAGCAAAGTGAATTACAGAGTCTACTGAGCATTTCTGGAAGTTGCACTATGGAGACAGTTTCTATTGAGCTCACTCGGGCGTTGAAGGATTTTGTAGTAGAAATCAGTTTCTACCGAGCTCACAAGGTCAATGAAGGAAAGTTAGTGTCTACTAAGTTAACTTGGTCTCCGAAGAATTTTGCAGAATTCATAGTGTTTACTGAGCTTCAGTTGGTTAACACTGGAAATCATTTCTAAAGCAATGTTTACCCAGCAGGGTTGGCCAATGAAGGATTTCATTATTTTGGGAAATAAAGATTAATTGTTTCATGTAATGTTTGTAGTCGATTGATGTAATGATTATTGGTAAATGTAACTTGTAAATGAGTCGACTAGATAATTTGTATGGTATAAATAAAAGGTCAAGTTATGAATTCAAATGTATGGATGAATGAATGAGCGAGCATGCAAGTGAGTTGATTGTGTGAAGAGGAAAGTGTGAGCAAATTTTGAAGAAGGATCAGATATCCTTGAGGAGCAGCAAAGGTGTATTCAATCAGAGAGGATCTAGTGAAATAGAAAAAAGATCTGTAACATAAAATTTTAGTTTCATCTCATTAAGGTCACTTCATTGTTACTTTTTCATCATTGTAGTAGTGATTCTTAAATCTCTTAACAGAGTTGGTTTAACAACCATTTTTGTAAATCCTCTAATAAGGTGGACAGTTCTATTGAATGTTCTTAAGTCCTCTAGCAAGGCCACTCCTAGTAGGGTGATTAAATCCTTTAAAAAGGTTACACCTCACAGTGTAACCTTCAACAGGGTTGGCTCCTAATAGGGCTCATTTCAGAAGAGTGAAATTAGTAGCTAGTTACTTGGTGGTTTTTTCCATATTGGGTTTCCACATTAAATCTGGTGTCTCTTTTGTTAATGTTATTTCTTTTATGCATGCATGTTAAATCTTTGTGAATGCTTAATTATCAGTAATAAATTAACATACATCTATCGAGTTACAAAAATTTTCTATGTGGCTACCAAGTGATAGCGGTAACTAAGTTTATAAGAGATCTAAGGGATCTGTGGATTTGTTTTTGTGGTAACTGATTCACCCCACCTCTTAGTTACTCCATCTATATTTTCAACAAAATTTTCTTCATTGAAGCAGTCACAGGTGCCGCACATCTTTGTAGGAGATGATACCAAAATGGAAGTTGAAGGGAAAGGACACGTGGAGATGGAAAATGGGGAATTCAAAGACTTTCTCTATGTTCCAAACCTTAGCTTTAATCTCCTCTTAATTTACCAAATCACTCACCTTGGAGATGGCAACAAAGTTGAGCTCCTTCTAGATTCAGTAATGGTGTGAAGTCTCAAAGATGATTCATTGGTTGCAGTGGGGAAAGTCAATCATGACAAGAGGCTTTATTCCTTCTCCCACTTTGTGCCTAAGTCTCCTTAACAAGCCTTGTTGAGTCAATCTCATCCACAAACCAAATTATGACATGATTGGTATGGTCATCTTGCCTTCCACTATCTTCAACAAATTTTATCAAATAATATGGTGAAAGATCTACCTCCAATGAACTTTTCTAAGGGTGAATGTTCATCATGTTTAGTGGATATGCATCTCGAGAAGAAGTATGATAAAGGGAAGTCTTCAAGAGCACCAGTTGTTCTTCAGTTGTTTCACATGGTACTAGCAGGTCCTTTTATAGTGACATTAGTTAGCTAAGGCCACTACATCCTTACTTTCGTTGATGACTTTTCACGCTACACATGGGTCTACTTTCTTCATCATAAGAATGAAGTGGTTGATAAGCTTCAAGACTTCAAAACTCATGTTGAAAAACAATCAAGGAAAGCCATCAAGGTTCTTCGGATGGACAATGAACACAGATATGTGAAAACAAGACTTAAAGAATTTTGCAAACTTGAGGGTATTGATCTTTAGAATCCACAACCATTCAGTCCGCACAAGACAAATGTTGTAACATTGAGGATACAAACTCTTAAGTCCATGGCTAGTTTCATGGTACAAGCCAAGTCTCTTGATCCTACACTTGAAGCCGAAGCTATAAGCAGTGCCAATCATATACTTAATAGGTCTCCTCATAGTGCCTTAGATGGAAAGACTTATTTTGAGGCATGGTGTGGTAGAAAACCAGTTGTGAAACACTTTAGAGTCTTCGGTTGTCCAACATGGGCAAACATATCTTCCAAGGAATGCAAGGCACCACCACCTAGGCCTTGTACTTTCATCAGATATGAAGATAGTGTTAAGGCATGTAGACTTATGGATCCTGAGACTAGTGAGATTTTTATAGAGAGGGATTGCACTTTGAGGAAAGTTCACCCAACTTATCCTCTAATCCTCTTCACACTTCATACACTATAGAAATTGATAGTGACACCAGCAATAGTGATTCAAAAGACTCAAATTTGTGGGATCCTATTAATAGATGCAAAGAGAGGTCATACCATCAGGACTTTCCACATGCATACATCACCATAGTGACAGGTCCAGTACAACAGAGTACATCTTATCTTTTAGCTCCAACATCAGTGGATGACTACATAGTAGATATTTCAAGTTTGTTTGTGGAGTCATAAATAGCAGATTTTGGGGACATCGTCAATGATATACATCTTCTCTTTGATGAAGAAGATTCTTCTTCAGTTGTTGTAAGGGCTCACTCTAACCCTCATGTCCATTCTCTACATGATCGATCTTCACAGGTTGATATGATTGTGGATCCTTATATACAATAGTTGCAGGATGTCTCTTTATCATTCGAGGAGACAGTTAGTTCTTTAGGACAAGTTCTACATCCATCCTTGCCAGATCTGCTCTCGTTCTTTTCAACAATCTTGAAAAGGGAAACAGTTAGTATCGACACAAGCACAATTGAGCAGGTTTTAGAGGCATCATTGATCATAGGGATTCTTTCTACACACATGGGAAGCATCTCATATGTACCTATGATATTGTTTCTTCCAAAGGGGAGGAACATTATTTAACAATCATGGACTAGCTTCTACCTTGAAGCAGCCATCTTTGATTGACACTCTTCATTTGGGAGGGGGGAGACTATCTTGTCTCTCTCCTTCTTCTCTCTTATGAGTGGGACTTTATTTTCATGGGGTTTTTTCCTTCTCATTCTTCACTATTGTATATACTTGATGTATGTCATAATGCGGGGGGGGGGGGGGGGGGGGAGGGTCTTGATTACTCCATCCATCCATGCATCTTGTCTTTTTATCTCTCTTTTTGGGGGAGGGTTTTTCCCATGAGGTTTTCCCTCTTTCTCCGCTTTATGAGAGATTGCATTTTATTATGTACATGGGTACCTAACATGGCCTAGTAGTTGGGACCCATTATGCATTTCATCCTAGTTTTTGTGAGCTTAAGTGCATTCCTTTAAGTTGCACTTAAGGGAGTTATTGGTGTAAATACGTATTTACTATTTACACTTTACTTAAGTTTACTTAGGTTAATGCATTATTTTATTATTTCTTAGGTGAGACACTTAGGAGTTTGCATACTTTTATGAGTTGTCATGTTGACAACATAGAAGTAAGCAAATCTAATTCAGCACATGGTGTCTACAACATTATTTTGCATGCTACACCTTTATAGGCTTATCCTCTCATCATCACACCTACTCTCGTGCTTAATGGAGGACAACCCACACCCGATGGACATGTGCCTCGTTGTATGACTTATCATGTTGCTAATTCCTATGCATTTAAAAAGCATTTTAGAGGCTTTTATATACAGGCACTCCTAGTGTACTTTCACATTGAATCAAATACATATCGATATTCTGATCATACTCATTTTGGTCTAATATTGTGCTTTTTCTTGAGTTCCTTGATCTTGGGTGAATTTTTCCCTAAGGAAAATTCTTACAGAGATGTTTTGTAATGACAAAGGAATCAAAAGATAAACATCTGCACCTAGGACCCCTCTACAAAATGGAATTGTTGAAAGAAGAAATAGGTCTATAATAGACTGTGCTAGAACACTTATGATGGAGAAGAATGTTGATCTAAAATACTGGAGAGAAGTTGTAAGTATTGTTGTATATACTTTGAACCGTGTGCAAGTCAGGAAAGGTACTCATTCAACACCTTTTGAACTATGGTATGGATATCCACCTAATGTGAAATACTTTAAGGTATTTGGAGGCAAATGTTATATTCTTAAAGATGCTAGGAGTGTAAAGTTTGATGCAAAAAGTGAAGAAGGTATATTTCTTGGTTATTCCACAAGAAGTAAAGACTACAAGTGTTTGAATACTAACACTAACAAAATTGTGGAAAGTGCAAATGTGAATTTTGATGAGTTTACAGAAGTATATAAGGTTGAACCTATAAAGGAACCAAAAGAATATAAATCATTTGTATACTTCTATGAAGGAATGCCTGCTTTGCTACAAATCAAGTTACAAACCAACAACAAGTCTCAATAACTACCAAGTCACAACCTGTGAATGCCGAGTTGCATTCAAGAACTGAGTTGCATTCAGATGCCAAGTTATAGAATGAGAAAAATACACATTCTGATTCTGAGATCCACACACATGAAAGAGATGCTAAGACACCTGACATAGATGTACACAGTGACACTAAAGCTAACAGACAAAGTGTAGTTATAAGAATTGAGGCAAGATTTTCCAAATATGTCAAAAGACATCATCCTACAGATCAAATCATTGGAGACAAATATGCAAGGCCAATGACAAGAAATAGATTGAGAAGTGAATAATGTTTGTTAAGCATAAAGGAATCTAAGACAGTAAAAGATGCATTGGAATATGATGACTGGTACAAGGCTATGGAAGAAGAAATTCAACAAATAGATAAGAACAAGACATGGAGTCTAGTTCCTAGACTAGAACACAAGAATGTGATTGGCACCAAATGGGTATTTAGAAATAAGCTAGATGAGAATGGTGAAGTGACAAGGAACAAAGCAAGACTAGTTTGCAAAGGGTATGCACAAGAAGACGGAATTGACTATGGTGAGACATTTGCCCCTATTGCAAGAATGGAAGGAGTGTGAATTTTGCTTGCTTATGCTACATACAAAGGTTTCAAAGTTTATCAGATGGATGTTAAGTCTGCATTTTTGAATGGCATATTAGAAGAAGAAGTTTACATAGAACAACCAGAAGGTTTTGTTGATAAAATTAATAAGAACATGGTATGTAGACTGCACAAAGCCTTATATGGATCGAAACAAGCACCAAGAGCATGGTATGAGAGATTTCATACTTATGTTGTGAAGATTGGAGGACAGATGATAACAACAATTTGTACATGAAGACAAATAAGGACAAAGGTATACTATTATCTGAAACATTTGTTGATGATATCATATTTGGAGGACATGATGTTTTGTGTAAGGATTTTGCAAATTAGATAAAGTAAGAATTTGAAATGTCAATGTTTGGAGAGATCAAATTCTTTGCGGGACTACAAGTATATCAGATGAAATATGGTATATATATTACCGAGTCAAAATATGTTAAAGAGATATTGAAGACATTTGGATTAGAGGACTCCAAACCAGTAAGTTCACCTATGGTGACAACACTCAAGCTATCAAGTAATGATGATTCAACTGAGGTAAATCAAACATTATATAGATCTATGTTAGGAACCTGTGTGTTCCTTCTGTTTATTTTGTCAGAGTAGTGTTGTTGGACGCATATGCTTTGTAAGTCGTCCCGTGAGTATATTTTATTATCCCACATGCATAGGTAGTATTACTTTTCTAGATCGTACTCAGTATATAAGAATAGGTTGAGGCCCTTGATGGGTACGGACGAATTTATTGTATTGAGCTTGCTCAAAGGAGGTTACCCCCTCGAAGTGGCCTGCGATCAGTAGATTCATTCTGAGTTCTGCTATCACTTTGTATTCTGTTATTTCGAGCATTCTCATGATATTGCTATAAGGAGGTTCTTCACATCTGGTATCAGAGCACTCTCTTGGGCTCGCTGGGTGGAAATTACATCAAATTTCTTTTTTTCTGTCGTGGCCTTCAGGTTCCTCTCACTTCTAATATCTCTTGTTATTGCAATAACTCTTTTCAGTTGTTCTGTTTGTGAGTGAATTTTTCTAAGTCGACTGTTCAAAAAAAAAAAAAGAGTAAAATTTTTTCTGTTTTTTAGTCGTAGCTTCCTTGTTTGCTTTCTGTTTCTGCTCATACTTCCGCAGACCGTCTGCAATATCATTTCGCATACTTCCTTCCTTGGTGACCCAACCCCAAATTTTACATATCAAAGCCCTAAATCCCTCATTTATCTAATTTTAGGGTTTGCCCTATCTTTTTCACCTCTCATCCAATCGCCCCCAAACTGAGCCACAAGATTCAATTCCTCATTTTGCTCCCTTATCCCTCTTGGACTGTTCGCCTCATTTCGCCTCCCTACCCTTGAAACCCTCATTTTTCTGTTTCCCTTGTCCCTAGATAGTCTCCCACCACCCGTCGAACACCCATTTCCTATCTGAGTTTTACCCAAATCCAAGTTTGCCGTAACTAAAAAAGTTTTTGTTTCTCATCTTCTACCCATTCCAAAAAAAAAAAAAAAAAAAAAAAAAAAAAAAAAAAAAAAAAACCCTTGCTTTATGGTTGTTACGCGTACAGGAGCAAAAATCATGGAAGAAGAAATGGCATCCCTCAAAACCAAACTTCAAGATCTGGATGACAAAATTCTGGGTCTTAACTTTTAGCAGTCAGCCATGAGCCGAAACCATTCAGGAGATACTGGGTCCTCTTCTGGCAATTTCCGTGGACCAAAGCTTGATTTTCCACGCTTCGATGGTTCTGATCCGACTGGATGGATCTATAGGGCAGAGCAGTATTTCAGCTTGCATAATACTTTGGATAACCACAAAGTTCCCCTTGCATCTTTTCATTTGGAACATGAAGCTCTTCAATGGTTCCGTTGGTACATCAAGGCTAATGTAGGCCCAACATGGAGAGAATTGTGCACCCTCATTTTGGAGCGCTTTGGCCCTAGTTCCTTTGATGATTTCACAGGAGCACTTACTAAACTGCGTCAAACAGGCACTGTAAGAGAATACCAGACAGAGTTTGAAAAATTAGCTAATCACACAGAGGGCTTGTCTGATGAATTCTTCCGTAGTTGTTTTGTCAGTGGTCTGAAGGATGCACTTCGCTCAGAAGTCAAAATGTTTCGACCTACTACAATGATGGAAGCCCTTGGGTTGGCTAAGTTAGCGGAAGACAAGATTAGTGCTCTACAACGCTCCAGATCTAATTTTGTTCCATTCAGAAATACAGGTTCTCACAACCCTCCAGTCATACCAACTCCCAGAACTACTCCGATCAAGCACTTGTCTGAAACAGAGATGCGAGTCAGGCGAGACAAAGGGCTTTGTTATAATTGTGATGAGAAATGGTCTCGGGGCCATAAATGTGTTCAGCAAAAGCTCTATCTCTTGGATGTGGATTCTCCACCGGAACTGGAAGAATATGTAGATGCTCAGGAAACAGTGGATGATGCGGTTGAGCCTCACCAGCCTGAACCTCCTTCACCAGAAGCTCCACCAGAGATATCTGTCCATGCTTTGGCAGGAGTCACTACTCCACAAACCATGCGGGTCCAGGGTTTCTTCAAGAAGATCCCTTTTACTATACTCATTGATTCTGGTAGCACTCATAACTTCATTGATCCACGAATAGCCAAACAGGCTGATTGCTTTATCCATCCCTGCTCTAGCTTTGAAGTCATGATTGCCAATGGGGGCACTTTACCTTGTAAAGGGAAATGTCGCAATGTGCGTCTCTCTATTGGAGATTATAACATGCGCTCTGACATGTTTGCCTTACCCTTAGGTGGCTGTGATGTGGTTTTGGGTGCCCAATGGTTACGCACTCTTGGCCCCATTCTCTGGGATTTTGTTGAACTTTGGATGCAGTTTTCAGCCGAGGGGCACCAACACACTTTGAAAGGCTTACAACCAGGGTCTCTCAGCATCATCAGTTCACACCGTATGGAAAAACTTCTTAAGAAGAATTCACATGGTGTCATCGCTCAGCTCCATTCCATTCAGATGCAGCCATCAGCAGTCTCTAGCACGCCTGCCGCTCTCCAACACATTTTGGACAAGTATTCTGGTGTATTTGCTGAACCTGTGGGATTACCTCCTTCTCGTCCAGAGGACCACCGTATTCAGCTCCTTCCTGGCAGTGTTCCGCCCAACATCAGGCCCTATCGCTACCCATTTCATCAGAAGACCGAAATCGAGATACTTGTCCGTGACTTACTGAAGCAAGGTATTATTCACCCTAGTACCAGTTCCTTTTCTTCTCCAGTTCTGCTTGTTCGCAAAAAAGATGGGTCATGGCGACTCTGCATTGATTTCCGAGCACTTAATCATCTCACTATAAAGGACAAGTTCCCCATTCCAGTTGTTGATGAACTTCTTGATGAACTTCATGGGGCTCATTTTTTCTCCAAGTTAGATCTTCGTTCTAGGTATCATCAAATTCGGGTTAATGAGGAGGATATACCTAAAACTGCCTTCCGCACACATGATGGTCACTATGAATTTTTAGTCATGCCCTTTGGCCTCACGAATGCTCCTTCAACATTTCAGGCAGTGATGAATAACATATTTCGACCATACCTCCAAAAATTCATTCTGGTCTTCTTTGATGATATCCTCATATATAGCAAAACTTGGGCTGAGCATCTCCATCATCTGGAGCTTGTCTTGCAACTTCTCTCTGATCATCACCTCTGTGCAAAACTATCTAAATGTGTGTTTGGCCAGGAGGAAGTGGAGTATCTCGGGCATATTGTTGCACACCATGGAGTGCGGGTGGATCCTACAAAAATAGATGCCATGAAAACTTGGCCGCATCCTAAAACTCTCAAGAGCCTTCGGGGTTTTTTGGGGTTGACTGGCTACTACCGCAAGTTTGTCAAAGATTACGGGAAAATTGCAGCACCATTGACAGCTCTGTTAAAAAAGGATGCCTTCTCCTGGACCCCTGTTGCTGAGACTGCATTTGAACAACTGAAACAGGCTATGTGCAGTACACCTGTTCTCGCGATGCCAGATTTTTCCAAACCCTTCACTATTGAGAGTGATGCTTGCGGCAATGGATTGGGTGCTGTTCTCCTGCAAGATGACCATCCTATTGCGTTCACTAGCAAAGCCCTCTCTGGTAAGAATCTAGCCCTCTCTACTTATGAAAAAGAAATGATGGCTATTTTGCATGCTGTACAGAAGTGGCGGCCATACCTCTTAGGGAGTCATTTTTGCATCAGAACCGATCACCAAAGTCTAAAATACTTCCTAGAACAACGGGTATCCTCTCCTACACAACAGAAATGGGTCAGCAAACTCATGGGGTATGATTATGAGATCACCTACAAGAAGGGTAAGGAGAATATTGTGGCAGATGCTCTTTCTCGCACATTTGATAATCAAGCTTCCCTTTCCGCTATTTCTATGCCCATTCCCAATTGGTTAGTGTCTGTTCAGCAGGGCTATGACAGTGACTCTTCTTTATCTCAAATCATTCACCAGCTAGCCAATAATCCTTCTGCTATACCACATTACTCTTGGGATGGTGCTTCTCTTCGATACAAGGGTCGGCTAGTGCTTCCTCAGAACCCAGCTCTACATCAGGCTATTTTTTATGAACTCCATGCTTCTCCTTCAGCAGGGCACTCAGGCTTCCTCAAAACTTATGAGCGAGCAAGGAGAAACTTCTTTTGGAAAGGGATGAAACAGACGATTCAACAGATGGTGGCTGAATGTGATACTTGCCAACGCCACAAGGGTGAAACGACCCTCCTTCCTGGCTTGCTCGAACCATTGCCCATCCCTACACGGATTTGGACTGATATTTCTATGGATTTCATTGAAGGGCTTCCTAAATCCGGTGGCAAGACAGTGATCTTGGTTGTGGTTGATCGTCTCTCGAAATATAGTCATTTTTGTGCCCTCAGCCACCCCTATACTGCCTCCTCTGTTGCACAAATCTTCATGGACCAGATATTTCGTCTTCATGGACTCCCTTCTTCCATTGTCTCTGATCGTGATGCAACTTTTACCAGTCATTTTTGGACTGAACTGTTTCAGAAAACTGGCACCAAACTGAAGATGAGTTCAGGCTATCACCCACAAACTGATGGTCAAACTGAAATTGTCAATAAATGCTTGGAAACTTATCTTCGTTGCTTCACTTCCGAACAGCAACATCAGTGGGCCAAGTGGCTCCCTTTAGCTGAATGGTGGTACAATACCTCTTACCACACTGCCTCTAAAATGACTCCATATGAAGCAGTCTATGGTCAGGCACCTCCAGTGCTCCTTCCCTACACTCCCAACAGCTCACCAGTCCAGGCAGTTGACATAGTTCTCCGCAGCAGGGATCAGATTCTTCATACCTTATAGGATAATCTTCACATGGCCCGTAATCGGATGAAACAGCAAGCAGATCAACACCGTTCTGAGCGCTCATTTCAAGTTGGGGATATGGTTTTTCTTCGTCTACAGCCATACAAACAATCCTCCCTAAAGCTGAAAGGGCGTCATAAGCTGGCCCCAAAATTTTATGGGCCTTATAAGGTTCTGCAGAAGATTGGTTCAGTTGCTTATAAACTGGAACTTCCTCCTTCTTCCCGCCTTCATCCAGTCTTTCATGTTTCTTGTCTAAAGAAAGTTCTGGGTACCACTGTCAGAGCACAAACTACTCTCCCTGAAATGGATACGGAAGGATCCATTATCCTGGAGCCGGTGGCAATCATTGACCAGCGCACTCGCCAGCTTCGCTCTCGCTCCATCTCTGAGGTCTTGATTCAGTGGCATGGCATGCAACCAGAGGATGCTACCTGGGAACCCCTTCTTCAGATTCAACAACAATTTCCACACCTTAAGCTTTGAGGACAAAGCTTTTTTCTAAGGGAGAGGGGATGTTAGGAACCTGTGTGTTCCTTCTGTTTATTTTGTCAGAGTAGTGTTGTTGGACGCATATGCTTTGTAAGTCGTCCCGTGAGTATATTTTATTATCCCACATGCATAGGTAGTATTACTTTTCTAGATCGTACTCAGTATATAAGAATAGGTTGAGGCCCTTGATGGGTACGGACGAATTTATTGTATTGAGCTTGCTCAAAGGAGGTTACCCCCTCGAAGTGGCCTGCGATCAGTAGATTCATTCTGAGTTCTGCTATCACTTTGTATTCTGTTATTTCGAGCATTCTCACGATATTGCTATAAGGAGGTTCTTCACAATCTATGATTGGAAAATTGCAATATGTAGTACACAACAGACCTAATATTGCATTAGCTATTGGGATAGTTGCAAGATTCTCTGCAAATCCTAGAGAGAATCACTTGATGGTTTTGAAAAGAATAATGAGATACTTGAAAGGAACATAAGAGTTTGGTTTATACTATAAGAAGAATGAAAAGTTTGAACTGAGAGCCTACATTGATGTTGATTGGGCTAGAAACATTGATGACAGAAAAAGCACTAGTGGAGGAGCATTCTTCTTAGGTAAAAGACTTGTTACATGGAAAAGTAAGAAGCAGAGTTGTACTTCTCAATCTACTACTAAAGCTGAGTATGTTGTTGCTGCTATTAACTGCACCAACATTGTATGGATCAAACATCTACTTAAGGGAATGAATGAAGAAATCATAGAACTAGTGACACTTTATTGTGATAATACAAGTGCTATAAATATATCAAAGAACCCTATGATGCATACAAAGAAAAAGCACATTGCAATCAAGTATCATTATGTACAGGAATTGATTCAAGATAAAGAGGTGAAGATGGAATATATTAACACAAAGGAGAAAATTGTTGATATCTTCACAAAAGCATTACCTAAGGATGCTTATGAGTATCTAAGAGGTAAACTAGGGGTGATACCCCTATCAAAGGCTATGTAAAAGACAGAGGGAGTGCCCTACATCAATCAAACTGACATTCATTTAATACAAATTGATGTAGTGGATCTTACTTTAGGAATTGCCTAAAGTAATCACAGAATTGAAACTACAAATCGATCACAAGCAAGGTGACAAAGGGATAAATTGAAGAACTTCCAAAATCCTATATTTGCATATATTAAAGATGCCAAGTGTTGATTTTATGTCTTTGGCATTGTTGTTAAAGAGGGAGAAAGTACATTAAACTGATCAAGTGCAAGAGGAACAATGGAGAAAGTGCATCATTAGTGATCAAAGAAATAGTAGAAATTGATCAAAGAGGGAGAAAACAATCAAAGAAAGGATCAGAACAAAGAGGGAGATATTATACTGATCAATTCAGTATGAAAGAGTTAATTAAGAAAGAACTCAAAGGGAATTATACTTTGTAACCTAATCAAAAGATGAAAGTTGTTGATAGAGGGAGAAATTTCAATACAAGTTTTCCTTTTGGTATTGGCTTACTGTTTTAACTGAGTTAGTTTGATGGAACAAGATGTTCATTATTTGATTAACTTGGTTGATTAGTTTGGTTTTCCATCAATGCCAAAGAGGGAGATTTTTAATATCTAATTGAAAAGATCTTTGATTAGAAAGATTGTTGAAGAAGACTGTGTGTTTCAATCATTGTTTTATCACTGATGTCAAACCTGCTATTTGCTGGTAAGACAATTGCTTATATGTTTCAAGTACTATCACTTAGTTGATTGATGAGGAGGATTTGATCAATAAGATGTAACAAAAGTACCTAGAGGAAATGTTGAGTTATGGTTATGTAATGAAGTACAATAATTAGTTAAGATAGTGATAACATAATGTACCAATGATCTACTTGAGGTTACAAAATGGCTGGCTGCACGTAGAAAGTTCAGAAGAATAATTTAAACAAAGTTCATTTGCCAAGCTTGACCAAGTAGATAGTAGGTGCTGAGCAAAGTTAGTTCAAGCCAAGCAAAAAGTCAGTCGGAGTCGAGTGAAAGCAAATTCTAGTGGATGTCGAGCAAGTTAATAGTTGTTGAGTAATTTTCAGTTGATGTTGAGCACCAGTAAAATTCAGTTGATGAGTAATTTTACAATTGATACTGAGTGACGTAGTATGTACCAAGCATCAGAAGATTGATAATATCGAGCTACTACATTGTGAAAAAGATCAAAGATTTGCTAAATAAAAACTAAGAAGTTTTTTTTCTTGGAACTTGTGAATCAGGAGGAAGATAAGATTGATGAGCTAGTGGCACAAAATCTTATGTAAACCTTTTTGGAGAGAATTAAAAAAGATTCTAAGAGAAGTTTCTAGAGAAGACAAGATATGGGGTAGATACATTGTATCCTACCTAAACCATCCAAAAACCCTAATTTAGACAATGGATAATGAGCGAGAAAATGTTCTAATTTCCTATATATAGGAATGTCTAGTCATGAAGCAAGAGAGGAAGAGAGTTTGATGCGAAAATCTTATAAGGAAAAAGAAAAAGGGTTTTGCTTCATCAAGTGACCCAAGTGGAGAAGTCTACAATGGTGTACTGAGCAAGAAGGTTTAAGAAGATGAATGCTTGAAGGGTGAACAAGATGTCAGAGTTGCAAAGAATGGAAGCCAAGTAGAGTTGAGGACTAAACAGAGATCTGTAATCTACAAGTAAGGTTGTAAGTTGTATTATATAAAAGCTCCATTGTTACTTTCTAACAATTGTATCAGTCTAGGGTAAATCCTTTGGAGTAAGGTTGACTTAACAGTCATTGAAAAATCTTTTAATAGGGTGGCATTCCAAGTGAATGGCCTAAAGTCCTCTAACAAGTCTCACTTTTAGTAGGGTGACTGAAATCCCTTAACCGGGTCACATTTAACAGTGTGTATTGTAACCTTTAATATGGTTGGCCTTTAACAGGGCATCACTTCAGAAGAGTGAAAAAGGAATAGCATGTTACTATTGGTTTTTCCCAAATTGGGTTTCCATGTTAAATAATTGTGTCAAATGTGTTGATGGATGTGTTGTGTTTCATGCTTTACATTTCTGCAAGTTGATTTGATAGTAACATATAAGTCTTAGTTGATACACAATGGATGCATGTATGGGTATGAATGTTTTATGGGTCCACTGAATTGTGAAAAGTTGTATTTGTACATTTGGAACTTTTAATTGATTCAGCCCAGTTATTGTAAAAGAATTCCAACAATTTCTTCCAAGCTTAATTTTCTTCTTAATGCATGTTGTTTAAGAGTCAGCTAATATCTCACACACTAAGCTTCATTTCAAAACTAAAAGTGTTAAATGGTCAAAGTTGACTTATTTTTTCCAAACATAACTTTCTCCTTAGTGTGTGATGTTTAAGGGTGGCCCTATTAGAGATGGACATCTTATATCATCAAACATAAAAAAAGATACCCTAAGATAATGCCACATATGACCTTCCAAAACTAGCATCTAAAAATTTGTGAAGGAAGAGCTATTCTTCCTTAACATCAACATGATGCTACACAATCTCTAGATTGGGATGGCCAGGCTTAATCGACACACTAGAACCATTGACTAATAGTGGCTAGGAGTGGGCCCAACCACTCTTCGCCAATAGCTGAGGGCCATTGTTATGCATTGTTCTCATGGTATTGGTTAAGAGTGGTTAGGCCAATTCCTAACCACTATTAGTCAATGGTTCAAGTGTGTCAGTTAAGCTGCTTGGACTAGAATCAGGCATGGCTTGATCATATTCATTATTGGAACTTTTGACATTATTAACTCTGAGTTGAACTGCAATATTATGCCCATATAAGTTTTGTAACTGTAGATGTTCATGGTGGATAAGGATGAGCGAAGCATTGTAGTGGGCACCCCTGAATGTCCCAAAAACTAAACCAAATTGCTGAAAGGAATTATGTCAAACAGTTTGCATTCAACCTCTTATTTCTCCGTTTAATGTTTTAAACCCCTTATAACTTCAGAAAGCAAACGTTTATTTGTTTGTTGTGTTTGTGCATGGAATTGGTATCATACAACATAAACAAGAAAGAAACTACAATAATATGCAAAGTGGAAATGAACTATAGCCAAATAAATGTTATTTTCAGAATTCATAAAACCAAATACATGGCAGATTTACCAACTCACTAATTACTTCAGCATTATTGACATAATACTCCAGCACATGCTTGCGAACTTGCTGCTACAGTACTTTGTCCTTCAATCAGTCCACTACCTTCGTAATATCATTCTCTCAAAGCGGCATAAGTGTCGGACAAGTAGTGAAGAAGATATGAGCAAAATACCAAATCCGCCTGTAGCCGGAAATGCAACTAAACTGCCTGATAATGAAGCCGATAACAAGAATTCCAAAGGCCAAACCCCAAGGGAATGATGTCTAGAATGTTACAAGAGAGGATAAACATCCTCAAATGCCAAGAACGGAGCTGCAACTCACACACCAATTTCTTCTGATATTCAACCTGTCTAATGAAGCCACAAATGCTTCCTTTTATTCGATTCCCAAGGGTCCGCTCAACTCATATGGGCAATGTGGGATAAAAGATGTGTAATATAAAACATATATTAAAATACCCCTTATGTCTCCCTTGGGTACACATCACCATAAAATAAATATTAAAGTAACACTTTAATATTTTACAATTAAATTAGATGTTACTTTAATAAAACTTCAGGCATTAAAATGTATTAGCAATCGAACTCCGAATAATGCGAGTGATAGCTCATCGGAAAGCTCTCACCGAGGAGTATCAAATCCAATCACCAAAATTGACCTGCACTGTGTCCTACCGACTTACTAAAAATAGTGAGTATGCCTGAAACTGAGTAAATCAACTTCGTTTTGGCCCAAACTGGAAATGACTAGGCCAAAACACTCCAAGATCCCATTAAACCCTTCATTAGCCCTCGGGACCATGTAGAACAAGGCTAACGCACACACACTTGGTCAACTGCTAAAATGGGGACATTACAGTCTGCCCCCCTTGAAATTGCTTGTCCTCAAGCAACCTTAGTCCAGCCTGCTGAATAACCTGCTCACTCTCCCATGTAGAATCTTCCTCTGATAGGTCTTTCCATCTAACCAAATACTCCTTCACTATCCTATTTCTAAGCTTCCTCTCTCTGGTGTCCAAAATAGCCTCGGGTACTAACACAAGCTTCCCCTCCTCATCCAAAGGGGGTAAATCTGCAGAAGGCACTACACTCTGACCAATGGCTTTCTTAAGCCTAGACACATGAAACACATTGTGCACTTGATTGCCCTCTGGAAGCTCAAGCTCATAGGCGACTTTGCCCACTTTGCGAATCACCCTGTAGGGACCATAAAATCTAGGTTTCAACTTTTCAGCTTTGCTCTTCTTGAGCGATGACTGTCTATATGGTTGTAGCCTCAAGTAAACCATATCCCCTACCTCGAAGCTACGCTCTATTCGGTGCTGATCAACATACAATTTTTGTTGATTCTGGGCCTGTTGTATATTCTCTTTGAGCACTTTTAGGATGTCCTGACTATCCTGCAATAAGTTTTTGGCTTTGGGCACTCTACTGTCCCCCAAAACTAAATCCATGAAGCTAGGTGCTTCATAACCATAGAGTGCCATGAAAGGAGTCATCTTGATGGACATATGATAAGTGGTGTTATAACAATACTCTCCCATATGCAACCATCTGATCCAAGCCTTTTGTTGTGTAGTTACATAGTTCCTCAAATATCCTTCCGCCCATTTATTCACAATCTCTATTTGCCCATCTATTTGCAGATGATAACTAGTGCTAGGTGTAAGATCTGTACCACACAACCTAAACAACTCTTGCCAAAAAACACTCATAAATTTACTATCCCAGTCACTGACAATGAATCTGGGCAGCCCATGTAACCTGAATATCTCTTTAAAGAAAAGATCTGCCACTTGTGCTACTGTGTAAGTGGACGGAATAGCAAAGAAGTGAGCAAACTTCGTCAAGCGGTCCACCACCACATAGATGCAATCCCTTCCCTGCACTCGTGGTAAACCAGTGATGAAGTCCATCGAAATACTTTCTCATTTCCTATCAGGAATGGGCAAGGGCTGTAATAAACCTACAGGAAATGTGTGCTCTCCCTTATTCTGTTAACAAACCACAAACTCCCTGACATACCTCTAAACATCATCCTTGAGCCCTTTCCATGAAAACTGCTCTCAGATCTGCTTGTAGGTCTTGAAAACCCCCGGATGTCCAACTGTGGGTGCATCATGAAATGCCTTCAGTATCGTCTCTCTCAAATGTGATGACAGAATCAAATAAACCCTGTCCTAAACTCTGATCAATCCATCTATTACCTCATAGCGATCATCCTGTATGGTACCTGAAATCAATCCAGAAGCCCAAGCATCTCCCACATACTCTGCTATAATCCGATCTCTCCAATCTCTTGAAATTTTTGCTAGAGCACATAAATGAGGTCTCTGAGATAAGGCATCAGCCACCACATTTTTCTTACCTTTGACAAACTCTATGTCAAAGTCATAAGCCTGCAATTTAGTCACCCATTTTTGTTGGCGGTCATTAAGATCATGCTGGATCATGAAGTATTTAATACTATTGTGATCAGTCTTGATCACAAAACATCCACCTACCAAATATGATCAAAATTTGGCCAATGCATGCATTATGGCCAACATCTCCCGGTCATAGACAAAATAACTTTTTTCAACTCCCCGGAGCTTCCTACTCTCAAATGCAATGGGATGCTTCTCCTGCATCAATACTGCTCCAATCCCATCACCTGATGCATCACACTGAAGCTCAAAAGGCTTCGTGAAATCCGGTAGAGCTAGAATTGGACATGAAGACATTACCTGCTTGAAATGCTCAAAACACCTCTGTGCTGGCCCTGTCCACACGAAAGCTCCTTTCCTGGTAAGATCTGTCAAGGGTGTAGCAATCTGTGAGAATCCCTTAACAAACCTCCTATAAAAACCACATAAACCAAAGAATCCCTTAAGCTGTGTAAGGTTTGTGGGAGTAGGCCACTCTACAATAGCTCTAATCTTTTCGGGATCAACCCGAACGCCATCTGCACTAATGATATGCCCAAGGTAAAGGAGCTCAGTCATGCCAAACTCACATTTATATTCCTTGGCATACAATGACTACTCTCTCTCCAGAATAGATAACACCTCCTCCAGATGATGTAAGTGCTCCTCCCAGGTCTTACTGAAGACCAAGATGTCATCAAAGAAGATCAAGACAAATCTCCTCAGTTGCTTCCTGAATACCTGGTTCATACAACTCTGAAATGTAGTGGGTGCATTGGTTAGACCAAATGGCATAACCATGAACTCAAAGTGGCCATAGTGACATCGGAAGGCTATTTTCTCAATGTCCTTTGCTCTCATCTTGATCTGATGGTATTCGGATCGCAAATCAATTTTGGTGAAGAAGCATGCCCCATGCAACTCATCAATCAACTCATCAATCCTAGGAATGGGATACCTATTTTTAATTGTTTTCTTATTCAGTGCCCTGTAATCGATGCACATGCGCATCATCCCATCCTTCTTCTTTACCAATACTACTGCTGAAGCAAAGGGGCTCTTACTGGGCCTGATATGCCCCATCTCCAACAAATCCTTAATCTCCTTCTCTATCTCATCCTTGTGTTTCTTAGAATGATGATAGGGAGTAATCATAACTGGTTTGGCTCCCTCCTCGAGCTCAATAACATGTTCCATCCCTCTGTCAGGAGGAACCCCATGAGGAATATCGCTAAATACTTTAGCGTGTCTATCAAGTATCTTCTGGACATCTAGTGGATGACTCTTTTCTTGTGGCTCTGGTGAAGTTGGCATAATGTGGCACTCTGCCGCCCACTCTAATTCATCATGATGAAAAAGTCTCTGCATTCTCCTCAAGGACACTACTCTACAACCTCCATCTGAAAGCCCTCTTAGTACCATAGTTCTGCCCTCATGCTGGAATCTCATCTCCAATTTTGCTAGATTGAGTGTGAACTCAACTAGTGAAGCCATCCATGTCATGCCGAGGATGACATCATAATCTCCCACGTCCACAACATAGAACTCATCCTCCAACTCGTAGCCATCTCCAAACCTGATGCGAAGATTAGATATCTTCCGAGTGCATAATAACTTATCACCGTTAGCCACCATGACTCTAAACCCATCATGCTCCTCTGTCTGTAACCCTCTCCTGGCTACCAACTGTGCATCTATGAAGTTATGTGTAGCCCCAGTGTCAATAAGAGATATCACTTTTTGCCCCTGGATAGTACCCCTGACCTTGAATGTGATTGCCTTTTGGGCCCCTGTCAAGCGTGCCAACAATCTATCATCCTTAAGAATGTTGCTCTCCTCTATAGTGTTACCCTCATCTGAATCGGAGTCCCGATCCTCCCCTTCTGACTCTGACTCTTCTGTTGAAAAATACTCCATTTGATTTGCCTTAGCCTTGAGAGAACATTTATGAGATAAGTCCCAAGGCTCTCTACAATGGAAGCACAGCTTCTTCTTTCGAAGTTCATTAAAGGTTTCATTGTCTAGTCCTTTTGATCCTTCTTTGGGTTTGCTATACTCTTTCTGAAACGATTTTTTGTCTTTGTCCTTGCCGTAGGAAGAATCTGTTGAATGGTTTTTTCCTTTGTATACCGAAGGGGCTAAATCTCGTGCCTTTTTAGTTGCTTCAGCTAATGTGAGTGGATCATGTCCCTTCACCCAACCTCGTAATGGATCAGCAAGACCATCACAAAATAACACCACCAATCTCCTAGGAGAGATATCAGTAACAAGTACAGACAAGCGCTGAAACTCGACAATGTAAGCATCCACAGAACCTGACTGTTTTAACTGTGCTAGCTCCTTGAAATGTAACTCAGGATCCTTAGTGTCAAATCTCCCAATCAATGTTTCGGTGAATTCCTCATAGGATGTAATCTAATTATGCCCCAAAGTCACCATGCCATGATGCCACCATTCATGTGCAACGCCATCCAAGTGCATAGCCACATACTTGATAGCCTCCTCCTCAGGCATAGGATTTAGGTGCAAGTATGTATCTACCTTCTGCACCCAAGCTTGTGCAGTCATCTTCTCTGAAGCATAATAATAAGGTAAAGAAAGTTTTCCAACTTTCTTCCTTAGCTCAAAGTTTTGATTCCTCCCTCCTGCTTTAGGCATGTGTCTCATCCTCAAGTCCATATAATCTCTAAGAGAAATATCCGCCTGAAACTCTGGTCCACTAGCCTTCCAGTCCCTCCTGAACTGATCCTGTAACTCGGTAATCTGTGGTTTGTTTACTGGTTGAATCAGATCTCTGGGTGGGAAAGTGGGTAGAAGAGGTCTCGAGCTCGTAGTCCATGCTGGGCGTGCAACGTGTCTAAAGTTATCAGCCTCATTCCCATTGTTACCGTGTCCATTATTACCATTAATGTTATTCTCAGGACCATTGTTGTTGCCTTGGCCTCCATGGTTATTGTTTCCCCCGTTGTTATTGTTTCCCTCGTTGTTATTGTTTCTGTTGTTGGCATCACTTGGATTAATATTAACACCCATCTGTCTAGCCATGAGCTACAACATCATGTCCATTCGCCTATTCTGCTCCTGCTGCATACATTGTCCCTGCTCTAATGTATCCAGTAACTGTTGGAAGAGTACCTCCCCCTGATCTGGACCAGCATTTTTGCCTCCGCCTAATCCTGTATTCCTGTCATCTCGATCACCCATATTATTGTCCTGATCAAAGAATATCTCCTCTGTGTCTGTATGGTTGGGTTCAATGTCCACCTGCACGGATGTACTAGACTGTTTGCTTTGCAAGTCTGAAATCCTATTTTGTCTTGCTCTGGTATCGCGAAAAATATAAGACCCCTGTCGCATGCTCAAAGATAAATGCTTAGCCTGTGTTTTTTTTTTAATTTCTGATTTTAGTGTTTTGACATTTCGTCAAACATTTTTCCCTCTATCCGACTGTTCAAATTCCCTATAAGACCTCCACAGGATGGCAAGACTTATAGCTCTGATACCACTGTAGTGGGCACCCCTGAATGTCTCAAAAACTAAACCAAATTGCTGAAAGGAATTATGTCAAATAATTTGCATTCAACCTCTTATTTCTCCATTTAATGTTTTAAACCCCTTATAACTTCAGAAATCAAACGTTTATTTGTTTTTTGTGTTTGTGCATGGAATTGGTATCATACAACATAAACAAGAAAGAAACTACAATAATATGCAAAGTGGAAATGAACTACAGCCAAATAAATGTTATTTTCAGAATTCATAAAACCAAATACATGACAGATTTATCAACTCACTAATTACTTCAGCATTATTGACATAATACTCCAGCACATGCTTTTGAACTTGTTGCTACAGTACTTTGTCCTTCAATCAGTCCACTACCTTCGTAATATCATTCTCTCAAAGCGGCATAAGCGTCGGACAAGTAGTGAAGAAGATATGAGCAAAATACCAAATCCGCCTATAGCCGGAAATGCAACTAAACTGCCTGATAATGAAGCCGATAACAAGAATTCCAAAGGCCAAACCCCAAGGGAATGACGTCTATAATGTTACAAGAGAGGATAAATGTCCTCAAATGCCAAGAACGGAGCTGCAACTCACACACCAATTTCTTCTCATATTCAACCTGTCTAATGAAGCCACAAATGCTTCCTTTTATTCGATTCCCAAGGGTCCGCTCAACTCATATGGGCAATGTGGGATAAAAGATGTGTAATATAAAACATATATTAAAATACCCCTTATGTCTCCCTTGGGTACACATCACCATAAAATAAATATTAAAGTAACACTTTAATATTTTACAATTAAATTAGACGTTACTTTAATAAAACTTCAGACATTAAAATGTATTAGCAATCAAACTCCGAATAATGCGAGTGATAGCTCATCGGAAAGCTCTCACTGAGGAGTATTGAATCCAATCACCAAAATTGACCTGCACTGTGTCTTGCCAACTTACTAAAAATAGTAAGTATGCCTGAAACTGAGTAAATCAACTTCGTTTTGGCCCAAACTGGAAATGACTAGGCCAAAACACTCCAAGATCCCATTAAACCCTTCATTAGCCCTCGGGACCATGTAGAACAAGGCTAACGCACACACACTTGGTCAATTGCTAAAATGGGGACATTAAAAACATCAACCTTGTCATAAATTTGTTCCACTATAGCTACACCAAGACTTTTCCTATGACAAAGCAAAGAACATGTAAGGTATCAATAGTTCTATGGCTCTAATTCAATCTTAATACTATCGTAGACAACAACAAAACATAGCCATGAAGCATAGAATGATAAGAAAATAGCTGCCCAATGTAACCTCTTCCCTCCCAAATGTTATATTTTTGGACGACCACAAGTACACTTTCCTTAGATTAAACAACAAATTTATTATAATAGGTATATGTGCTTTGACCATAGAAGCATTAAGCACTAAACTTTAAATTTTTAAACTTGAAAATTTCCAACTCTTGGCCTAGAATGACAACATGTTGTGTGGACATATGCATGTTGCATTGGAGTCCTCTCTATCTAGGAAACAAGAAATGTTTCCAGCTTGCTAGTAATCCTATTTCTCTTTTTGTATTTTCGGAGGCACATACTATTGCAATCACTTGTGCATAACAAGTGATTAATTTTTCCTACTTCAACCAATGAAATGTAAATATTTTTATAATTAATTTAATTTTTTGATTTTTTCTAATGTTTATATGTCGAACCTTAATTTATAAAATAATTTAAAATTTTTACTTTAATTTGATTGGCTCATATTAATTGAGTCTTATAGGAGCAGATTTCTAGGAACCACTGCCCTATATTTAAGGATGAAATATATATTAAATATGAAATGCATAAGACTTATATCAAACTAATAAAACTTATCCAATAATTTTTTAGCTATAATAGTTACATATTATAAATTCAAAAATATTTTTATGTTAGAAATATATCTAGTTTGAATGATAATTATTTTTAATATTAATAATTTAAAGAGAATAAGTGAATTCTAACATCACACTTCTATGATATTTTTTTTAATCATAATTTTATTAAATATGTATGAAGATAGTTTTTTTAATTTTAGATAAATATTGATTAAATTATATTAAATTAACATCATTACAGTTGACTATTAAATTTTTATTCTTAAACTATTATAACTTACCTCAATATACTATTTTCTAACTATTAAATTTTTAATCTTAAACTCTTACAACTTTTGGCAAATACAAGCCACTACGTGGCACTTGTTCTAGAGATGTATTCATCACGTGCACACACAAGAAAAGGGAAATTTGTTCTGGGTCATAGAGGGGCTTTCTATAGGTGCACCTTTGCTTTGCTTTTTCTACCTCTATTATAAGTATAAGAAAAAAATTTTACTATTTGAAACCCCCATTACATAAGACAAGCATTAGAAACAAGTCTCATTTGAGGGAGGACACAAGACATATAGACAAGTGGTAGAAGAATCCCCCTCCCATAGAGTGATTAATGATATGACAATAATAAAGAAAGTGTCTATGGATAAATAACGCAAGTAGAAAAAAGATAGAAAAAATGTCAGCTCCACGTAGTGTAGACTCCTTTCCATGTATGGTGAGGAAAATAAGATACACAAAAAAGTCCATTAGGGATTTTCTTTAACTAATTAAAAGTGAAAGCTAACAGATACAAAGAAAATCTAGATAGAGAGAGAGACAATGAATGAAAATTAAGGTTTATATTGCTTATAATGGGTGGTTGTAGCTATTTTGTACATTCCCAAGAGAAGGGAGACGTGTCCAAGGCAGTCTACGATGTGAATATGCTCTTTTTTAGTTATGAGTTCGCACCATCTTAAAATGTTAACACTCATGATTGGATGCTTTATTAGGACCTATTATACCCCAATTTGGTTATTTTGAGGTATGTATACCTATTTTGCTTGATATTGGCAACCTATTCTTCTTATCCCCACATATTTTCACCCATCCCAATATCCCATTTAGATACTGGCACATTCTCTAGCATAAATCTCACTAGTGGCATCTTGTCCTTGAGGAGTGGGACCCAAATTTAGCCTAGGGCCCAATGTTAGGGTATTAGGGGGAGATTTGATTTTATAGTCATCCTTAATATCCTAAAATGATAGATTGGGCATAGAAACACCTTATCTCTTCTCATCCTTCTTATTATAACTATACTCAAGCATTTTACATTCAAGTTGTCAACCAATCAAGAGAAACTGATAAATTCAATTAAAGATTTGAAGGCAAGCATCCAAGACTCGAAGGTGAGCATGCCTCCAATTCTTCAAGATCATTCTAGTTAAAGGAAATTGTCACTAACTAAAGCAAGTTTCTCTCCCATTGTGGCCAAGTAGAGGAAATTTCAATGAAGTAAGATGATCCAAAAAATCATTCCCATTCTCTCTCCTTCATTGGAAGTGATTAACCAGCATATTTACGTTCAAGGTCTAGAACTTGAATTCATTGCTATATGCATTTGTGAGAGAATCATTGATTCTACATCACATTCCAAGGTCACCTCTTTCGATTTCAGGTATATTAAAGCATCTTCATGGGTATGAGTGATTTCTAAATCCATCCATGAGGGTTTAGGAAAGGTGAATCAATAACCTTTTTACATACTTTCTTTTATGCAATTTCATTTTATTTTCAAGGTTGATTCCTAAATTGGGGTTTGGACAAGGAAAACCCCTTTAGGAAATATTTCCCCCATTTTTTGTGTTTAGGAACACACTAAAAATTTGTTGGATAAGATTTAGAAAGATCAAGAATTGCTAGATGATACCTAGAAAATTCAATCAAGAACACTAGGTACGGGTCATCACTAGCATCATGCCCCAGACATAAGTCATCATTGTCATCATTTCCCTTGCATCTTGATCTCAGATTCCACCTATAGGTTGGGTCTTCTTTTTGGTTTCCATTTCTATACATTTCTACCATTGGTTAGTCATATCAATTAGACATTCATAATCTTGTAGTAACTTGTGTTATTAATCATTTACTTTACTCTATTTCATTTTTTCTATTTTAATCAATTGGATAATTTAGAGAAGGATCACTACCTCATTTAGTGTTTCAGTTCCTATTGAACCTAGTGGTCGTCTTCTTTCTAAAATGTGAAATACAAGAAAAAGAGAAGTGGTTTATCCATTTACACATTGCATTTCTCCCCTCTTCTTTATGTACAAACTTATATGGGGAAAAGTGTATGCTACACAAATGCCTGTGGGTTACACTTATGTCAAACCATATTGAATCCAAGTTTGGACAAGTGGCCATGGGCATTAAGATGTCAAGGTTAAAAGACATATACTTCATCATGGACCTCATACATAAATGTAGTAGGTTTTATGCCTAAGTGTCATAAATACACAAGGTGCAATTTTGTGACACTATATTTAACCCCCATTTTAGTGAGCTTATAATCCCAATAGATTAGGTGCACTAAAGTTTATTAGAACATAAAATCATTGAGTACATGGAGTGCATCAAGTGTATTTATTATCTCAAAAAATGATATGATAGTAATCATAGAGGTCGATCAAGTAGATGCCCTTGTGCTTATGTTGAAACTAGCACATTTTCTATGACAAGATCTACAAAATCAAAAAATTATTAGCACAAAAAATGGAATAAGCTACCTCATTGAGAAGAATGAGTAAGAGATGTTAGTTATAGTTAGAGTGAAAAATTAAGTGTAGGGGAAATAAATGTCCCTCATATTTTTACCCTTATAGATGGGGAAAAAAAGAAGGAATTTGAAGCTTGATCAACTGTATTTTTTTTACATTGTAGGCCAATTATAGGTAGTGTATGCATGATGTAGGCCCATAGAATGGTCATTTTTACTATTTATTGTGAGGTTTAATTGATTTTTCATATCATCTTAGTGAAAATTCCTCGCAAATAAGACTTTTGGCACAGGTTTGAACCCTCAGACCCTTGGGTAGTGCAAAGGGGGAGATTGTTAGAAATTTGTTCAGTGCTCCCCTCAGGATTTGTGACAAGGACCTAACCACCTCTTGTGTACTACAAGTTGAGTGGTTGTATTGGGCATTGATAGATCGGTCTTTTTGTGCAATAACAACCCCATTCTAACACTTTCTCCAAGTTCTCTAATAAGTTTGATCCTTCCAATTTCAATGGTGCTAGAAAAGTTTTTTGAATCCTGTCTAATGCCATTTCCAATATTCTTTGATTACTTACCAATGTCTTCTCTTACTATTCTTGTGCTTTAGCAAATGAAGATGCAAAGATTTGCATAATTTTTTTCTTATCTAAGTTATCTTAAACTAACTGTAACGCCCCGCTCGGGAACCCAAGAGAAATAAACCTAACATGTTACAATGTTTACTGAACTATTTTTTTTCTTAAAGTTTAAATAACATCAAGATAACATTAATGCGGAAGCAATAAGAACATACACATCAAATACACATTTTCAATTACAGATACAGTTTCAATTCCTCAAGGGTTCCTTTACGTTGAGTCACATTTAATAATTTTAAATTAATTAGTTTAAGTTCCAAGTACAATGTCTCAAGATCATAAAGAAATAACAGATACATAATCGCATAAGCAAATGCATAAGTATAAACAATACAATGAAAGTACATCCAATTAATAACATCCACTATACATGTCGTAGGGTATGTGAGAATAGATACAATACATCAAAATACATGATAACATATATACATCATCTGAAAAGAAGTCTCTGAGATAAGAAATAAGAATGATAAAGGTACATCTTCTGCAACGAACATCCAACATCTGGCAATGTAAGGGGGACCCAAATGGTAAGAAGACACTACCTCCCGACCGCGTGGTTACCTAGTCAGGCTTCCACTCCCACAGTGCAGGGAAGATAATGAACGATCCACAAACGGCTATCAAACATAAAACATTCCTAGGCAAGGTACCCCTAATAGCCAAAACTACCTCAAAGGTAACACATGCTACTTAAGAAGATAAAATAATCCAAAAGTAAGAACACTCAATCCAATACCAACTCCACATAACCAAACATCATACACGAACAAAGTATAAACCAAATACCAAGATTATAAGATAAAGTCAACAAAAGATAATCACCTCAAGTCAAAAACCACATGTCAAAAGTACATCATCCATGAATCATCAATCATTATCAATGAAAGTAATAACCACAATAAACACATCCAACAATAAGTACACCACCAGAGGTACAGACAAAATCTACAGAGGAGACTCAGGCTACATACTAGGGAGTGTCATCACATGGCTGCTTGAGTTACCCTGGACTGATCTCTTAATAGACCCCGAACCCTCAAGCATTGAGTTACCCTGGACTGGTTACTCTGAACCCCGGACCCTCAACATCACACATGTGGAAACCAGAAAGCCCTCTCAAGAAGACGAGGCACTCATCCCATTCCCATCCTTAGTCTATACAAGCACTCAAGGCATGGGTAGATCAAATATCTCTAACTTATCTTTTTACTGTGTTCCCCCCCCCCCCCCTCCCATAAATTTTAATTACTAGATTATCACTTATTACATAACTTGCATTAAGTTACCCTGGTACTGACCACTTTGGGTCTCGGACCCCTACGCAAGCCACTCCCAAGTCATGTACCTAGACAACCTCTCCTAAGCACATAAATCTATAGTTGTGTCCCATACCACAACACTCATAAAGATCAAACTCGGTTCCTTAAAAGGCAACCCGAAACAAGATGGTCCTCCCACCCAAGTACACATAAATGCTCCACAAAGTAACCTCATAAATATAATCTCGATTTGAATCACAAAACACATCATGACATCTAGCCACATAAATGGTGTAAAAGAAATTCCATTAAAACTTCTGGTGTACGTCCTAGACTGGTCAACACCTAATCGACTCCAAAATCCAAAAGCATAAATATTACAAACAAACGATACAGTTCACAGTTGGGTTTGATTTGAAAAGACACAATAGGGTCAAAAATAACATTTTCAATTTGCATTTTAAATGAACGTTTTAAGTGTATAGGATTCTCAGTTTATTAAGGTCGTTATTATCGATAATTTAAATAAGTTCAATGCTTGATTCAAATATCTTTCTTTTATTAATTAACCTTAGTTAAATAAGACTTTAACTAAGTTAATTAATATACATATATTTAAACAAAACCCATTCTAATACCATTTAATTATAATTTACTAAATAATATTAATGACAATACTTATCGATTAATTATAAAAATTATAAATTTTAATAACGTTTATTTATCAAATTCATTAATTAAAAATTCGCTAAATTTAATTATAATTTAATAATAAAATTTTAATAATTAACAATATAAATTTATTAACAAATTATTACTAATTAATAATATAAATTTCATTTCATTTAAAACATTATAAACTTCTTTTAAAAAAAAAAAATAGTTTTAAATACATTGCAATACGATCTAATATTAAAAATATATATATATTAAAAACATTTTAAGCCCGCCGGTTTTTAAAACCGGCTGCAGCCCTTTTAATACCTGCAGCAGCTTTTGTCGTAGCAGGCTATTGCCGCAGCAGCAGTCACTGTTGCGACAACGACTGACTGCCGAATGAGAAGAAGAACAAGGGGGCTAGGGGGTGGGTAAAACCCGCCCCTCCCTATATATCTTTTTTTTAATTTTTTTTTTAAAATATAATATTAAATCACCCACGTCCACATCCAACACATTAATAATTTTTTTAAAAAATTATTATATTTGAAATTTAAGAACTATTTTATAATTTGATAAATTTTTATTTATTAAAAATTTATGATATCTATTTCAAACAAATTCTACAATAAAATAATTATATATATATATATATATATATATATATATATATATATATATATATATATATATATATATATATATATATATATATATATATATATATATATATATATATATATATATATATATATATATATAACCTTTACATTCTTATTCTGATAGGAATACTAAGTTTAACCATTCAATTTCTAATTAAAAATTTTCTTTTTATTTCAAACTTTTTCTCAAATGAATATTCGTTCTTAAAATCTATTGAAAGAGGACGTTTATCATTTAAATCTCAAGCTTGATTTCAATGTCCAATGGATTCTCGTATTTAACTAATTTCTTATTCAAATACAATCCTCTAAAATAAACTCAACGAAGTATTCATCTAAGCCATGTACAGATATTTCTCAAACAAGAACAATATTGTATACTAGAAAAGCAACACATGCAAAAGACATGGAGCAAACAGAAACTTGAAAAGTGAAACCCACTATACAGTCAAGCCACGAGATCCTACCTAGATCTGATGCTAACCTCTGACAACTAGATGCAAATTCCTACTGCAAGCAAAATCTTTCAAGCTACGTACAATTCTTTTCTTTCCAAACCCTTCGAGTTGCTCTCCATAACCCTGTGTGTGCAATAATGACCCGAAAACCCCTAATATAGAATCTAATTACCTTTATGGGTTTCTATCCCAACAACTCTAAAATTATAATTAATTAATTAAATTAATTCTTTCATGCACAATTAATTTCCTTTTTAATTAAGACAAAAGAATTATTACTTTATTTAAATTTCACTTGACTTTGCTTAAAATTAATTTATTAACTTTTAAAATCTCATGCGCACTATAATAAAATATCTTAATCAAGTTCAAATATTTTATCTTTTAAATTAATTTCTATATTTTAAACTCATTCATGCGAACTTAAAACATATTCATAATTTAATATCTTTTTATTTCTTAATTTATTTTTGAACGTTTAATTTGATAAATATTTATTAACTTAAATAACAATAATATTTAGCATTTATTTAAAAATGAACTCTAAATATTATATTATTAAATTAAATAAATATTATCACATTCTAAATTTATTCTTATAACTTTTATCTTTGAATTTAATTGTTTTTATTTAATTAATTTCTCAATTAATTAAATATAATTAAATATTCGAAATGTCATAATAATTTTCCATTAAATTAAATCATTAATTTAATCTTTTAATTAGACTTAATTAATAGAAATTCATCAAAGACTCACAAAACAATATACGCACAAAATACTCACGGGTTTTAAAAAGGGTAGACAGTCTATTACGAGTCCTCCTTGCAGGACAAGTATTTTAGGCTATGGCTAGGATTGGACCTGATCATTATCTTCCCATTCTCACCATTTGGGTATATGTAATAGGGCATGCTCATCCTGGCAATTCAGGGAAGTCGATGCCCGGTACCTGCATCCTGCATAAAAGACGAGCATGTACATGTATATAATTATATCTAAACTAAACAGGCAATGGCAAGGAGTGGTTCATCGTGTAGATCCCGACTAGCAGGTGACTACGACTCCCTCCCTTAACCACATCAAACACGTCTGACAGAAAAATAACCACGCACACCATACACATGCAAGTATGGGGTAAGTATCGTAAAAATCACAAGTCTAACATCAAATGCGTACATATAATAATGCATCTCTATCAGTACAACATAATCATCATTAAAGACATCATGTTAACAATTTTAATGAAAGAAACCACATTTACTAACTGGACATCATCAAAACATCATTAACGTCATGTGAGATGAAATCAACTAAACAGTTATAACCGATTTATCACTAATCCAAGTCATGAAATAATATCATAATATTGCAAATCCAGTATCTCTAAAACTAATCAATACATAAAATCAGCCTAAGGAATTTGACAACAATAACAAAAATGCGAACTGGGGGCAGGCACTACACTAACTTCCTGATATCTTCTTCTATGTTCCTACTTGGAAACAATGTCTAGATTGTAGGTGATAGTGTAGAAGTTCTATCTTTACTCTCACATTTCTTGACCATCCTTTGCCCAATTGTCATGGTTTGAGTGTCTTCTTGTGCATCACACTCTTTTCTCTGATTTGAAATCTCTCAGCAAGGTCAACTACTGTGAGAATTGAATATATCTCTTTATTTTCCATTGATGGAAATTTATCCTTGTCCTTGCATGCCATTCTAATTCTTCTAAAGATTCTGATTTTATTCCATATTCTAATTTTATTGCCTTGTGTCCTCTTTTTTCTCTACTTGTTGGGTTTCTTGTTTATCTTAATCGTTGTTACTGCCATCTATGGCTTCTTCCATACTTATTGCTTCTATCATAATGTTACCAATCTCTCCTAGATATCCATCATCATCCACATTATCTTGTGTTTGGTTATGTTCTTCCTCTCTAGGGGTTGCATCCAATGTTATGGGCACTTAGCTTATGTAAAAATATAGTTGCTTGACAATGCTCATAAAATGTTGTGCTTCTTTATCATTACTTCCCAAAACTTTAGGTTCATTAATATTTATTCCAATTGTTTTCCTTTTAAACTTCATTACATTTGGATCCTTTAACTCTCTTAGTCTCATCTTGCAATTCCTCATACTATCCTACCATTAACTTAATTGTCCATGGCTTTGTCCTTAGCAATGGTCTAGCATTCTCAAGTACATTTCTCATTGCAACATAACTGATTAAAGTACAAAGTTTACTGCCTGTTTCCTCTCTCATCTTTTTATCTTCTTCAATTTATCTTTATCTCCTCTCTTCCAACTTTCAAAATAAATGGTCAAGAATATTTCCTTGTAATTCTACAACATTCTTCTTAAACTTCAATTAACAAGTCATAATGGATTTTTCTAATAGTCTTTGTTAGTCCTCATTGTATCTACAATAAAATTTATATAATTGGTCTAAGTTCCCATCATGGTCAATCCTTGTAGTTACCTTGTTTAGATCTGATTTCTATTTTTGTCTTTTTGCTTACTAAGTCCATATGTGATTCTTCTATAACTTGTTCCTCAGTTTCTTGCTTTGTGAGCTCTTCTTCTTTTTCTCCATTTTATTCTCTTTTATCCTTCGTGCCTTTCTTCTTTGTTGTAAGCTTTGGTTTCTTGAAACTTGAGCCATGAGCCTTATCATTTTTCCTAGTAGCTCTCTTTGGTTCCTTATGTGCTTTTTCTTATGTTCTCACTTGTTGTCTTGTAGTTTTCTTAGGTTCACTTTTGTCTTGGTCATCATTTTTTACCTTAGGAGAAGATATGGTAGATCTTCTATGTCTATGAATCTCAGGAATAACATGAACCCTTGTGGTTTCAACGTTAGCATCACCCCTGATGTCTTTTTATGTTGTTGTTGCATGTATTCTTATTCACTTTGTGGTAGAATCCTTCATTTTCTCACTACTAGAACTTCAAGCTTGGCCTTAGCATGTATCTCACTAGCCTTGTTCTTTTCCTCTTGTCATTCCTCTTTACTCATACCTTGTTCCTTAACAATATTCTCCATCATCTTTGCTACTTTTCTCTTATTGGTTCCACCGTACAATTGCTCTCTTACTACACTTGATTTTTCTTGATAAGTACCCCATCTCTCTCAAGTAGGGTGTCTTTCTAATTCCAATATTGCCTTTGCATTTTCCTTAAATATTTCTTGTGTGACCTCATATCCAATAAGATGTATACATATTTTCCTAGGTTCTACTGCCTCCATAGAAGTGTAGTCTATTTCAACCATTAAGAAAATGTCAACATCCGACTTGGTTTCCTTATCCTCTAATTCATCTCAATCTAAAATCCTTTAACCATACCAAAGATTGGTTATAATAGCTTAGTGATCCTAGGTGATTATTATTATTGATCACACTAGCAACGATACTATTCATAGTTCAACAATTCCTTATTAGGGGCTTGATGTAGAGTATCCTAACACATCTTCTCATGTTAATAAACTCTTCATTCCCATTATAATCAATCAATAAATTTTAAAGCAAGATTCTCTTTCTCATAAAAAATACAACTTCCCACATCGTGAGTTCCATCTTACTTTCTCAATTCCTCAACATTGGATCAGATTATTAAACCCCTCAAATGGCCACAACTCTTGCACAATTACTTTGTCCTCAAACTTACTAACATTAATCATTCCTCCAATGGTCAAACCCTTATCCATTGGCCCCCTTCCACTATATTCTTATTCAATATTTCATAGATCTTAACCACCAATCTGACTACATTCTCTTTCATGATTGATCCACCTATGGACACACACTCCTTAAGGTTTTAGAATGACATGTAGGACTTTATTTCCTTCTACAAACAACTCCAGGATATGAGAACCTCAAACATCCATTAGCACTAGTATCATGGTGTTTCTCAATCACCTAGACCCATACTATAATGATTCACAAGGTCTAATCAAATTGAGGAAGTGAGATGGGATAGTGAATAGGAAAGGAGGCAATGCTTTCTTAGGTCAGAAATGGTATGTAAACAAGCATGACTGCAATGACAAAATAAGGTGGATATTTAGAGCCACACTATCCTTTCAAAAGGTCATCAAATTATATTGGGTCAAACCCAACAAAGTAATATATTGTTACTGATTTGAATAATTATGATAGTAATAAGGTGATCAGACCTTAAAGAGTTACAAAGAAGATTGATACAAGTCATCCAATAGAGCATGTGAGTTCCTAGTGCTCATATCATACCATATTATGGACATTAGAAATATTCTATGGATATTTTGTGAAACTTAAGTGCATTTTCCTATTATAGAGAAAAAAACATAGACAGTCCCACTAAGGCTTGGTTGATCTCATTTTTCACAAACCCATTAGATCTCCAACCAAAGGAAAAATAAGGTACACCAAAATACTAGCAAAATTTAGAAGATGGATATTTTTTAATGGTGCAATTAGAGTTAGGAACAAATATTTGATGAAACCCCTCGAATTGAGAGTTTAATGATAGTTTTGACAAAAATATAAAAATCTTCCACTAAAAAGAATGAGGATTACTCTTCATGACCAAGTTGATTCCAAGTTGGAATACATCCTTATTTTGTAAGGGAATGTGATTGTTCTAAGAAACAACCAATAAATTGGCAGCAAATTGCTATGTTTATTGATCAATCACATATAATTTTAGCGAATTTAAGAAATCAACATGTTTTCTTCGACATGATTATCTTATGATGATTTGGTTATAATTTCAAGTCTTTAACTTGTGTTCAATCATTTGAGGATTGTGGGTTGTAGTATTTTTTTAGTTGGCTAGTTGTGATATTATGCTTATGGTTATTTGGCAATTAAATAATATATTTGACCATAGTAGGAATATTTACTTAGGATTAAAATGAAGTCTCAATGAGATGAATTTTGAGGATGTATTAGTATCTTCTTTAAATAGCCATGGATTTTTGTGATTCATGGATTTTGTATGAATCTTTGTAGGACATCCTCATAAACATGTGTTCTCCATTCTAATTATGTTATTGCGTTGTCTTGGAATGTTTGGAATTATTGGTTTAATCTTTCACTAGTGTACAATCACAATCATGTGACAATCAAAGATGTGTTCTCTTGCTTGTATATGTTCATGGTCATGTGATGCACATTTTTACATGATGTTTATTTCGTGTTAACAAAAAACTTGTTAAATACATATTTAACCCTTTGTTCCACGAGTTCATTCGTAGATATTATATGTACAATTACTCAATTTTGATTTAAATGGATAAAACCTTTGTCCAAGTGTATTGAAAAGGTGATTACCACGTGTGAAATTGACATCAATACATAGGTTATCATTTGAGTTGTTTATTTAATTTAGCTATCTTAGCTCTTTATTTGCTTTTATTTTGAGTTAAGCTTAAATAGTTATTTGAAATACATTTATGGAATCCAAAGGAGTGCAAGGTTAGGATGCACTTGCATTGGGACCTCTCCTCTAATCCTTAAAATTTTCAAATAAATTAAATAATTATTTTTACAAAACACAAGATAATGGTACATATTCTTTATCTAAAAATCATTATCTTGATTATGGGAAGAGGAACATCACAAATAGCTAAGTTGGATGAACTTGCATTGGCCTGTCTCCTCTCCTCTTTGAGATTTTTAATTAAATTAAACAATTATTATTTTCAAAAGACTAGATAAATATGCATTTTCTTTATCTAAAAATCCCTAACATTATCTTGATTATTGTAGAGGACGAATATCAATAGCTAATCCAAGAAGTTCTTGCATTGGGCCTTCTCTTATAATCATTAAGATTTTCAAGTAAATTAAACAATCATTAGTTTTTTAAACACGAGATACAAATACATATTCTTTATTTCAAAATTCTGAACATTATCTTGATTATGTTAAGAGGAAGAGAACCAATAGCAAAGTGCACTCCACTAGGCCTCCTTCCCACTCCCTCAATTACTAGTTTTGAAGGAGTCAACCAAATAATAACTAAAAGTGAACTAATAAATTTCACACATTTTATTAACCACTATTAAAACATGTTTCATAATTGATCTATGCTTACACCATTTCTAGAACACCCTTGCACAACTAATATAATATATGTGCATGACTAACAAAAGATATTTATCCATTGGGAACATATTAAGACATTTATCCACAACTAGAGACATTTTAAGTAAGAATACCAACGTTGTGAAATAACCACTTTTTGACCTTTCAAAAGATTCAAAATCTCTTTAAAAATGATAGATGTGCATAACTAACAAGATATTTATCCATTAGTAACATATTATGACATTTATCCACAACTAAAGTCATTTAAGTAAGAATACCAACATTGTAAAATGACCACTTTTTGACCTTTCAAAAGATTCAAAATCTCTTTAAAAATTCTATTAATACACAAAATACCAAATATGTTTTCCGAAATTACAACTTCCAAATACAAACAACAAATAAAACAAATAAAATTTGTCCACATCCAATGAATTGCTTAGATGCTACAAGCCTCTTAGACTATTTGCAC
Organism: Cupressus sempervirens; assembly: GCA_028749045.1. Classification (NCBI taxonomy): domain Eukaryota; kingdom Viridiplantae; phylum Streptophyta; class Pinopsida; order Cupressales; family Cupressaceae; genus Cupressus; species Cupressus sempervirens. The sequence continues at coordinate 398,302,224 of CM053791.1, read as the reverse complement.
CCTTTCCCTACTCCATATTTTTAAAACACGTATCTTCATTATAGTCATTAATATTTTCAAACATAACCTTGATTAATATTTTCGAAGGAGTCCATCTTCACAACCATGAGGATATGTACAAAGGAAAAATATTTCTTAATCATTTAAAGAATGCTTACTTTTAAGCATGAAGAACATTTTTTTTTAAATAATTGAGACACTTAAAAAATCATCTCTAGCCTTCTTCCGTTAACGCATAAGTCAATATTTAAAGAAGCGTAATACATTCCGTCGAACAAATTACGAATCATCTCAAATCTATTTGGTCAAAACATTAATAAAAAAAAAAATTAAAGCAGCACCATCGAACAAATTCTGAAATATGAAAATTTCATATCATTAAGATACAAGTTTAAAACAAGCATGCTAAATACATCGCCTGAATTTACACAAATCAAGCCATTACATGCAATTCCCAGATCTAAACGTTGGTTCTAGCGGACTGACACTACTTATCTTACGAGTGATCTAACCATGGGTACCTATAAGTCCATTGCAAAGGAAACTTTTACACTAAACTCTGATAATCTGATGGCAGTACCTAGGACAACTTTAAGCATGGCAGAAGATGATTTTGATCTCACCGGGAGAAGGGCAGTGGTGAAGAAGAGAAGGGTCATCATGGGCATAAGTGTATGCATCAGGGCATGCACCTTTAAACATCAATGAGAAGTGACTGGGCTTACAAGTCTTGGGGCTGTTGTACTGATTGGTACAGCAGTACTGGTCTGTCCTGAAAGCCTCACATGCACTCTTACATGCCACCACATCTGTCCCATGCCTCACTTGAAGCTCTTGAGGACATGCAAAGTTAGAGAGGGTGTGAATCCTGCACCCTGCCACAGTACACTGACCAGGGCCTACATGGCGGTACGCATGAGGTGTAATGGTCATGGGCAAGTTCATCCCATCTACAAGGCTGAGAGTGTAAGAGGAGAGGTCAGTGTGTGGGTGGTGCAGTGAGAGATATGCAAGTGTTGCAGGGGTCTGTCCTCCCATGCCATTGCACTCCACTCTCCCACCACAGTCCCCTGTGAGGCATGACCCTCCACTCCCATGGAAGCTGCACCCTGTTCTGCCCCACACCCTCCCATGCCACTGGTTGGGTACATCAATGCTCACATGGTTGTGTGTGTTCAGGGCAAACCCACCATTGGCCAGGACTGGGTACCCTGCACTTGGCTGTAGCCCTGGCCATATGGTGAATGGGCAGTCATTCACTATGGTCAGCTTCAATGGTGAACCACACCTCACCATCATTTCTCCACCTGCACAACACACAAAAAATGGTCCATGTGTCAAGTCTATTTGAAGCAAAAATATGTTAACATGATTCAATCTTTAATATTATATGCGCATAAGATTGTATGTGAGTTTATCAGCATCAACATTTCAGTATCATATTCAATGATCTATTATAATCCATCATCTTGGAGAACTGAACATGATCCATGTGTTTCGGATCATTGAGCTCAACTATAAGACATTGATGCTGATAAATTCATACACAATCTTACCAAGGCGTTGATGCTGATAAACTCATACACAATCTTACCAGAAGCATGAATATAATATCATAAATTGTAGAAATCTGTTACAGGTAATTTTAAACATTGTCAAGATATTCTAGTAGCTCTCAATATAGGCCCCAGAACCCACAAGTGAGCTCCTCATTAAAATGGGTCTTATTGCAAAATTTATTTGACATGAACACTGTTTCTATTTGAAAATCTAGTAGCTATGAATGTGGGCTTCAGAACCCACAACTGGCCTCCTGATAGAAATGGGTCTAATGCAGAAAACCTTGATATAAATATTGCTCCAACATGAAACCTCAGTAGCTGTGAACATGGGCCTCTAAACCCTCCTAATGGAAATGGGCCTAATGCAAAGGAATCTTGACATAAACATTGCCCATTATGAAATCCCACTAACTATGAGGATGGAACTCACAATCCAGAAATAAAGTTCCTAATGGAGAAGTGTCTAGAGAAAAGAAGTGAGCGCTCCTAATGGAAATGGGTATAACTCCAAAACAAAACAGAAGCTAGCTCCTAATGGAAATGGGTATAAAGGCAAGAACAACAACAAAAGCGAGCTCCTAATGCAAAATAAATCTTGACATAAGCATTGCTTTATCATAGAAGCCCAAAAGCCATGAAAATGGACCTCAGAACCCTAAAGTGGGCTCCTAATGGAAATAAATGGGTGTGGAAGCATACCTGAGCAGAGAAAGAGTAGCAGAGCCAAGCAAAACTTGAACATAAAACCCATGTTGACACCTTCCCACATACAAGCTGAAAGTTCAAACAAGACACAGCGTGGATTGTTACTGGAGAGGCTGCAATTTATAAGGGTTTTTTTAGGGTTGTTTGAAGAAGCACGTGGTTCATTCGGGTATTAGGAAACGTTTGCTGGATAAGCATGAAGCACCTAATGTGTGAATGTGTATTAGGGGAAGGATAACACAGGTTGAGAGGAGCAGAAACATTGGGACACGAGCTGTATTATTCTCTGACATTCAAAAGATACATTGGCAAAGTTGATGGTATACACTGCTTTGATCAATTCAAAGGAAACAAAAGGTGATGGTATCCACAGTTTCTTTAAATAATAAATTAGAGAGATCACTGTTTACCACCCAAGATATTTGAGTCGCTTCCTTCTCTTCATTATGGTAAATGAAAATGTGCTAGAAGTTCTGACTCCCTAGGCAGGTTCCAGATAAAGTTAAGATTGGCTTACTTATGTCAATGAGGAAAAACAGGAGCGGCACAGCAGGAAAGGACCCCACAGACTTGATATGAGAGCCTTATGCTGTAATTTGATGATTAAAAAAATTTATAACTAGTACTTGCATCTTTGAAGGGTGCAAGGGTTCACTTGATAGTCTTGTATACTTTTGATAATGCTCTTGAATAGTTACTATCATGTTTCTAGTTATAATTAAGTCTTGTAATTTCACTAAAATATTTGATAGAACATTTTGATTTTTGATTTCTTTGTATGGTTGGAATAATTAAATTTTAAATTTGAAGTGCAATATGATTCAGAGTCATCTAGTTTTCTCTTTTCTTCATATAATCCTATATAGATTACATTTTGGAGTAAATGTCAAAGCTGAAAGTGTGTCAAATAAAAATCTCGTCTATTATTTCACTCTAGATATCACTATAAAAGTTGGACCTTGTCCCTTAACTGCTCCAATATCCACCATTGTATTTTGTAGCATAAGCCCTTGGAATTTATGTAGAGTGATAGCCTAGGACACGATGATTCAAAGTTGTCTCTGGCTTCCCAAAGTGATAGTTACTATTGGTACACATTTAGGATCTTAATGGTTCCATGTTGACCTATTATAGTTCTCAAAAGATGATACAACATACATGGGCATGTCTGGTGGCCTACAACTTGACTTGTAAATTGTATCAATTATCTCACCAGTAGTTCCATAAACAAGTCTCGCTTCTATCTAAATATTTGTTGTAAGCATAATATGTCACCCTCTACAAAGGAGTATATATTTCTCTAGTGGTTCGCCATGTATTTGCTTGCACAATTTATCATTGTACTTATTGTAACTAGAAGATTCAATAATTTTTTACATCTTTTTATTGCGTAACTTTACTGCTTCATTAGTAACAAATAAATGTATATATCTATCAAATTCTTTGTTGTCATCTAAACTTAAGTATACATGTGTACGAGTCATTAAAATCACCCAATCATGTTGTGTTAGGTTTGTATCTTGTATGTATTGTTGTCAACTAATCCCATAGTAACTTCTCATTTGAATGTGATGTGTAAATCAAAATTTCCATAAGATGGGTTATTTGTGGTAATTGACAAAAAAAAAGTTGATACTCCTCCAAAGTGTAGTTGTTGATGGATAAAAGCCCCTCTCTCTCTCTCTCTCTCTCTCCCCTTCCAAACACCATTTTTGTATAAAAACATTCTTTACTCATTTTTTATGCTTATGAACTTGGTAAATTTAATTTTACTTATTAATTATGAAAAAACACTCTTTTCACTTCAATATTAAGGTAAAACTTAATAAGTCTTGCTAATTATTAGAGATATTTATAAATTATAATATAAATTATAAATTTAATTAAAATCTTATCAAAAAGATGAAAATAAAGAATGGAGACTTAAGAAATAATAAGATTTACCATATTTTCCTTATATATTATGAGAAAATATTGTTAGACCACCAAAACAAGATTTATTCTCAAAGCAAACATCACACAACAAAAATAAAGTACAACTCTATGAAATTGTATCTATTATATATGATATTTTCACTTTGATATTAACATAGTTAAAAAAAAAATGTCAATTATTTTCTTTATTTATTTTTTAATATCTTCATAAATAATTTTAAAGCACATTTTTGGCCAAAAAAAACTTGGATATCTACTAATAATATAACTATATAATATTTTTTATTAAATTTTTTTGACAAATTAAATGTTTAAAAAAAATCTTATTTATATTCAATAATATTTCTTATAAAATGTTACACAAGTTGATTGACTTCACATAACCTTGAACATTTTGGGTGTAGGGTTAAGTTTTATTTTAAAAAATACTATATACTACATTCTAGATATAAATCCAATAAGTAAAATGGGTTGGTTTTTGTTAACTCTACTTGTAAGGGGAGGTAGAGACAATAGTGGTCACAATAGCATGTGGACTACATAAACCACTCACAGATTTGTATTCACCCATAAAAATCTTTGCCATTGTATCGTCTGCCTCTCGTTTCAATTTCTGCCCAGAATGCTAAATCAATAGCATTTTAAACTTAAGATGCCTTCTAAATTGGAGGATGAATTATAGATGTTGTAGGGATGCCTCCATGAGAGATAATGGGTTTGAAGAACATGAGTGAGTTCTTAACAAAAGACAATGAGTGAAATGAGGATAGATTGGGATAAAAATGGAGGAGAGTGTTATAATAACTGAGAGGGGAGGGGGGGGGGGGGGGGGGGGTGAATTAGTTATTCACGGTCCAATAATGTCCAATAAAACTTTCTAATAAAACAGAGGTGAATCATAAGTATTATCCTTTTTCCTTTCTTATCATGCATGCAATTAAACATTAAACAATCATGAAAAGTAATCATGCATCACCACATAACACAAAGGATTTTGATGAACCAGAAACCCTCAAGGAATAAGAAGGTAAAACTGGAGTGGGGATGACACCCACAAAATAACTATGCAATTGATTTCAACCACTTCTGATGGTTTCCCCTGTTAAAGGCCTGCCCTATTAAAGGCTTTACACACTGTCAGATGTGACCCTATTAAAAGATTTCTACACCCTGCTAGGAGTGTACCCTGTTAGAGGACTTAAGAGCATTCAAATGAGAATGTCACCCTGTTAAAGGATTTACATAGAGCTGTTAGGCTCACCCAAGTCCATGGGATTTATAGTCACCTTCTCAAAAGAATCTTTTATCCCTCTCTAAGGATCTCCTATCCTTCTCCTAAGGATCTCTTATCCTTCTCCTGAGGATCTTCTATCCTTTTCCTGAGGCTTATCCACCTAGATGTTAAGCTAACCTAGCAATGTAGGATTTCAATATCTAATACAATGGTAAGAGAGTATTAGAAGGGTTTTGACCTGATAAAGATTGCAACCCTAACCTTGCAGATTTCAGATCACTCTTCAGTTCCTTTCTTTTCTTGGCTTTTCTCCCTTGCAGTGATGACAGCTTGTTCACCCTTCAAGATCTATCTCCTTGAGTTCTTCTACTCATTATGTCAATGCACGTTATGGCCACTTGATCAACTCAGAATCTTGATGCTCTGTACTTACTCCTCATTGTGTCCTCTTCTTGACATTTCACACTAGCCTTCTCTTGGCTTCTTCGCATGATCACACTTATGACGAACTCCCTCTCACACACTTTTGATCTCTAACCTGTAGCTCCTTATAAAGAAGTTATGTTCTTCATTTCCCACTCAAATCTTGATTTGATCTTGAGAAAATGGTATTGTTTTCCCTCCAAATTTCTTCTTCTAGAAACTTTATGATAAGTCCACCAGCATTCGCCTTGAATTGGTTTGCATGGTTTACATAGAATTTTGTGACATCTACTCATCATCCTTATCATCCAACTAATTCACAAAATTCAATGTAACAAACTTATCGTTACAAATCTGGCAAATCTTTTGACTTAACAAATAATGCAACAACTTGGCATCATTGGTATACTAATGCTCGACACCTTCTGTGTTACTTGGCTCCTACTATTGTTTTACTGGTGCTCGGTACTTATAGCATTTCTGCTTTTCTCGACACTTGAAGACTTACTTGGCATCCATTACCTTTTTTCTGATGCTCGACACTTGAACAATTCTGTGTTACTCAGCACCTAAAGGATTGCTTGGCACACACTAAAGTTGAACTTGCTTGGCTTCAACTAAGAATCTGCTCAGCTCCAACTAGCTTGCTTAGCTCTCTCTAATGAACTTAGTTAGGCTTTACAAATGACTTAGTTAAACCTTACATCTTTGATGTGTCTTAGTGTGTCCATTCTCCATGTCTTAGAGTATGTCATCAATACACTATTTTAGCAATGGCTTAGCTGATCCTTATACTTCTTTTGAACATCATAACTTCAACCTTTCTCTAGGTGTTCTAGTTACATCTTATTGATTGTCTCCTCCTTGTCAATCAACCAATTGATAGTACTTGGATCACTTAAGCAATTTTCATTCCTGCAAGTAGCAAGTTTGACATCAATGACAAAACAATGAATGAAAACATTCTTTACTAGTTCCATTATTCTTCATTCTTGATCCTTTCAATCATTTCCAACAGAGAGGTGTGAAAAGGGGTCATTTCATTTCAATGAGTTTGTTGGATGAATGTTGTATGATGTGAAAATACAAATGGGTATAATAGATGGTAACTTGATTTGGAATGTTTGCCTTGTAATGAGTTGATTATGGTTGTAGTGCCTGCCCCTAGTTTACATTTTGCTATCATTGCCAAACTCTTTTAGGCAAGTTTTATGCTTTATTATTAGTAGTATTGTTTTGAGATTAGTAGATATTGTTTCACATTCAATATTGATTATATGATGAGATTACTTGGTACTCTATACTTTATATATGCATGATGATTATTACAATATTTTTTGTTATTGATGATGATTAGTTAGATGGATTATCATATGTGTTTTCTTATGGATACTTACCCCATACTGCATGTGTATGGTGTGCATGTATGTTTTCTTTATGTATGGCGTCTCTGATGTGGTTAAACAAGGGAGTCACAGTCACATGCTAGTCGGGATCTAAACGATGCACCACTTCCTACCATTGCCTATTTAGTTTAGAATATTGTGTTTGTACATGCGTGGATTTTATGCAAATTGTAGGTACTAGGTATCGACTTCCCTAAATTGCCAGGATGAGCGTACCCTATTACATTATCTCAATGGTAAGAAATGGGAGATAAATTCTTAAGTCCAAATCCTAAATGTTTAAGCCATTTGTCCTAGAAAATTAGGACAAGTATATGAGTTGTTTACCTTCCAAATGCGTCGGATGACGTTAATTTGTGATTATAGCCCTTTAGTTTGATCTTGTATGTGGTTTTCTATGATGGGTTTTCATATTTTGTCTTATTAGTCTTTGGTGATTTTTCTATTAATCAAGTCAAATTAAATGATTTAATTTAATGAAAAATTGTTATGATATTTTAATATTTAATTTGGAGAATTAATTAAAAAAAAGAATTAAATTTAAAGATAAAAGTTATAAGTTTAAATTTTAGAACGTGATAATATTTATTTAATTTAATATTAATATAGTTAGAGTTCATTTTTAAATAAATGCTAAATACTATTATTATTTAAGTTAATAAATATTTTATCAATTAATATTTCAAAAATAAATTTAAAAAAATGAAAAGTTATTAATTTATTAAAAGTTTCAAAATTGCATGATGTGTGCATGAAATTAAAATTCAATAAATTAATTTAAAAAGATAAGTCAAGTGAAAATTAAATAAAGTTACTATATAATTCAATAAACGTGCATGGAAAAGATAATAAAGAGTTAAAGTTTGGTGAGTAGAAAGTTCTCTTGGGTGATCACATAATTAGTGCCCTGATTTTAGGAGAGAACTCCTTATTACCAATTGAGGGTTCATTTTCGAGGAATCGCGAATTTTGGAAGGAGAATTTTCAGAAGAGAGAAGGGTTGGAGAGGAGAAATTTCGCTCACAAATCTTTTTGGGCGTAGTGATTAGCATCAGAGTCCAGGTAGATTCTTGTGATGATTCACACATTTAATTATGCTATTTCTTTTCTTGTCTTCTTCGTGATTGTGATTTTCTTATTTGATTTTGTTTGTGACGAATATTGTAATTTGGGATTTTGGGTATGCATCTTATGTATTCGTGAAGATTAGAATCTCTTAGAATTCTATTTTTAGTCATTTTACATATGGGGATTTAACTCGGAAGGATTCTGAATTTAGGAATGGAAATTCTAGATTGAAAATTCGAATGGTTGTTTGTATTTCTCCTATTAGACTAAAATGACAATTGTTTATAATATAAATTATATATATATATTAAAAAAGGGGAGGTGAGGTCGTGACACTCCCACCTCCCCCCTTTCCTCCTTGTGGCTTGGCCATTGTCTGCAAACGCAGACTGCATCTGCTGCACACGATAGTAGTATTAACTGCTATCGACAGCAGCAGTCTAGCCTGTGATCGCACAACTAAATAAAGCAAGCAGGATTTTAAAAAGTACGTAGTGTATTATTGTTTTAATATTATTTTTAAAAAATTGTTTTAATTAATTAATAACAGTATTAAATTTAATTTATTATTAAATTTAAAACATATTTGTTTTAAAATGTTATTTATTAAGTTTATTTATAAATTTTATTATTATTTATAAATTTAATAAATATACTTAATTCAAATAATTACTAATCAATGTAATTAAATTAAGTTTAATCAATTATGGAAGTTATTAAATGAAGTCTTAAATTTATTTAGTTTTTATTGTTAATAATACTGATTTTAATAAAATTGTAAATTATTTTATTTAAAAATCAATAATTATTATTTAATAATTTAAATAAATAATTACCCTAAATTATTGTTGAATAATTGACTTAAAATTGAATAGGGATAATTGTGCATTTTATTTGAATATAAGAATGGGTTAATTGTAAGGGTGAACTGTGAAACTTATTTAATTGAAACATATATTGAAACGCAAACGAAAACCTTACATTTAACTCAACTACATGTTTTTAAATCAAACCAAACTATGAAACCTACACTTTGTATTTGTATGTTGTCTATGTTTTGCATTTGGGTTGACTGGAGTGTTGACCAGTTCTAGGACGTCTACTAGAGGCTTGGGAGTTCTGTGAGTGTGGTATTATGCTGACTTGATCTCGATTATTTTAACTCAACCATGGTAATGTGATGGTATGCTCTATGATGAGTGTGATTATATTGTTGGTTACTTTTTTCATTGTCATTGTGAGATAGCGAGATAAGTGCTTTGATATATTTGACTTAACCATTTTGAGTCTTCGATCAGTATTTTTGCGATGCTTTCCAATTGCTCATAGAAAACTGATGTGTTATTATCTTTTGAAGTTTTCTAGTCACTTGTATAGGACTGAGGTGAATTTTATATGATTCTTTGATTTATACTTTTATGAGCCTAGGGTAGGTAATCTATATGTTAAGTTGGGAAGTGGCTTGCAATGGGGGTCAGGGCCCAAAGTGGCTGCCAGGGCAACCCATTGTAAGTAGTTTAATAAGTGATAACATTTCATTAAATGGGGTTAAAATGAATTAATAAGATACTGGTACCATAGAAAGTCACTAAAGGGCTGGAGGATTAAAAGACTAGTTGGATAACCTTAGAGTTGACTTGTTAGTATGCCTTGTTAGTACGAAAGGATACTAGTGCTGCATAGGGCCACCAGGGGGCCGAAGGATTAAAAGACTAGCCAAGCAACCCTAGTGTTGATTCATGCGATGACGCTTGCCCACTAGCAGTATAGATTTCCTATGTGTCTTTGTGTGCCTCTAGGTCTAGATGTCGATCTATCTTGGAACCTTTGAGTTAGATTACTTTTAGGGTTTCTTGGACTTAGAGAGCACTTTTTATATTTGGTTTGTTATCCTATTTCGGACTTTAGACTATCTCCTCAATGTGGTGGGAGTGGGCCATTTAGGTTCCACACGGTCAGGTGGTAGCGCTTTTTACTCTTACCATTGAGACCCATCTGTTGATATCGTGGCTGGAGTTTCCTTGTCTACATTTCTTATCATTCTTTCTTGTGTATTATGATGGATGGTTATATCTTTATGATAGATGGTTATATCTTTATGATGGATGATTTCACTTATTGTATTGTACTTTGTATCATGGATCTAAGGAGGAGGATGTAATTCTATTTCTATAAATGTATATTCTTTTAGCCTTTCATACCATGTGACATGTATAGTGGATGATTATGCATTTTGAATTTTATTGCCAAGTGGCATTTGGAACAAATGTATATTATATAAATAGACTTTGGACTTTTAATTATTCTTTCATGTGGATGTGGTAATTGTTAGACTTAGTATAACTTAAATTTAAATGTAATTCAATGCCTTGGGATCCTTAAGGAATGTAACCTGTTATGTATGCTTATAGATGATTGTATATTATTGCTTCTGCTACTTTATGTTTGATGTGTATGTTATTCTTTCTTGTTCAAAAAAAAAGTGTTTGGTAAACTTAGTAAAACTTTAGGTTAATTCTTTTGGATCCCTTGGAGGGGTATTACAGTGGTGGTGAGAATTGCTTATTGATGATTTTGAAGAAATCTCGAAATTCATTGAACAAATTCAATTTGATGTAGTGTAAGGAAAGATGCATCAAGTGTGGACAGTAAAAATAATTGGTGTTTTGAGACTAAACACAATGATGGTTCTTTGAAACAAGGATAATTATGTACATTGTGGTCAGATTGGTGTTGGATAAGATATATTTAGGATTTTGGTTGGGACTACTAGATCAACTATTCAATTAAATGACTTAGACGATTGATGGAATTTTAAATTTAAGATCCCCTGAGAGTTTAAGGGAAAACTTATAGATGTTGTCTAGGGATGCCCCATTGAAAGGATGGGTGTTTTTGAAGAACATATATGTGTTGGAAATATAGAAGGAGTAATTGAGAGGGGGGGACGAATCAGGTACCACTAAAATAAATCCCAAATCCCTTAAATGTCAACAATAAAATTCAAATAGAGAAAAGTGGTTGTTGCTATTACTCGGTAAATGTAGAGTGTAATTTACTTTTAGCTAATCTTAAATATTAACAATGATTAATTTGTAAGCATAAGAGAAATAACATGAACACATGAGACATTGGGATTCAACGTGGAAACCCAATATGGAAAAAAAACCACCAATGTAACTAGTTACTATTTTTCACTCTTTTGAAGTGAGCCCTGTTAGGAGCCAAACCAGTTAATGGTTACAAAACACATTGTTAGGTGTGACCTTGTTAGAGGATTTAATCACCCTGTTAGGAGTGGCCTTGCTAGAGGTCTTAAAACAATTCAATGGAACTGTCACCTTGTTAGAGGATTTACAACTGGCTGTTAAACCAACTCTATTAAGAGATTTTAGATCATTACTACAATGGTTAGAGAGTAACAATGAAATGACCTAATTGTGATGCAACTGAATTGTTGATTACAGATCTCTATTCTGCTTCATACTTGATCCTTCCTAATCAAATAATACTTTTCTACTCCACAAGGATACCTGCTTATCCTTCAAGTTCGCTCTCACTCTTTTCTTCACAATTCAATCAACACACTTGCACACACTAGAAATCTCAACTTTACCTTTCATTTATACCATCCAAATTGTCAAGTCGGCTCAAATTCAAAATGCAATAATCAATAATCATCACCATAGTCGGCTAGAAACAATACTTAAAATAATTAAGCTTCTTATACCAAAACAACAAAATCCGTCATTGGTCGACCCTACTCGGTAAACACTGGTTCTGAGATGATTTCTTGTGTTAACCAAGAAAAGCTTGGTTAACACTACAAACTTGCAAAAATCCTTTGGTAACCAAGTGAACTCGGTTAACACTGACTCTATCTAACTTTCCTTTGCTAACCATGTGAACTTGGGTAACATTATTTCCTGCTTGAATTCGTTCGATGCCTGAGTGAGCTTGGTAAACACTACCTTAGTAGAGTAAACTTCAGGAATGCTTAGTAGACAAAGAAAAATTGTCTTGCTAACCAAGTGAGCTCAGTAAGCACTGATAGACAACTGATATGACATTTGTGTAACATCAAAGACACCACAAAATTAGACAATTGTATCCAACAATATGAGCTTTTAATAGGGGACCACTAGTGAAATGAGGGTATATTAGGATAAAAAAGGAGGGAAGATTTAAAAAAGAGGTCATTTCATCTTGGTTGGTTAGTTGGATGAATTTTGTGTGATTTGAAAATGCAATTGGGTATGATAGATGATAACTTGATTTGGAATGCTTTTCAATTAAGAGTTGTGAATTGTGACGATAGGTGCATATTACTGCTTTCAAAGAAATGTCCAATGAGCAACTTATATTTAATGTAGCATAATAAAGGATGCACCATGATAAGAGGGAGCATGATGATGGTGTGTGGTATGTATGAAGGACTAACTCATGAATGCAAGCAAAAATGTAAATAGTAACAACATTGAAATAAGCATATCATGAATACACATCATGATATAATGGACAATGGTATCCTTGGAAAAATATGGTGTGGGTAAAAGCATATAATTGCATAAAGTGAAGAAATGTGTAAACAAACAAGGAAAGTTGTGTAGATATTTGACTCTGCAAGTTGATAATTAAGTTATAAATTATTGGGATAATGTCTAGTGATGCTAAAGTTAGGAAAGATATGTCCCATTAGATGATATTAGTAACTATGAACTAGTATTTCATGAAGACAATAATCAAGAGGCAATGTGAGTTAAATGTTTTTGTGTTCAATATGTAATTATTTTCCTAGGTCCAAAAAAAGCCAAATGCGTGTCTAGATTTCTATGGCATATAATTTGTATATTGCAATTGTTAAATATAAGGATAAGATACTAAAAAATTTCTACAAGGAGATTCATAAATGCACAAAAGACAAAATGTTTTTTTTCTCAAATTGCAACTTGCGTATGAATATAACCAATGAAAATCTTCCAAATCCAATGAATATTTTCAAAATATATATCTTGATTATAGTCTCTAAGACTTTTTAAAATAACTTTGATTAATATTTATAAATAACTAAAAAATAACTTTAAAAAATAGTCCATCTTCACAGCCACGAGGAAGTATACAATAGAAAAATGTAATTTCTTAATCATTAAACTAATAAAAATAAAATAAGCAATGCATGATTTATTGTTTTGATAAGTAAGAGGTCAAAGCCATATTTTAAATTTAAAAAATGGGTATGACCCAACTCAAGTGGCACTAAGAGGACGACGCAGGATGATAGTCCTTCAATTTCACTATAGAAACCTTGAATTGAAATGAAAAAATAAGACAAAATTATTGTTAAACCAAGGCAACCATCAATCATAAATTGAAATTTAGTATCTTGTTGAAACATATTAGAAAAAGAGAAATAAACCTATGAAAACATCAAAGACATGAAATAGCAATGCATACTTTTAACTTGAAGAACATATTTTATTTTTAAAATTGAAAAACTTAAAAAGAACATCTCTAGCTCCCTTTTGTTAATAAAATTATGAATCATCTCAACTCTATTGTGTTAGTACTTAAAAAAATTAAAGCAGCACCAGTGAACAAATCATGAATTATGAAATTTTTATATCATTAAGGTAGGAAAATGTTATAAAAAGCATGCTAAATACGGTGGCTAAATTTATACAAATCAAGCCATTACATGCCACTGTGAGACCTTGATTGATGCATGAGCATCTTGGGTGTAAAAGCAAACTTGTATCACCCAAAAATATTTTCTTTTCAGTCTTTTCTATTTTAATAAGGACTCGTAGACAGGGTGGTTACTATTTATGGGAACTTGCTATTTTTGGTAAGTTTGTCATATGAGCTTTGAATGTTCTCATTTTCTACATGAAGGTTCATTTTAGAGTTACAAGTCTACCATAAAAATCTCATTGCTCCAGCTTAAGTATCGAAGATGTTATTGCAGATTTTTGATGGAAAAAATTGCAAAAAAATATTTAGGCTCACCCTTGGAGGCGTTAGAGTGCCTAGATGAGGTCCAAAAACTCGACAGAAGAGCCCTTGCACAATTTTGAGCTTGTAGATCATGAGCTATTGTTTCTGAAAAGTGGTTATAATAGCCAATTGCAACAATGGTTCGAGAGATATGGCCTTCAAAACTTGGGCTACCAAAATTTGTAAAATAATTGGCAAAGATATATTTGGCTGACTTTATATTATTTTTAGGGTCTGTCAGCCCTAGGTATTAAGTTTCAATGTCTCAAACCTTTCCAGGTGGCATAAAATTGTCTAGTTAAGAAAGGCCCAAACATTGTCTAGAACAGTTCTAAGTGATAGTTTGTAGCTTGTCTTGCAGATTATTATAATGAAGGCACCTATGTGGGTAAGCATATTGTACTTGTGAATTTTGTAATCTTGCTTAAGAAGTCCATATTTTGTTCTCACATTTGTTGTTGTTTCTTTATTTTCTGTTATAGTTTATGGTATTAAGGGGAGCACCCTTCATCAAGTGGTATTAGAGTTAGAGTTCTTGAGTGTATGGATAGATCATTGACTGTGAGGTAGTTCACACTAGGACCGTGGTTTGGGCTGAGTGTGCAGATAGATCACCGATTGTGAGGTAGTTTACACTAGGGTTTCAACAAAAGCGCAAAAATGCCTCTATGAAGAGAGCATGGCAGAAGAGCTGTAGGTGTTACACCTGAGGGTTTTAGAGCCCTCCAAAGATAAATGCAAGCATTGGAGGAACAAATGTGTAGAGGAATAAATCTTCCTGTAAGAGATGAAAGCAAGGATGAGGATGAAGTAGAAGAAAATGCTAAAGTAGAGGTAGTTCTAAATCTAGAGGAAGAGAGGCTTTTTAGGGCCATCTCCAAGATTGGAAAAAGACCTCAGTTTAGGTTCCCACATTGTTGGGAAATCTTAACCTAGAGGAGTTGATCCATTGGATTAATGAATTGGAGGAGTACTTTGAGTATGAAGATATTGAGGATCTAGATAGGGTTAAGTTTGTGAAGGAAAAACTGAAGGGAAATGCAAAGATCTAGTGGTAGGGGGTTCAGTTGGAGTGAAATAGAAAGGGAAAGGACAAAATCACCAGATGGGATAGGATGATGGCTAAACTAAAGTGAAAATTCATTCCTGTGGATTATGAGCTTGATTTTTTGAAGAAGATAGAAGGGATGAAGCAAGCAAGAAAATATGTTCAAGAGTATACCAAAGAGTTCTACCTAGTTCTCATTAGAACCAACCTTGTAGAAGCTAATAAGGAGAAAATTGCCTGTTATCTTAATGGGTTAAGGCCAAACATTTAGGACAAGCTAAGTCTAGTTCAAATGAATAGTATTGAGGAGGCATACCAATTTTCCCTAAGAAGTTTGACAACAAGAATAGTAGAAGAGGTCATGGTGGAAGATCTAGTACATGATCTTATGGAGTCGTAATGATGACTAGAAGAATAAGGATGAGGTTAGAAGTAGCAGTCAAAACCAGAGGAGAAACAATTCCAATCATTTCCATGATTAGAATAATAGAGATTAGAGAGAAAGAGGTAGAGGACAAGGATTTGGAAGAGGAGGCTTCTGTGGGAAATGTTTTCACTACGGAGAAGAAGGGTATAGAAAATTTGAATGTTTCCATCACCAAGGAAGGAGAGATTGAAGAACAGAAGGTCAAGCTAGAGTTGCACATGTTGATGAAGATGTTAGATCATCACATTTTGAAGATGCCAAAAGAGGAGAAGTCCTAATTAACAGAAGAGTCCTACTGAGTGGTGAGAATGAACTTGATCAAAGAAGGAGCTTGTTTTCCACAAGGCGCAGATGTGAAGAGAAGTGTTGTGATATGATCATTGATGGTGGAAGTACTGAAAATTTGGGGTTAGAAATGATGGTTACAAAGTTGAAACTGAAGAGACAGAAACACCCATGTCCATACCATATTGCTTGGCTACAAGATGACCACAAGGTCATGGTCAATGAGCAATGCTCATGAAGTTCAAGATTGGAAGCTACCAGGATGAGGTACTATATGATATCATACCTATGGACATATATCATATGTTGTTGGGTAGGCCATGGCAGTTTGACAAGCATGTTATACACGATGGGCAATAAAATACCTACACTCTGACTAAGGATGGAGTGAAGCATAAGTTGAAGTCATTGAAGGATAAAGAAGAAAAGTTTCACCAGATGGATTGGTTTCAAGAGCTAGTTTTCCAAACAAGGCAACACATAGATTGACATCAACAGAAAGTGAAGAGTTAAACATGCAAGTTCACAAGTTGTTGCAGAAGGGGTTGATTGGCGAGAGTTCGAGTCCATGTATTGTACCAACCATATTAGCACCAAAGAAGAATGGAGAATGGAGGATTTACATAGATTCTCACACTATCAACAAGATCAAAATCAAGTACAAATTTCCATTGCCAAGGATGGATAATATTATGGACTGTTTGAGTGGAGCTGAGTATTTCAGAAAGATAGATCTAAAGAGTGGATACCATCAAATTTGTATTAGGGAAGGTGATGAGTAGAAGACTGCTTTTAAGAAAAAAGAAGGACTGTATGAGTGGTTAGTCATGCCTTTTGGGCTAACCAATGTACCAAGCACTTTAATGAGGAATCAAAGGAGTTTCTAGATAAGCTTGTCATTGTTTACCTAGATGATGTATTGATCTTTAGTAAGACATTAAAGGAGCATTTGATTCATATTTGCAAGGTTTTTGATAAGTTGCAAGAAGAAAAGTTGTTGATAAACCTGAAGAAGTGTAGTTTTGTAAATAAGGAATTGGTATACCTGGGATTTGTAGTCTCAGTAGAAGGTCCAAAGATGGATCAAGAGAAAGTGAAGGCTATCCTTGAATGGCCCATTCCAAGGAGTGTGGCAGAGGTATAATATTTTCATGGACTAGATAGTTTTTACAAAAATTTCTTAAGGGGTTTTAGCAGTATTATGGACCCTTGACTGAAACAATGAGATGGGATAGGAAAGAGTTTAAGTGGACTATAGGAATAGATAAGAGTTTTCATATGTTGAAACAGAAAGTTACTGAGCAACCTGTTTTAGCACTTCCTAATTCAACAAGGTGTTTCAAGAGACTGTGATGCTAGTGGTACTGTAATAGGAGCTATTTTGAGCCAAGAAGGTAGACCTATTGCTTATTTCAACGAGAATTTGAATGATGCAAAAAAATCATGTTTATGATCAATAATTTTATTCTATAGTTCAAGCATTGAAGAAGTCAAGAGACTATCTTCTTCCTAAGTAGTTTGTTTTGTATACTGATCATCAAACTTTGCAATATTTGAATAGTCAAGAAAAATTGAACCAAAGGCATTTGAAGTGGGTTGAGTTTTTGTAGAGTTATACATTTGTTTTAAAACATAGGAGTGGGAAGTCTAACAGAGTAATAGATGCTCTTAGTAGAAGACAAATTTTACTGACATAAATGTAGATAGAGGTGGTTGGGTTGAAAGAACTCAGTACTTTGTATCCAGATGATCCTAATTTGGTGAAGCGTGGAAGGCTTGTACAGAACCTGTTATACTTGATAGGACAAAGTGGTTGGATTTCATGATCCAAGATAGTATGTTGTTCAAAGTAAGCCAATCTTACATTCCCAAAAGTTCAATTAGAGAGAATCTCATCAAGGAGAAGCATAGTGGAGGATTGACTAGACATTTTGGCAGAGATAAGACCATTGCTTTGGTTGCTAAGAATTATTACTAGCCATAATTGCAGCAAGATGTGAAGAATTTTGTACAGAGTTGTAGAGTATGTCAGATGGAAAAAGGAGCAAAGAAGAATATAGGGTTGTATCGGCCATTATCTACACCAGAGAAGCTGTGGGAGGATGTCAGCATGGATTTTGTTCTTGGATTACCAAGGACATGACATGGGCATGATTCTATTTTTGTGGTGGTTGACAGGTTTTCAAAGATGGCGCATTTTATTCCTTGCAAGAAGACTAGTGATTTTGTTCATGTGGTAGAGTTATTTTTTAGAGAAGTGGTGAGACTACATGGTCTGCCAAAGAGTATAGTTTCAGATTGAGATACCAAATTCGTTAGGTATTTCTAGCGTACATTGTGAAAGAAATTGAAGATGGAGTTGAAGTTCAGTTCATCACATCATCCAAAGACTAATAGGAAGACAAAAGTTGTAAATCACAGTTTTGAAAACTTGCTGAGATGTTTGGTTGGAGACAAGCCCAAAGGATGGGATATGATTTTACCACAAGTAGAATTTGGATATAATAATTTTGTCAATAGGAGTATTGGTAAATCACCATTTTAGATTGTATACGTGAGTAGTCTTAGAATTGCTTCTAAATTGAACCAGTTGGATAAAGGAGAGATAAGTAGTGCTGAAGCAAAATAATTTGCTAAACATTTGAAAAACATCCATGAGGAGGTGAGGAAACACATCATAAAGATGAATACACAATATAAGGCTAAGGTAGATGTGAAAAGGAGGTATAAGGAATTTTAGATTGGAGATGAAGTCATGGTTCATTTGAGAAAGGAGCATTTTCCAATGGGCACATATAATAAATTGAAGATGAAGAAGTTTGGACCATGCAAGATAGTGAAAAGGCATGATTCTAGAAATGCTTATGAAGTGGAGTTTCCTGCTCAATTGAATATTTCAACAATATTTAACATTTTAGATTTGATAGCATATTATGAAGGAGGTGATGGAGATAAAGTTGCAGAAGTGCAATGGAGTATTCCAATAGCTAGTTTGGCTACAAAGGAGGTTGAGGAGATACTAGACAATTATGTTGGAAAAAACATAAGGAGCATAACTTATGAGGAATACTTAGTCAAATCGAAAGGGAGGCTAGTAGAGAATTAATCATGGTTAGCAAGGGAGGATGTTAACTATCTTGGTTTTCCTCTAAACACCTAAGAAGTGATGGAGTCACTTCTCAAATTACCCTGAGTGTTTGATGTAGGAGCATCCTAGGTGTAAGAGCAATCTTGCATCACCCAAAAATAGTTTCTTTTGTCTTTTCTATTTTAATAAGGACTAGTAGACAGGGTGGTTACTATTTATGGGAACCTACTATTTTTAATAAGTTTTTCATATGAGCTTAGAATGCTCTCATTTTCTACATGAAGGTTCATTTTAGAGTTATAAGCCTATGATAAAAATTGCATTGCTCTAGCTTAAGTATTAGAGAAGTTATTGTGAATTTTTGGTGAAAAAATTTGTAGAAAAATCTTTAGGCTCACTATTGGAGGCTTTAGAGTGCCTAGACAAGGTTCAAAAACTTGACAGAAGGGCAGTTGCACTATTTCAGGCTTGTAGATCACGAGCTGCCATTTTTGAAAAATGGTTATAATAGCTAATCAGAGCAATGGTTTGAGAGTTACAACCTTCAGAAGTTGGGCTACCGAAATTTCTAAAATAATTGTCAAAGATGTATTTGGTCAACTCTATATGTATTGTTAGAGTCTATCGGCCCTAGGTATTAAGTTTCAATGTCTAGGACATTCTCGAGTGGCATAAAAGTGCTTATTTAAGAAAGGCTCGAACATTGTCTAGAATAGCTTTAGGTGATAGTTCACAACTTGTCTTGCAAATTATTGTAATGAAGGCACCTATGTGGGTTAGCATATTGTACTTGTGAATTTTGTAATCTTACATTTGCAATGCAAATAAGAAGTCCATATTTTTTTCTCACATTTGATGTTGTTTCATTGTTTTTTATTATGGTTCATGGTATTAAGCACTACTACATTTAACATCATTTTTTGACCAAAAATTTTGACCATCAACTAAATAAATTTAGGGTGGTCGAAATGTAAAGGCAAAAATTTCATTTTTTTACATATAAGACCTGTGTTGATCAAAATTTTGACCAACACAGGGCTTATACATCCGTAAAGTTCAAAAAACATTTTCCCAATTACGTTTTTTGTGCCCGATTTCATTTGGCATTTTTGGAGCATTTTCACATGGTTATCTTTGCATTTTCACATGGTTTTCTCTAAGCCCAGTTTCGTTTTAGGTTTTCTCCACCCACTTGATTAATGATGCCTACTAGCCCTGGGAATAATATGAAAGGGGGCCCTGCATTTGCATCAATATAGGGGGGGCAGAATAGTAGTTCGAAACTCTCGATATTGTCTTTCTTTCATTCTTCTTGATGTGCTCGACTTCAAAAGCTGTTCCATTCACGACCTCTAATCACACCTGCATCTCCGATGGTCGAGGAGAGGGATTTCTCTTCGAGCATATTTCCATACGTACATGTGTATTTTTTTTGTAGGTTTTTATGATAATATTGAAGATGGAACTGAATACTATTACTATCATTATTATTTTTTATGCCAAAGTTCAGCCATTGTTGTGTAATATAAATGGGAGAGTCTCTGCTCAAGTATTTTTTCTTAGTGATATTTTGATGATAAGTGTTAAAAAGAGTCTAGTTGCAAAAAGAATGTAATGTACTTGTTTCATTTTATTGAAAGTGTGTAGATGCAGATTTATCATTTGGAATGTTGGCCTATTGTAACAACTATTATACTTTTTGTTATTGTAATGAAAGAAAAGAAAGGAAATGTATATGCAGAAGCTGTAGTTATAAAAGCTTAGAAGAAATAATAATGAAATTTTTTTTGTTTTATAAATATAGTTGTGTTGGTATCATATTTTTCTTGTATTTTTGTTTTAATAATACATAATTATATTGTATCATTTAGACAACAGTTTCATATTCAAAAAAAGAACAAAAAAAAAAAAAATTGAGTGTGTTTCTCTCTTCAACTCTAGAACATTCAACTTAAACATCAACACATAAAGATAATAATTTGAAATCTAGTGTGTTTAGTGCTTGGAGTTGTACCCTTAATACCTAGGCCATGTGGGCTATAAAACATGATATTCATGTGATTCTATGTTAGATGATGATGATGATAATGAATAATCACCATCTACTACTAGCTCATGTAGTGATAAAAGGTCTTCAATGCACCTCTAACTACAAATATGCTATGGAAAACTTGTGATGGAGATGACTCCTCAAACTAATAGACTATCATGGAATTTTTTTGATGAAGATGACACCTACAAATACTGGACTATCTTCAAAAACTTATGATAAAGATGGCACCTAAATTTACTAGACTATAATTGAATTGATGTACTTTGGATCCTTCATCGAAAGTCTCTGTCATTTTGTTAGAAGATGATTTATCTTCTAGTTCAACCAAAAGAATCTCTCTCCTATAGTTCAAAATTACATTTAATTGTTGCATTGCAATTAGGTCTTCCTACAAGGGTTTCCATTTGGATGAATAACAAACTTGTTGGTGTTTTAAAACTACTAAGCAACACAATGCTTAATACCAAGATGACAATACTCACACAGTCTAAAGACTAGCCAATTCTTATTATCAATTGTATGTGCACACCATTTGGGCCAAACTTCTACAAAACCAAGGGTGGTTTTCTACTCTTTTGGCTCTACAAAACCAGGGTGGGTATACCTAGGGATGATACAAGACTGGGAAAACTGTATGAGAATTATCTTAGTTTCATTCTGATTCTCATCTCAAATTCTCCAATACATGTACAATTCTTGATATTTTAATAAACACATCCCATATAACAGATATGGCCAAAAATCTTCTATAGGTCTGCAGATGTTCTCAGCAATAATGGCTAACTAAAGCTAAAACATTCCATGCAAACAAGTAGAGGCCAACTTTGAAGATCTACAAGAAATAAAAGTAAAGTTGATTATAATTTTGCACTTTAACAATCATGTGTGACACATTTCTCTTTCAACTGGATTAAATTTGATCAGTGCCTAATCCATTGGGGTTCAGAGTCTACTACAAATCTCTATATCTAATTTGTTGCCTTACAACAAATTTTATCAGCAATTCTTATTAAAAATCGTCATTCAAAATCCTTTCCACTACTGCAACAACCTTATCAAATTCATCAAAGCTTTTACTTAATCCATTGAATTAACAACCATGATAAACAGATATACAACCTAATTGAACTGCATTCAATTGCACAAGCCTTTACT
Source organism: Cupressus sempervirens (assembly GCA_028749045.1). Classification (NCBI taxonomy): domain Eukaryota; kingdom Viridiplantae; phylum Streptophyta; class Pinopsida; order Cupressales; family Cupressaceae; genus Cupressus; species Cupressus sempervirens. Next base: position 398,279,841 of record CM053791.1, on the reverse strand, counting down.
TATACAACATCAAGATAACCAAGTAATCAAAAGGAGACAAAGTTCAGAAAGAACTGATATGGGGACAGTTCATAGTTTGTATTCATTTTCCTTGAAAATTGTATACAATTTACAATAGACTCAAAATGACCTTCAGAAAGAAACACAGATCATTCTATATTCATGTATTCTCAAGATCTAATAGAGAAAATGCATCACAAATTTTTGCTCAAAAATGGTGGACCAAAAACAGACTAAGTGTATCACTTAGCAAATTGAATTGAGACCTTTTCTCTTGCCCTGGAATTTGACTTATATAGTGTGAAATGCAACAAGCTTCAGGCTAAGAGAAACTGACAGGTGTCTTTTGCAAGGAATATCTACATACACCTATCACAAAATGACAAAACTATGGGTAACAGAAGATATCGAAATCAAATCATTCCTTTCGGTGGGTCAGCTTCTGTTACATGTTCTGATGTTGCTGAGTTGGCTATTGATCTGATTCATCTTCATATGTAACTGCTAAATTAGCCAACGATGAAGCTTGTTCTGATGAGGGCATATTAACCTCCACCTGCAGGCTTCCACCACCTTCATTCTGCATGGTAAGGACAACTTCTACCTTTTCCTTTTCTTTAATTGTATTGGCATCTTGTGGTTTCGGTTCAGCAACTGAAAGTGACAGGTTTTTCTTGTCTTCTTCTTCTGATTGGGTTTGATTAGTGATGGTATCAATGATTTGGACTTCCTCACCCTGCACCTCATCACTGTCAGTTTCATCTACATCAAATTGTTCGTTCACTAGAAGGCATTTCTGCCATCCACCTGTCAAATAATGTGTCATCTGGCCAATTGAATTGCAAAATATCCTTATGTTTCTTTATTATATAATCAGCCTCACTGTCAATATCAACAAATTCCTGTTTTAAAGAATCAAAGAATATTTTGGCTTTGACCATTTCTTCTGTTGTGGTGGCCCACCGTGCATGCACTGTTTCATTTATGACTTGATTCATTCTTAAACAGAATAAATCATCAAGTTACTTCGCCCATTCTTCTTTGCTTTTCAAACTATTTTTCTTATCTAGGGCATGAGGAAATAAATTGAATTTTTGGCTCTTATATTTGTCTAAGTAGCCTATTATTATCTTCTGTAAATGTATCCTTTTGCTATCAAAATCAGCAAGATCAAAAACAATGTCAAAGGTTTTATCAATCTGATCATGAGAATTATTTATAACAGATAGACACAATAAGGTTATTGCTTTCTCCCTTCTCACCCATTTGTTCACAATAGGCTTTAGAGCCTCATCATCTGCTTTTAACTCCTCCTAGATGTTAATCACCCTGGCCAATTGATCATGGATTAGTGGCCATTAAACCTTGTCTCCTAGATATGTAAGAGCTATTCTTAGTTTATCTTCATATTTAGATTCTAGCTCTACATGTAAGGCCCACAGTTTACTCTTTTCTTCTTCAAAATCCTCAGCAGTGTAATACTGTGGCCCTTGGGGTGTGTCTGGTATTTCAATGAGGGGGGTAGATTTGAAAGGTTCAACAGGGGGGTGAGGGTATGTTATTTTAGGCCTGGTGGATTTTTCCAGTAGCTTGTTCTCAAGCTCAACTCTCTTTTTTACCTCTTTATTGTAGGCATCCACAACTGCCTCATATTTACTTTGTAATTCAACCATTTCCTTTTCCTCCCTTTTAGCAGTAGCCAAGGCAAACTGAGAATAATCCACATTCATGTGGGCTGCCTGTACATGTGAGGTATCAGCAACTCTCCTCACAATAATATTCCCTATCAGTCCTGAACCATCAGGCTGTGCTGATACAATCCTGGATCCTCTTCTTAATGACCACATAACAAGAGCAACTTGATCATCACTAAAAGCAGTCCCTGCAAATTCCTTTTTATTTGGGTCTTGTAACTCCAGTCTATTAGAAACAGAGTTGAAAATCAATGCATCTGCAATATCTCAATTAGGCAACAATAGTATGTTAGAAGTTTTTACCATTTGCCTTCCCTCCTTAGGGGTAATGTTCTGGAATTCTTGCATCATTTGCTCCTTTATTTGGTTTTGGATGGAGGCTTCATCCATTTCTGGATGCTCTATTTTCATGTTCTTACATCTTTCCTCAAAATTGTGGATGTTTTCCCTCCAAGCAAATTGATGGAAAGCCCTAGACCTTACAAAACTATCATCTGACAAAAATTGCTGGCTGGCTCATTCCAAAACATGGTCCAATTCCCTTCCCTTAAAATCAGCTACAGTCAGCTCGAGGCTTGGCACAGGAGGTTCTTGGGGGTTCCCTTCATCGATCTCTACTTGAGTGACAAAAACTCCCCCTTGTGATCCAATTTTTTCAATTTGCTCAATAGTGAGTTGCTCCTCCCCGGTTCTCAAAGGGGTCTGTGAAGGTGAATACTCCTCAACATGAGAATCCTCCTCTCTTATTATTTTCCTCCTCTTAGGGGAGGGCTCAGTAGGCCTCTCTTCCAAAACCCTACTAGTGGACTCAATTATTTGTTTTCCTTTGTCCACTGTATTCTTTTTATTTTGAACAATAGTATATCCCGACCTTTTTTGGACAGTTAATTGACCTGCCCTTATATTGGGAGTAAAACCCAATCTTCCCATTACTTCCTTGGCCTTATCCAGGTAGAACCTAATAAAGAATTGCTTCTTTTCATTCATTGCCTCTATTATTTCAGAAAAATTATTCATAAGTTTTCTCATCTTATCTACATTTGTAACTGCATCGTCCCAAGGACTATAATCTGGATCAAAACAATGAATGAAATCCAAAATTTTAGAAAAGACTTTCCACTTTTCTTTCCTAGTCTCTTGCTCCTACAAGGAGTACTCATTCCTTATTAAGTCTTCAGGAAAATAAAATTCATGCTCAATTTTACCAAGCTTAATTCTCTGCCTCAGAGCCAAATGATAAAATCCTTCAGAATCACAAAAATGAGGATGGGAAGTGGCCATCTTATAAGGATTCAAAATCTTGTGTAGAGAAAGCCAACCTCCTTTTGTGATTACAAAATGATGAGCTACTGTGCAAGTAGGAAAAATTGACCCCTTTTGTCTTTTCAATAGAAGGGCTTCCTCCACTCCTCCCAGCTACCACAATATCTCAGCAACTCCTACCTTCAAAGGCACTTGGTAGGGTAGCACGTGAGGGCTTCCTTTAAAACCATATATTCTAAATACAGTAGAAACAGAATATGGAATGACATCTCCCCAATTATGTGAAACTTTCAAACCACTTGGGTTGTCCATAGGCCTAATGAGATTCATTAATGCTTTGGGGATTTTGGGATTGTCCCTTAATAGGAGGCATCTCAGCTTTGAAGTGAAATACCTATCAAACCTAACAAAACTGGCATTCTCTGCATCCCAAGTCATATCTGCACTCTAGAATTGAACTAGTAATGCTTCCCCACTCTCTTCTCTGTTTAATTCCATTTCTTTACTAAAATATGTTACTCCCTTGAATAAGAACATGTGCATTAACAAAGAATAATGGCCAAAAGTTTTTTCCACCTTACCCTTAGCAATTCCAATCAATCCAATGTGAATCTCCTCAGCTAAGTAAGAAGCAAAATCAAAAATTATATCCACACCAAAAGAGGAAATCTGAGTAATCATATACATAAAATCCATAGGCATGAACTCTTCTTCATCTCTCCCAAAAAATTTACATAAGGACCTATATATTTCTATAGCCCTAGAATTGAAGTATGCCCTTTTGAAAGGCTCCCTGGAGGATGCTATTATTGCTGGCAGTGTTCCAATTCTACCTATGTGTGTGCTCAGCGCTCCTTGCCTAACTACATCTCTCTTAGAAATATACTCATTTTCTAACCCTTTCAAATCAATGGGCACATGATAATCAGTGTCAGGCCCTAAACTAAAAACTTCCCTAATCTCCTCTGCGCTGATTGTAATCAAGATTTCACCATCAGTTCTCCTCACTACCCTAAGGGCTTGGTCGTAATTCTTAGCTATAGCTTCCAAAAGATCATAATCCATGAAAACACTGGGAACCACCGTTTTCCCTAGACCAAAATTCTAGATGTTGGCATGTGGGGCAAAAAGGTTCCTCTCTGAAAACCATTTTTTGAATAAAACAAGACCAGTCTGTGAAGTTGTTGCATCCCTAACCCAGTTTCCTTTGTCATACAGCCCATCTGCTATTTTCAGCCTAGGGTTTAATGAAGTTAGCGTCTTAATTTCTACAGTTTCAATAGTGGAAGAAGGGAGCAGTTCAAGCAAATCATCGTGGACATTCCTATCCAAATAGTTCTCTTGACCAGAAAATGCTTTCTGTTTTGGAGCCATTTTAATTAACTCTCAAAGGAATTGAAACAACAGGAGGATTATAATGCAAGTACTTACTTTGAATTTCACTCTAGTTCTTCTCACTGTTACTGCAATCTTTCTGCAAACAAATTGTTTCACAATCTTACCGAATCCAGCACAGTCTTCTCAACAACTGTTTCAACTTAGAAATGATCTGAATCTTTGTTCAAGTATGGTGGAATTAAGAAAATCCTCTCTGTTATACTCTATTTTTCTTCACACGTGAAGCTTTCATCTCTCATAAATGCGCAGGGTGGCATCACCTTCTATATTCAAATTTACACCGTGGATTTACAAAAAATCCTACGATCCAAGGATGCAAGCAAAGATGACTCATGTTCCTCTTGTCAAGCTGGTAGTCAACCCAATGAAAATTTTCCATGTGTACCTTTCCTTCATTGTTGGCGCCTCTGAACTGGACCCACAGAACTCTGAGGACACGTGTCACTTAGGCGCTATCTCGCTATACATAAAGAGTGAGCACCTTGCCATAGCGAGATAGCGGCCATCATTGATCTTGATTTTATCATGCAGATGACATTTGATGCATTGCTCAAAAGAAATATGGTGGGCCCCTTGTCACCATGTCGCTATTCGTAACCTTCGTGCAACTCGCCATAGCGAGATAGTGATGATCATGGATTTGAGATAGATCTGACGATCAGTCTTTCATATATTTTGTGAACAGGGCGTGGATCCAATCATTGATGACGTGATGAAATCCTGGCTATATTACCTACTGCTTGGGGCCTATATTTTTTTATTTCTTGACCGGGCGCTATGTCGCTAACAGTGAGAAGAAAAAGTTCCCAATAGTGACATAGCGAATCTCAGTGTCTTTGCTTTTCTCGACGTATACGTGTAGCCCATTAGATGCCAGCGTGTTCCAAAGCTTTATAATTGATATCTGATGGAGTACTTTTTGGGACCCACTTACTCTGAAAAGTTGCCGCAATACTACTTTTTGTCTGGGTGCTATGTCGCTAATGGCGAGAGACACCAATTCTCCAATAGCGACAACGATTTCTAATGACTCATCAAAATTTAGGGTCGAAAAGATAAAGGCGAGTGAAGTCATAACTACCCTCGTTAATGCATCTGACACATAATAAAACAACATGAGCACCACGCAGCCTGAAAAAACTTACCATCATCGAAAAATTTAAAAGTGACCGCCGGCCATTATTTTTGGTGAAGGCATCATGTTGCTAACAACGAAGTGCCCAATTTCTCTGATAGTGAAAAAGCGACTAATCGAAAAAGCTAAGATTTCTGTTGATGCCTTTTGTACCTCAATGTTGTAATTCCTTTTTAGGTTCTGACATGTTTGTTGTAAACGTGATGAAATATCTCTAAAACAATACAATCTCTGGTCATTATGTTGCTAAGAGTAAAATACTTGTATCTTTTCATAGCGAGATAGTGATTGTCGTAGATCTTTTAGGGATCGGGTAGTTAGAAACACAAAAGAAAAGATGTGACTCAGGGCACGAAAAGTTTGAAAAGGATGGGAATCTTCGCATATTTTTAGTTTTGTGCTCAAAAAATTTAAAAGAAAACAAGACCTAGGGTTTCGAAAAAAATTTGCTTCAAAGACCTACAAAATATGACTTGGCTAGAAACCCTATTCACCATAGGTGGATCCCAATCTGAATTCTTCTATACCTTGGACAAAGGAATTCGATTATGCAAAATTCAGACCAACAAAACTATCATGGAAAAATTGTGACGAAGATGCCACTTGCAACTATTAGACTATCATAGAAAAATTGTGATGAAGATGACATTAAAAACTATTGGACTATCATGTGTACAAGTCACAAAATGATTCCAACATATGAAATTAAGTGTACTACATAGGATAGTGATGACTGAATTTCCATGCCCTCCAAATTTGGTGGTTGTAACATTTATACCAATTTCATTTGTGGGATACACACTCTTTAAATACTCCAGACAATTCTTGAGTGCGGATGTTTCAATTCCTTAGCGTCAAAACTTGAATATATTTCATGCTTATCATTTCCTCTAGCAATTCTTACGTAAAACATCATTAAAATAATTGTTCCCTTTGACAACGTCAAAGAGTGTATATATACAATATTTTTGAAGTTGTTTTGTGCTAAATGAACCTTTTGTGATCAAGTCTTGTAAATATCTTGGTTGGTACAACTGCAAATTTCTTACTGGCTTTGTACTAGTACCCAAGATTAACATTGATGACATTAGTAGAATTCCAAGTTTTGCTCTTTTATTCCTATTAATTATACTTGATTGTCGAATATGTTAAAGAAGAAACAAATGCCAGTTAATTTACAGACTGTAACTAACCTAAATTGCTTGATGTATTTTTTAAATGTTGAGATGCATATACTAAGAATTTTTTGTTGCTGCAGGCCAAGCCACAGCTGACAGACAGGTCAAAGCTTCCAACTATTGTGGATCCTATGATTAAAGAGTTGCTGAACTTGAAATATCTTCAGCAAGTAAGTTGCATGCAAAATATTTCTTTTGAAGGGAATTGACATTATTTTTAAAAATACATTCAGTTTATACAATTTTACTCATGTTTTGGTGGATAAAAACTTAACGTTCTTCCACATTTCTTGCCCATTTTATTGCATATCTGAAATAAGACATAATCTTTCCATTTTCTAATAGCTAAATGTCTTTAACTATGATTTTAATTTGGCATAAAATGTATTTTTTAGGCTAGATTGTCAGCTAGTTCTGGTTGATTGCCATTTGAAAATTAGAGGTGCTAATCCTTTCATTGAAGATAAAATTTATAGTGTACTACATATCATCACACTTACCCAAAAAAGTTGAGCCAAACATTTGATTATCTAGATTGAAAGTCATTGTCCACTTCATAATCTTAGCAAGAAGAACACCATAAGTGCTTGTGAACCAAGTATTTATGATGAAGCAAGAAGGAAAGAAAAATGAAAAAATGTGTTGAGTCGAGAGATAGACATTGGAAAGAAAGCCATTGATTATAAAAAGTATTAAGATCAAGTTTAAAAATAATGTTTTAATTGACAAGCACAAAGCAAGATTAGTAGCTAAAGAGCAACAAATTTTCCTTGTACATCCGTGCACTATCTCCATGATTCCATGTTTGGTCCTTAGCCTCTTTGCAATAACCACATGATGGATGATTGCCAAATAGTGCCAACATACTATGTGGAAAGGCCCTTTCTAAATCATATTTCAATGCAACAATTTATCAAACGATGGCGCTTTGAGGGGACAATGATCATCTTCAACCATGTGACTTTGGCTCATTGCTTCAAATTTGTTAGAGGATATAGAAATTTACTGACTGTAAACAACAGGTATGTTCTTAGAAAAAAAACATATACTCATTGTAAACAACAGGTATGGACTTAATGCATATTTCATGAGTTGTGGTTCATAAAAACCCATACTCATCAGCTTGAATTGTTTGTTTAATACCCAATGCATTGAGGTGACGCTTACAATTTGAATTCATAACAACCATTTCTCATCAACTTAAATTGTTTGTTTAGTACCCATTGCATTGACGTGACACTTACAAGGTTGAAGTATTGCAACTTCCTATAAGGTCTGCCTACTCAATTCCATGATGATCCAACTTTCCTCGATCCTTGGGAGAATGATGTAGGAGCATCAAGGTCAAGGTTGAAGGCATGAGACGACATTAAGGTCTCAAGATAACCAACATGACCATGTTAGAACAGTTGATGTAATAAGACCCTATGAAGGTCCTTTTTGATATGTTTGTAATCATTTTAGTTACATTTGAAAACATGAATTAACAAAAACCATATGTGCAGATATAAACATTAATCACAACATGTCCAATTTATTTGTAGGTATATTTTTCTGTGAAGAAAGACCATGCCTGACAATATGAATCTAGAAGAAAATAATGAGACAATGGCTGAATTGTGGGCTCAATTCCGAAGAAAACCTGATAAATGTTATTGTCCTTGCAAAAAGTGTAAGGGTTTAAAGAATCAAAGAATTCTAATCAGAACAGCCTAGAGTCATTGTAGGCAATATGGTCATGTTGAAGGGGGCCACGATTTTTGTCCATTGCTGAATGTGGATTTTCTACTGGAGGAACATGGAGGTGTGAATATCCAAGTTGAGGATAACACTCCCATGGAAGAAGATGATAATGTGCCAAAGGACATGATTGAAGAAGATGGTATTGGGGCAAGTGATGAAGAGGCTCACAATGATGGTACTAGTGAATTTGATAATAATGATGAAGATGGTCTTGATATACCTTTACTTGAGAAGGCACACGAGCCCTTATACCCAGGCTCCTAAACAACTCTACTGTCGGTTATAGTGTTGTTGGTGAACTTAAAGGTTATGAATAGCATATCCAATGTAGCAATGTCAAGTATGCTAAGGTATCTCATTTTTGTCATCTTCAAGGTTAGCATACAATTACTATTCATTATATTAACAATGCATATTTGTTGTTGTAGGTTGATTAGTGAGTTTTTGTTACCACCATCAAACATTTTGCCTTGGTTGTACTAAGAATTATCTAACATTATGGATCAGATTGGAATGAAGTATCAGACAATACATGCATGTCCCAATGATCACATTCTATATCATAAACAACATGAATTTGCAACAGAATGTCCTGATTGTCATGTTAGTAGATATCTGTCAGATCAAATAACAAAAAAAGTGCCTCACAAGGTTCTTTGATACATTCCCATTATTCCATGTCTGGAACGGTTATTTAGGTGCACTAGCTTGGCACAATTTATGGATTACCATGCACACAATAGAAGTCAAGATGACATTATGCGAATGCCTGTCGATGGTTCTGCATTTAAAGAGATAGAAGAAACATGGTCACACTTTAAAGAAGAACCTCGTAATCTGAAACTTTCATTGGCGGCAGATGGTGTCAATCCATATGGAGATATGAGATCTATTTACTTAGTATGGCCTATTTTTGTTATTAACAATAACATTCCTCCTTGGATGTCCATAAAGAGGGAGCACATAATGTTGTCAATGATTGTGCCAGGTATTTTTTTTTTATAGTTATCTAAATTAATTTATAAATAGTGCATGAAAATGGTTATAATAATTACGTAATGTTTATGTTCATTCAATTGCTAGGTAAATACCAAGTTAAAAATATGAACGTGTATATTGAGCCCCTAATTGACGAGTTGTTGAAGTTATGGAATGGCATCACTATGTATGACATCTCTAGACTGATAGGACATCAACAATTTCAATTCCATGTAATGCTTGTATGGACAATGCATGATGCCCCTGGGCTAACTCATTTTTACAGTATGTTATATTGTTAAGATCGCATATTTTTGGTCTGTTATAGTGCTTACACATTACTATCAAATGCTTAAGTTGCGCATGATAATTGTACATGATCCAATTATACATGATCTTTTAGGTCTTCAGAAAAAGGGAAAATTTGCATGTCCAGTTTGTGGTCCAAAGATGAAATGTCGTCATTCGAGAAGTTTAGGAAAGCAGGTGTTTGATGAGTTTAGACACTTTCTCCACAATAATCATAGGTGTCGAATTGTCGAAAAACATCTTTTCAATGGGAAAGAAGAGACATCATCAAGGCCACAAAGAATGACACCTCATTTATGGAAGTTGGAATACGATCGACTAAATCGTCCAGGTAATGTCCAATTTGTCGTCCAAAATTTACAATTTTTATTTTGATATTGTCTTATATTTACTAATACTGTAACTGATGCTCGTGAAGGTTGTCAAGGCATCAATGACCAACTTCCTAGAGGAATGAAAAGTTATCCTACTCAATTTAGTAGGTTACCATAATACAAGGATCTCCCAATCGTGCATTTGTTTGATGCTATGCATATTGGAAAGAATGTAACAGAGACACTATGGAAAATGTTGGATGGAAGGCATGATAGAGAAAAAATTGCTAAAATTTGTACTGACATTCATGAATCTAATCATGCACTAAAAGTTTTAATTGAATCAAATAGGAATGGAGAGTGCATAAATACAAGTGCCCTTCCTTGGTTATTAACAGAGCAACAAAGTGATGCATTAAAAGAAGTCATAAAAAAAACAAAATTTCCAACAGGATTTGCTGCAAATATAAGCACTCTTCTATCAAAGAAAGGTGATTTTGGGCTAGGGTTGAAGACACATGATTGGCATACCTTCCTCAAGGTAAGTCATGTTTTTTATTTACAGTATATTTATTAGATTGAATGTAGTACCAGTTGCATTATTTAATAATATATTGAAATGATCATTTTTTAATGATTGCAGTTCATCCTACCTCTATCCCTTCCACAATAGTTTGACAACAATATTAAACAAGTTATATATGATCTTGGAAAATACATGAGGCTAGAAGAGTGTTTTTTCTTAGATTTGTAGCTTTTTATCTGAAATCTACTGTATAATTTTATTTGAAATCTCCTCTATGTGTTTTTGCATGTTGAATCTCATTTAGGTGGTTATCATCTAAAGAAATTGATATAAAAGATATAAAATATTGGAAGAGAAAAATTCCACAGCTTATGTGTGAAATGCAAAATTGTTTACCTCCAACATTTTTCAATGCTCAAGAACACTACCTCATACATCAAGTGGAGGAGATTGAATTGTGTGGACCTGTACAAGGTAGATCAATGTGGATGGTTGAGAGGCATTTTAAATTTATGAAGAGCTTGGTTCAACAAAGAGCACGTCCTGAGGGTTCTATGATAGAGGGATATATGATATACCAGACCATGGTGTATATCAGTGAATATCTTTCAAAGTTTGCAGCAGGTATCCATCTAGATCGCATTTGGGATCCCAACTGTAATGACAAATTCAAAGGGGAGTACCTGACGGGGAAAGGTATATTAAGGAGGGTGAGAGGTAATTATAAGTTTTTTTTTTGTAATTTAACAATTCTTATCCATCATCAATATATATAAGTTGTTTCTAACTGGTGTAATTGTCTTCTTTATAGTTGATTGTGAGCGGGATGCACTACACTTGTATATTGCAAACAATCTTGATTGGATGACAGTGTGGATCGAACAATCTCAAGAAAATGGTCGCTCATTAAAATGGGATGGTGTTGCATCGTTGGTTAAAGAAGCTCATCGTAATGGAGATCCCAATATTACGCCAATGGTACTTGATCTAATATATGGCTTAAGAGATACAAAGGTATGCATAAGATTACTAATCATGAGACATAAGTTTAATATCAACTCATAGATCAATGAGAAGATTCTTGACATGTTTGAATAATTGCAGGTCAAACAACACAAAGCTATGTACTACCATGGCTATAAATTCTGCATAAAAAAGTTAGATGAAACGAAGAAAACGTGTGATTCCGGGATAAGTGTTGTCTTCACAGTCACCAATATTTCATCTAGAACCGACATACATCCTCAACAATCTAAAAATCAATACTATGGCATTTTGGATGATATACTTGAGTGCGACTTTAATTCATTCAAAATAGTTCTATTTGTCATCAAATGGTTTAGGTTACGACTAAATTGAAATGATCCTAATAGGACTGTTATTGAACATGACAGTGGATTTACTATGATTAATACAAGGTCATTTGAGCCAGTCGGAGATGAGCCCTATGTTCTTCCAAGTCAATGCGAGCAAGTGTTTTACTTTGGTGTTCCAGACAAACCAGGTTGGTCATTTGTTGTTAGACATGACTCGAGAGGAAGGTCAATAAAGTATAATGTGATCGAAGAAGAAGATATTGAAGAAGCACAAGAGGAAGTAAATGATTATCAGGAACAACAATTACCCAGTGATGAAGAAGAAGAAGATGGTGATGATTTTTGTCATGCTAATGATAATGGTGATAATGATGATGATGATGTTGATGACGATCATGATCATGGTGACGAAGATGGTGATGATCATGGCGATGATGGTCATGATGATGATAGTGATCAAGAGGATGATGATGGTGATGAAGATGGTGGTGGTGATGACGACGATCAAAGTGAAAAGTATGATGATGGTGATGGTGATGATGATGATGATGATGATGATGACATGGATGATGATCATGATGATCAATGAAATCTTCAGGTACGATAAATGTCAACTATGATGGGGTCTTGTATGACCAAATATTTCTTTCCAAACCATATGTGCACATATAAACAGTAAGTAGAACATGCCAAATATTTTTTTAGATATAAACATTAGTTACACTAAAGTTTTAACTTAAGACAAATGATTTACATTTACAATCTACTTTATTATTAATATTTTTTTTGGTAAGTCTATTACTTTAATTTCTCTATTGATTTCTAAGACTTACTAATTTTTTTCACAGGGCGATATGGATGCACCATGTCAAACACCTTCAGTAGAGGTAAACATTAATTATTGTAAATTTTAATGTTAATATAGAAATAAATGTCCTATTATTATGTTATTTTCTTTATGGATTTGGAGTTATTTTGATGAAAGTATATGAATATTTGATTTCACAACTGATAGGAAAAAGCTACAATGATTGCTGATCAAATGCAATCTGAAATACGGGTGTCATATCTACATGACATTGGTCTTAGTACTGACCCTGTGTTCATCATCCAACAAATTACACAAAGATACACTGATGAGCTTGTTCAAATTATCATCAAGGGTGACAGAAGTGAGGAGAAAGAGGCACTGAGAATAGAATTGGACCGTAGAATCCAATCTTTGAAAGTAAGCAGTAATTTGACTAAAGCAGTAATAGAAGTTCAATAGATATTAATATTTTATAATATCTTATGGATCATGATCTCTGATTTTATGTGTTCTTGTGTAGACATATGTGCCAGTTGTGACATCACACTACCTTCATGTAAGTAACACTTTGTTTGTTTTGATCAACATTATAACACTTACCTTTTTTTTTGTTGACATTTCTCACTAGTATCCCATTTGATCTTTATCCATTGCAAATGTCTTTGCTAACAATATTCTATTCTTCAGCTCATGATGAAGTGCAGACTCCTCCTTCAGTTGGTGGTCCACTATTGTCTGCTGCATTGTTGGCAACAAGGACCATGCAAACATCATCGTCTATGCCCAGTAGAACTGGTAAAACCTTGTTTTGCTATATTTTGTAATGTCTTTCTACAAGTTGATCAACAACGAAGTAGCACATTAGTGCTTAAATGATGTCTACAGAAGCTTGCATACACACAAACACATGCATACACACACCACGCATACATACATACATACATACATACATACATACATACATACATACATACATACATACATACATACATACATACATACATACATACATACATACATATATATATATATATATAGCCACACATAGAGAGACATGGACATAGGCAGGGAGGTAGACCAATAGAGAGCAGTACTAAAATTGTCATTTAATTGTTATGATGTTTCAGTTAATAGAGCAACAGAGAGTAGTACTACTGAAGCTGATCCATTTTCTGGAGCAGTTCATGTGATTAGTACTGGTTTGTATGAAGGGACATTATTGTTGAATAAGAAAACTATGTTTCCATTAAGAGAACGAAAGCTTCTAGGTGCTTTAAAATTGATATTTTTTAAAGTGTAAATTTAGTTTACTTTTACATTACTCATTTTGGACTGATAAATCCTTTATATTTTTGTAGGTAATAATGCTTTCTTTGAACATCTTTTTCATATGACATTGAGACTGTTTGGACCCACCATACGTAAAAAGTACGTAGTTTCATATCATTGCAACATAATTTTTATTTTCTTCCATTTATTGTAACATATTAAAGTTTTTGATAAGGTAAACAAGTTTTAAGGGGTCCTGAAACCCATAAGTTTAACAACAAGACAGGCTGAAAATAAGCGAAAAATTGCCCAGCCAAATCATAATCCTTATGGCTGAAAATAAGCGAAAAATCGCCCAGCCAAATCATAATCCTTATGGCTGAAAATAAGCCCAAAGGCCCAGCCCGAAACAGTTGCCCACTAAAAAGGCCAGAGAACCAACCAGAAAAAATGGAAACTAGACAAAAAGCCAAAGCCAGGAGAAACAAAAACCAAAGGACAGAGACCAAACCTAGCAGACTACTTCTCCATCTCGAGCATGGTCTGGGCAGCTTCGGCGCACTCTTGTTGCTCTTCTACCTTATGGTCCTGGGCGTTCGTCAGATCCTGCTCCATAGTGCTGTCCTTGGCTTTATCCACATCCAGCCTATCTTTGTCTCTGTTCTGTTTATCATCTTCCTCCATCTGGTTCCTGTCTTTCAGATTATCCCAGAGAGAGAGGATGTTGTCGTTGATCGAAGCGAGGAGGGAGATCATTTGACTAGCCAGGTTGTGATTGTAGTTCTCAATATTTTTTACTCTCCTCTCCATCAGAGTCTCCCAGCTGTTCCGGTTGCCTTGGCTTTCAGCACCAGTCTTGCTCTTGATTTTTTCCATTTGGGAAACCCTATCTCTGACATCCTCAAGCTCATGGAAAAGCCATTTAATCGACCTGAAGTTGTCGATCATGCTATTGCGAGCATTGTTCAACAGATTCATTCCCGTTTCTCTTGCATTATCAGAAATAGCCACCATAGCCGGGTCAATTAGCTCATTGAGTCTAGGCTTTTCGAGGTCGTCCACCAGGAGTTGGGGGTTCATCGCCTCTCTGTAAATTCCCATAGTGGCCGTTCTCACATTGAAGTTCTTCCAAGCCTTCCTTCTGTTATTAACTTGCACTTCCCCCTCAATCTGTCCAGAGTTATCATTTTCCTCCAAAGGAGGCTGGGGATGTATAGGGGAGAGGGGAATGGGCAGAGAATCCTTTCCCTGACTGCTGGATCGCTCCATGCTCTCTCCTTCCCTCTTCTGTCTTTTTCTCAGTTTCTCCTCATCCAGCTCCTCCTTCGAAACCTTGTCAGAATCATCAGTATCCATTTCCTCCTCCTCCTCAGCAGAGCCAATTTTAGCTGGGGTATGACCTCTAGGGCTCTTTCTGCTGGGTAATTTGATAGAGGGGTAATCCTTCTTATGGCTTTTAGTCTTCTTACCTGAATGCTCAAAAACCTCATCAGAGCTGATGCTCTCAACATCGTCGGAATCTGAGGAAAAACTGGAGCTGCTCTTGTTAACATCCGCCCCTTGGATAGGGTTTTTGCTAATGGTTTGAGCGTGGAAATGCTCATGAATCAGAAGCAGAAGACCCTCATGCAGAGGCGGGTTGACGGTAGCTTTCTTTTTAAAAATAGAAATGGCCTTGTTCATCGAGTTAAAAAGATAATACGGGAAGGAGATCTTACTACCATGCCGAAAATGATTCAGAATCACAAAATGGTGAGTCCTAACCCTATCAAACCTGGGGTCTAAGGTTATATATTCAATGACAGCGTAGAGAACATACCTCCAGAGCTTCTTTATAGTATCCGTTACAAAAAATGTCTCTTTCTTGCCCAGCTTGTTCAGCTCTTCAGTGTTTTTTACAAAATCCTTGATAGCATTAGAAGACATCTTCTTGTCTCTGAAAAATTTATGCCCCTCCTTCGGAATCCTCGTGACTTCAGCAACCACATCCTCAGTAATTTGAAAGTAGACCCCGTTCACCTTAACCTTACCATTATTCCACGAATTCACCATGCTGTTAGTGATCTCAGGATCCGAGCCATGAAGTTTCTCGAAGAAATTAGTAACCCCACCCTTTTCCAGCTCTCTCCAAACTTTGGCCTTGTTCTTCCACTTCTGAACTTCCCCCACTAGCTCCTTTCTGCTCCTCTCACCCGTCATGTTTACCTGATCAACTTCCACAATTCTCATGAACTCTAATCTGTGCAAGTTATTTGCATTCGAAAAAATGGTGATGTTTCTTCTATGATACCCATGAATAAACCCCTTTCTGAAAATAATGGTATCATCCTTTCGAACGTGTCAAAATGTCAGAGGAAACCCCTTTTGCTGGTGCAAATCACAATGCCAAAAATGGCACTTACCATTTAATAGGCAATCTTTATTATCCATAATTGCATTGGATTTGAGCCGTCCTTCCCAAGATATTATCTTGGTCGATGAGCAACTTTGCCTCCGCCAAAAAATCTTTTCTGGCATGCCAGGACAGATTATTGGTGGCGTTAACCCCTTTATTAGCAAACCAATCAGCGACTGGGTTTGCCTCTCTGTAAACATGAGTGATGTGGACTTCATCGAACTTTGTGAGAGTTGCGCAAGTCTCAGCAATTATGTTCGCAATCGTCCACGAGGGAGGGGAAATACCATTAATGGTATTAATAATGTTTTTGGAGTCCCCCTCAAGCCAGAGTTTAGTAATCCCGGCTTCAAAAGCCAACTTGACCACCTTACTCGCAGCTCTAGCTTCAGCCAGATGAATAGTCTGGATTCCCAGCGGGGAAGCAAAGGCAGCTATTCCCTCCCCATAGCCATTTCTTATGATTCCACTGCAGCCTGAAGGGCCTGGGTTACCCTTGGAGGCCCCATCAAAGTTGGCTTTTGACCAACCATCTGGGGGGAGAAGCCAGCTAGCATCCTGCCTTTTGAGGTTCCTGTCTTTTTCTTTAGCTATCTTTCTGTCCCCTTCTTCTTCTTCTTCCTCCTTCAGCACTTGGAGATTTTCTTTTATATTCTTCGAGACCTTCCTGCCAAGGATTATAGCCGGCTCCTCTCTGTCTCTAAATATTCTATTATTCTTTTCCTTCCAGATTCCCCAGCAGAAATGGGGTAAAATCCAGTCCGAGTGATCCTGTCGACCAGTAATCTTACAAAGACCTTTCCACTGATGGAGAAAATCCATGATATTATCCAGTTTGCACCAGAGGGTTTCATTATCATGTGTGATGACATTCCACACCTCCCTGGCATATTCACATAAGATGAAAATGTGATTTCCGGTCTCAGCTTGATTCTTACACAAGGGACATCTACTGGGCATAACATGTCCTCGCTTCATGAGATTGTCATGAGTAAGGATTTTGTTCTGAAGAGCCAGCCAGTAAAAAATGTTGATCTTTGGAGTGAGACCCGGAATCCAAGCCTCCGCCCAAGGGGCCTTCTCTTTTAAGCTCCAAAGGGAATTATAGCCTGAGGCAACAGAGTATCTTCCATTAGGATTATCCCTCCAGACCAGCTCATCCCCCAAATTGATAGGAATCATGGAATTGAGCATAAGCATTATAGGAGTCAAGTCCTCAGAGATGAGGGATAGGTCACTCCATTCCTGGCCATTCCAATAATCACAAAGTTTGGACCCAATTTGATCAGTACAAGCTGGCATCCATCTCTCAAAAATAGGGTTATTGATAAGTGGATCTTGGGAAAGCCATCTATCCGACCAGAACTGGATGTCCTTCCCATTTCCCAATTTCCATGATATCCTGGCCTTAGCCAGGTCCCTGGCTTTCATGATCCCATTCCAAATGTTCGATCCTTTTGGGATATTTTCATTAAAAAGGGTGAAAAGAAGAGTGGGTCTTCTAAGGTACTTGTTTACCAGGGTGTCCCTCCATTCACCGGTGCTACTGAAGATCCACCATATTTGTTTAGCTAGGAGAGCCTTATTGAGGTGAGTGATCTTTCTAATGCCCAGACCTTCGTACCTCATAGGGAGGCATACCTTCTCCCAAGCAACAAGAGGATGTCTTTTCTTCCCTTCATTACCATTCCAGAGGAAGTCTCTCTGGATTTTCTCCATTCTTTCAGCTATTTTCCCTAGAATTCCAAAGAGGCTCAGGGCGTAGATTGGCAAATTTTGAAGAGAAGATTTGACTAAGAGGCATTTCCCCGCTTGACTAAGAGAGACCCCTTTCCAACCAGCCATCTTCCTATTGAATCTGTCCAAAATATCATTCCAAAAAGACTCCGGGGGTGAGGATCCCAAGGGAAGACCAAGATAGGTAGAGGGGAAAGAGCCTACCCCACAAGCCAGAATCCTGGCGATTTTACTTTGTCTAAACTCAGAGGTGTTGGTGAAAAAGAGAGAGCTTTTGTTCCAATTAATCAGCTGACCCGTCCCACTGGAGTAAGTATCAAGAATCTTCTTCAGGGCTCTGGCCTCTTTGACAGAAGCTTCGCCCCCCAAGATAGTATCGTCAACAAATTGCTGATGAGTGAAGGGAATGCAATTAGAGGAGGGAAGGATCCCTTTGATACAAGCCTCACGCTTTCTACGGTCTATAAACCTTCCTAAGAATTCAGCTAAAATGATGAACAAAATGGGCGAAAGGGGGTCTCCTTGTCTGAGGCCTTTGGAAGGTTTGAAAAAATTAGAAGGGACTCCATTAACCAGAACAGCTAAGGAGGAGGTGGAGACCAATTGAGAGATAATTTTGCAAACTTTACTGTCAAAGCCAAAAGTCGAGAGGACCTTCCCAAGGAGAGACCAGTCCACCCTGTCATAAGCTTTAGAAAGATCCAGTTTGAGAAGCATACCTTCCCGTTTGGATGCCTCAAGAGAGTGGATGACTTCGTGCACCATCTAGACAGAATCCAAAATTTGTCTCCCTGGAACAAAACCCGATTGATGCTGCGAGATTATCATGGGCAATATCTTGAGCATTCTTAAAGTGAGAACTTTAGAGATGATCTTGTAGAGAGAGTTGCACAGACTAATAGGTTTGAAGTTGTCCAACGAGTCTGCCCCAGGGGATTTAGGAATGAGAACCACAAAAGTCGAGTTTAGCTCCTTGAGAATAGATTTGGCTCCAAAGAATTCCTGGACAGCATGAACAACCTCTCCCATGATCACCGGCCAGAACCTTTGGAAGAAAAAAGTGGGGAAACCGTCCGGGCCTAGAGCCTTGTCAGCAGGTAGAGAAAAGAGAGCCTCTCTAACTTCCGAAGCCTTAGGAATAGCACAGAGCTGTTTATTATGGATAGGTTGAATGAGCTGAGGGATACAGTGTAACAAATCCTCTTGGTCCAAATTGGAAAGCATTGGGTCCTTAGAGAGAAGGCAAGAGAAAAAGGAAACAGCCTCTTCCGAGATGGCAGATTCTTCAGTTAACAGCTCCTGCCCCTTTCTGATACCATAGATCCTGTTACTAGCACGGTGCTTGAGGGTGGTTAGGTGAAAAAACTTAGTGTTCCGATCTCCTTCCTTTAGCCAGGTGATCCTCGATCTTTGCCTCCAAAATTTTTCTTCCTTATTAATAATGTTGTGAATTTCAGACAGGGTCTTGAGCTCCGAAACCCTATTGGTCTCAGTGTAACCTTCCTTCTGAATGCAATCTTGGATAATAGTTAGATTATCAAATAACTCTTTCTTTTCATGGAAGATGTGACCAAAATCAGACTTGTTCCAAATTTTAATCATCCTCTTCACATTGCTAAGTTTTCTGGTGACTCTGAACATGGCTGAGCCCTCCACCTCTATCCCCCACCATAGCTTGATATTATCCATGAGGTCAGGGTGAGAGGTCCACATTTTCTCAAACCTGAAAGGATGGTATCTCCTATGTACCAGAGGGGAAACAACAAGAGAAATGGAAGAGTGATCCGAACCAATTCTGGGAAGCAGGGATAGTCTGCAGCTGAAGGATTGAAGCCAGTCCGAAGATATAAGAGCTCTATCCAGCCTAACCTGAATGCAATCATGGCCTTTTCTCTTGTTTGACCAGGTAAAAGATCCGCCCTTAAGCTCTACGTCCATAAGGGCCAAATTATTTATGAAGTTAGAAAGATCCTGTTTACTTTCCCAATCCGGGGGCTTACCTCCCTTTTTCTCTTTATCTTCTAGTGGTGTGTTAAAGTCTCCCATGATTATACCTTTCTTAATGTCACAATCTTGCACCATATTACCAACTTTGGTCCAGAAGTTTTTTCTATCTCTCTTATTATTGGGGGCATAAATATTCACTAAATACCAGGAATCATTGGTGTGCAAATGTTGAACTCTGCAGAAAAGAATGTTATCTTCGTCATACTCAGGTACTATATTGAAATACTTATCATTGAAAAGTAACAACAGTCCTCCAGACGCTCCTTCAGAGTTAGAGGCTATGCCCTTCATGCTATTGTTGAAATTAATATTTTCCATCCTTTCCTTCTTCATTTTAGTTTCCTGGATTAGAAACACATCAGGCCTTTGGTCCCTTATCATGTTTCTAATAACTTCTTGCTTGTGGATTCCATTGAGTCCATGAATATTCCAAGATAAGATCTTCATGATTTAACTACTGAACATGCTTCCTGGATGGTGCACTGCGTACCATCCTTAATGTTTCTTCTGGCTTCCTCTTTCCTGATTTCATTCTTATTTTTCCTTCCCACTAGGTTAGATTTGTGTCTGAGATCAGCCTTGGCCATGCTTCTAGTAGAAGGGGGAGATACTGGAGAAGGATCCCTACTATTCTTCTTCTTTCTACTCCTGACTTCCGTCCAGGGATTCTCTTCTCCCTCTAGTCCTTTGTCCAGCCAAGCATCAATTCTCGCCAAATCTTCCATTGTCGAAGCAGACAGCCTCTTTATGATTCTGTTTACTGTTGAAGGGGGGGGACAAGACACCGGGTTAGGGTCCTGGGACATGGGTTCCCCCTCCTTTGGTTCTACCATGGAGTTTGGGACAAAGGATAGTTTCAAGTCATCCTCCTGAGAATCCAGAGGGGGAAGAGTCATTTTTTCACCTATCTCCTCAGATTTCTTCTCAGATTCCTTCACATTGGGGAGATGTGTTGAATCGTCTTTCACTCCTTCCTCTTCTCCCCCTCCTAAGTTTCCCGTCACTCGAGGAGGCCCTGATTCCTCTAGGGGCGCATTAGGAGCAGAATTTGTTTTTTCTTCTGCCTCTCCATTTGCCTTGACTTGTGATGCTTTTTTCCTCCATTCTTTTTTGGGATCTAGAGAATCTTTTATCCCCACTTGTGGACGAGCCTTTCCCATCGTACTCTTCCCTTTGAAAAGTGGACATGATCCAACCTTGTGGCCAGCCTTCTTACAATGGAAACAAGCAAAAGGCACACTTTCATAGTCAATCTTTTGAGATCTGTTTCCCAGACGAGATTGTAGTTCTAAAACTTGAGGCATGTCCTGGCCTTCGATGACTCCACAGATTCTTGCGTAGTTCAATCTTTTCTTAGCAGCTGTGATAGGGTCAATGGAAAGGAGCTCTCCAAAGGTGCTGGCTATGCCATCAAAGACATCCTCGTGCCAATATTCCAAAGGAAGTTTCGGAAATCTTAACCAAACTGGAACCTGAGATTGGAAATCATTGTTCAAATCCAAGTTGGATGTCCATTTTTGCAATATTAGGTTGGATCTGCCCAAAGACCAGTTCCCAGCGCATAGTATACGAGAAAAATCTTCCGAGCAAGAAAACTCGAAAGACATGAAGCCTTTGGCCATAGCAGTCACATCTACATGCCCTTTAAGGTCCCATTTTCTCCTGGTAAATGTCCTCACTACATCAATATTAGGTCTTGGCCCTACAAATTTTCCTACCAGAGTGTTCGCCATGCTTAGGATATTGTGGTCAATAATTTCCCTAGGGATTTCCAAAGCAAAAATACCTTTCTCCTTATCAGATTTGTCAATGACTTTTGGGAAAGACGATTTACCTGATGGTTTTATCCCGAATAGATTCGACCAGCGTCCCCATGTCCCAGACGACTCACTGCCCACATGGGGGGGAGGGGGAATCTTCTCACCTGGATGGGGCATCAAAACCCATGGGTCCCCATCCTTTGAGGCATCCTCATCTTTCCCCTCCGTTTCCTGCCCTGCGCTTGCTGCATGCCTTGCTACATGCCCTCCTGCAGACGTGGTCTCCTGTCTCCCGCCTTTCTCCAGATTCGAAACAACGTGATTCGAATTGCAATTCCCGCCCGCTCCATCCCTCTCTCTCTCTCATTTTTTTTGTAACATATTAAAGTTATTGATCTAACAAGCTATTTGTTTTTACAAAGGTGGAATTTACGAGCTGGGGAATTAAAAACTCAGCTGATTGCATCCATTGAGGAGAAATTTGGGAAAAACATTTTTGACACTAGCCTATTTCTGAAAAGAGCAACAAAGCATATAAAGATTGTGAGGGATCAATATAGAAGGGGTCTTAAGGATAACCCAAAGTATGACTGTCCATCTATGATTCCACCAATGGAGTGGAATGAAATAATAGAAGATGCAAAGGAGAAAAGGCTATGTGAAGATAGAGATAATGAAGCAGCACAAGGCAAAAAGAGGTATGTCATTATAGTATTAAGTATATTGTAATCATGCACTAATTATTGATATTTGTAAATATATAATCTAAGATGTTTGAAATTGTTCATAGATTGCAGGACACATCCATGGCTACAAAAGCGAGAATAGAAAAGGTTGGCTAATACAAACTTGGCTCTGGTGGGTATATGAATCTGCAGTCTCGACTTGTAAGTAGAGCAATGAATTTTGGTTTTTTTTTTAATATAATGTTGCAAACAATTTTGTTTAATGAAACCATACATGGAAAATTGACGTTATCAAGAAAAAACCACAGGGCATAGATTTCAATGTGGAGGTCACAGATGAAGATAGAAAAATTGCCTTGAAGGAAAGCTATAAAGTTGTGGTTGTATGCCTACGTGAAGAATCTGTAAGCCTTGCCCAAGAATCTAGTGCACCAAATGATATCTCATAGGTAAATTGGTCAGATGAAAAGTAAATGAAATTAAATAGTTGAGAAGATTCTTTTTTGGTATTAGTTTTAAATGTAAATTGACTACATAAAAATGTGCATAACATTTTACTATAGCCTTCATATCCTACCACAGAACGTGCTCCTAACGAAGGCCATGATGTGCATTATAGTGCTAGAGGTATTAATTTGCTATTGGAAATTAATTATGCAATTATGAATACAATTTAACATCTTCAATTGGAATTTGACGTGTATCCTTTTTTTGAATATTTTAGAGCATGTTGAACATCATGCTGAAGGACTGGACCATGTTCCAAGTGTTCAACATGTTGACGAGATGGCAGATCAAAATGTTAATGTACATGATGTGGCTTTGTCAGGTAAGAAAAATGCATTTTATGTTGTACTCATACTTAATTACAAACTTGTAACAGTTAGAAAAAGAAAAAGAGTATGCCAATTTATCGCATTCACTTATTCTTGCAACAGAGCCCCCTTTAGTGCAGCAACCTCCTGCTCCTCTAAAGAGAAGGAGCCATCGTAATTTGACATTACACGTGCCAGAAGAGGAGGAGAATGAAGCAGATATGGATGTCCCTATGAGCGCTTTTCTTAAGAGAGCTCAGAAAAACAAAAAAAAGAAATGATGTTTTAAAAATCTTCTTTGATAAACCTTGTTGGATAATGAAAGAACATTGTTTTAAGTAATTATGTATGAATGATGCGTATTAATACAGATTTTTATTTTATGTTAATGAATATTTTTATGTGTTAATGAAGTTTTGATTAGGATTGTGTATTAATGAATTTTATATCATATTAATGAATATTATGTGATTGTATTGATTGAATGTTATAGTTCATAAATGGATGAATTAATGAATGAAGTATGTAATTAGATGATAATGGGTACTTTAGATTGATGTTAGGGGGAGGGGGGTGAGGCCAGATGAGCTTCCAACTTTACATGGTTGACCTTGTTAAGTAGAGAATATTATAGTATTCTTGAAACCAAGTGAAGCTCAAATTTGTTAAGTCTTCAAACACACATCCCAATTCTCTTTAAGGAGATTGAAGTTTTTTCGCTTGTAATAGTCTCATTGCAGTAATCTTTTGGTTCCTTGAACATATAGTTCTTACTTAGTTTAAATCCCAATTATTAGATATTTGTCCACATTGGAGTTAGTTTGGCATAGAAACCTGCATATTTTATTATATATATTTAGTCAACTGAAAGCAATGTAGAAAGCATTCACATAGTTGATGTCTAACAAAAGAAGACAAGATGCATATACTATTTAGCATGGAAATCCTTGTAGGCGAATTGTGTGTGTATGTACACACACACACACACGCACGTGTATGTATGTATATAACTTCAAGCAAATGTGTAGACTCAATTAGCAAGAGACACCAACCTCAAATCCTACAATGCAGAAGGAACTGACCTTTGAAATGCAAAGTGTTTATAATGCAGGTAGATTTGCCTTAGATCTCCTTTGAGGTCTTCAAAAAATCTGCCTTGTACTTATGAATAATCCACCAAGATTTGAAATATTGTTTTTCAATAAATGCTCTAAACTTGGAATATACCTTCATAAATTTTTTGCCTTAGATCTACTCATCATATTCAAAATAAGCCTTCACATGTTTGTTCACTTAGGTCTGATTTAGGTCTTCCACAAATTTGGCTTATAATTATGCTCTTGAATCTCTTAAAATCTTCTTTTTATTCAAATGATATTCAATGAATTGATTGATACAAATTTCCTCATACTTGAATCCAAATATCATTGTCATTGTCAAACATAACACATACATAAAATCATTTTGGTTATTCGCTTGTTATACAAGTTAGTCTTATCTTTTTGGTTTTCACAAGTCATGCACTTATGCATCTTTGGGATATCCACAAGCTATTAGAGATGTTTGGATGGTTCATGTCCTTATTTTTTGTGTGTTGTTTGTAGGGTTTTTTCCATGAAGTCCAAGGACAGACATGTTGGATGTTTGTGATAGACATGTCCACCTATAAGAAAAGTATCAAATGTAGAAAAAATGCAAAGAAAGGCTTGTAAGGGTTTTAGGTGTCTTTAGGCCTAGTACAACTTGTAAGGGTTTTAGGTGTCTTTGGAAGGGTTAGTGAAGTTATAAAACCTTTGAAAAGGTTAGTGAAATATATTAAAGGCATATATGATTGTAAGTTGTCGAAGTTGACACTTTATGTCAACTAGACAACAAATTTCAATTTATAACTAAATGGTAACAGTTAGATAGTTAGACAACAGTGGTTGTTTACTGTTGTTTGATTATTTAGAAGGGATTTTTCGAGTGTTTGGGGGAGAAGTAGAGTTGGGGTGGTGAGACAAGGCATTGTGAAAAATTTATAATCAATAAAATAATCCTGTTCTTTGCAATTCAATCTCTGTCCCATGGAACAGTGAGTTCCTATGATGTATCAAATGCATTTTGACTAATATTTAATGTGAGAACATTTTATTATTTTTGTTATCTTGTCCACGCATTCTTTTAATTTTCATTACGGGTTGAGTAAGGAATAATATACTGGTGCATTCAAACCAGTGACTGGTTAGGCACAGTCAACTGTACTTATTCTGAAGTTTCCAATGTAGATTCTCTCCTACCACCTGTAGTCACTGTTATTGGTGGGAGAAAATGAGGTTGTGATAATTTATTTGTACTATATTAACCAGATGCAGGAGAGTGGGAAAACTTGGTTCAAGTGCAGTGTTGGATGGTAATTGCTGATGGGGGTTTAGCCTAGATTAGACACCAGTCTTATAGACAGTGGATCATTTCATGTTTGAAGATGTTTGGGGGGTGAATCCTTCATGTTTGGGGGGTGTCTCTGTTACCAAAAATGAGACAGTAGAGCACTGCTAGTGTTATGGTGGGCAAAATATGTCTTTCATTGTGATAGACTATTTTTAAGTCATCTGTGTTGTTTCTTGCTATTGTCAAGCAGTCTTTGTTTTCCTTGAGACCATGAACAAAATTATCTACCATTTTTGATAATGATAAACTTTTGACTTTAACAATGATAAAGTTTATTAGTAATCATTATAGTGGAACAACTTTTGACTTGTTCAAAAATTTTAGTCAAAGGTGTTGGAATTGATAGTGAACCCCAAGCTCCTAGAAATCACCTGCAACCAAAATGCATGTTACATCTGTGTCTGAGAGAGAATATGATCCAAAAAGCATGCCTACTTTGGTGATTTGGCTATTATTGCAGCACTACAAAGTGTCTTATAGTGTTTCTCATTTTCTTAAATAATAGGCAATTAGTTCATGATTTCATCATATCTTATAGTGGAACAACTCCAAGAATCTTGGGTAAATTTCTTGCTATAAGATTTTCTTGTATAGGACACTCAATAATGTGGGCTAAGTGGTGGGCACAAAGAGGAACAAGAAAGGATCTGTACAAGTGCACGGTGCAGTGGAATTCAAAAATGAAATTATCTTAGTTTCATTCTGATTCTCCTCTGTTACCCTCACATACATACACAGCTCACTTCAATTCTTCAATGCTCTTAAACTTATACACATCCCTTATCAGCAGATCTGGTCATAATTCTCCTAAAATTTACAAATATTCCTGGAAATAGCAGCTACCTAAGACTCAGGAATTAGATATAAATGAGTTGAGAACAACATTTATAATTCTTGAACAGGATTGAAAATAATTTTGATTTTGTAAGATGATTTGATATGCAGCAGCAGAATTCATCCTTGTTTACTTCTGATTTATAGGACCAGTGCCTTATCCATTGGGCAAGAAATTGACTATTGGCGGGAGATCTAATTCAAATAACTTGTATAAGAATTAATCAACTACAATCACCCATCTCCATTCTTATGCAATATCCCTTTTATGAACTCATAAACCCTACTGATTTACTGAAGCATTTATATAATTGCTTGAATTAAAAGCAACAATAAAACTAGCATACAACCCATCCAGACTACATTCAACCAAATAAACCTTATTTAAATGACTTCAAAGTAAACAAACCCATAAACTGGATACAGAAATTGATGATCCACAGATATAGTGTAAATACCCCTTTGTATTATCCTTTTCATATGACTAATACAATAACCAATAGAAAACCAATTGAATGTCCAGAATAGATTGCCATTTCTATCATTTCAATTTGCTTATCAGAAAGTACAATGGAAGCAAACTCAAAACCTTTGCATACTATTGGACCGACTGAATATGTACTCTTCTTGAAAGAAACAAAAAATTGCACAAGTCTCGGACCATCACAATGCCTTGAAAACTCATTTATATAGCATGAGTTGCAACAAGCAAAGGGAAATTGTGATCTGACAAGTTTCCAAGGAACAAAGCATCATACAAAAGACAAAAAAAATCACAACAAAATGCCAGGCATATCAAATATTCCTTCAGGTAGGCCTGTTCTAGTTTCTGTTGTGAATCATCAACTTCTTATTTGTCTCTCATTATTTCGGCTCCTCAGAATACGTGGCTACCAAGCTGGCCAAAGAAGGATGATCTTGTGATACCTCCAAATCAGTTTTCTCCTACGGGTTCTCACTACTTTCACCCTGAGCAGGCATTATTACCTTTTCCCCTTCTTCTTTTTTCAGTTCTGGTGCAGAGGTGTCAATAACCTGCACCTCGCCTTCTAGTTTCTCATCATCATCTGAACTGTCCTCCTCTAATTGCTCGTCCAACAGAAGATTTGCCATCCAAGTGTCAAATTGTATATCATCCAGCTAGCTGAACTATAGGATATCATTTTGCTTTTTTAAAATATAACCAGCCTCCTTTTCAAAAGCAACAAATTCTTGCTTCAAAGAATCAAAAAATAATTGGACTTTAACCAATTCCTCTATCGTGGTGGCCCACCAGGCATGCCCCTTTTCATTAATAACTTTATTTATCCTTGTGCAGAAAAGGTCATCCAATTCTTTACTCCACTCTTCCTTATTTTTCAATTTCTTCTTTCTATCCAAGGCACAAGGAAATAGATCAAATTTTTGACTCTTGTACTTATTCAAATAAGAAAAAAATTTCAATTGCAGAGCAAATCTCCTGTTATCAAAATTTGACAGGTCATTAGCAATATCATACAATTTTTCAACATGGTCATAGGAAGACTTTATAATTGAATAACATAGAAGGGTGATTTCCTTTTCCCTTCTTCCCCATTTATTAACAATAGGCTTTAGGGTATCATCATGAGTTTTCAATTTCTCCCATATATCTATTACTTTTACCAACTGATCAAAGAATAAGGGCCACTCAATTTTGTCTGCTAAATACATTAGAGCCTTTCTAAGCTTATCCTCATACTGCGTATTTAACTCTACATTTAAGGCCCATAGTTTGCTCTTCTCTTCTTCAAATTCCTTGGCTGTATAATATTCGGACCTTTGAGGTGTGTCTAGTATCTCTACAAGGGGGGTGGATTTAAAAGGTTCCACTGGAGGACGGGAGTATGTTATTCTTGGCCTTGTGGATTTTCCCATTGCCTTATTTTCAAGTTCAATTCTCCTTTTTACCTCCCTATTATAGGCTCAAGAAGTGTTTCATATTTATTCTGTAACTCATACATAACCTATTCCTCCTTCTTAGCAGTGGCCAACACAAACTTAGAAGAATCCACATTCCAATATGCTGCCTGTACATATGAAGTGTCAGCAACCCTTCTTACAAGTATATTTCCCATCAACCCAGACTCATCTGATTATGATGGTGTGGCTCTAGATCCCTTTCTCAATGACCAACTGACCAATGCAGCTTGATCTTCAATGAATGAAGTGCCTTGGAAGTCTCTTCTATTTGGGTCTTGCAACTCCAATCTACTTGAAACACAATTGAAAATTAATGCATCTGCAATATCCCAATTGGGCAATAATAAAATGTTAGATGCCTTTATCATTTTCCTCCCCTCCTCAGGGCTTATATTCTGCAATTCCTTCATTATTTCTTCTTTAATTTGGTTTTGCATGGAAGTTTCATCCATTTTTGGATGCTCTGTTTTCATCTTTTTACATTTCTCCTCGAAAATGTTCATGTTTGTCCTCCATGCAAACTGTTGAAAAGCCCTTGATTTCACAAAATTGACATCAGTAAAAAATTGATGACTTTCCTGCTCTAATATAGGGTCTAACTCCCTACCTCTATAATTAGCTCTTGTTAGATTCAAACTTGGGAGAGGAAGTTCTGCTGGGTTACCCTCATCTAATTCTGCTTGAGTAATAAAAATAACTCCCTGTGATCCCATTTGTTCAACTTGTTTACCAGTGAGCTGCTCTTCTCCAATCCTCAAAGGGGACTGGGTGGGTGAATATTCCTCATCTTGAGGCCTTTCTTCTATCATTACCTTTTGCCTCTTAGGACTAGTCTCTTCAGGTCTCTCCTCTTGGGCTATACTGGTAGATCCTATTATTTGTTTGCCCTTGTCTATAGGAACCCTTTTATTCTGAATTATAGTATATATGGGCCTCTTTTGTACAATTATTTTATCAATTCTCACATTTGGAGTGAAAGCCAACCTCCTCATGACCTCTCTGGCCTTATCAAGATATGAATCAATAAAAAAATATTTTTTTTCATTCATGACCTCCATTATTTTAGGGAAGGTATTCATGAGCTTACTTATTTTGTCAACCTCTGTAATAGCATTATCCAAAGGATCATATTTATTATCAAAACAATGAATGAATTTTAAGACCCAAGAATAAACTCTCCATTTTTCCTTTTTAGTTTCATGCTCCTGCAATGAGAATTCATTCCTTATAATATCCTTTGGATAATAAGAATCGTGCTTGACCAGTCCCAACTTGATTCTATGCCTCAACATCTAATTGAAAAATCCCTCAGAATCACAAAAATGGGGATGAGAGATAGCCATCATATACTGCTCCAAAATTTTATGCAAAAAGATCCATCCCCCTTTTGTAATCACAAACTGATGGGCCACTATGCAGGTAGGAAAAATTGACCCTAATTGCCTTTTCAACAAAAATATTTCTTCCACTCCCCCTAACTGCCATAAAACTTCAGCCATTCCCATCTTCAAAGGAACTTGGTAAGCCAAAACATGAGGGTTCCCCTTGAAACCATAGATTCTAAAAATAATAGAAATAGGGTAGGGGATGATATCTCCCCAATTATGTGAAACTTTCAAGTCGTGGGGGTTATCCATAGGTCTGATGAGACTCATTAGTACCCTAGGGATTCTGGAATTGTCACTCAATATGAGGCATCTCAATTTAGCAGCAAAATATCTATCAAATCTGACAAAACTAGCATTACTTGCATCCCAGGTCATATCTACACTCAAGAACTAGACTGGCAGTATTTCCCCATTCTCCTCTTTGTTTAGTTCCATCTCATTACCAAAATATGTCACTCCTTTGAACAAAAACATATGCATTAATAGAGAGTAGTGACCAAAAGTTTTTTCCACCTTGCCCTTCGCAATCCCAACTAAACCAATGTGAATTTCTTCAGCCAAAAAGGAAGCAAAATAAAAAATAACATCTACATCGAAGGAAGCAATCTGAACTATCATGTACATGAAACCAATGGGCATAAATTCTTGCTCATCTTCACCAAAAACTTGGCATAAGGTCTTGTATATCTCTACAACCCAGGAAGTGAAAAGACTCTTCTTAAAAGGCTCTCTAGAGGCTGCAGTAATTACTAGCAAAGTTCCTATTGTACCAATATGTGCCCTTAGTGCACCTCCCCTAGTTACATCCTTCTTTGCTTTATATTCATTCTCTAATTCTAGCAGATTGATTTGCACATGGTAGTCTGATAATGGTTCTAGGTGAAAAAGCTCTCTAATTTCTTCAGGAGTAATCGAGACCAGAGGCACACCATCCTTTCTTCTTACAACCCTAATGGCTTGGTCATAATTCTTAGCAATGGCTTCAAGCAAATCATAATCCATGAAAACACTTGGGACTACTAACTTTCCCAAATCAAAATTCTAGACATTAGTATGCGGGGCAAACAACTTTCTTTTCAAAAACCACTTTTTAAACAAGATAAGACTAGTTTGAGTAGTTGTTGCATCCCTAACCTAGTTCCCCTTGTCATATAGGCCATCACCAATTTTAAGCCTAGCATTTAAGGAAATTATCTTTTTAACTTGTGCAGGCTGTACAGTAGATTCTGGGAGTAATTCTAATAAATCATCATGGACATTCCTATCCATATAATTAATTTTCCCAGAGAATGGTTTCTTAGGAGCCATTTTGATAGTATTGAGAGAATTGGAATGCCATAGAGGTTATAATATGAGTACTTACTTGACTTGCTAAACTTTTTCTTCTTTGAACTTCTAAAATTTCTCTCGAATGATAGAAGAATAGTTTCATGTCTTTACCAGGCTTTACATGACACAATCAATTAGGCTCTTGTGCTCAAAAAATTTGCAATCTCTATTCACGTGGGACTGGAATTAATGAAAATCTCTATGTTATTCTCTATTTCTCCCACACGCGAAGCTTTCACTTATCATAAATGTGCCAAATAGAAAAACAAAGTGGCGTCACACTTTCTTTTTTAAACTTGTGTCGTTGATCCTTGAAAAATCCTACAATCTGGGAATTACAACTAAGCTGACTCAGCTTTCTTCTTAACACATTGGCAGTCAAGCCCATAAAACACCTCCACTTCTACCTTTCCTTGAAGGCTAGTGCTTCAAATCGGGCCCATGCATGACTATGCACACATGTCATCAACTCGCTAACTCATTATACATAATTCTCGAGCACCTTTCCACAGTGAGCTAGCGATGATCACTGATCTTAATTTAATCGTGTGGTAGACAATTGAAACAACCTTTAAGAACACGATGGTGGGTCCATTGCTCGTTAACTCGATATACCTAATTTTTGCACATCTCTTTATAGCGAATCAATGAGCGTCATCGATCCAAACTTGATCTTGTGGATAGCAATTTTACTTCAATAGTAGTGGGCCACACTTGCTAACTCGCTATACTTAACTTTCGAGCACTTCTTCATAGCGAGTCAATGCCACCCTTTGATCTCGACTCAATCTCACGGTCAAAAATCTTCATACCTAGTACACAAGAAGTGGGTCCATGATATTGCTGTCCATGATATGGGCCCTACATATTTCTACCAAGCATTGGTCAAAATTTTGATCAATGAATGGCAG
The DNA here is from genome assembly GCA_028749045.1 of Cupressus sempervirens. Classification (NCBI taxonomy): domain Eukaryota; kingdom Viridiplantae; phylum Streptophyta; class Pinopsida; order Cupressales; family Cupressaceae; genus Cupressus; species Cupressus sempervirens. The sequence continues at coordinate 398,247,674 of CM053791.1, read as the reverse complement.
AAAATGTGCTAACAATGCCAACATTTTTCAACCACCGTATTCGTCGAAGTTTCGACCAACCTACTGGATGGTCAAATTTTTGACCAAAAAGTTTTCAACCAGTGCCATCTAGTTTTCCACCATGCATTGGTCAAAATTTTGACCAATGCCCTGTAGATTTCTACCAAGCATTGGTTGAAAGTTTGACCAATGAATGGCAGAAAATGGCTCAACAACTTGGACATTTTTCGACCAATGTATTGGTCAAAATTTTGACCATCCAGTATGTTCGTCAAATTTTTGACCGAAAAATTATCGACCAATTTGTTGGTCGAATTTGGTTGAAGATTGGTCAAAAAATGGGTCAAAATTTTGACCAATAAAGGTCGAAAAATGAGCCCAAATGTACTAGTGAAGGGGAGCATCCTTCATCATCAATGTTCGTCATTGAGGATTAACACTAGTGATTTAACCAACCATGGCTATAACAAGTGAGTTCATTTCAAAGGAAACTTTAACACTTGACTCTAATAATTTGATGGAAGTATCTAGGTGATGTAATATGCTCAACCATTAGATGCTTCAAGTTTGCATTTCAAACATTCTCACCAGCACTGGGTTCATGATCCATGCAGATGACTCTTGATGGGGTTCTTCGAAATCGCAAAGCTTCTATTCACCAAGTTCAAAAATCTAATATCTATCACCACCCATGACATCCATTTGTATTGACTGCTACACTAACATTTTTATCCATAAATACCCCCTCCTCTTTCTTGTTGTCAGGTTCCTTCTCTATATCTATAAGCACTTCCTTATATCCTCACTCTTACTAGGTTCTCATTCATAAACTAATCATTCAAACTAAAACACCAAGTTTGAACTCGGCTTTACAAAACCAAGAATACATAAGAATGTATTCCCAAAGTGCAAAAATTATGAAGGTTTCAATATATAGATCTTTCACTTTACATAATCAATTGGTGATCTTCTCCCAAGCTAAGGCCAAATACATTATCACTAAGCCTCCCTCAAATCAAATTTTCTCCATTTGAAAATAACCATACCCAATAATTGTTCCTTGCATCATCGGGCTCCCTCTAGATTACACCCGATCCTCATGGTTATTGGGCTCTTTCCATTATCGGGCCAAGACAAGGGTGTCACCAGCTTTGTCATTATCAAGACACCCGATTCTATTATAAATATAGACTTAAAACAAATCACATTCATCGCAAAACATGGAAATCTATCCATTTGCTAAGTTCTAGGGCTTGACTTTCCTCCAACTTATAAACCCAATTGATCTATTTCCATTCTTGTTATTTTTGGGCTTTCTCTATATCAAGACTTGAGCCATCTCCATTAGTCATTAGTAGGCCAAGTCTTCTCCCATTATTAGGTTAACACAATAAGTTTTTTATTGAGTTCTATCAGTTTCCATAACTAATTCTTCTCCATTTCAAGACTATACTAATGCTCCAAATATCAAATTTTAGGATGTGGTTATCCTCCCTACAAACCATACAGTTGACCAATTTTCAAAAATAAAAAACATCATGGATTTTTCCAAAAATTTCACCATTTGATCTTCATGATCTGCATAGTTTGTAGTCGAAAACAACAAAAAATTGGGAAAAAATCACTTTGTTTCATGAATCTGGAAAAAAAGGTTTGACTTTGTTTTGTCTTTAGTGCATTTTATTTGGAGATTAGCCTGTCCCAAATTTTAAAAACCGAATACAAATAAGGAAAAGACAATCATGAAATTGTAACACAAAAATAATAAAGCCATTACATTAAATTTAGATTGTTTTAATACATTTATGGTGGCTCTCTGATTGAAGGCTAGAGAGTTGATTCTTTTCCCCACTTACTACTTCTTCAAATTTAGTTTTTCCTCTATCTATATTTGCATTCAATTACATTCATATCTCTAAAAAAGAGATTAGAGTAGTTATAAAACTGAAACCATCCCTCTACCCATGATACTCAAAAAACTAATTACAATGCAATTTTTAAACATACATGAACAGAATCTTTAAGGAAATTAACCATTACAAATCATGGTCCCTCCAACTCTAGATGACTTAAACATTTTGAAATTAGAAAACTTGATGAAACTTAGTCATAATGCTCCAAGATTGAGGTGTCTCTGCATCACTTGGATAACTTCAAGCATGTAGCAGAAGATGATATTGATCTCACTAGGAGAAGGATAGTGGTGAAGAAGAGAAGGGTCATCATGGGCAAAAGTGTATGCATCGGGACATGCACCATTAAGCACCAATGAGAAGTGATTGGGTTTACAATTCTTGGGACATTAGTAACTATGAACTACTATTTCATGAAGACAATAGTAAAGAGGCAATGTGAGTTGAATGTTTGTGTGTTCAATATGAAATTGTTTTCCTAGGTCCAAAAAAAGCCAAATGTGTGTCTAGGTTTCTATGGCATATATATTTGTATATTACAATTGTTAAAGATAAGGTGATAATGAGGTACATATTTTTACAAGGAGCTCCATGCATGCACAAAAGATGAAATATTTTTTTTCAATATACAAATTGATATAATAGATGGTAACTTGATTAGGAATGGTAGTTCCATAATGAGTTGAGTATGGTGGTGACAATTTCTCGTTGATGATTTTGAAGAAACCTCCAAATTTGTTGAACAACTTCAATTTCATGTAGTGTAGGAAAAGATGCATCAAGCATTTATAATAAAAATAATTGGTGTTTTGAGACTAAACACAATGACGGTTCTTTGAAACAAGGATAATTATGTGCACTATGGTATGATAATGGTGTTGGATAGGATGTATTTGGGATTTAGGCTAGGACTACTATATCAACTATTCAATTAAATGATTTTGATGATCAAAAAAATTTTGAATTTTAAGATGCCCCAAGAGTTTACGGATGAATTGTAGATATTGTCAGGATGCCCCATTGAAAGGATAGGTGGGTTTAAGAACATAAGTGAGCTCTTAATAGGAAACCATTAGTGAAATGAGGAAAAGTACAATAAAAAGGGAGGGAAGGTGTGAAAATGAGATTATTTCATCTTGGCTAGATAGTTGGAAGAATGTGTGTGATTTGAAAATGCAAATGGGTATGATACATGATAATTTAATTTGGAAAGTTTTTGCGAAAAGATTTGGGTATCGTGATGATAGGTGCATGTTGCTAATTCTAAAGAAATATGCAGTGAGCAACTAAAATTTGTTGTAGCATAAGAAAGGATGCATAAAAATAAGAGGGAACATGGTGATGTTGGGTCATATATAGTGCCAATAAAATATAAATCGTAACAATGTTGTAAAAAGTATATTGTGAATACACATCATAATATAATGGATAATGTTATCCTTAGGAAAACATGTTGTGGGTAAAAAAAATATAAATGCATGAAGTCAAGAAATGTGTAAGTGAACAAGAAAATTTATTTAGAGATTTACCTCTACAAGTTGATAATTAAGTTGTAAATTATGGGGATAGTGTCTAATGATGCTAGAGTTAGGAAAGATATGCCCCATTAGATGATATTAGAAACTATGAAAAAGTATTTCATGGAGAATATAGTCAAGAGGCAATGTGAGTTGAATGTTTGTGTGTTCAATATGTAATTATTTTCCTAGGTCCAAAAAGCCAAATTTGTTTTTAGGTTTCTATGGCATATATGTTTGTATATTCTAGTTGTTAAAGATACAATGATAACGAGGTACATATTAATATCAAAAGTATTGATTAGCTGTAGTCAATAAGTTTATTCAAAAGCATGAAACAAGACACATGACAAGGTCTATCCAAAGTCAAAAGGCACTATGGGTGGATAATGGAACAAAAGATTACCTAGGATGAAGGTTGTAAGTGAAAAGTACATGCAATAGGTGGGTTAGATTGTAGTTTAACTTACCTTTAAGTGCAAGGGATGAATAATAGAAGCTAGATGTTTTGTATGATGCCCACAAGTGGGTTTTCATCATGTTAATTTCCCAAGGTACTAGATAAACTTTTTTTTTACTAAAGGGTGATTTTTCTCTTTATTGTATTATTTTTATCTTAATCTTTTATTTAGTAATTTTTTTTTTTTTAAAAATGTTTTAAAACCATTAAAACATTGATTCCTTACACATGAAAATTTGTATGATATTCATTGGCTCATCTTACTACTAACATTGATGTATCTAACTTATAAGATCATAAGCCATAATGTTTTACATGAAAATATTATGGTCTAACCAATCTAGCTCAATTTAACCTTTCTTTCTCAATCTATGTTAGTATTTTATTTAATTTTATCTTAAGATAAGATTGTTGATTTTATAAACTCTAGATTTGATGTATTTTATATAGATATGGTGTAGTTGACTTTAGTGTGCCCTTAAATAGTTTCATGCATTGAGGTTCCATTTATCTAGAAGCTATAATTCATAAGGAAGCATAATAAAATACTCATCATCATCAATGATATTTTTTCAAAGAAAACAATGTGATCTTAGTTAGAAAATTGATTTCATCTTTCAAAGCAAGAGAATATAGAGTAGCTCTTGTGGGAGTAAGATTAATAGTGTGATGGGTCTATATAATGGAATATATTTGAAGATGTAAAACATATCTAGATCGTGATTAACCCTGTTGATAATTTCAATAAGTATTTAATTAGATTCCTTGACTTGATTGTTTCTCTTTCATCATTAATAATCTTGATAATGTGGGTGATGGTGTCTACTTCAAGTGCATTCGAGAATAAAATGATTCTATTAATGGAATTTCATATTATTCTTTGTCTGGTGTCAAGTGTTAGGTGACATGTAAGCATGTCATAATTGTTATTTTTGGACTATGCACTCTTAACTTAAAATTTGGTTTTAATTGTCTCTAGAAAAATAATTTTGGACAATCTTGATTGACGCAAGTTTAACATGGTAAAGGGCAAAAATAAAGCTTAATAGCCTCCTATAATAATTACTTAGTTTTTTGGCTTTTGAGCCTTTCGATATATTTGACTTGGACGTATAAATAATGTTGACCCAATTTTTCAAAGCATGGAATATGGAGGATTATAAACATAATCAAAACCCACTATTCTTTTTTTAGAAATAATGCAGTAAGTTACTTAATGTGAATAATTTCTTATCAATAGATTCCACCTAATAAATGACTACTACATATATTAGTCTATAATAGAAGAAGGTACCACTGAGGGATTCCTTTATATACTCAAAGGTATGTTAGGTCTGTAAGTAACCATCTCCACACCTCACAACTAAAGTGGGACAAGGGGTGAATAAGTTGGAAATAATAACTATGAAACTCAAACTTCTTAAATTGGTTGCCAATAAACAATATATCAATGTATAACAACAAGAAAGACAACACCATACCTCAAGGATGTATGTTCTCAAGGAAAACCTTGTTAAGGGGAAAAAAACTTGATGAGGATGGAACCCACTCTAAGATATAAAATATGGTTATTAAAAGAACACAATGATTAACTAAGTATTCAAAAAACTAATTAACTACTACAATTATGAATGGAGAAAAGAGGGCAAAACAAAAGAGAATGCAAACCAACAATGAGCACTCCAAGTTGTCTTGATGATTAGATGTATCCAATTAGGATAGTTGTATGCTCAAATGCTCAAATGATTCAAAGATTTGGTTTGTAGGGTGAGAGTTTGGAATGACTTTAGCATCATAATGGTAGCTTGGTAGTTTTTAGGCTCTCAAACTTACATTATAACTTTTCATATAAAGGTGGATGGTTTGTGAAGGATGAAGGGTTCAATTTATAGGAAAAGGGAGGTGGAAAAAAACGATTAAGACACAAGATTGGATAGATTTTAATAGTGGCTAAGATGCAAGGAAAATAAATAACATAGATTGTGCTTTCTCAAATGCATAGCCTTATGACAAGTGTCACAGGGAGAACACATGTGAGGCGATTAGGGTTTTGAAGGGAATGTGACTATTTTAGAGATTTTGAAGGGGACAAGGGAGTACTAAGGGAGTTGGAGTGTGTATGAGAGGTGTAAGTATTTTTTAGGATGTCATAAAAGGACTTGGGTTGGGATATGGGGGTGTGACAAGAGTTGACTTGGGTGAGGGTTAGAATTTCTTAATCTTCATGCTTAAGGTTGTGCAAATGATTAGGATGAGATTAGGTTTGGGTTAGGAAGTGACAAGGAGGCAAGTGGATATGTTAAATCAAACAGGAAGTGTGCAATTATTCAATATAATAGAAGAAGAGGATTTAATAAATAATCAAACTATTTTGTGAAAGAATCATAGTCAATAATGGATGCCCCAAAACCCAAAACCAAATATTCATATTGCCTCCAAAAATATTCATTGTGAAGATTCATAAATTCAAATTAAATTATATATTTTCATGCACTTAGTGAATCCCAAAGATGGGTGTGTATCAGTAGCAAAAAAAACTCTTGAGTAAAAGCATGGTGAACAAAATGAATCTACTACATAAATTGCTAATTCTAGACACATAGGTTGAAAAGGAATGAGAATTCTTTGACACGTGTGTAACCACCTAGATCCATTAAGTAGTAGATGAATAAAACAACATAGGATTTTGATCAATGATGTCTTGAATATGAAAGATACAATGTATAAGTGTACGTTGACCATATTAATAGGTTTCGAATCAAAATTTAAAGACATAAAAAGTACATGATTGGTTTTTCATGGTCAAAGACTCATGTGAGAACTCGCCTCCTTTTCAAAGGAGGTGCATAGTACAAAACTTGGTTTACATATCAATGAATACTAATGTTTACATATCCATGAATAATAGGCTTGAAATACTGAAAACCAAAGTGAGTTATTATATAACCCAAGCACACAAAAATACAAGCATATTTTCCATGAACTTTTACATGACATGTTCAACAAACAATAATCTATAGGTGAAAACGTGACCAAGAAAGCAACATTAAATGCATCAAAACAATTTCAACATTAGTTCCCCTTCCAAACCAAAGTTTCATTAGATAATCGAATAAGAAGAATTATTTTCTAAAAGAATCGGAGAACAAATTCAGTCATAATTGCTCAACAAGCATGCAAATGAAGAGCCAAAGAAAAATAATAAAGCAACTAAAATCCTATATGAGTAAAAGAAGACAAAGAGAACAAATAAAAATGCACCAACTCATCACAACCAATGGGATTAACATACTAAAATTAGTCTCAATAGAATTTAAGGCTGAGAATCCATTAGTATTGTTGTTTGTAATGCACGAATAAAAATATGCATAGTGCACCTGAATCAAATTTTGTATTTTTTGTAATAATGTTCACCAAGTTTTGTGAGGTTTAGAATGCATGATCATCCTATCTTTAGGACAATCTTCTAAGAACATTTCTCAATAAATAAAAAATGTAAGGAAAAGGAACAACATATGAATGAAATGTTATCACTTATTAATACAACTTACAATGGATTACCTAGGCAGTCTATTTAGGGCTCTAGCTTCCATTGCAAGCAACTTTCCAACATACACATAGATAACCTACCCTAAACTCATAAAAATATATATCATAAAATCACAATATTCACCTCAATCTTATATGAGCAAATAGAAAGCACCAATAGATAACTGATCAAAACTTCATAGGTTACACCAAGAAAATCACAATATTCACCTCAGTCCTATACAAGCAATTAGAAAAAACCAATTGATAATTGATCAAAAACCTCATAGGTTACACCAAGAAAATCACAATACATGAGCTTACAAAAAATAACTCGATCTCATCATAGAAACACATAAATATAGAACATGGGTTGGTAATGAAATAATCGTGACAAAACAACATCACATAGCAGCATCATAAAACCATCACTTCCCAAGCCTCTGGTAAACAATCCTATTTGGACAAACTACTAGGTTTCCCTAGAAAATCAATCACAAGATAAAACATGGCATATTGACATACATTTAAAATAAATGTCGTTACGTAGTCATTTTAAATTTTTATTTTTAAAAGATAATCCCATAAAAATTAATTTGTATCAAATTCAAGTTTTCATTTCATAATGGTTTCATAGTTGGATAAAGGTTATCAATCATGCAAACTAGCCTAAAATAATTTCAATAATATAACAACAATAAAAAAACTAGGGGTAGGCACTACATCACCCCCCTACAGACTTAGGCTTACTCCTAGAAGCTGACTATCAATACTAACATAACAAAGATGAAATATGAAATCACAAAATAACTTTTGAAATACCAAGTGTTATGAATCCAAGTTTTATTTTCATAGTTCTATTGTTTTCAATTTTTTTCTTTATATTTTTTGTTGATAAGTCTTGTTGTTTAATCTTGTTGCAAGTTTAACTATTCTCCATGAAGGGCCTCATCACTGATGAAGACTATAGAATATCTCGACTTCAAGAGCTAGAATTGCTAGATGAACATTGATAAGTGGCATGTGATCATCTTCGAGCTTATCAACAAAGTATGTCTAGAAGTTATAATAAGAAAGTTAAGCCACATCTTCCAACTTGGTGATCTCATTCTGAGAGAAAACCCTAAGAATCAGCAACAAATAGTATAAATGGAGAAGTTCAAACCTAACTAGCTTGGTCCGTACATAGTCATTGTGGTGTTTGGATCTGGTGCTTACAAAATTTCTACAGTTGAGGGAGATGTGCTTAAAGAGCCCATCAACACTCTCCACATGAATTAGTTCTACAACTAATCTGATCACAAAAAATCTTTGTATATATTTAAATATCCTGAAAAAAATATAAAAAATTGCAAAAAGTCCTAAAAAAATCATTATCTTGGTGAAAACCTAGCAATAGGCACCATAGTAATACCAAAAACATTTGAAAAATTCAAAAATACAAAAAAAATCAAAAAGAGAAAAATGAAAAAAAAAAATGAAAAAACAAAAAAAAGTGCCATTGATGGAAACTTGGAAACAAGCATCATGGTAGCAAAAATAGAATTTCTGCCAAGAAGGTGAAAAATTGGTAAACATGCACCTCTTGTTCTAAATGCTATATCTTATAGTGCATCTTCTAGCTCATGTAAAGTTGCTTTCCTGCTTTAGTTTTCTACTTTCGCTCATGTATCCATGGATTGAATCTTGTCATAACTGCGTCTGCCTACTGTCACTATTGAGATTCCTCTCATGGAATCTCTCTTGTGACCATCACTAGTTGTTTTAACTGTGTCTACCTATTGTCGATAATATCACTTAGAAATTCCACTCATGAAACATCTCTCTAGCATCAGTCCCCAGCTATTCTAATTGCATCTGCCTACTGTCGCTCATGTCACTTTTGAGATTCCTCTCATGGAACATCTCTCATGATAGTCACCAGTTGTTGTAACTGCATCTACCTATTACCACTTGTGTTACTTTTGAGATTCCTCTCATGGAAGATCTCTCTCGTGTTAGTCACCAGTTCTTCTAACTACGTCTATCTACTATTGCTTAGTTCCTACTAAGGTTCTTCTTACTGAAGACTCCTCTTTCAATTTAGTCACTAGTTGTTTAGACTATGTCTATCTACTATTGTCACACTACTGAAGAGATTTCTTTCATACATGTTCTACACATTGACACTTGACATCAATCCTACAACACAAAAAATGAATTCAAAATGCTGAATTTGTTAGAGATATGCTGAGCTTTTTTTTTTTTTTTTTTGCTTTTTTTTTATCATGTCTCTTTGAGTGACTCAATGATGTCATTTTTGACTAGAGAAGCAAGGACTGGGGGCATGATCTTTTCTTTTCTTTTTGTTTGTGGTTTAGTTCCAATGATATGAGGCATACATATAAATGAGGTGTCTGCTATAAGAGCCTCCATCTTGTATTGGATGGCTGTGTGTACCTTGACTCCTTTTGTATGGATAAATCAATGAGGTTGGTTCTTCTCCTTGCTTGTTGGAGTGAACTCTTTATGCTATAGTAAATATTGATACTTGTCCTGCTAAGTGAATGTATGGGTCACTGTGAGTATATATGGCAACTTATGTCTTAGGTTATGGACACAAGGGCCATTGTGGATAGAATACTTATTGATTACTTAGCATAAAAGGGATCTCCCATGTGTCTAAATGCATGAAAAATTTTGGTCATCCTAGTGTTTATGCTTTGATGCTTATGTTCACTTGCTATATTAAAAGGGAAAAATGTTTTGGTCATTCTAGCTTCTTGTGCCTTGAATGCTTACATTTAATTTTGACAAAACTAGAACATATGGCCTATTCATATTTCCATGATTGCAATATCAGTGGGAATTGTATGACATATGTGGTTTCTCTATATTCTCAATGATGAATATTTTTGAAGCTTGGTAACCAGACCTAGGGTTGCATCTAGTTTAAGGTTGCATCTATCATAAGGTTGCATTGCATATTCTGCTTGCATAAGTTCAATCATTGATTTACTTGCATCCTCTGTGATGTGGGATTGTTGGCTTCTTCAAAGTATCATGTTTCTTCATCATTTCACAAATGATTGATTAATCACCCTCTTGGCTACTTTGACTACTTTGAATCCATTTTCGGGGTCGAATTTGAAATCTGACACACTTAAACAGCTCAAAATCACATTTTAAAATTTTGGGACCGACGCGATTGAACACTTGTATAGTCCAATTTTTTCTAATGCTTTATGCATCTTGAAATCTTTTCAAATCAAACTTTATTCAAATTTTCTAAAATTTTTGGAAAAATTCAAATCTAGTCAAACTTTGGTCAAAATTGATCTTTTAGACCTCGAAATCACTTCAAATTGGCTTCTATATTTCTTCTGATCATTTTGATCTCTTCTAAATTCTTCTGATCATTCTAATCTCTTCTATATTTCTTCTAATCATTCTGATCTCTTTTATGTTCTTCTGAACCTCAGATTTCTTTAGTATCTTTTAACATACTGCACTACATCATATTTCTGGTGTGTCATCTTTTGATTTCGCTCCTGAGGGGGTAGGATGATTACATCATTGAATCTAAATTTCAACTCAATCTAAATCTTATGTCCTCATCACTCGAGGCATCTTGTCACTAGAGGCATCTCACTCCCTTCTATCTAGCATCTATGTTATCTATCTCATCTTTTGATTAGCCGATCACATCTTATAACATTTTTTGTTAGAGTTTGATAGACAGGTATTGGGCTAGTCTAAACCCTAACTCTTGAGGATCAAGCCTCATTCTAAAGATGATTCTATGACTCATGATTGGATCTTACTATCTTTTATGGACCAGTATTCAGGTGTTCTATCTGAACTCTAGGGGATTAAGCTTTTTTCTAGAGATAATTCCAAATTCTTGCTAAGGATTAAGCTTTGATTTGGAGATAATCCTAACTTTTTCTAAGGATTACGCCTTGTTCTAGGGATAATTCTATGAATCATCTTTAATCTTGTCATCTTTTAATGGACAGGTATTAGGATAGTCTAAACTCCAACTCCTGAGAGTTGAGTATCGCTCTAGGAATAATTCTATAAAATTTGACAATCTTTATGCAATCAACTTTGATATCTAGGTGTTCTATCTGGATCCCTTAAGGTTAAGTTTCTCTTTGGAGATACCCTTTAAAAGCTAATCAATTGGTCTCTGTATCATCAATTTTAGAACCAATGTCATTTCTTGATCTATACTTCTGATTTCTTTGAATCAAACATGTTGCTCACACATTCATTCAAAGAGGGGCAAATGTAATACCCCAAAATTGGCACATTTCCATATTAACCAACTTTGGTTTATTCAATTATTCCTAAGTCCCATTTTACTAGGCAATTCTAATTTTGATAATTGCTACTTGACCTTGGTGTCAAATGCAAAAAATCCTAATCTGCATTAATCATATTATTTATTTAATTCCTAAATATTGACTCAAATTAGCTACATAAACATATTAATTTAATTTAATCTAATTATAAGTGTTCTACTTTAATTAAATTAAAATGACCTCTTTAGCTAATATACAAAAGGAATTAAATACATTTAATTTAATAAGATATCTCCTCTTTTTAATTATTGAATTTAATTATTCAATTAGTAAAAGTTATCCATTTATGAGGTCATCTTCTATTTTATTAAATTAAATATTCACTCAAAAAGGAACCAGTTAAATCCTTTTATCACTCAAAAAGGAATCAGTTAACTCCTTTTATCACTCAAAAAGGAACTAGTTTAACTTCTATTATCACTCAAAGGCAACCAGTTAACTCCCTCTTCATGAGGAAGTTTCCTTAATGACTGGCTCTCCTCTTTAATCTTGACCATTCATTTTGATTAATCTCAACTGTCGATCACCTCTTGGATTCTATAAAAGAAGCTCTCCATTCCTCATTACAGAGGATGAATTTTGGAATTTGCATCAAACTTATGCAGAAATTCTTACTCACTTTGCTCACATTTGCATAGCTTTATTTCTTTCATTGCAATATCATTTAGATTTTAAATATGCATCCATTTATTATACTATGCTTCTTCATTTCTTAGATTAAACTACATTTCTCATTTAAATTAATTGCACAATCATACAGTTGCCTAAAATCCTTTGTACTAAAAGGTCTAGTTGCCTACTTCTCAGTCTGAGAGCAAATAGGCAAAATCCTTCCAGGTAGAAGGCAACAAGTTGTTCTATTAGATCCTTTGGATAAACAACACAATGTTTATTCTGGGATGATCTCGTAGGTAAGGATTATGTTGAAGTTAATGTGAGGATCAAAGGCACCAATTTCACATATACAATTCTCACACCAAGTGAGAACCTACTCCTAACAAGCTAGTTATCACCTGAAAAATGACAACAACATCATGTTATATAATGGATGGCCCTTGTGGTTTCCCAACAATATGAAAATAGTGAAGGCAACAAAATAGAAGAAGGGGCAAAGGATTTCATTTCTTGAATCAGGAGGGTTGGAAAATTGATATTTTTACTTTCTAGTTTTGGAGGAAGTCACAAATCTTCTAATCTTTCAGCTTGTATATTTTTTTACATCAATAAATTTTGTAAGATTTTTTCCCATTTATTCTAGGGATTTACTCATTACTGAATATACATCTTAGTTTTAATAATTATTGATTTATTTGGATTTTTTGTTGAAAGGGATGAAAAGCCAAAACTTTTGGTTGAGGTTTGATTAAATCTTAGCTTCAATTTTATTGTTTCTATAGGGATTGTAGTGAACAAGTATATCTTGGTGAGTTTTCTTGGATTCTACTCTGTTTAAGTTGTTGGTGGTTAATATTTTCATTATTCAAGTGGTTTAGATGGTAGTAATGGTGGTGGATTTATATCTAGTTTTTTTCTTGTGAATTTTGATTGCCTTCAATCCCTCTAACTTAGGATTTGTCAGAATTCTCTTTTTGGAGGGATCCCTCAGAATTTCCTAAGAGAATTGTTTCAGTTATGTGTGGCTAATAATTAGTGTTTTTTAATAAGGGTAAATAAATTATTTAAGGTATCAAATTCACAACCATATTTTTAGATGCAAATCAAAATTTTGGAACTTCAAGTGTAGATTGCACCCTATAGCCAACACATTGGGCAAGATATTAATTGAGTGTGGGAAAAAATCATTTAATAGACTGAAGTTGGGTCCTTCGGCCCTACTATTTAGATTTGATAAAGTATAGAAAATAGGGAATTAATACTGTGGATTGTTTGACTACCAACATGGTATATGAAAATACATTGCAAATAATATCACTTTCAACTAATGAGAAAATGACAACAAAAAGAATGTGGCAAAGGTTAAAGAATGTTATAGAAGTTTTCAATATTGTAGTGCTAAAGTAGTTTGACTTCCTCTAGAGATACCTAGAGACACCATGAATATTTCCTACAATAGACCATCTTGCCTGAGTAGTTGAGTCACTACACTTAATCCAAAGTTTTTCAGATCACTACTCTCATCTAGAATCAAATTTTGTAGTTTCAAATCCTTGCAATAAACTCCCATCTGTGACAAAATTCCACTATATTGGTAAGTTGTTGGAAGTACTTCCTTTTCACACTCTCCTTTAGCTTTCCTTTAGTAACTTTGTTCAAGAGTTCTCATCCTCTTAACGTGTTCCATAATAAGATAGAATTTGTTATTTCTTTCCATGACTTAAAATAGTTATACAATGTTGGGATGCCTGACCAATCTCATCATAGAGAGATTTTCTCTATTACAATCTCTTAATTAAATATAATAGTGACACAATTGAGGGATAGTATAAAGAGTTTCATATTATATGAAGAGAAATCAATAATAAGAAACAAATAACAATTTAGTACATATTCTTTAAAGGGCGCTAGCTCAATGGAAGAGCACTTGCTTCATAAGCAGAAGGATGGTGGTTTGATTCCATCATGCCCTATTATTACCAAATGCACTACCAAATATGTGACTAAATATGCTACCCAATAGGTGACCAAATATACTATTAAATATGTTGCCAAATGCACTACCAAACATGTGAGTAAATATAAAAGCATGCGATCAAATATAGGACTAAATATGCTACTAAATATACTACTGAATATGTTATTAAATATGCTATTGAATATACTACTAAATATACCACTAAATATGTGATTAAATCAAATATCAAATACACGATTAAATATGTGATTAGATATACTATTAACTAAACTATAAATATACTACTAAAATTGTGACTAAATCAATGATCAAAATCAGTGATCAAATAAGTGACTAAAATTGTTTAGTAGTAAATTTAGTAGTATTATAAATGACTGTATATTAACTAATATTAGTCATATGACTAAGTTTAGTCACATATATACAAATTATATTGGTTTTTTTAGTCACGTATTGCTATTTTTGTACTATTATTTTGAGCTTAAACACAGTGATGGTTCTTTGGAATAAGGATAATTATGTGTACTATGCTCTGATAATGGTGTTGGATAAGATGTATTCGGGATTTGGGCTAGGACTACTAGATCAACTATTCAATTAAATGGTTGAGATGATCGATAATTTTTGTAATTTTAAGATGCCCCAAGAGTTTAAGGATGAATTGTACATGTTGTTAGGATGCCCCATTGAAAGGATATGTGGGTTTGAAGAACATGACTAGGCTCTTAATAGGAAACCACTAGTGAAATGAGGAAGAGTGGGATAAAAAAGGAGGGAAGGTGTGAAAATGAGGCCATTTCATCTTGGCTAGTTAGTTGGATGAATGTTGTGATTTGAAAATGCAAATGGGTATGATACATGATAACTTAATTTGGAAAGTTTTTGCATAAAGATTTGGGTATTGTGACGATAGGAGTATGTTGCTAATTATGAAGAAATATCTAGTAAGCAACTAAAATTTATCATAGTATAAGAAAGGATGCATAAAAATAAGAGGGAACATAGTGATATTGGGTCATATATGTGAAGGACTAACTCTTGAGTGCCATCAAAAAAAAAATAGTAACAATGTTGTAGAAAGCATACTGTGAATACACATCTTGATATAATGGACAATATTATCCTTGGGAAAAAATATAAATGCATAAAGTCAATAAATGTGTAAGTGGACAAGAAAATTTATTTAGATATTTACATCTACAAGTTGATAATTAAGTTGTAAATTATTGGGACAGTATCTAATGATGCTAGAGTTAGGAAAGATATGGCCCATTAGATGATATTAGTAACTATGAACAAGTATTTTATGAAGACTGTAGTCAAGAGGCAATGTGAGTTTAATGTTTGTATGTTCAATATCTAATTATTTTCCTAGATCCAAAGAGACAAATGTGTTTTTAGGTATCTATGGCATATATGTTTGTGTATTCCATTTGTTAAAGACATAGTGATAATGAGGTACATGTTAATATCAAAAGTATTCATTAGGTGTAGTCAATAAGTTTATTCAAAAGCATGAAACAAGACATATGACAAGGCCTATCCAAAGTCAAAAGGAAATATGAGTGGATAATGGAAAAAAATATTAGGATGAAGGTTGTAAGTGAAAGTACATGCAATAGGGCATGAAACAAGGCATATGACAAGGCCTATCTAAAGTCAAAAGGCAATATGGGTGGATAATGGAACAATAGATTAGGATGAAGGTTGTAAGTGAAAAGTACATGCAATAGGTGGGCTAGATTGTAGTTTAACTTACCTTTAAGTGCAAGGTATGAAAAATAGAATCTAGATATTTTTTATGATTCCCACAAGTAGGTTTTCATCATGGTAGTTGCCCAAGGTACCATATAGACTTTTTTTTTTATTAAAGGGTGATTTTTCTCTTTATTGTTTTATTTTTAACTTAATTTTTTCTTTAGTAATTTTTTAAAAATATATGTTTTTAAACCATTACAATATTGATTCCTTATAGATGAAAATTTCTATGAAATTTATTGGTTCATCTTACTCCTAACATTGATGTATCCAACTTATAAGATCATAAGCCATAATGTTTTACATGAAAATATTGTGGTCTGACCAACTAGCTCAAATTTACCTTTCTTTCTCAATCTACATTAGTATTTCTTTAATTGTATCTCAAGATAAGATCATTGATCTTAAAACTCTAGATTTGATGTATTTTATATAGATATGGTGTAGTCAATTTTAGTGTGCCCTTAAATGGTTTCATGCATTGATGTTTCATTCACCTAGAAGCTATAATTCATAAGGAATCACAATAAAATGCTCGTCATAATCAACGATATTTTTTCAAAGAAAGCAATGTGATCTTAGTTAGAAAATTTATTTCATCTTTCAAAGAAAGAGAATATAGAGTAGCTCTTGTGGGAGTAAGAATAATAGTATGATGGGTCTATATAATGGAATATATTTGAAGATGTCAAACATATCTAGCTCATGCTTAATCTTTTTGAGAATTTTAATAAGTATTTAATTAGACTCCTCAATTTGATCATTTCTCTTTCATCACTGATAATCCTAATAATGTGGGTGATAATGTCTGGTTCAAGTGCATTCAAGAATAAAATGATTCTATTAATGGAATATCATATTGTTATTTATCTGGTTTCTAGTGCTAGGTGACATGTAAGCATGCCATATTTTTTTATTTTTGGACTATACACTCTTAACTTATAATTTTGGTTTTAATTGTCTTTAGAAAAATAATTCTAGACAATCTGGATTGACATTAGTTTAACATGATGAAGGGGACAAACAAAGCATAATAGCCACCTATGATAATTAGTTATTTTTTTGGATTTTGAGCCTATCAATATATTTGACTTGGATATAAATAGTGTTGACCCAATTTTTCAAAGCACTAACTATAAAGGATTATAAACATAATCAAAACCCACTATTCTCTTTTTAAAATAAAATAAAATAATGTAGTAAGTGACTTAATGTGGATAATTTCTTATCAATACAGTCCACCTAATAAATGACTAATAAATATCTTAGTCTTTAATAATAGAAGGTACTACTAAGGGATTCCTTTATATACTCAAAGGTGTGTGAGGTCTTTCAGTAACCAATGTCCACATCTCACAACTAAAGGAGGGACGAGGGTTGATTAAGTTGGGAGTAATAACAATGAGATTAAAACTTCTTAATTTTATTGCCAATCAAGTAAAGTGGGGGGGGGGGGGAGTAGGGGGATAACAACAAGAAACATAATACCATAACTCAAGAATTTTTGTTTTTGAGGAGAACCTTGTTAAGGGAAAAAAAATTGTTGGGGATGGTACCCACTATAAGCAATCGAATATAGTTATGCAAAGAACACAAATATTAACTAAGTATTCACAAAACTAGTTAATTACTAAAATTATGAATGGAAAAAAGAGGGCAAAACAAAAGAGAATGCAAACCAACAATGAGCACTCCAATCTCTCTTGATGATTAGACATTTAATAAGGATGGCTGTATTCTCAAATGATCAAGCACTAGTACAAAAACAACAATATGTGACTAAAAAAGCCACTAAAAATTGTATATATGTGACTCAAATCAATCAAGTGACTATTAGTAGTTAATATCCAGTCATTTATAACACTACTAAATACACTACTAAGCGATTTTAGTCACTGACTTTGATCTGTGACTAGAATATACTACTAAATTTACTACTAATTTTAGTAGTATATTTAGTAGTATATTCTAGTCACAGATCAAAGTCAGTGACTAAAATCGCTTAGTAGTGTATTTAGTAGTGTTATAAATGACTGGATATTAACTACTAATAGTCGCTTGACTAATTTTAATCACTAATTTCAATCGTTGATTTAGTCACACATTTAGTCATATAATTAGTAGTATATTTAATCACATATTTAGTCATATATTTGAAAGTTGATTTAGTCATATATTTAGTGTTATATGTAGTGATATGTTTGGTCACATAATTAGTATATTTAGTATCATATTTAGTAGTATATTTAGTTATAATAGGGCATAATGGAATCAAACCACCATCCTCCTACTTTAAAAGCAGGTGCTCTTCCATTGAGCTAATACCGTTTGAAGAATAATCATACAATGTGTATAACATTGTATGAGTACATTTAGTGGCATATTTAGTTATAATAGGTTATGTATAGCATTAGGAGTTCCAAAGCTAGAGGACTTGAAGTCATTTTCAATCCAATCTTTCATTATATCAAGTATTGCAAGGAGTACACTAGAATTTGTGCCTTTCTTAGATTGTTTAGCTTTCAATATCTGCATAGTCAAGTGCTTGCATTCAGGCACAAGCATTGATATTCCACTTATGATTTTAAGTATTGCCTTAAATTTTGATGTAACATCACCAAGGTCATGCATCAAACATGTAGTTGCAGCCATAGATTCTGCATCCACCCTTTGACCATGTAGTTACACAAAGATAAATGCTTATTTTTTAAGGCAAGAATAGATGAAAAAAAAAGATTATAAAGTATTTTTTTCATTTAAAAATAAAATGTTGAATACTAAGCCCACATGACATTGCACACAGATAAGAAACAATAGAGTTTATTTTCAGAAGTAATAGTAGCAAAAAGGAAGTAAGTGAAAATGTATCAAGAACACTAAAACAATAATTACTTATATAGGAAAATTCAAAATAGATGATGTTTCATCACATAGGCCACTTCATGAGAGCCATAAGATGCATGACTCAGGCCAGCTGGTAAAACTAAAAGCATTAAAGAAAAGGTATACTTGTTTTGCAATATGTCAATAATTGTTCCCATCTCCCTTGTGAAGTACTAAAGAACACAAACTGAAGGCATTATAAAAGGGTCTATAAAACATTTCTATCCCTTAGCAAGTGTCTTTCCAATAGAAAGTGTAAAACTTATGATTGAATTAGCTGAACTTGTCTCAAGTGATATTTGAGGTAAGTAGATGTTTTTTATTAAGGAAAATAGGTTTTGAAGGGTGCCTGAAACCCTGTACACAACTTTAGATAAGCATAGAGACATAATTACAACAAACCAAAAAGGAGTTGGTCACCCCCCAAAAAGGGGTAATCATGGTGACAAAAAAACCTATCACTAGCCAAAACAAAATAACCAACTAGGAAGAAAAGATCTGAATAGAAGGATCTGCCTCCAAAAAACTAGGCACAACAAGGGAGCTCACGATATGCCCTTTGATATAGAGTCTCCCTTGCTCAATCAAAGATTCATTTCTAAAGGAGGAGTAGAGGGCTTAGTTTTCTTTCTTGTTACCACAGTCCAACCATCCTCCACCTTAGTTGCCTCACCAATCCAATCCCCAGAAGAAACTAAAGAGTGGAAGCCAGGGGGAGCAGGAGCAGCAACAAACTCCCCAGGAGAATTTGTAGAGGGATGGCCTCTCACAGGAGCATGAAGATTAGTTGAGACAAGGACACAGGTACGAGAGGGACTAGGGGCCAAACACCAACCTTCCTCAACAACCACTGGCACCGAATCATCACCAGGGGGAGAGGACCTGATGTCCTCAGCAACCATAGGCTCTGGGATGTCAACAACATGGGCAAGCTAGAATCATCTATAGTCTTTAAGGGACCATCTAAGGACACATCCAAGGACTTAAACACTATGTAGTGCTTAGGGGATACCCCAGACCACTAGGAAGGTGGAAGCCTTGTTTTAGTCTTCCCAGTAGCACAATGAGCAGCAATGTAACTTGTCTTATGACATTTTCTATAGTGGAAGGGAATATCTTAGTAATCCAATGTTTGGGTCTAGGAGCCCTGCAAAGAGTCCAAACAAATATCTTCTAGAAGGCCCTTTGAGACATCCATCTCAACAAGAATTCGTGCACACGTCGAATGGAGAACATAAAAAGTGGCTAAGTCAACATATAATTTTTTTTTGTTGAGAGAATCCCCAATAGTTTCCAAAATAGAGTTTATCTAGAGATGCATTGGGAGGCTTGGGAGCCAAACCTAGATAGGAACCTTATTAAAGGATTCAGTAAGTGGATCAAAATCCATATGCCATAGTTTGGCCATAAGTGGGTATTTGTCTTGCCATGAAAAACTGTTATGACACAAAATGGTCTTCCTATCCTTGGCACTTTCAAACTTTACAATAAAAAATCCTCTAACATTTGGAAGTATCTAGACACCATGGTCTAAAATTGGTTCCCATAGCTTGGAGATCCAAGCATGGAGATTAACTAGAGAGGGCCAAAAACCTCAAAAATGAAAGATGGTAGTGAGGGAAGAGAACTCCTCTGCCATTTTGAGAATATCATCAACCATTTCATTTTCTAAAAGGACCTTAATAGGTTTGGAGACACTTACAAGGATAACTTCATGGGGACAAGGAGGCCCAAAACCAGCATGAGTTGCACCATGAAGACTTTCTTCAAAGGTGGCCACATCAACATAAGAGGTACCCCTACCCCCTGAAGGCATAGGAGAAGTCAACAAAAAGACCCAACAACACTTGGAATAGCTGCTGAAGGAGTACTGGTAAGAGGTAGGCAAACCCTATCATTCCACAAGGCTGACGTAGCAGCAGACTTGATTAGGGATAGAAGAGTGTGAAGCTGCTCAAGAGCGTGCACATCAAAGACATATTGAAATTCTAGCAATGCGCACCCAAACGTGTGAACAGGGGTAGAATAGGCAACAAAAGGCATCATTCTCCCCAAAATTTGAGGTAAGTAGATGTTAAAAGATGTTTCTCTATCAATTCTTCAACCTTGGAATGATATCTTAATATCATATGTTGTATTCATAGCATCAATGGGAAATGCATCAAACATAGTTTTTAATAGTGTGCAAAATGACTTCCCTATACCCAATAGCTTGATGTTAAAACAAGGCTTGAGTAACTGCAAAACAACAATAAAAGATAACTATAAGTAAATAACATTCAAAATTGAAGTTTAATGTGTAGAAAGTATGTAGTTTCAAAATATTTGATTTTTTTGCACATAGTTGAGTTATCCGTGACCCATTGTTTTGAATGAATAGATGTGGTTTCTTCTATAACACCTTATTCATGACATCAAGGCCCTGTGCTAAAGGTATTAAGGGATCTTTGCTTTACCTCAAAGGTTGTAAGGTGTCGAGTAATTATTCCAAATTATTGTAATTTATATTAGCATTAGGCCAAGCTTGTAATACCTGAGATAGGAGCTATATTTTGTGGACATTTCTTTGTCCTTAGGCTCAGTTACTAGTGCAACCTGCATGGTATTACACAAAATAGCATTTAGATGCCATAGATTAGTGGTTATCTAGGAAATATGTATACAAAACTTACTTTTTTCCAAAAGAAATGTGGCATGAATATAATCAAATTTAACATAATACTATACCCTTGAGCTCACCTCACAGATTTTTGAGAGTAATACTCTACACAAGCATAACCATAGTATTTCAAAGTCTCTGCAAATCAAATTCAATTCAACTATACAAGACTATAATGTACTAACCACTACTACTATGGAAATGAATTATTAAAAAAGAAAGCATGGCCATGTGCTTTTGGGGCTACATTTCCATTTATAGAAAATAAAATTAGTAAATAAAATAGGCATACAATCATCTATAACATATTTGTTTAAAATCAACCAAATACAATGAATAGACATGAATAATGAGAAAACCTCAACCATGTAAAATTCTTTAAGAACATGTAGTTAATATAAATTTTGACCAAGAAGATATATAATGTATATCAAATAGAACCCCTACTTCAGTTTTCTTATGTCTTAGATAGTTTAGAAAACACTTGACAAGCTTCTTGGTCTCTTTGACCTGCCTTGCTTGAACAAGATATGTTCTGAGGTTGTACAAATTAGTCTACATATCAAACACAAACTCTTATTCTATCTACATATTCAAATCTCAATTCTATAGTATTCATGTGCATGTTGTATATATTCATCTCTGCTATTATTCTACTTTCAATTCTATAGTATTCATGTGCTTGTTGAATATATTCATGTCAATTTTTCTATATATATTCATGTCAGCTTTTCATGCTATATATATTCATGTTTGCTATTATTTACTTTCAATTCTGTAGTATTCATGTGCCTTCTATATATACTCATACTTTGTTGTTTTCTTTTTCTCAGATTAGCTACAACTTTTGTCTTAATGTTGTAGTCCTATGACTATCATCTAGATGGAACTTGCATGGCTTAAATTTTCCATGTGGCATGATACAAGTTGTCCTTTGGTTTATAGAAATTGTCCCTTTTCATAATGGGATCCTCATAGATGAACACTAAAATGAGAATCTCAATCATTTGACCTTGGAATTAACTCCAACCTAATGCTAAATAATAGAGAATTTTTTTTTTATCAATTTTCAATATTTATAGAAGGGCAATGTTCAACAAACTTCAAATTGCTGATTAATGGTTCTAGTACAAGAGACGTGGTTGCTCAATTTCAGCAAATTAATATGATCAAATCACTTGAATTTAAATTTTCCAAAATTAATTTATTTCTTCTATTAATAACTACTTACTTATGATGCATGTATCCTAGTCAACACTGCAACACCAAACACAAGAAGAAAGTCCATGATTAAAAATGCTAATGCACCAAGATGTTGAGCTACTAAATGGTTCATCCATGGCCTAAAGAAGGAAGGAGAACTTTGATCTATTGCTAGTCCTGTGTTTCCAAATAAATATTATAATTAGAAATCATCTAAACCTTAAACATGGTCAATAGTAAAAGTAAATCAGTAAATCAGTCTTGATTTTATTTGGTAGTGAAAAAGACATACGTTAAAAAGTAATAATGCCACTAATCAGCATTGCAGAAGTTTCCATAAAAAGAAACAAGAAAAAATTCCATTTATTCTTCTGCAACCATAAGTACAATAACCACCTCAAATATCACTTCTTGTTTAAAGATAAATTTTCAATACATGAAACAGTATCAATCAACAAATCTCATAGTGTCAAATGAATCAACAAACCCTTTCATTTACATCATAATACAACTCTATTGGAGGTTTGGCAGTAAGTCTTGCTAGGGATTACTTTGAAAAAGTGGCCTAATTTTTCCTAAATTTGATGCTAATAGCACTCATTCATACAGTTGTTGAAAAAAAAAAACATAGGTGAGTTTGACATATGTTATTGTCCTTCCAAAATGGTATGCAAAATTTGGCTAGTGTTTTGGAGAGTTTGGGTGAAAAGGCCAAAAATTAGTTTTAAAAGACCTAGTTGGGGTTTAAGGCCTAGTTATCACTTGTGAAGGGTTTGCAGTTGCACAATAGATAACCACTTGAGGGTCTGGGAACCATTTAATGGCCTTAGTTTGGGTTAGAAAAGGTGTTTGAAAGCCTTGGATTCAATGGTCAAGGGTGAAGTTGAGTTTTGAGCCCTTGGAGGTATATTGGTGCATTTGGGTACACATAGAGACCTAAGGAGTTTGATCCATTTGAGAAGTCAAGTTGACAAACTCATGTGATACCCCAAGGCTCTACATCACATTAACATGCATGAAAACTATGATCTAGAATGGCAGTACACTTGGACAATTCCTAAAGACTAGTTGCACCTAAAGGGTGTTAAAAGTCATTTCATCCCAAATTCTGTATAGATAAAGAGTGTTGCTATATCTTTAATGCAAGCTATACCTACCAGATAATTTTCTAGTTCATTAATATCCATTTGTTTATTAGTTCAAGAATCATTTGTTTCTTCATCATCATCTTTGGTTTCACAAAAATTGCAATGTATACAATTCCGCTACTGCTAATTGCCACTAGAATCTCTAGGTTGCAGGTGACTATGCACTAGTGGAACAAATACTATATCTGGAATCTTCAATAGTCCAATTTTCCTAATGGTTAGCTTGCTTCCTCTATTATCCTTCAAAATACTAGTAGGAATATTTGTATTAGTTGCAAGAAGAAACTTATACATGTACCTATAGAAGTAACTTGTTGAGAGAAATCATTTGAGGGAATTTCAATATTATCAGTGCCAAATTTACGTTGAAGAAATTGCTTTGAACACTAAACATTTTTGAGTTTTTATAAGGAAATATGTGATGATATCAAAAAAGAAGTATAACCAAGCTATTTTTCTATATGAGGGCATTCCCCAATCTATCTGATGCTTACCTATATGAGATATAGTGATCACACTGAAATGCAATCAAACAATCAAATTGAGTATAATAAAAGAAGTCAATCTGTAAAACAAAAACCCAAAAGTACATTCTCAGCACATTTATCTTGAGTGAAAATAAAAATTAAGTTAATTGCTTATGATACAAGGAATTTAAAACCTTATTATTGGTACCTGCAAATCTCCATGACCTTCAACTTTAAAAGTTATTGTGGGAGGGTCTAGATTTACGAATGCTTGAACCAAGCACTCAAGGTCATCTATTTCTTCCAACACAATAGACTAGATCCATCAAAGTTAAAATACACTTTCTTTTTCTCAAAGAAAATAAAATGAGATGTCTCTGTCCTAACACATCTAACCTTTTCTAGAATATCACATACATGAGAACTATTACATATTAATTATATGTTGATAATATAACACCACATACCCAAATTCCATAAACTTTAATAGATGTAATTGGAAGTTTTCCTTAATTAGACATATATTTTATGCATGAAAAATTTATTATACAATATTGCAATCCACTCTAATAAGCTTTTGAGAAGCATTTAGTAGATTCCTTAATCTTATCTGTGCTATACTTATATTCCCATGAAATTTGTACATATATTCACTTGTACCAATTTTAAGATATATGGTCCATAAATTTCTTTGATCTTTAAAATCTAGTATTATCGAGGTCAATGATATTATCTATTTTCTTGGTGTCCAGACAAACATTACCTAGCACACCAACCATATTTTATGCATTTTAATCCCCATGAATAGTATCTGGAATCCTTGTCCTGATTTCAACATATTTAAAGGCATTGTGCAAATCACTTAACCTATACATCAAATGACAATAGTCTCAAATTATTCTCTTGAAGCTTGACTATGGAGACTGACAACGTGAATAGTGAAACACAAAGACATTATTGATATGCCTAGTATATGCTCTAGTAAAGGGTGTAAAGGGTGTAGCAGTTGGAAGGTAAATGCATATAAATTGTCAAGATATTAATTCCATCTTCATTCATCTTCTAGTTAGAAATGCACTCAACAATGTTCAACCTCTAGTTACCTGACGTGAAAGCCTCCAAGGGAATGGAAAATAGATTGATCCTTTATTTTATTTATTTGTTAAAATCCTTAATATCTAAATTGATGCAAGCATATGAATCTCATCCTCAATTGCTCTCAATTGCGACTGATTGATTTGCAGGTTGCTTCTGGACATTGTATTGCCTTGGTCTAGCATTACTTCTAAAAACTTCTATTTGGATTAGTTACTACCTTACCAAGTTAGAAATGAGGGTCCAAACTCATGAGAATTAACATTTTAGCATGCTAACACACTCCACAACTACACACTCATTCGGAAGTCCAACTGAAGGACTAATTATTTCTTACTTATAGCTTACTAAAATGTTTATAGGCATCTTTTGTCTTATTTTTAGGCAATTCCCACACAATTGGAGATTCCCCTAAATGGATTTCATGCTCTGCTGCTTATATGCTCTAGAATAGAGGACCTGTCCCAAGAAGCAATTGTATGACTAGTTTAAATGCTAAAAAAATTTTAGATTCGTGGGAGATAGCAATTTCAATCCATACCAAAAACTTTTTCAAGAAACCTTTTTAAAAACTACCATGCTACCATATATTTAGAATAAAAAATACTATACAGAAACTATGAATATTATTAGAAAAAAACAAAGGAAAAAAAATAAGAAAGTGCCTATTTATACACTGTAGTTAAATTCAAGAAAGCAAGATACTACTCTTAATGGGATGGTGCATTGTACAAACTGTATAGTTGCTTTGATAGTACTAATTATAATATTTGTCTTCATGGGTGGAGCTTATACACAATTATAGCAAGGGAAAGAGCGTGAGAAAGATTGTCTCAAGACTTTTGTCTCTACATCTTTATGTAGTTTGATTCTTTGCCTCTTTTAAGAGTAGAATTGGGTGGCCTTGCTTGCTGGTCTAAATATTCATAAAAAAGACAAACAATGATACATGAAGTTTATGTTTCTGGATAAATTATGTTACATTGTTGGTCTAAATCTTACTGTCACATGCATTTTTTGGTGTGATGTGTTATTATTCTTTCATGACTTGATATTAGAGTTGGAGGACTATTGTGAATACTATCTTCAACTGTATGTGACTTTAGCATATGTGAAACTATAGAAGATTATGTGATTGGAAGGTTAAAACATGATATTATCTACAAAAACAAGCAATATGTTTGTATCAGATTTATTTTGAGTATGATCATATTACTATGTCACTTTCTCTTGTATTGAGTATCTGCGAGGCACAGTGAAGAAAAGATTCTTCTGATAAAGCTTGTGAGCTTTATATCGAGTTCCATTGATTATTTAATAAAGATCTTATTGTGTGGTTGGGTTTTTCCATCAAGTAAGAGGGTTTTCCCAGGGTACCTCCGATGTCAATTGTGTTTTGTTCTATTATTTTATGGAAAGAGATCTTAATATATTTTAAAATATCACATTGCTTTCAGAAAAAAATAGGGCAATGGTTTTGTTAGCCAATTTTGGTGCTTCTCAACCTTAATTCTCTTGTTAAAAAATGGATGAATATGATCAAAAATCTGAGTGAAATTCTCTTGGAAGGAAGCATATATTTATAAGTCAAGTGGCTAGTCTTTGTAGGAGTTGGTGAAATATAACTCCGCAGTCACCAAGATCACCTACATGAAAATAGCTTGCTGAAGAGAAACCAAAGGAGCAAGAGCTTGAAGCAACAATGCAAGAAAAAATATTTCACAATAGGAAAAATGAAATTGCTATGTAAATGGATGATTTTACAATGAGAGAGAGACTTCTTATAAAGGCCTCAAGGAAGCTTGTAGAACAAGCTAGAAGGAGGTAGAAGATAAGGTTGACAACTAAGCACTCTTCCACAAAAAGGTGGAACATGCTAGAAGGGAACAAACTCCCGTGTTGTCAACAACTAACCACTACATGCATTAAATACTAAATATTAAATAAATGCATTAACCTAAGTAAGCTTGAGTAAATAGAATAAATAATTAATAAATTAATTATTTATTCTAACACCCCCCCTTAAATGCAACTTAGGGGAATGACTTAAGCTCACAAAACTAAGATGAAAATGTAGAATGGGTCCCAGCAACGAGGCCATGTTAGGTACCCATGTACAAAGCAAAGAGAAAAAAACATGAAGTGAAGGAAGGAAGGCCTCAACCAATCCACCAAGGACAACTTCTGCCGAAAAAGAGTCAAGAGACTTGCTCAAAACCATAAGTACAACTAGCCCCCCCATGAGAATAGTCACCAAAGCCCCTCAGAATGATGGAGCTCCTATAAAAATGATCAAACCAATGAAACTCCAATGTGGAGTAAACAAGGGAACAAAACAAGGGAACCCCTGAATGAGAGGGGAAATTGGATGGCCTAGCTGATGCCCAAAACTCATTCACTTGGCTAAACAAACTCTAAAATTTGAGCCAATAAGCTCGTGGAGTAGTCAAACCATCCAAGTGAAATAGTAGATTGTCTAAAATGTTTAGTGCAATCAATCTCATGGCTTCATCCATTTTGTTCCTATGCTGAAGAACCTCAAAAGCTTGTGTAAGAATATGTTGATTCTCATCCAAACATGACCATAAACCCCTTGACATGAGAAGTAGTGTCATTTGTGCCTTTCAGGTGTGATAGTTGTGTGGTGTGAGACAGGTCACAGATGGATCCGCCATTGAGAGAAAGAAGAAGACAAAAGTAGAAGGGTCTTATTCTGAATTAAATTACAGAAAAGAAAATGCTCCCCCCCACAATGTATAAATTGGGCATTCTTTACTTAGTGTGATTATAATAGCCAATTTAGGGCCTATTTCTGAAAGTAATATTTTTGTCCATAGAACCTATAATCTAATTTCAGATCTGAAAAGTAGACCAAAAAATATACACTTTCAAAAAAAATAGAACCTGATTATATGTCCAAATGAGCCTGTACTAAGCATTTGAATTGGCAAAAATTGAGAATTGCGAGTTGCAGAAAAAAATAGGAACAGAGATCTCAAACCACCTACACCAATGTGTAGATCACGAAATTCTACCCCAAAATAAAAAAAATTGCTCGAAAAAACGAGTCTATATGAGGGAGATATCGTTGTTTGAAAATCACTGCTGCAGTTATTTTTTCTGAATCGCCACTGTCGCACCTCCAAAAAATAAAGAAAAAAGCCCAAAAAATATTAGATCTGTTATGTCAAATCCTCTTTCTCCTTTTTCTCCAAATACTGAAAAAAATTCTCTTCCTCTCGATTGAAGAAAAAATCAGAAACAAACTAGGGTTTGTGTCTTTGAATCACAACTTCAAAAAAAATCCTTCGAACAAGAAGCAATAGGGAGGCTCTGATACCATGTAGAAGTTGACAAAATCTAACTCTGTAGTCACTAAGATCACCTACATGCAAATAGCTTGCTGAAGAGAAATCGAAGGAGCAAGAGCTTGAAGCAACAATGCAAGAGAAAATATTTCACAATAGGAAAAATGAAATTGCTATGTGAATGGATTATTTTACAATGAGAGAGAGACTGCTTATAAAGGCCTCAAGGAAGCTTGTAGAACAAGCTAGAAGGAGGTAGAAGATTAGGTTTACAACTAAGCACTCTTCCACAAAAAGGTGGAACATGCTAGAAGGGAACAAACTCTCGTGTTGTCAACAACTAACCACTACATGCATTAAATACTAAATATTAAATAAATGCATTAACCTAAGTAAGCTTAAGTAAATAGAATAAATAATTAATAAATTAATTATTTACTCTAACAATCTTGTGTTGTGTGTGGGGGTGGCTGGCAGCAACACTGTTTGTAGCATCCTATTCGCATATAACTTGTGTTTCTTTGTGACATATTATTGCATGAATATGAGATACATGTATTATATGATGTATCTTGTTGGCTGTGCTAATAGGTTTTTTTTTATGGGGGACCTTGAAGTGTCTAGGGTTTGAGTCTATACAGTGGCTTAATGCTAGTCTCTAGACTACAATGACCAATTGTTCAAAACTGTGACATCCATTGAAGTAAGGTCCAATATTAGACAATGTACTACACAATATTTGAACTGCAACTCTTCAGGTGAAATTGAAAATAGATTAAGGTGTATTGGATAATAGAATTTGGCATATTATAGTATGATTTTGTTATGAAGCCATTATAATGGTTGATTTCAAAAAAAAACTACAAAAAATGATGATAAATGGGGAGCTCTAAGATGGTTCATTAGCTTTGCGAACACCTAATGGCTTGGAATTAAAGTAATGATAGAGACAAAATGGGAAATATGATCTAAATATTAAATAAAGAGAAATAGATAACAATGCTACAGAGGTAGAGTACCTGATAAGAAGGATGAGATTAATTGCAAAATCATGTGGACATTCAGAAACATTACATGCATTACATGGTTGGTTTTCTGTATCTGGGGATGGACCCCAACTATAGATCCCCTAATCTATATTTGCTAAAAAACATAATGAAATAATGAAAAATAAATGTCCTTTTTCCAATAAGAAATCACAAATACCTTAATGTCAATCATCTAGTCAAGTGACCAAGAACATGCAAGATACAAATTTACAGCACATACTAAATTGTAAATACCCATATATTCAAATTCAATAAAAATAGATCAAAACAATTGACTAAGATTAAATTGTCTAGTAAACAATAAGACATGTAATACTAAAAATCATCTACTAAATTGTCCAGTAAACAATAAGAAATGCAATACTGAAAATCATCTACCCAATTTAGAGAAAAGATGCTAGGCACAAATCTGAAAATTGTACTTTTTTTCCAATAAACAATCAGACATGCATTACTAACAAACATCTACCCAATTGAGAGAGAAGATGCAAGAAGAAAATCTGAAATTACATTTACTTTTTCCAATAAACAATCAGACATACAGTGCTGAAAAAAATCTACCCAATTCAGAGAGAAGATGCAACACCCAAATCTGAAAATTGCACCTTTTTTCCAATAAACAATCAGACATACAGTACTGAAAAACATCTACCCAATTCAGAGAGAAGATGCAACACCCAAATTTGAGAATTGCACTTTTTTCCAATAAACAATTAAACATGCAGTACTAACAAACGTCTACCCAATTGAGAGAGAAGATGCAAGACACAAAATCTGAAATTACATTTTCTTTTTCCAGTAAACAATTAGACATACAATACTAAAAATCATCTACCCAATTCAAAGAGAAGATGCAAGACACAAATCTGAAAACTATAGTAAATACCCATCTTTGAGTTTGGCATTCAATGAAAAAATGATGAATACAATCAACTAAAATTAAATTGGAAAACATTTTTTTCCTAATAAACAATCAGACATGTGATAGTTAATTTGCCTGAATCAGAGAGAATATGCAAGACACTAATTCAAAAATTACACTAGTAACCTATCTTTGAAAGGTTGATAATCTCATAAAATAAAAACATCATTAGCATAAAATAAATACAATTCAGCCTTAATAAGCATTAATGAGCACCGACATCCCATCGCAATCCAGTTTACATCCACAACTTGGGCATACATAAAAATTTGAGAGAGGAAAAGTAGCAGAAATAGTATCTTAAAGGCCTTGGCAAGAACAATATCAGAACAATAGGCTTAGATGCAAATAGAGAATTAGCAAGCAATAGAGCCCTAAGATTCTGGCTATTAAAGCTGGACAATCTCACGACTGTTCAATCCCCCAAATTTTGGATAAAATACACCATTTCCTACGAAAATACAAACAATTCACCTTCCTTTACGATCTCTTCAATCAGCTAGTTCTGCATATCAATAAATCTGGCATGCAGAGTGTCTTTTATCACAATCAAAACCTCTAAAGCCCTTGGATGAAAATGTGGTTTCATAATTCTGCCTTTCCTATAATTGATTCGGGCAAAAGACAACCCCTGCATATCCAAGCCCAAAAAAGATAATGTCGTGGCAATCCTGAGAGCAGATCCCAATGAATTTGATGTGTTTCAAGGCTTCACAAGCAACGAGTTAATTTTTTAGACATGAAGGAACAAACAATAATGGGCAGTTAAAACCATTAGGCTACCATAAATGCATTGAACACACTTGCTCAGTGGGTGACTAGAGAATGCACTTTCTCTACTCACCCACTTTGCCTGCACTCACCAACCGCCTAGACTCAGTTGATGTGAAAATTGGTTATCGACGACTAAAAAATGGTATGTAGGGAAAGGTTTAATGGTGTGAGACAAATTTCGATTGCAGGAAACCTCAATGGGAAAGCCTATCAGCTAATAAATTAGAATAGAAATTATATAGCATTGAAATCGAATACAAACTGAGATGTCTCTACACTTAATAAAAGTAAAACCCCCTAACTGTAACTATTATTGCCTATGATATTTTGGATACTATTTCTATAAATTAGAGATTTAAAGCAACTCAAATTTATTGCCAAGCAATAATAGAGAGAATTTTCAAACTCATTATATACTAATTCAGTCTCATGAACCCTTTGGTACCTCCATACGTATCAATAGTTAATCAAAATATTACAATAAACTATCACTAACAATGAATACTCACACGTAGCCTACTTAGGGTATCCATTTTTTGTTAATGGAAACAAACATCCAAACAAAGACTAAAATAATTTAAAAGAGCCTTCAAAAATCTCCCAATTTCTAAGATTTCAAAATTTCTAGAGAGTTATCAATAAATATTCTCTTAGCCCCTTAAATTGGAGGGTTTTAAGATAATTTTAAATAAATGGATCAACATTTCAATATTGATCATGAAAGACCTTTAAATTATGTTCAAAATGGAGTGGAATCATTTTTTTATGTATAGCCTAGTAGATCAGAATAAATCTCCATTATGAAACTATCTCTTAGTTAATTTGTTTAATAATAACACTTATTGTCTCCTTTAATTGAATCATCCTAGACCCATACCCATAGTCTCAAGACCTTGGGACCTCTTAATGGTCAAGTAATGCTCTCCTTCCACTAGGCTCGACATCTTATCAATAACTCACCATCCATCCTTGATCTTGTATTGATCATTCTTCTACTTTTGTGAGTGTCTTTACAATATAACTTAATCAGCTCAACAACATACATAGCCTTTACTTACATTCAACACTCTTCATATCCTAGCCCTTGAATCAACTCTCTACAAGGTTCCCCTAACATCCCATTAATGGATAACTTCTTACATACTCCCCACAACCATCAACCAATCACAAATGACCTTACCTTGGGTCACAACCAGATAAGGACTCTCACTATCCTAATCGTGTTAGCATCACTGTCCTAATCTTGTTAGCATGACAGTCCACAATACACTTTTGGATTCTAATGCCAAATCCTAAATTTTAGACTCACACTATCACATTGTGGTCCCTCCCTAGACAAATAACACACTACTTTTGGTTTTGATTACAAGTTCAATCCCTGATCTCATAACACCTTGAAACTTTGATTGCATACACTTGCTCATGATTTTCCACACATAACCCTTTTTAATTCACTTATTACTAGATTCTTGCTTGGATAAACACTTACACTTGACTTGTACCATGACTATGTGAAACTCATTTTTACCATGGAGGACACTTGTACTCTATCTTGGCTGGCTAAGAAATATACAACTCACCTTACTTTTCTCACCTTACTTTGCTTCTTGACCAGTACAGCCTACTCATTATTTTAGTGACAGTCAACAATAAGACAACAACTTAATACCTCTTGATCCTTGTATTAACTTCCACCCATGCACTTAGAAAATTCCTAAACTCTTCTCTAACTTTTCCCACACTTTTCATCCACATACAAGTCATCAAATATAACTTCTTAATCAAACAAAAAAAAAATTAACTTGTGATTGTTCCCTATAATAGTCCCACTGATTCTTTGTAACTCTTTGTTTTGTTCGACCTCCTTGGGAATTCTTTCCTTAACCAATACATCCACCATCTGAAGGACATTATTTCCCCATCCTTGAATTACTTTCATTTCCAATGCACTATTTAACTGTGGACAAAGCCTCTTTATCATCATTGTGACTATCTAAATCATTCCATGTGATTGTATAAACCCTTCCCTGTGATTGTTACTGTCACTTTCTTGTCATTCAATACATGTTTCCTAGAAGGTTTAGGAAAATAAAATACATTGTGTTTACATCCTAATAGATGAGTTAAAGGCCTTATTTTATGTAGGTTATATTGGAAAAATACATTTATTGACTCTAAGGATTGACACTAGAGAACATCGACTGAAGAGAATCCAAAATATGCCCAGGTTATACATATCATCTTGATAAAGGAAAATAATATTTTCAAGTTGCAATATCACTAACTTCAATAAAAAATTCTTTGACACCAAAATAAATTTGGAACACAATACCTACTCCCTTTACAGAATGATACATTTGGTCTTCTTCTCTATATTGTATATTGTTAAGGGGTTTACCATTCTCTATCTTGATAGAGTGTGTCTTCTTATCTTATTTGTTGATGAACTTAAGGGTATTTCTAATGAATGGTTCATAAGGCAAGAACTTGGTGAAGGTTTTGTAAATATGGTTGCAAGAAGAGTGGATTTAACCATGGAGGAAACTCCGTAGTCAAGCGTGCTCAAGCTAGGATGGGTGACCTCCTAGGAAATATGGGGCTTCACCTCTGTGAACATTATGTAGATCTAATACATAATAAGTGCTCCATTCATTCTCATGAGATATGGATTCACGTGAATCACTACTCATGAAACATGGGTCAATGAGTTTGACTCAAAAAACTATAAAGTTAAATCCCTATAGCAATATCACAATTGCATATTGTATTTTCAACATAGTAGTGTGTTTATGCTATAGTGGTGGAATTCCATTTTGTCTACAATGTTTAGCTTTCTTGTCTTGTAAGTTGTAGCGATATTTTTGTTTGTATGCAGATGGATATTGAGAAAAGACAAAAATGTAAATTTCCAAGCAATAGTGATTAGGAAGAGATATTGGAAAATTGTTGTTTCGTTGTAGATTACAATAATTTCCAAGACCTGCATATAGAGTCCAAGAGGCATAACAAGACATTGGACAGAGATGGAGAAATGCTAATGAATTATACATGGGAAGTCAATAATAGGATACACTCATTAGCAATGACAAGAATATTCAAGAGGGTGCGATTTACAATGAAGACCCAGATGTAGAAGATGTGACAAAGATTAATAGATATAGAATAGTATATAATTGATGGAAGAGAACTGAACAGTATATACATTTAGAAAGTAGAGATTTGATGATAACAATTGGATAAGTACAGTGATCAAAGGCTTCGATATGGGAAAATGGAAGTCATAATTACCTAAATCTCGTGCTCTTACTCAGTTAATATCACAATGATATCAGTGTAAAGTGATAATCAAAGACAATATCAGAGATGCCTATTGAACTAATGATGAACATTATATCTAGTGATTAATTTCAAATAAAAACTCCAATATTAGACATCCAATGAATCTTAGACCGATTTCCAATTAATGGTCAATCAACTACTAAAGACCAATTCAACAGATATGAATCTAATCAGCAATCAATTCAAATTCAGTCTGCAGAGACTTAGCAATAAGAAATCTTTACACATCTTGGAATGGATAGATCAGTATACATATATGTGCAACTTGGATTTAATACAAAAGGAATAAGGAATCTTGTTATAGAGTAGTGGGAATCTTGTTATAGAGTAGTGAACAAGTCAAACGTGTAGATAAAGTGATAGATTAACATTAGTATATCCATTCAAAATGTGAATCATCAGTAATAAGGAAGAAAGAAAAATTACATTGGATGGAGAGAAAACCAAATCATATTATAAGTAGTTTCTAAACACAAAATATCACTTATTCATTATAGAGGAGATAGAGTACTAATTAGATATAGTTCATATGGAAATAAGGGGTTAAGAAAATGGATGAAAAGAACATAGATTATTAGTTATTCATTTGGAAAGAGTTATCTTGTTAAAAGAAAATCAAGGTATTCAGTTATAACTAGATACATCTTACAATCCTTAGTCAATGGAATTTATGATTCAAAGACAAAATTAGGGTAGA
This sequence comes from Cupressus sempervirens, assembly GCA_028749045.1. Taxonomy (NCBI): domain Eukaryota; kingdom Viridiplantae; phylum Streptophyta; class Pinopsida; order Cupressales; family Cupressaceae; genus Cupressus; species Cupressus sempervirens. The sequence continues at coordinate 398,212,015 of CM053791.1, read as the reverse complement.
TATAGCAAGGGACATTATAGAATAGGTGTGTTGTATAGATGGGCTAGGGGATTGCATTTATGTTGCAGCTTAGTGCATATTAGTCAAGACCATATTTGGTTGTTCCAACATTGGAGGATTTTACAACCACGTAATGAACTATTCTCAGCTACCATGTGACCTCCCTAAATCATATAGCTTTACATTATTTCTACTACACTACTTCTACTATCAAATCTAACTATAAAACTTGAATATCATTCACCATACATCACTCCTACAGGTGTACATTCATCATTTATAATCAAATTCAATTATTGTGAGTTTTAAAATTGTGTATCTTAGTGATTTTAAGTTATTCAAGTATTACAAAATTGATATAAAAAAAAGGACCTAGGGCTCCATTCTTGAATGATTGTAGGCATTTGAGGGTTAATTCATTTTATTCCAATCATATTAACACTTGTGTGAATTTTTTTATTGTTAACTACTAGATATAAGTGTAATTTCCTGTAAGAGAGTGTTAAGTTGGTAGGTTGCCTCATATCAAACCTCAACTACATGTTTTCATTTGGGTTAGCCATTTGATTGGAAGAAAAATTATCTAGTACTTAGATTAATGAAACTCTTGATGCATTCAGAATGTACTTGTATGGCATTGTGCTACATAAATATGGAAAGGATAAATCAACCCGTGATGTTCTTGTGAAATCTTTTGATGCATATACATGGAGCTGGAGTGTCTGGCTTGAGCTATAGGCTTTATGTACAAATATTAGTATCCTAAATAATCTTGAGTTGAAAGATTATTGGATGAAAGATTTGCTTACATAGAACTCCAAAAAATTATTGGAGGTTCAGAAAAATATATGATGTTACAGGAATATTTCCTTTTAGAGATTATATTTCAGGTCATATTGCATCAATATTTTATAATTCAAGTGATTATGAGAGATATGAAAGCTTATATATAGATATGCTCAAGTATGATGCCTATCATTTGACAGTATGGATATTTTTAAAAACATATAATATGTAAGAGAATTTTTTACTTCTCTAAGCCACCTAGCACATAAAGTATTTTTAACTGAAATATATAGGCCTAAGTCCTATTTTATAATTTGAAATTATTGTAGTCTCAAAGGTCAACATGAAAAGGTTGTTTTGTATTTCATGCGGGCAATAAAGATGAAAAAGAACTACATGGAGGAAACTTCGTAGTTAAGCGCACAAGCTAGAGTAGTACTAGGATCGATAACCTCCCGTGAAGTCCTTGTGCTTCACCTCTATGATCATCATCTAGATCTAATGAGTGCTAAGTGTTCCATTTATTCTCATGAGAGATGGATTTGTATTGAATTACCACTCATGAAATATGAGTCAATGAGTTGGACTCAAAAGCTACATAGTTAAATCCTAATAGCAATATCACAATCTGACTTGATGTGAAAATTATCTCCTACTTATCAAAAGAACTACCTTTCAGCATGGGCACTTATGGGGCAAGAATATGTTGAAATGAAAAATACTCCAATTGTTGTTGATGCTTAATAATGATTTACTGATATAAATCCAATAGACTATTATGTGATATGATTTAGGGAAAAAACTATGAAATTTTATCCATGCTCAACAATGCTCTTTATTATCAACAGAAAGAAACTTTTTTGGGTCTTGATGATGATCGCTTGTGGATTGATATTTATAATTTATATGATAATGAGAAATTGCAAATACTTGATCAAGCCATGAAGCATTATATTAAGGATTTAAGAAACATGCATCTTGGGTGCCATGATGAAGCTACATTATATTACGAAATGAATCTTGACAGAATAGAAAATGAATAGAATTATTTTCCCAAAAATGATTGAAGCACTATTAAACCTTGCAAATACTAAAATAGGAAAAAGCAATTTTCTTTATACCTAGAAATACTTTGAACGAACCCTTATCTAATGTGATTGAATGCAATTTTATCTTTGGTATTCTTGTTACCGAGCAAAGGAGCAGAACCTATAAAACCCCAAAGAGATTATGATTATTACAATGATAAAGAAATAATTTTTGTGCTAGCGCACTTAAAGAATCAGGTTTTGTGTTTCTTGTACTAGGGAAATAGATTCGGTTCTTTACCTTTCATCAAATCTAGATCTAACAATAGCAGTGGTTTATGGAAGAGGTAAGGGTGGAAAACACAATTAGCTTGACCAACCACATCTAGTTTAGTGTCTGCATATTCAGCACGCCAACAATTTTGCCCTCAACGTGCAAACAATTTTGGAACTAAATGTCACATTAGATTTTGAATTATATTTTATACCCACCCAAAATTTCCATGATCAACCTACTCTTAAAAATTACTCAATAAATTAAAATTGTTCATTTAATTTTGGTTTTTTATTTATTTATTTCTATTCTTTATTATTTGTTTTAATTTTTTTGGAATAATTAGAATATAGAAAAATATATAATCTATTTTAGGTGATGTGTGCAACTAGGTCTCATATAATTTTGTGTTTAATTCTAATATAAGGTAATTAAAATAATTTTAATTTCAAATTTAAGATATTTAAAATAATAACATGTATTTTTAAGACAATATTAAATTGATTTAAAATATTTTAAGCTTTCAAAATACTTTTAAATACAGTCTATTACAAATATGCACACACACCTTCATATTGCTAATTGAAAAATTTGACACACTTGAATCTAGAAATATACTCAATAACAACACTTATTATTTACTTTAAACAATAGCTCGAGGTCTACTAGTCTTGCCAACATTGTTTTGGGTTCAAAATTTCCAAACTTTCTAGTTATATTATTCAAACAACTATTCATTCATAAATCATACATATTTAATTAACTGGACCTAGATAAAATGATATAATATTTAAACCAAATGGTGCCTTACTTTAATAATCTAGAATTAACTATCCTTTATTTGATGTCTATAGTTAGCCCTATTATGTAAAGGAAATATTCAAAATATAACTTGTTAAAATAAAATGTAATTGAAATTTTGATTGAGTATATATCAACTATTCCTTTTGATTCTAATTATAGTTATATCTCTAAATTAATGGTATAATTTATCAATGAATTTTGATCAAATTTCCTAAGAGTTAACAAACTCATAATTTATATATTAGTCTATGATTATATAAATAAATGTATAATTATAAAGGAATAATAATAATTTATGTAGTAATTTTGGTTTGTGTGATTGGTTATTAGTGACTAACTACTTAGTTTATTTAGTCATTTTTATTTGGATATGTGTGCTAAAATGTTGTCACACTTCTATGAATCATTACATGTAAGAAAAATCAAGAATGAGCCCTCACAAATCGATCCATAGCTCTCTACTCAAAGAGTGCAAGGGTTTGCAATGGAGGCCCTCAGTTTGACCTATTTTTGTGCCCATGCAAGTACACCATGAGATGATAGATTCGAAGAGGAAAAGCAAGAATGCTAGTCTCCATGATCTTCAAATATGCATGAAAATAAGATCTAATCTATGAAAGAAAAATCTAATCTATAAATGCAAGATTTAAGCTAAAAGCCCATGATGGGTGCAAGAGAGAAAAAGACAAGAAAATAGAAGTTCTCCACAAAAAGCTTTTGTATTCAAACTCCTTCAAAAATTAGTCTTCAAACCTGCAGCATAATGATAGCATAATCATGGGTGTCTAACATGAGGAGAGGGCTCCCCCTTATAAAGGAAATTATGGAGGTGAGAGGCTTCTCACAACCAATATGGGATAATAGAGCTTGATCCATGTGAGACAAAATTCCACCAATGAGAAAAGAGGAGTGGTTGAGAAGAAAGTGGTGATCCACGTGAGACAAGATTCCACCAATTAGAAAAGAGGAGTGGTTGAGGAGAAAGTGAAAAGATAAATCCCACTTAGATCACATTTTTAAGTGTAGAGAAATTAAATAAAAAGAATTTATTTTATTTCCTTTTTTCATCAAAAGAGATATTTAAGTGGGATTTTTATTTAATTAAAAGGGAGCAAGTTCTTTTTAATTAAATAGAAGATATTTAATTAAATTAAAAGAGAGGTTTTTCTCTTAATTAATTAAATGTGGATGAACTGTTTAATTAAAAGAGAGGTTTTCTTTTAATTAAATGGGGATTTTATTTTATTTAATTAAAAGAGAAGATTTTTTTTTTAATTAAATAAGACTTGGAATAAAATGATCAATCTTAGAAATGAAATAAATCGAATTTGATCAAGGAAATTGATTTGAATATATTACAAACCATTGATTCAAAAAATTTGATAAATTGATAAATCGAATAATGGGGGCCCATAGTCTAGGCGACCATTTTTGGGTGCATACAGGTTAAACTTGTGATTTTATTAGGTGACTAAATTAGTCACTTTTTTAGTCACCTACAGTTGTATATTGCAAAGAAATAGTAGAATGTGATCAATCTTAGTCACATGACTAAATAATTTAGTAGTGTGACTAAAGTTTCTAGTCACATAGTCACATATTTGCCAAAATGTACTAGTGAAGTGCTTCAAATATTTGGATTAAAGGATGAGAGTGTGGAATTATTTTAGCATTATAATGGTAGCTTGGCAATTTTTAGGCTCTCAAAATTGCATAATAACTTTTCATATAAAGGTGGATGATTTATGGAGGATGAAGGGTTCAATTTATAGGAAAAGGAAGGTGGAAATAAATGATCAAGATGCAAGACTGGAGATATGTTAATAGTGGCCAAGATGTAAGGAAAATAAAGAACATGGGTTATGTTTCCTCAAATGCATAGCCTTTTACAAGTGTCAAAAGGATAACACATGTGAGGGGATTAGGGTTTTTTAAGGCATGTGACCATTTTGGATATTGTGAAGGGGACAAGGGAGTACTGAGGGAGTTGGAGTGTGTAAGAGAGGTATAAGGGATTTGTAAGTACATTTAATGATGTCATAAAATGACTTGGGTTGGGATATGGGGGATGTGACAAGAGATGACTTGGGTTAGGGTTGGGATTTATTAATCTTCATGCTTAAGTTTGTACAAATGATTAGGGTGATATTAGGTTTGGGTTAGGGAGTGATTAGGAGGCAAGTGGGTATGTTATATTAAACAAGTACTGTGCAATTATTTGACTTAATATAATAAGAGTATTTAATAAATAATTACACTATTTTATGAAATAATCATAGTCAACAAAAGATGCCCAAAAACCTAAAACAAAATATTTTTATTTCCTCCAAAAATGGTAATTGAGAAGATTCACAACTTAAAATGAATTTATGTGTTCATACACTTAGTGAATCCCGAAGATGGGTGTGTATCGATAGCAAGAAAACTCTTGAGGAAAAGTATGGTGAACAAGATTAATCTACTATATCAATTGCTAATTCTTGACACATAGGTTGAAAAGGAAAGATAATTATTTGACAAGTGTGTAACGACTTGGAACCACTAAGTAGTAGATGAAAGAAATAACACATGATTCTAATCAACACATGATGATGTCTTGAATCTAAAAGATACAACGTATGAGTGCACATTGACCAAACTAAAAAGTTTTGAATCAAAATTTAAAGAGAGATAGAGTACATGATTATTTTTTCATGCTCAAAGACTCATGTGAGAACTCACCTCCTTTTTGAAGGAGGTGCATAGTACAAAATTTGGTTTACATATCAATGAATAGTAGGCTTGAAATTATAAAAACCAAAGTGAGTCATTATATAACCCAAGTAGAAAAAAAATGCAAACATATTTTCCATGAACTTCTACATCACATTTTCAATAAGCAACAATTTGTGGGTAAAAATATGACCAATAGAGAAGCATTAAATGTATCAAAATAATTTCAACATTGATTTCCCTTCCAAACCAAAGTGTCATTAGATAATTTAAGCAACATTATTATTTTTTAAAAGAATTGGAGAACATATTTATTCATAATCACTCAACAAGCATGCAAATGAGGAGCCACGGAAAAATTTTAAAAAAACTAAAATCCTATATGAATAAAAGAAGACAAAGAGCATAAATAAAAACTCATGAAGTCATCACAACCAATGAGATTAACATACTAAAATTAGTCTCAATGGCTTTCAAGGCCGAGAATCTATTAATACTATTATCTGTGATGCACCAATAAAAATATGCATAGTGCACATGTATCAAATTTTGTATTTTTTGGAATAATGTTCACCAAGTTTTGTGAGATTTAGAATGCTTGATCATCATATCTTTAGTATAATCTTCTATGAATATTTCTCAATAATTAAAAATTGTAAGGAAAAGGAACAACCTAACATGTTGGGATTGAGAAGGCCTGGTCCTTATTGCACCTATTAAAGATAGATAATTAAGAAAATAATCTTCCTAACATGTAGCTTTGATAATGTGCATCATTACTTTACCTATTACAGTAGGCCTAGTTCTGTTGAATGCTCTCATTCATGTCATGCTTGGACCTCTTACTTGTAGGAAGACTTGCATACTTGATTCATTACTATTTTGTAACAATTAAATTCATCTACCATTTGTCAGCATCAAAGTACAATTACTATGCTATAGTCCTCAACCATACATCCAATTCTAAAAATAAAACCAATCACTCAGGAAAAACATGATAACCCAAAGGAAGTGTACAGGCTTATGCCACATTTATGAGAATAAATCTGCATCATTTTGGCAATTTGGAAACAAGTAAACATGACATTCATTTCTCACCTATTCACCACCCCTTGCATCATTAGAAAAAATATAAAAGAAAACATGAATCCCCTCATATTCAAGACCATCTATGCATTCACATATGCATTAATTCACATAAAGGATCATCCAAAACATTAACTTTCCTTAGAGACCTCCACAATCATCATATCAAAATAAATTGTTATGTTATCCAAGAAATCAAAATAGCCATAGCATATCACCAACATGTTCTCAAACATGGAAAAGTGTATATTTGTTAGTATTATTCATTGGTAAAACAAACCATAAGCTTTACAAAAAAAAAATCTCCCTAAACATATCTTCTAAAAATAGTAAACCTAAATGCCAATACCAACCTTCATAAAAACTATCATCTGTCATTTAATAATGTGTAAGGGGAAATAATGCATATATGCCCACTTATCCATTTATAGGCATGTTTAATTAAACCCCACATTAGTTATCATTATTCAAATAAAGGTAGACATATTCATTCAACATTCCTCACCTTCTCTACAAGCTTGATATTAGAAGAGCCAAAAATCAATCACAACGTGCACACAAAATTAAATAAATAAATAAAAACAATATGTTAAGAGATAATAGCATCTAAAGAAGGAAACCATTCTTTTCCTTCAAAAAGGATAAGTAAGGAATGATATATGTCTATTCATTCTTCTATTTCTAGTCCATCCAATCAATCTTTCTTTCTTCTTTTATTTAAAAATGGCACACGAAAAAATGCATGTAAGTATTCATTCATTTACAGATATGATCATTCAAAATGTCTCTATTTTTTTAATTACTAAATAAGTAATTAAAAAATGACATATAATTATCGATCCATTCAAATATAAGTCATAGAAATAAGCTCTATTTTCGCCTCTATCAACAAGATGCATAAAAAAAAAGGTCAAACAAATGCACATGTCCATTCATTCATTTGCTAGAAAAGATCATCTAAAAGAACATGCATTCAAAGATGGGTAACAAAGAATATAAATACCAATTTATTCATTCTCAAACAAGATCACCACAAGTCACCTCTTCTTTCTTTGCTCATTCAAGAAAATCATCTAAATCTTGGTAAAAAAATATGATACATTCATCCACTATTCAAAATCGCATCTAGAATCAACTAATTAGAAGAACTATATCCTGATCATTCCTCACACACCCAAATATATGAGATGCCTATTTATTGATAGAGAAGATTACCTAGAGTAGTCCCTTGTTTCTTTGGGTAAGAAACAAAAAATCAAAATAATGCATACATCTAGTCATCCATTCAAGAAAAAGATCATACAAGATAATCTCTTCTATTCTCTATTCACGAATGAGTGTGTTAGGATAAACCACAAATAGGAGTAAAAATTACATGCAAATATAACCAATATCATAAAATAATAAATCACACATAAGAGAACATAAGACACAAATATTTAACATGGTTCACCCAATCCTTGGGCTACGTCCACCAACAATAAGTACAATATTATTATTATCTAGTGATTACAATCTATAATCCCTTACAACTCAATACTACTACAAGAAGCTAAAATCTCATTATACATAATAAAATCCCTAACCCTAAGCCATTTTATACAAGCCCTTTTTGCTTAAAAAATAGGGTTAGAATAAGTCCTCCAATATAAAAATAGTAGTTGACACCTTTTACAATAGTCAAGTCATTTTTGGCTTCGGGGGCATTGCCCCCAAAATTCCCTGTGGAGTTATTGCCCCTTGATCCCACCTCATACTATGACAAGGAACACACCAAGGGTACTACCCCCAAACCCCCATAGAAATAATCTTGGGGCAAACCACATCAAGTAAACCTCCAAGTCTGATTAGTCTCCACATCACAACAATCTCCCACTTGGAGACTAATCGATCTCCACAACAATAACAAAGTGTGCAAAGAGAACTCAAGAAAAAGTTTTTAAAAAGACTTACAAAACCATAATTGGTTCATTGTGTGGTTTAATTGGCTCCATAGAAAATAAATCTATTGCATTTAGACTATTAAGATTATTTTGACTTTTGAACACCCAAAGAGACATATGCATGAGAAAATTTAGTATGTGGTAGAAAACAAATTAGATTTAAACTTATTCTAAATTTACTTGTGGAATTTATTGTCTTTTTTGTTAAGTATGTTCTTTTACAAATATGTCCCATAAATATGCCAACTGTTGTATGAGATCACCCTCTATTTGTTGATATGATTCCACAACTAGTTGCCCCATTTATGTCCATCTTCTTTTTTATGCTTGACAGATGGCAAGTTAAAAGGAAGGAAAAGTTTTGAATCTCTAGTTGGAGAGTTTGTAAGGTCTATAAAGCCAACCTCTAATTTAGCATATAGAATTCTAGTTTGGGCCTTGGTGTCAATTTGGGTCTAGTTTAACTATTGATCTCTTAGTTGGAAAGCTGATACACAAGTAGGTGCACTGTTACATACTCTAAAAGATATTTTATTTTTATTTCTATTAATATTTTTGAATACCCATGAAATTTATTTTTAGTAAAAAGCTCCAAAATGTTGTTTAGAACTTTCAAAGTCTCAAAAGGGCTAAATTTAGTTGGGCCTTCCTTTTTACTACATTTTCAAATTAGCACATAGGGATTTGGAACTCTTCAAAATTGAATTTCTCACATTTTGGGTAAGTTTCTAGTTGGGGTCAAGTCTATGTTGAAAAGATACTAAAGATTTAAATTTGAAAATTTCCTATAAATTTCTTTAATATTGAGTTTTGAGACTTAAACTAATGTTTTGGGCCTTTGAAAATCAGGAATATTGATTAACTCGAATTTCAAGCATAGGGCACTTAGAGATCTTTTGTTCAAACAAACTAAGCTTAATCAAATGCTCAGATGAAAAGTTATGGCTTTTGGATGAAAAGTTATAGCTTCTGGAAGTTTATGTTTTTTGGATGAAAGATGGAAATATTGAAATTCTTCTTTAGACACCAAGAAGCTATTTATGATTTTTTTTTTTCATTTGAAATTTTTTGAGTAGTGGAGGAGGAGAGGACGATGGTAAGTTGTAATAGAGGAGGAAGACATAATAAAAGAAGATTTGAAGATACAAAAGGAAGAAGGCTCCACATGTAAAGAAGCTTTGATGCTTCTCATTCTATGAGAATTTCATCCCTTGCCTCCCCACTACTCTATGTATATGTATATATTAAAGGATAAAACACAACTACATCTTTCTGCAATTGAAGATGCTACTGGATAAAACACAAGTATATCTTTCTACAATTGGAGATGTTTTTGATTAGGAAAATAGGTTTTACAGGGATCTCAAAACCTAAAGTTTTACAGCATAAAACTACTTAAAGCAAAAAAAGACAGAAAAAACAAAAGCAGCCTCAAAAGGCCAGAAATGAAAAGGCCCGAAGCTTGAGAAACAAAAGCCAGGAACAAAGCCAGGCGGGCAGACTAATGTCCCTTCTTTTCCATTGCCTGTAGGGTTTTTGCAACATCACTTTCCTTCTGATTGGCCTCTTCATCTTGGATCATGGGGAGGAAATGCTTTTGGTCCCCCTGACTTTCTTGGATTCTAGTCTCATCCTGAGGATCTTCTCAGCTGGTTCCATGCTCTATACTCTGCTCTGCATTCCCCATTAGGCTGGCCTTGGTCAGATAGTCACCCAGATTAACAATGTTTTTGTTCAAGGTATGGAGGGTATCCACAATTTGTTTAGTCACAACCTGGTGGACAGAATCCAGCCTTTGGACCTTCTGCTCGAGCTGGGTGATTCTGTCCTCCTGATTGTCTCTGGGGTCCTAGCTTCTATATTTTTCCTGGCTACCCACTTGGTCTTTACTACCTCTGGCCTCATGATCCTTGACATCCCCCCTGTTGGACCTGTCCTTCAAAGTCTCAATTTCTTGAAAAAGCCACTTAATGGAGCGAAAATTGTCAATCAAGTTGTTCTTTGCATTGTTGAGAAAGTTGAAACCCGTTTCATGAACATTGTCAGAGAGAACCAAAAGAGTCGGGTCAAGGAGCTCGTCATAGTGGGTGCTGCTGTCAAGATCCCCCAACACCTGGATTTTAGCAGGTTCTCTAACAATACCCATACTGACACTATCCATATTGAAATTTCTCCAAGCTCTTCTCTCTTATTTTTCTTGATGGCCTCCCCCCCTTTTCAACCATGATTTCTATCATCTCTTCTCAGAGCGAAATGGGGACATCCAAGGGGGAGGTGGGTGCAGTAGGGCTAGGAGGTAAATCATCGTAGTCACTGATATGATCATGGGTTGGGGTTTGGTCCAATTTTCTTTTCTTGGGGTTATCCTGAGTTGCCAAGGGGATCACCTCCTTCTTGTCATTATCTTTCTCCTTGTCATCTTCCAACTCACTTTCCTTCTCTTCCACCGAATCCACCTCCTCCGACTCCATGTCTGACTCATCACTAGACTTAGGATGAGGGGTAGGGGGGTTAGGGGGAGGGCACCTGGGGCTCTTCCTTCTAGGGAAGCGAGGAGAGGGTTTGGCTTTTGGTGTTTTAGATTTGACAGATTTCACAACACGCACTTCCCTTGAGTCAGAGCTGGCTATGTCCTTTGAGGAGCCACCTGAAACCCCAATGGACTTGGCTCTTTGTCTGGGTTTTTAGAAACTCAAAAATGAGGAGCAGAAGACCTTCGTGAAGGGCAGGGTTCTTGACAGGACATTTCTTGTAATTCTCTATATTCTTAGTCATAGAAGTAAAAATATAGAAAGGAAAGGAGATTTTTACTTTATGTCTAAAATGATTAAGCAGAACAAAATGATGGGTCCTGATTCTATCAAACCTGGGCTCCAAAGTGACATACTCTATGATGATCCTCAGAACAAGCCCCCAGAACTTCTTGATGGACTCAATGTCATAGTAGGTGTCAATCTTTATTAGTTTTCTTTTCTCCTTATCGTTCTTAACAAAAGTGTTGATAGCATTGGCAGACATCTTCTTATCCCTGAAGAAGCTCATGCCTTCCTGGGAGAAGCCTGTCACCTCCTCGATGAGACCCTCTATGATTTGGTGGGAGACACCATCAATTGTGACCTTTCCGTTGTGCTAGGTATCAACCATAATCTTGGTTACCCCTGCGTCAAAACCATGGAGCCTCTCCATGAAGCAAGTTATGCCGCCCTTCTGGAGTTTTTTCCAAACCTTCCCTTTTTCTTTTCAGCTCTCCGTTTCTCCCCATGGCTCCCTTCTAATCCTTTCTCCCACCATTGCGGTATTATGCCTCTCTAACCCTAAACCTTTAACAAAATTCTAGAGCTCAAAGATGAAAAAATCACTAAGGACGAGAGCTTTAATGCACGTGTTATTAGGTTTTACTTTGGCTTTCTTCTGCTCGTGTGATCCGTACACATTATTATGAAACAGTGGGGGTTTTGCATAACTCTAAATGATACTCTTTTTAAAACATGATTTAGCATGTCTCATCATCATAAAAAGATTTTGAGTTGGTACCTTGAATTTTCTCCTTTCAGATGAGCTCAATAGTCACCGCCAAAAAATGATTATTGTTTCCCCACATCATCACCGAATTGTATGTGACCACTGCGTTAGTGAACCAATCAACAACCACGTTAGCTTCACGGTAGACATGGCTGATGTGGTAATTTTTAAATTTTCTCAAGTCCATTTTTAGGTCCTCAATTATACTTTCAATGGTCTATGATGGTTTGGTTACTCCTAAAATACAATTTATTATATTTAGGGAGTCTCCTTCAAGCCACAGTTGATCGATCCCTGAGTCTAGGGCCAACTTGACAATGAGTCTGGCTGCACTGGCTTTAGCCAAATGGTTGGTTTGGTGACCAATAGGGGAGGAGATAGCAGCAATTCCCCCTCCCAAGTTGTTTCTTATGATTCCACCATAGCCGGCGGGACCATGGTTTCCCTTAGCCGCTCCATCGAAATTGGCTTTATGCCAATTTTTGAGGGGAAAGGACCAAGTAGCCTGCTATCTTCTTTTGATCCTGGCTTCTTTCTTGGTCTTAATTTTCCCTCTATCCTTTATGTTTCCATCTCTAGTTGTGGAATAATTCTCTTTCATGAGGCCATCAATTTTCTCTGCTATAATACCCTCAGGAGCTTCTCTGTCTCTGAATATCCTGTTGTTGCGCTCCTTCCAGATTCCAAAGCAAAAGTGTGGGATAATCCAGGAACTCAGAATTTGGGATTCCAAGACTTTGTGGTTTCTACTCCACTGAATGAAGAAATCCTAGATACTGGCAGGCGGGCACCAGTAGAAGTTCAAATTGGAAGTCAAAAGACTTCACACTCTAGAGGAAAAGGGGTAGTGAATGAAAATGTGATTCACTATTTCCAGGTCATGCTTACAGAGGCAACATCTGTTGGCAATAATTTGGCCTCTCTTGGCTAAATTATCCAGGGTAAGGATTTTGTCTTGCAAGAGGAGCCAAAAGAAAATGTTGATTTTGGGCGTTAATCCAGGGGTCCAGGCCTTGGCCCAAATAGGTTTCTCCCCTGTTCCCACAAGGGAAAGATAGCCTAAGGCAACAGTATAATGGCCTCCAGAAGAGTCTCCCCAGACTAAGGCATCACCTTTCTGGTTGATGTTGATAGCATACAAAGAGGCCATCAAAGGCTTGAGATCCTATGAAAGCTCCGCCAAATTGTGCCATTCATCCCCATTTCTGTAGTTCCCAACCAACATGCCATATCTGCCTATTGCCTGATCAGCCCACCTGCCGAATAAAGGATGGTTAATGAGAGGTTCCTGAAAAAGCCAACTGTCCTGCCAAAAAAGGATTTTGTCTCCCATTCTAGTTTTCCATTTGGCCCTAGATTTAGCAAGGGGAAGGGCCTTCAAGATACCATTCCAAATGTTAGAACCCAACGATAGCTCGGCCCCCTAGAAAATGGAGGAGAGAGACAGGCCTCCCAGGTACTTCTCAGCCAAGATGTCCCTCCAAACCCCTATGCCTTGGAAGATGCGCGAAGGGAGTTTAGCTAAGAGGGATTGATTGAGGTAAGAAATGCATAATCAATTGGAGATGTTATAGTTAAATGCATAATCAATATACAAAATGATCTTGGTTCTATAGAGGTGTACCATTTGGATCCTTATGTTATTGAAGATGGAAGATAATCAAAAGCATCCAATCAAATCATAAGGACAAATATTTAAATTAGTATACAATTTAGTTGCATAAGCCTATATTAGACATGCACTTAACAAGGATAAACCTCAAAATAGTTAAGTACAATTAGATATTTCAATGCATTAAAAGGCCAAAGGATTCAACAAAAAACACGACTAGCATTGCAAATTATATAGCTGTGATAGTATCAATTTTTACCTTAAAGTATGGAGAAGTTAAAAAAAAGTGCATATGGAGAAAAACCATTGAGAACAATCATTTCAATCATAATTATCTAATATTTATGTAACCACAATACAAATTCAAGATGAAGATCCTAATTGGAATCAACATTGGATTCAATACACAAGGGTTTCAAGAAGACCCTATGCATCATCATTGTTAGGGAATATTTTAGTTGCAAAGGTAAAAGAGACATGGCCAACAAAAATCAACTTATTAGTGGAGCAGTTACCTAACAAGAGAGTACACAGTGAGAACAATAGATTTCCTAGAAACATGAAATCACTCTCAATTGTGTTCCTTGTTAAACTGATACTAGTCATGACAATGCAAGATACAATATCACATAAGAAAAGACCTCATTGAATGCTCACACAAATAAAATATAACCCCTTTTAATCTTATTTGTTAAGCAATTAAAGCTTCCCAACTTAGTTCTTTAAGTCAACTTTTAATATATGAAATTGTACCTCACACAACCCATATTATTTCTTAAAAGGTATATAATCATTAAATTTTATGCTTCTTATCTCCATTATGATCCAAACATATAACCTTTTTTTTTTTCTTGGCACTCAACAATAATAAACACATGTGCCTATGGCTTTACCCAACCGATAATAGTTGCAGTTATTTGAACGAAAAGAGGTATTTCATTTTAATATTAAGTGTATTTTTCATAGTAGCCACAATTTTTTTTGATTTGTCTAAAAACAACCCATAAACTTGACAAATTCCTTTTTAAGCTTATAAGATCCAATCAATCCATGATCATCACCGTTTCATTTCTAAACTTATTAGTTAGAATGTTAAAATAGTCTCTGAAAATTCACCATTTCTTTTCTTACATGAAATGTTTTAATAGTTATAAATTGAAAAATCAAAATTTTAAGAAAAGAAACATTCGACATATTTGATAGGTAAATGTTGAATACTGACAAAGTCAAAAGAAGATATCCATAATCTCATCAAGCCTTCTGTTTCATGAGACTACTCAAATAATGAACATATGGAAAACAAAGGTGAACCATATGCTAGTCAAATCAAATATATAATAGATAATCTGCATAGCTCCTTAAAACAAAGTATAGATAGAAAATAGATGTAAATAATTTGTCATTCAAGAATGCAACTCACTCATGCTTCTATATGAGTGACCCTAATGATGCTAATCAACTATGCAAGAATAAAATGTTGATTGAAAATATAGATGTCAATCATCCATAAATCTGATCAACTATGGAACCAGGAAAGCATTCACACAAAGAGGTGTGACAGATCCACACAAAAAAAGTGTCACTAAAGAGGAAATGATAATAAGACCATGAAGTTAGAGCATGGCCCTAACTATTCTTTGATGAAGAAGATTCAATGGCTGAAATTTCATGCTACTATATAGCCATTTCTAAGGCCTCTAGTCTCATCCAACATCTATTGACTACATGACCTACTTTCCATAGAAACTATAAGACTCATCCACCTTATTATTTGTCTTGGACTATTGATTGGGTTCTAAATTTTTCTTCTCACTTTTATTCACAAAAATATCACAAGCTTTGGAGCTTTTTAAAGTACCCATCTTTATGAGCTTATCCTACTCATGTACCAAAGACTTGATGAAAGCATCAAGAATAGACATCTTCCAACTTTTTCTTGTTATAAGCCTAATTGTGTGAAAGGAAGAGACAAACACAACATATTGTGCACCAAATTTTGAAGTAATTAAGCCTTGAAATTTGTGAAGAAGTCTTGAATATTCTCAAAATTACTCAGATCTAATGAGTTGAGTTCATTTTCAAGGATGTGACCCTACATCTCATCTTTCTTCAACATGAAACAATAATTCTAGAGATATAGACAAGCATAGAAGAAGAAAGGCTTCATCCATGTGGTTGAATTATTTAGACTTTTGAACTACAAATATGGGTTCAACCTTTGTCCACATTACTATTCAATACAAGCCGCTACTTCTAAGTTGAAGTTGAATCTCGGGCTTCCATTTTAAATAGTTTTTTGGAGTAAGAAAAATAGAGGCTAAAAATTCTATTTCATCCAACATACCTGATCTTCAACACTTGAAAAAAAAATGCTCTCTTTCCTAGTATTTCTCTATTCTTTGTTGTAGACATTTCATTTAAGGAACCTTTTTTTTATGCAAGGTGGTTTACTTCTGATGTTTTATAGCAATTGTGAATGATAGGCTAATTTTGAGTTGAGAAACCTAAAAATTTGACATTGCCCATGGTTGGAAAACCTTCCAAATTTAATAGGAATGTTGCATCATTTGGAAGATCTAAAAATAGGTTATTCTTCTCTAAAGATTGATATTGCATCCCTCTTAGAATCATTTAAACAACTTTGTACCCTTAGATCATTGTATTTGATATTAATTTATATGAATGTCTTCTATAGTGAGACAAATTTTCTCTGATACCATGTTAAATTTTGCAGCTAAATTTGCATAGATATAGTTATAAAGAGAAACCATACTTGCCCCAAAAAAATAGAGAAAACAAAGATCTATTGAATAAAATCTATATTCATTCATTGTTGCATATTGCAAGAAGCACTAAGCATGCTTTATATAAATCCAACCACTATATACAAGAGTCATGCATGGTAAATACCACTTTGAACAAATAGTTAAGACCAAATAACTATTGAAATCACAATTATAATCACTACTGAAATCACCAAAAATTATAGAGAAAAATAGTGGGTATGTCAAGTAATCATTAAATAACTCTAGCAAATCTCAAGAAAAAGTATATCTATTAATGCTATCCATGCTCAGCAATTTGTTATTTGATTTATTAATTGAACTATAGTGAATTAATTAGTTTAATTAACTAAGGGATAACATAAATTGATAAAATACTAAATACTTAATTAACAATTCCTTAGAATATGACTAAATAGGATTACTTAAAATTTATCTCATCATATTTAGGTCTGTACATTTTTTCCCTCTTCGACATAGTGTTGGGACACCATTATTTTGAATATTTTTTAAATAACAGATGATGCAAAGAATGTTTAAAATCAATAGAGATATTATAGTCTCATAAGAGAGAGGAGAGACTGGACTGACTCCCCTTGATAAAGAAATAGGGAGAGAAAATGAGGCTCAATGACATCTCGAAAGAAAAGAGAACCGGGACAAAAAGTGAATGTAGAAAGATGAAAAGAGGGGTAAATGAGGTTAAAATTGTGATTGGGATGGAAAAACAATAGGGGGGCTAAAAGGGGTCACTCAAGAAGGGAAATAGGGAAAAATGGCTCATAAGAGGTCCTATATAAGGGCTTGAAGGGTGAAACAAAACTCACTTGCCTTCATTTAGTTATTATATTCTTGTTGTTTGTGAGTTCTCATTTTGGACTAGGGAGATGGTTGGACAAGGGCATCTGATGCACTGGTTTGAGGTCATAAGGAAAGTTTTGATAGCACAAGATAGTGGACTAATCAATAGACCTTAAATCAATCTCTCTCTCTCTTTTTTGTCATTTTCTTTCAATTTCTAGTTAGGAGTTTCAAAATCATGTTCTTGTAGGCTCAGATCTGGCAGAAACACTTCCAAGATCTGCATGATCATGATCTCATGAAAACTACATCAAGTAGGGGGTCAAGAGGGGTAGGATTAAGGATCTCTTGTGGAAATAGGGTGGGAGGGGTTTATCATAGGGATGTGATCTCATGACGGACTTCTCATAACATAGAAAACTTGGTTTCAATTTTAGGCGGGTTCTCTCCTTGAATTTTAGGAAAGAATACATTTCTCTTTAGGGCAACAGGGATGAGTTTTGTTCAACACAAGAATGTGGTCCTAGGTTATGACTAGGATAAGGGAAGTGTTCCTATGATGGCATGAATATTAGGACTTGAGGCACTTGTTGGATTACAATACTTGGACAACATTCTCATAGATGGGGGGTTGAAACGAAAGGATAGTTTAGGGAAAGGGGGCCAAACTAGGGGGGATTCGCTAGGGATAATTACTAACTAAATCTAAGGCTAAGATATTTTAATCTAGGAGTGTGCATATACTAAATATATTTACGAAAGAGGAGAGTTGTAGTACTATGAGTAAATGACCAGTTTAGACATGTAGATTGAACAAGGATTGATGTTATTGGCTTGGGTGACGTAGATAGTATGCCCCATAGGAGGAATTATGTGGCCATGGTTACAACACTATATGAGTGGTGGAATTCTAAAATGTCAACGTTTCATCTCTTGATAGGGGATATGACTATCACTTTGGAGGAGGTGTACAATGATGATAGTTGGGGATGTGACACCTTAGAAGGTGGTGTGGGCAATAGTTGGACCTAGGATTCCTTTCAATATCTAGAGGGAAGAGTTCACTTTGTATCAATGTCTAGATGTTGATCTTAAAATGTTTTATTTCTACATTTATGGGCTAGTGTCAAGGTATATTGACCTAAACAAAGGAGGGGCTAGTGAAATTGGCCTTGATTCCTAGGATTGTATGTATTGTTGATGTTGGAGTGTTGAATGCATAGGGCTCATTGAGGTTAGTAAAGTTATACAAAGACTTACACTAGATTGTATATCCTAAATACAAATTGCAGGGATGGAGCATAAGCTTCACCTCACTCTCACATGTATGGTTATGGGGGCATTTCATAGTTTTATAACCAATCAATAGGTAGGGTCCATACAAAGAGGATATTATAATCTATAAATAAGGTGACACAATCACCTATTATGATTTAGATGATCTAGACTACTAGAGAGAGTAACTACATGGGATCCAAGACGAGATTACGTAGAGATCATACATGGTAGTAGGTCCTTGTGCAAAGGAGCAGCAATAGTTTCCCTACATAATCAACCCTAAATAAATCTTTTGCATATGGGAGCATATCATAGAGTAGTACTACCTAGATCTGGTTGCAAGATAATTTGGGTTCACATAAGATGTACTAATAGTAGTTGTATGGCACTTGTGGGTGACTTGAGAGAAGATCAATGAATTTGGTACTAGAGTGGACCAAGATGGGTTACTAGGAGTATGGAGGGATATGAATACTATGTAGTGAGATTAGAAATGAGGGATACCTAATGTAAGATCAATTCAAGAGTATAGGGACTAGTTTTAGAGACTATGACCAGTTGGGAGATTGTTGCTTCCTCTAGTAACTGAGAGGATTAACATTGCAATTGAAACAACTAGGTATCATAGATATGTGGCTTAGACAACCAAGAAGAGGATGAGATTGGCCTAGGAGCCACCCAAGAGGAAGGCACGATGAGTTGTCAAAGCACAAAGAGAGGAGGCAACTCAGGAGGAGGGCTAGGACCAAATAGATATGGATAGGGGGCAAGGTTAATAGATACCACCAAATATAAAGTTTCTTGTAGGTGATTTAGGAATTAGAGGTTCATCATATAGTGGGGGGAGATGTATATATAGGTACCTAGTTAGCATCATTACAATATATATACAACTGTCACCTAGCTGCAATAGGATACACAAGGTGTGTGAGACAAATATCAGGGTAAATGGGACCAGTTTTATAGAGAAAGGGACAGGGCATAGGATGAGGTATACCTCATGTGGGTTGAGATGGATATGTTGTAGGAAGACCAAGAGATGATATAAAGAGAGAGGGATCGACTAATCCATGAGCTGATGGTGGCTAGAGTACAAACATCGGTGTAAGGTGGAAAATCAAAGTATAACATAGATGAGATTTCTAGATTATAGCATAATCAAGATAGGACATAGGAAGTGGTGTTGAACTTGAGGGATTAGGTTGGATTTTATCAATTTAATTACCATGTAGTAGTCCCACCAAATAAGAGGGAACACTATTGGAAGTCCACTCAACCGAGGGTTTCTGGTATTGGTACAGGGATAGAGGTTGTTACTAGCAGAAATTACAAGGTAGGGGGTCTCAATAGATATGATAGAACTAACAGATGGGGTATGGTTTTTTTTAGATGATGAAGGATGAGAGCTTGGGAGACTAAGGGGGAGAGTAGGGAGATGTCATCAAGGGAGCCCATAGAGGAGGGGATGGTATAGGTGTGGTCCAAACAAGGGTGGTCCAACTAGGGGAGGTGAGGGTGGTATCAAGGTTGGGTGAAGGATAGATAGTATATGATAGTCTCTCTGAGAGGCATTTAAAGATGTACCTACTACCATTGTGACCAATAGATCCTACACGGGTTGCCTCAAGTACAAATCCAATAGTAGAGGTAGGGGGCAATCAAGACTAATAGGAGAGACATATAGGTGATGATATGTTTTATTTTTTGGATTGTACCATAATATGTATGATGTATTTTGATGTACTATATTATATTTATGAGGGCACAGACCCTATTGTATCATTGAGATACTTTATTTTGATGGATTGTTTGAATAGTTGGACCCTATTATTCTTTCAAGGGTGGGATGCATTCTTTTATTCTCTTGTGGGACATTATATATATAAAGTGAGCTTGATTGCATGGGATGAGATGTGTAGTACAAATCAAGTGCCCTTATATTTTTATGATGTTTTATGATGCCTATATGATGTGATACTAATGTGTGTGGTTGTAGGATTTAATGTAGCTATATGATTATGATATGCTTCTAATGTATACCTACAAGATATGATTCATTTATGACTTCTATCTGCTTTATGCATTATGTGTGATGTGTTATATTGATCTATGTGTTGTGACATGATTCTATATTTGGTGTACTTTATATGATGATACAAATATGATTTTTATACAAAGGATTAATTTTCTATATATATATCATCTTATGCATTATGTTTTATGTCTATATGATCATTCATGATGTATATTTATGATTCTTTACTTGTATATGTTATGATGTGATACAACATATTTATTTCTAGTATGTACTAGAACGATGGCTAAAATGAACTTAACTATAGATTAAACCTAATGAACTAAGTGCATGTGGAACATTTCACTTAATGATTCTAAAAATGATAATGATTAATGTGCCATTAAATGAACATGAAAATTAATTTAAGTAACATAAGATGTAATGAAACAAATAAATAATATGATAATGCTTGATATAATGATATTCAAGTAATACACACCTAGATGCAACTTAAAATGGAATGACATGGAAAAATGCAACCAATGTGGTAATGTACATTTAAAATGAATTGATGTACCTATATAAGATGCAATATAAATTATTTTAATGAATTTAAATGCAATTAAGTGTACATAAGATGAGTTTAATATGAATACACACTAGATGCAAATAAATGGCATGCATGAAAGAATGTGCCTAATAATGAAATTAAATGAAAATTAAATGAATGCACCTAATAATACAATTAAATGTAACATAACACCGAGAAACTATACTCTTACAATGTATGGAAAATCACTTGCACAACTTTAAGCATGGGGATTGCAAAATTAGGTATTATTGGGGGATAGTGGGGGGATCTGCTTTCTAAATTGAATCCTTAGGATAGTGATTATGGGATGAATGGGGTTTGGAAATTTTGGATTCTCATGGGACTATAGGATTTGTAGGATCATGATTGTAGGACTGATTTTGATAGGATGTTTGGATAAAATTGCAAGGATTAATTGCTTTTATTTAGATATTTTTGGATTCTAAAACAAAAAACTACTTTTGTTTCCTTGAATGGGGGAGGACTCATTTGAATCTTGAGCATGGGGTAGCCCAAAAAGGAGTACCACCATGTAGTTGATCACTTAATTTGATATATAAATGTCAAGCACCTAGCAAGGTTACCAAGAACATCAATGCCTTTTTCTCTAACATTGCATGGTTCTGACTTGTAACAAACACACAAGGGTTTCCCTAGCATCACATGTGAGTCCAAAAGAAGTTAGAGTGGAACTAATATTGAGGAACCCACAAACAAGTGATACTTCTCAAGTACACCATGCAATCACAAGTGATCGCATATTTGGTTATGCAAGGGTTACATTTGATTGACTCAAAGGAAGAAAAAAAGTAACCAATGAAAACTGATCAAGACATCATTCTTGGATTGCCCCATTTGCAACACACCATGATATAAAAGATCATGAAAACCTTTAGAAGAGAAAAACCAAATTTCTTGGAAAATATAATCAAGAACCTAAACTAAAAATCAATATTGAAAGAAAGAGTAAATTTGTGAAAATAGCCTTTTGCCAAAGAGATTGGTGGGATTGGATAATAATGAGCCAAGGTCGTACATGAGGAAGGATGTATCCTACAATGACATATTCATATGATTTGCAACCATGGTAATGTGGAAAATTAAAATCTTTAGGAAAAAATTTAATGACAAAGGACCTTGTGTGGGGACTTTTTGAAGTGCACAACTGGGAGAACCAAAGATCTTGATTAGACACTAATTGACACAAAAAATGTGATATGTATAATGCGACCAACTAACTACAAAACCACAAGGAGATATGTATAGTTGAAAAAACAAGATATTTACATAGATCACTATACAAAATCTTAGTATGAGAAGATAGAAGAACCAATTGATATATTACATCTGAAAAGTGCCATTGATTATAGTATAATATGTTGAATTTATTTCTAAGATTAGGAATTGGGATAGTAATTATTATTATTTTGTCACTTGTCACAATGGTGGAACATCATGATTGTAAGAATATGCTTCAAGTTGTAAAATCATGTACGAATTTTCCTAAGGCAATGAATGCAACTCCAAGATTTAGAAGCACAAAAGATTATTAAATGAGAATCTCAATAATGATCAAATGATAATGGATGAATACATCATATAATTTCCTATATCTAAAGGAAATCAAGATGACTAGGAGTCATGCAAAGAGATAAGCATAACAAATAAGCACATGTCCACCAAGATTGGATATGCTCCATTGTGCATAGAGTATGTACAACAATAAGTGGATAAGAATACAAAGGTGTACCTCATAAAGAGATGTAGTAGACAACATGTGCTCAAATAAAATGCAAACTTTATTTTTTTCTACATGATAACTCATATGAATATACCAACTCCTAGGTGTCTACATGACAACTAATATAAAAATTCATTAACCTAATTAAACTTATGTAAAGTGTAAATAGTAGATACTTGTTTACATAAACACCCCCTTAAGCATAAAAAAGCTAGATGATAATGCATAATGGGTCCTAAATACTAGGCCATGTTAGGTACCCATGTACAAATTGCAAGTGCAAAATAGACACAATGCAATCTCTGATAAAGAGAAGAAAGAGGGAAAACCACATGGGAAATACCCCCCTCCAAAAAGAGAGATGAAAAAAGAAAAATAAGATGCATGCATGGATGGGGTAATCAAGACCCCCCCTATTATGACATATGTCATGCATATACAATATAGAATCCGTCCATAGGAAGGAAACAAGAAGAAATAAAATCCCCTCATAGTGAATGATGTCCTACAATTATGGTGTGTGCTTGAAGACAAAATGTGGTCCAATGCTTGCAAACAACATTTATCCCCTTAGGAAAAAGGTACATCAAGTATAAATGAAAGAAGGCTTCCCATTGCAGATAGGAAGAAGGAAGAGGAATCCATATGAAGTATGAAGTCTCTGAAATATGATGATGTGTTGCCATGTCCTTGAATGAGGAAGATGTCACGAATTATTTAGGATCAAGCCCAAAATAAAGTGATAAACAAGGAATTGGAGCTGACTAATCCATGTAAGAATCTACTTCAAACTCCATTAACAAATATGTCTCCTCAAAAGATGAAGAAGGAAGAGAAGCAAAGAAGCCTCCCCTCAATGGAGAATCTACACCCATGATAGATGCTTCTCGATCAATGTAGAAGTTGCACCCAAAAAAATGATGTTTCTCCTTTTAGGAAGATATGGTACCATAGGTGTATCAAAGAACCCTCCCCAATCAGTATGAAGAACCCTCAAGTTCTAGGATATCTTAAGAAACTGAATAGGAATCTCCAACATATGAATATAATCAACCATGCAATTTATAACATCTGAAGTGAAATGTGAGACTCAAGAATGTCAATCTCCAAAGACTAAAATGTCTTATCTTTATAAGTAAAAGGGACCTCCTACAACTTTTGTATCAAAGGATCCACAATCATGTCAAGTTCAAAGGAATGATCATGTGAAGAATGATGAGGGTCATAATATTCCCTCACAACACCTGAAGAAGGATCATCCTTAATAAACAGAAGATGAATGTCATCAATGTAGTCTCCAAAATCCTCAAATATAGGATTCCATAAAAAAACCTAAAATTTCTATCAAGAATTCATCCAAAGGAGTTATAACTAGAAGACAAAGAATTTTATGTTGCTCTAAATCACCTAAATCCATGTAAGTATTATCAAGAACAAAAATACATGTGATCTTAACTAGAGGAGTAGGAAATGCAACTCGAGGCTTTCTATCATCAAGACTCTCATCATATACAAGGTGTGTGATAAACTCTAATTTGTCATTATCTTAGAAAATATTATCGACATGATCAAGTGGAATGAGACAATCTACAAATGCATAAGTTGGCACTAGAGGAATGTTTGGATCTCCAAAATAATCCCAAATAAGATTCCAAACTTGGTGAGGGGAATCACTATTAATGGTTGTATAGTGGACTATATGGTACCTCAAAGAATGGAGACTCCTATAAATTGTACCTATAATATGGTCATTTTTACTCTTCCAATCTCATTTTTTTCCCACATATCCTTGGCTCAGGTATGAGTCAAAAAATATTGGGAAAGATATTGAACCATCTACAATGAGTGATGATGCCTTTTGCTCAAAATGTGTAATTACCCCTAGATAACTGTGTAATAGTGGGATATGGTGTTTCCATGGTTACATAATAATTTACCTCCAAATTGCAATGAATCAAGGAGAGACCCCCCCCAAATAGATAATTTTGGCACTCTATATGTAGTGCAAATACAATTTCCACTTACTCAATTGGCCAAAATGGAATTCTAATTTTGATTATTACAAAAAAGAATATGATGCAATAACATACTCAATACAAGTAGGACACTATATCTCTAAAGGATCTACAAATTATTAGTACCCAATAGGCCAAAATAAACCAACTATTGAAAGTGAAATTTTCTTCCAAATAATCATATCTTAAGATAGAAAATATGGATTTCTCTCTAAACATTATGCACTTACAAAAAGTGGCACCTAAAAATGTGTTTGTATGAGCTTATGGGAAGCTTCTAAAGTTGCAAAATCAAATATTGGATAGGTACAATTGCCAAAATCTTAAAATTCTAGAAAATATTTCCAACAAAATCATAAAAGCACTGCACCACTAAAAAGTTTAGGAAATTTATCTTAGGATAAACCATAGACAGAAGTAATAATTACATGCATATATATGCAATATTAGAAAATAATAAATCACACAAAAGAGAAACAAGATGCAAGGATTTACTGTGGTTCCCCCAATCCCTTAGTTACATCCACCAACAATAAGTCCAATATTATTAATATCCAATGATTGCAATCTGCAATCCCTTACAGCTCAATACTATCACAAGAAGCTACAATATCATCATACATTATGGAATCCATAACGTTAAGCCATTTTATACAAAAAAATTTGTTGCTTACAAAATTAGGGCTAGAATAAGTTGTCCAATAGAAAAAATTGCGATTGACACCTTTTACAATCATAAAGTTATTTAAGCCTTTAGGAGTACTACCCCCAAAAACCTTTGCAAGGGAAATCCCCCTCGACCCCGCCATGTACTATGACAAGGAGAGGACCTAGGGCTCTACCCTAAGTCCCTGCAAGGGGTGCTACCCCTTGATCTCGTAGTAATAATCTGGGGGGGTGGCAACTATGCCAAATAAAGAGATAGAAATTAATCTCCAAGTCTAATAAGGTTCCACATCACAATAATCATCCACTTGGAGACTGGTCAAACTCTAGACCAATAACCTCCCACTTGGAGACTAATGATAGCACTGGTGAGCCTATAGCTCCCACTAGAATAATAAACCAGCCTAGACTCTATTGTTCTTTTATTTTGTTAGGTCTAGAAGACCAACCAAAGTTGAAGAGGAGTTTTGCTTCTCCCTTGTTACTACCTTGGTAAACATATCTATTGGATTATCATATGTATGTATCTTCTCTAGCTTTAATTATTCATACTCTAAAACTAACCAAATAAAATGGTACTACAATTGTTTTGCTTTTCTTTTGAATGCAAAGCATAATTCTTTACAAGATGAATGACGCACAGGCTATTTGTAAATAAATAATTGTCCAATTTTGGGTGTCCCAACTCTTCCTTGAAGAATTGAAGCCATATCATCTCCTTGTCTATCGCTGCATTGGATAAAGCATTAACCTTCAGCAACTGATAAATCCAACTCCCTATTTTCCCACCAATGGTAAATACATAACTTGTAGTACTCTACCTTGTATCAATATCCCCTACCAAATCTGAGTCAAAATAGCCCTTTAAATTAGTAGTAGAGCCCCCAAAATGTAAACACTTAGTGGATGTTCCTCTCAAATATCTAAGAATCTATTTGACTCCATTCCAATGCTCAATCCCTAGATGACTCATATACCTACTAAAAACTCCCACAACATGTGCAATATCTAGCCTAGACCATACCAAAGTATACTTTAAACTTCCTAAAGCTGAAGCATAAGGTACCTTGGACATCTTAGTCTCCTCTTCTAGTGTCTTTTGACATCTCTCCTTACTAAATTTTAAATGACCAAGTAAAGGTGTGCTAACAAATTTAACATTCTCCATAGAGAAATGTCGTAACACCTTCTCAATATAATTAACCTGAGATAATGTCAATTTTATGTGCTTCCTATCTCTTCAAAATTTCATACCAAGGATTTGTTTTTCTACCCCCAAATTCTTCATAGCAAAGGAATGTGCTAACTATTCTATTAGCCCCTTAATGTGATCCATGATAGACCCAGCTACCAACATATCATCAATATATAAACATATAACAATGTAGTTGTCATCGTCTAACCTCTTAAAATAAACACAATGGTTAGAATGTCACTGAGTATAACCATGCTGATTCATAAAACTAAAAAATTTAAGATACCATTGTTGAGGTGCTTGCTTCAAGCCATATAAACTTTTCTTTAATATTTACACTAAAATCTCCTTACCTTTGACCTCAAATCCCTGTAGTTGTGCCATATATATATATATATATATATATATATATATATATATATATATATATATATATATATATATATATATATATATATATATATATATATATATATATATATATATATATATATATATCTTCATCCAAATCAACATGAAGAAAGGTTTTTTTAACATCAAGTTGATCCAAATGCAAATCTTCAATAGCCACAATACTTAAAATAGTACAAATAGAAATCATGTTAACAACAAGAGAAAAAATCTCATCAAAATTGATGCCCTTTTTCTATGCAAATCCTTTTACAACTAATGTGGCTTTAAATATTTTCTTACCTCCATCCTTTTCTTGCAACTTGTAAATCTATTTATTTTGTAAAGCCCTTTTACCTATGTTAGTAAACAGTTTTGTCCTTACAAAATTAAATACAAAGAATGACTCCAAATGTCCAAATAGAAGAACAACTACCACTAACGGTTGGAAATACTATCATGAGATTGATAGCTTTCCTCTGAATTGAGAGGTATAGCTCCCTCTTAGAAAGATATTCAAAGAATTTTAATAGCTAGTTATGCCTTTTACCAGAAGACATGAAGGCTTTCTAACATCCAATCATCAACATGAGATGAACGTGATTATAAGGTTAATAAATTGATAATGAGAGAAAAACTAGCAAATAGCCATAGGACTATCTACCAAGTCTTTCCAATTGCAGAGAAAATTGGGAGAGAGAAAGCTGTAAACATCTTTATGCAAAAGTGTGAATACATAACCATAAGATTACATATATCACATCTGACATAATAATAAAGAACTGCATCTAAAACAGAAATAAAAGGACTCCAAAATCCTTTCAAATCAGAAACACAAATCTATATGACTATAAAATCAAACACACTAATGTCCCTCTTTATTTTAGAGGCATGATAAAACAATAATAGTACTGTTCCATCCCCTTATTACAATCAATCTGCATAAAATTAAACTGCTTCCTCTGCTACAAAATAGAAATCTCTTCTCCCTGTAGTAGTAGCTATAGAATTCCTCCACAGAAAAAGAAGAACCCCTCTCTTATTATTCTCTGTACTATTTATCTTCTCTTTCTATCCATTCTTTTTCAGTTTGAATAATTGTTTCTTGAAACTGCTCCCAACCTTTCATATTCCACTGTCCATTATTGAATAAGAGTGATGTATCAAAAAATAAATAAACATTATGATATTGCTTACATTCATCCAAACTCCTCTTATGGACACCTGTCACTACAAAAATGAATGGCATGTGCATGCTGGATAGGTGGCGTATGCTGGTTACAGATTGCAATTATAATCCTGTAACTGTCATTAATATACTGCTACACTCAAATAGTCATAACATTTGATCCGTCAGGAATCTTGCAAAATGGCTTGGAGGGAATGTAGATAACTAGGTTTTCTCAAACATATCTGAAATTAAGCTCAATCTAAGGCTTGGATTAAAATATGTGGGCCCCACAACATGACTATTTTTTTGATTGCAGAACATTTTGCATTTGCTGGTATGTTGATAGATCCGCATACAGTCCATCATAAATTATGACTTTGACCAAATTTTGAAAATCACTTTAGTGAAGATTTAGAAAACTTGATTTTTTACAACATATCAAAAATTGAGCAAAATCCAACAGTGGGATAAGAAGTTATGCTCTCTGTATTGTGACTGTTATTTTAATGCAGACAAAAATCTATAGTTACAGGCTGTATTAAAACTGACAACAATATATACACCAATACCTGCACTTGAATCTCATGTTGGAATTTACTTGTAAGTTGCATAAGATCCTACCTATTATGTCTCCACCATAAATGCCCATATTCATTTATGAATTTATCAAGCACCTGAAAAGCCAAAACATATTACTTATAATGAAATAAGGCCCAATTTTGAATTCATATCCTCCATTATCATCAATGCATCTTTGATGGCAGATAACAATGATTTCCTTTGAATTCCATCTCATCTCATTATCCACCATCCTCTTCTAGCCTTGGGTCTTAGACTTGGAACCTTGAAACGGGGTCTAAGCTTGATTTTGAATTTGAGCCACACATTCCAATTGCTGAATCTCGGTCATTGATCTGTGAACTGCATGCTTGAAACTGTCCATGAGCTTTGAACTTAAAAATGGTGGATTCTTTTTAGGCTTCACCATTTCAAATACAATTTTGAAGCTTCCAATCTTGATTGAATCATAATGATTCTCGAACTTCTGACTGCCAGGGCTGAAACTAAAACTTTGAACAGAACACTGCATTTGCACCGACTCCAACATGAACTTGAAGTCGAAGTTGAATTGACACAAAACTTCAACTTCAACTTCAACCTCCCCATATGTGAGTAGGAATGTTGATGACTAGGAGAATAACTGGCCTAATTTTAACACTTTGTGCTAATGACAGAACTTGAAGTTGAACTTGAACTGGCTAGAAGATTCAACTTCAACTTCGACACTTGAAAGTATATTATGAAATCACTGAACTTGAAGTTGAACTGACCTGAAATTTCAGCTTCAACTTTAACTTAGGCACTCCCACGACTTAAATTTTTGATGTTAAAGCTAAAGAAAAATATAAGTGTAACAACCTACAAGCAACTTGCATAAATCCCAAGTCTAATTTTTTAGTGAGGAGTCCATTTCTTCTGTTATTGCAAATCTCTCACTAAATCTTCATATCCACTTGCACAACTTCATCATAACATTTTTGTTCACTAGCATTTGTTAATAAAATAGAATACAAAGAGGGAGAATTTTTTTTTTGGAGGTCTACTTAGCCTTATTGAACTTCTAACATTCACTAGGGTGTGTGGTATTTATTGTTACAGTTATTGTGGAGCATGAGGGACTATTGGAACAACATCCTTTTGTGTATTGTCCAGCATTAATAATCATTTTCTTTCTTCTCATATTGTAGATCTTTGTACAACACTTTCTTATTGATGACATCCCTACTTCTTAAAGTTTTATGATTTTTAAAATTCCAAATCATATAACCAAATTCATCAATGCCATATCTAACAAATACTCATTTTTTTGACTTAGCTTCCATCTTGGTTCTATTTTAAAAATCTACATGTGTGAATGTTTCACAACCAAAGGTTTTGAGAAAAGAATAACTCACCTTCTTACTAGTCCATGCTTCATTTGAAATACCACAACCCAAAGGAGTAGAGGGACCTATAATTATCAAATGTACAATAGTATTGACAACCTCCACCCACATGTTTAAGGTTAGCCCAACATGAAACATCATACTCCTTGCATGCTCCATTATTATCTTATTCATGTGTTTAGTCACTCTATTTTCTTATAGAGTCCTTAGAACAATTTTTCTCTATGAATACCATTGTAGAACAATAGTCTTCAAATTCTTTGCTGCAATACTCACCACCATTATCAGATCTGAAACATTTTATCTTTTTACCAATCTTATTCTCAACAAAGTGTTTCCATCTCTTAAAAGTTACAAATACATCATATTCATGTCTAAGAAAATAAACCTATACTTTTCTAGTTTCATCATCAATGAATGTAACATAATAATGAGAGCCACCAAGGGAAGATACTTAAATTGGTCCCAATACATCTATATGCACAAACTCTAATTTCTCATTTTTCTTTTCCTTCCCACTCTTTAGAAAATTGACTCTTTTTTGTTTTCCATACACACAACTTTCACGAAAATCCATATTGACACATTTCAGACCTGGTAAAACTTTCTTTCAATGAAATAATTTCATACCTTTCTCACTCATGTGCCCAAGTTTGGTTCTCCATAGTGCTATTTCATAATCTACAACAACTATTTGTTCTCCCTACTCAACTGCAACAACTATTCTTGAACATTCATTTTTCTTTGAAATAATTAAAGTAAAAGAAATAGTATGACATGTACAAAGATATAAGGTGCCTAATTTCACACCTTTTGCAACTACAAGGTAACCTTTTGAAACCTTTTAATTTTTATCATTAAAAGTAACCGTGTAACCCTCATCACCCAATTGCCCTACTGAAATTAAATTCCTACTTAGGATTGGAACATGTCTTACCTCTTGTAGTAGCCAATGATCCCCATTTTAAACCTTAATCTTAATTCTTCCATTTCTAACAATCTGAAAAAGGTTCATTATCCCCAAAATAAATAAGCCTAAAATTCCCTTGGACATAATCAATAAAATAACCTCTATGGGGTGTAGCATAAAATGAAGCCCTAGAATCTAAAACTCATGAATCATCAACACTTAATAAAGAAAGAAGAAAAGCATCATCTTTCAAAAAAAATTCTTGCCACATTTTCCTCCTTGTTCACTTTTTGTTTTTCTCCTTCATTGTTCTTTTGAGTTGGGAAATCTTTCTTTTTATGCCCTTATTTTTCACAGTACCAATTATCTCTTGGTCCTCTGGATTTAGACCTCTTTTCCTTTGATTTTTCTTTTTATTTCCCATGATTTCAAGAATTAGTTCCTCTCTCATTCATTCTTACTATGCTTTGTGCATTCCAAGCACTACTTGATGTAGATCCACCTAAGGTTTTCCTATGAGTTTCCTGACTTAGAATAACACCAATCATATCATCAAATTTTAGGGTATTAGATCCAAAAATAGAATTACTCACAACCATTACCAAGTCATTCCATCTTTTAGGAAAAGAATACAAAATCAAGAAAGCCCTAATTTCTTCATGAAAATTAACATTTATAGAAGATAATTGACTCGTAACCATATCAATCTCATTTAAATGATCTGCAATGGACCCACCTTCTGTCATCTTCATATTAAATAAAAACTTCATGAGAAATACCTTGTTTGAAGTGGAGGGATTTTCATACAACCTTTCTAGGGTTTACATCAACTCTTCAATCATCTTCACTTTTGTACTATTAAATTCCACTAATTGTGCTAGGGATAAATGAATACTTCCAAGTGTCTTTCGATCCAAAATATTCTAGTCCTCATATGTCATAGCAGTCAATTTCTTGGATTTTCCTTCCAATGGTCACCATAAATCCTTCTGATAAAGATAGCCCTCCATTTGTATCTTCTATAACTGAAAGTTCTTCCCATTAAACTTCTCAGCCTTCAGCTTACCCTAGTCTACCATTTCTCCCACTCAACCATGAGACCTTCCAGCATAGGATAGCTAAAAAATGATGACACCTCACTTTGATACTACTTGTTATGATTAACCACAGATAGAAATAAAAATTAGATGCAAATATAGCTAATATCATAAACTAATAAATCACACAAAAGAGAATACAAGACACAAGGATTTAATGTGGTTCATCCAATTCCTAGGCTACATCCACCAACATCAAGTTCAATATTATTATTATCTAGTGATTACAATTTACAATCTCTTACAACTTAATACTACTACAAGAAGCTATATTATCATCACACATAATGAAATCCTAAATCCTAACCTATTTCATACACCAACAAAATTATTGCTTAAAAATTAGGGCTATAATAAGTTGTTTAATAGAAAAAAATAGTAGTCAACACCTTTTACAATCATAAAGTTATTTGAGCCTTTAGGGGTGTTTCCCTTGAAAACCCTTGGAGGTGCATTTCCCCTTGACCCCGCAGTGCACCTAGGGCTCTTCCCTAGCACCTTGCAAGGGGTTCTTCCCCTTGACCCCATCTTGGGGGTCTTGCCCTCAAACCCCATTAGTAATAATCTAAGGGGAAACTACACCAAATAAAGTGAGAGAAATTCACCTCCAAGATTGATAAGGCTCCACATCACAAGAATTTAGGCCATAATTAAAAAAATATTACATCAAAATTGGAGTCTTGTGACCAAGTTATGACCTTGCAAAGTTGGACTGCTAAATGGAAAATACAAATGATGAGAGTTGCTTGATTTAAGAAATAGATGATGTCATCAAAGAAATAGATGAAATTGAATAGTCAAATGGTCATTACACAAATAAAATACCATGTTTGATGATCTCCAACTCCTCAAATTTACCATGATGATTTGGAAGTTGTGGCAAAAAAGGATTAGGGAAAGAACAAATAGATTGTTAACTAGGTTCAAAGTTGGTCTTTGCTGATTTGGTAGAATGTTGACTAGGAACGTGTTGATGTGGACCCATTATGCTAGGAAAAGGTCAAGTTGATGATGTGAAAATCTCTAGTACTTAGGGAAAGCTCTACTTGAGGGGGCCCAAGCATAGATGCCCAATTAGTGCTTGTTGAGTATTCCAAGTTGTGTCTTGTTGTCAAATCATAGGAAAATGAAGACTACCACTTAATATCTTTGATGTGTTACCCTGGGAGATTTGAGGTCATTGTTGTAGAGTGTAGCTTGAGTTATAGAGATGAAGAATCTATGTGACAGGGAAAAGGGCGCTTTACTATTGATTTGCAATGTCAAAGTTTTGTGCTCTCTCTAACTTGTAAAAAGAATCACACTTAAAGTTAGGTATGGATGTCGATGATACCTATCATAGTAATGTTGCTCAGTGATCGGGTAGTGAGACCACGTGGGTTGGGTAATAGATGAAGTTTTCTACTAGAGAAGGGAAGTCTACATTGACTGTTGATGCACTATGTATATGTTGTTTTGATCTCAGAGGAATAGAGATGCTGAGTGTGGGAGTCCAGTGGTGGGTGTGATGATTGGGGGCTTGGTGTGTATGAATGCTTGGTTCAAAGCACACCAATGTCACACAAATTTTTGATATTAATATCTTAATACCCATGCTCTAAGTTGGTATAAAATAATGTGCCATAGATCAAACTATTCTTTGTTCATCTAATGTTAAAGAGGATCATTTTGAGAAAGATTATTGGATGTTTCACGGGACTTGATGTTTGAATGCCAAGATCAATTAATTCTTGGATTGCACTTCAACCAACTCACTTGAATTTGGATCACAACTATGGACAAATGAGGGGATTGGATCATGCTTGAATAGTGTGGGAGAACCAAATCAATGTCAAATCGAGGTTACTTGTTGTTGGACTGGCCTCGCTGGTCAAAAATGAATGTCACAGGGGTCTCAAAATGACCTCTTGGATGTCGACTATCTAAAATCATACATGCTATATTTCTAAAGAGAGTATATCTCACTCTCAATGATAATGCTTGGAGCTTACAACCAATATGGATTGAATGGTGGGATCATAATTTAATTACTCAATCTCTACACATTGACAAAATGATCTAAAGGCCAATTATTTATAATAAAATATTCTAAAAAAATACAAAATATATAGATCCAAAAATAATAGCAAAATTTCATGAAAAATCAAATCCAAAAATTAAATTTACAAAAATGAAAACCAATTCAAATCTAAAATGCAATAAGGAAAAAAATCATTACCAAATTGCAAATCAGGCCTTAGGGTTCAAATTTGTAAAAAAAAATTGCCTCAGATTTGACTTTTTTTGAAGGTAGGAAAATTTATAGTCAAAATTTACCAAAATAATCACTTAGACACATTGGTGATGTTCATGTTTTCTCAAGATACTCCCACAAGAATGTTGATCCTGGATCTAAATCATGGTCGTCCGAAATGTGAAGCAATGAAGCTCTCCAATGGATAGAAAATGTACACTTCTATGACTTTGGTGCCATTTAAGAATCTACCTCAAGCTCTGATACCATCTAAGAATTTTCCCAAGGAAATGAGTGCAATGCCAAGATCTAGAAGTGCAAAAGATAGCATAAGAGAGACAAGAGATGATCAAATGAGAATCTCAATAATGATCAAATGATAATGGATGAATACATCATAGAAATTCCTTATAAAAAATAAATAAATATGACAAGGAGTCATGCAAAGAGATAAGCATAACAACTAATCCCATGTCCACCAAGAGTGGATTATCCTCCATTGTGCATGAGAGTGTGGGAAACAATGAGAGGATAAGAATAGAAAGGTGTATCTCATAAAGAGATATAGTAGACAACATGTGCTGAAATAAAATGCAAGTTATTGTGTTGTCTACCTGATAACTCATATGAATATGTAAACTCCTAGTTGTCTACATGACAACTAATATGAAAATGCATTAACTAAGTAAACTTAAGTAAAGTGTAAATAGAAATTACTTATTTACAACAAAAATGAGGAACATGTGTAGATGGAGGAGTGGATTATATGGGGATTAGAGATGGGATTGTGATAGATAATGATATGGTCCAAGTACACATGACACATATTGCTAGGTTTTCACCAAAATACCTATCCAAGGTGCTTGAATTACCAAATTTTCACCATTGGACACTTTTTTTTTTTTCTTGACTATTTTTCTTTTTTTATTTTTTTTGGTATTTTGATTTTTTTGGTCATTAGGTTCTTGAATTGCCATGTTTTTAGTGTGATGATTATTTTTCAGGGCTTTTTATAATGTTTTTATTTTTTTAGGACTAGTAAGGTACATTGAGTGGCTCAAGCATAGAACATCTTGAGATGAATGATGTTTTTGGGATCATTAAGAGGTTCACCATCTAAAGTAGATAATTGATATTCCCCCAAGCCAAAATAGTTGTAACAACATAAAGATCTAATCGAGTAGGCTTAAACTTTCCCTTCTTCTCTTTATCTATTTGGACCTTCATGTTCTCTTTCAAAACAATGTCACCCACTTAGAAGTGGTAGGGATGAACATTTTTATTGAAGTTCTATTTGAGTTGATTCTAATATACCACCAGGTGGTCATAGGATTTTTTCTTTCTCTCATCAAGTAGATCTAGTTGGGTGAGTTGAGACATGTCATAATCCTCTTCAAATATTTCACCTTGCAAAGACATACACAAGGAAGGGATTTCAACCTCTATTAGTAATAGTGCTTTGACACCATAAACTAGGGAGTATGGCATTGTATTGGTAGATGTATGATATAAGGTCAGTATGCCTATAGAGTGAGGTTGATTTGTATGTGCCAATCATGGTAAAAATAACTGACAACCTTCTTGAGAATTTAGAGAAAGGTTTTGTTAGTTGCCTTAGCTTGGAAATTACTTTGTCCGAAATATGGTTTGGAAAAGTCATGGCACATGTGGAGGGAGGAGAATAACTCCTCCATGTTGAGATTCTCAAAGTTGCCTCCATGGTCTTTGAAGATGATAATAGGGATACTAAAGTGAAAAACATAATTACTCACAGCCATTACCAAGTCATTCCATCTTTTAGGCAAAGAACACAAAATCAAGAAAGCCCTAATTTCTTTATAAAAATTAACATTTATAAAAGATAATTGACTGGAACCATATTAAACTCATTTAAATGTTATGCAACATACCCACCTTCTATCATTTTTATATTAAATAAACACTTCATGAGAAATACCTTGTTTGAAATGGAAGGATTTTCATACAACCTTTCTAGGGTTTACATCAACTCTTTAGTCATCTTCACTTTTGTAATATTAAATGCCACTAATTGTGTTAGGGATAAATGAATACTTCCAAGTGTCTTTCGATCCAAAATATTCTTGTCCTCATATGTCATAACGGTTAGTTTCTTGGATTTTCCTTCTAGTGGTTGCTATAAATACTTTTGATAAAGATAGCCCTCCATTTGTATCTTCTATAAATAAAAGTTCTTCCCATTAAACTTATCAACCTTCAACTTACCCTAGTTTGCCATTGCTCCCACTCAACCACAAGACCTTCCTACATAGAATAGCTTAAAAAATGATGACACCTCACTTTGATACTACTTGTTATTATTAACCACAAACATAAATAAAAATTAAATGCAAATATAGCTAATATCGTTAAATAATAAATCACACAAAAGAGAATTGAAGACAAAAGGCTATAACGTGGTTCACCCAATTCTTGGGCTACATCCACCAACATTAAGTTCAATATTATTATTATCTAGTGATTATAATCCACAATCCCTTATAGCTCAATGCTGCCATGTCATTATATGACCATGTGAATTTTTTGTTTTTTCTCTTAGGAATTCAACAAGACCATTCTCTTGCTCTTCTAATAGAGATAATAGTATGTGATTAGTTCTTGGGATCTCTTATGTGCCTAGGTTGATGAGATTGATTTCATTAATCAATATAGATGACACTTATAACATATGATCTTGTTGGAGAAGGAAGAAGTCTCCATCCTCAAGTGCCTTAGAGAGGACTCCACCATTGGATATGTTATTTATTTTCTCTTTTTTGTTTGGGTTTAATGGTGATCTAGAGGATTTTTCACCAAGGGGCCCTTTTATTTTATGTTTTCAAATTTTGTTTTTTTGTTTTTTAGGACTGGAAATTTATTCCTCTTTAGAGTAGCCCTTTAGGTCTAGCTTGTAGACATATGTAGATGGTGGTTGCACAAGTTTTTTTGGTAGTTCAACTTCCATGAATCTCAGGAGTGCATCCTCACTCGGGAGCTCATTGATGTGTCAAACACTTAGTTGACCTCAATATATGAGTTTAGGGTGGACAAGGGGAAGGTTAATGAGTTTTATGGCTAGTACATAGAGCATAGAAACCCCTAGTAATATGTCATTTTCAAGGGTATTATCATAGGCTATCTTTTCAACCAATTCCGAAATTTCTTTGACCTCTACAAGTTCATTTTGGATATTCAAGAAGGCATGGTCATTCTTTCTAGTGCCACCAGTTGTAGGAAGTCCAAAACAAAGTTCTTGGTGGAAAGTTTGAATATATGGCTCTACAAGATTCATAATTCCTTATTCTTCATGGCCCAAGCCACATCCTTGGTAATATTATTTCTTAGTAGCATGTTGGTGTAAATTGGGATATCTCTATTTGAAATAATCAAGCAATCATTTGTCCTTTGGGTGTGGATCTTTCTACAAAAAAGTGCTAATGTCAGGGTCCATATCCTTTCCATTTAATATTTAGTGGGAGATGAATAGGAATGGCCCTAATTACTTGCATTAAAGTGTGGTGTATTTTTTCTATCCCTTATGTGATGGGTTCACTTGTATATGTGGATAAAGGGGCAAGGATCCAACATTGAATAGGTACCTCATATAGGCTATACTCACTGCATCCTTGGTGGTTTATCTTGACAGTGGATAGTGTAGATGTGAGGATGGTTTGATAGTCATGGAAATTTCTTGAGGAGTTGTGATAGAAGTGGCAATTTCAATTATGGGACAATAGTTTTTGTGGGGATATTTAATGCTTGTAATGCATAGTAGTATACAAAGGTTTCAAGATTAGTACAACTGGTGACCTTAGTGCCTTGATGTAGAAAGTTGATTTCCTCATAGTATACGGATGGAATGACCTTCATCAAATGAATCCCAAGTCAACATGGGTGGCTACTAAGAACTTCCTCCTAGATAAATCAACACAAAATGATCTCTCAAAACAAAAAACTTCATATTAAATAGTAAATACATGTCAAATCTACCTATGAAATTAAAATAAATAAAGATGAAAATTGCAACTAAATCATACAAATGTTTTAGAGTCTCTTGAGAGTGACACTTTTTCAAAGATAACAACTTTAGTAACTATGAAAAGACCAAATAAGTTTTGAATAATAAATTTTTATTCTATTTAAACATTTTACATAATGCATCTTATATATACCACAATTATAAAGGTTTTTTGTGTTGTGTATAGGTATGAAGAGTACTAGGATGATCACTTCAAGAATCTACTTTCATGTGTGGAGGATCTAGGAATAAAATATGTTATGATAAAGGTCCTAGAAAATAATATATTGTAACTAGAACATAGGGACATTAATAATAGAAAAATATATTAATGACTATTCACACCCATAATACAAGTGGTTGGAAACTCCACAATAGGATTTAGTGTTGCAATAGATACATTTTGTAACAAAACTAAGAAGTCATAATAGAAAATGGTCACCTTATGCGAATGATATTCCATGCAAAAAATTAGTAGTTTTTTAGGTGAAAAATAGAAGTTCTTAAATAAGGTGTGTAAATATATGACTTCCACTTCACACTGACATTAAATAAGGTGTGCAGAATCTTATCAAATTGGATCAAACTTCAACTTGATATCTACAGCTACATAAGATGGTGTTTCCATTAGTGGGATGACATATGAAAGGTACTTTTAGGTAGTATAACATATTATTTCTATAGATTTTATTATGTCATTTATAAGCTCTAGCTTTGTATGCAAATGTGGTAATTGTTGAAGTTTTCAGGCACTCCATTCGTGATAGAGTACAAATAATTCACATGAATTTGTTCAACATAATTGTGTGAAATTTCATTTGATTTTCTCCAATATCTTTTTCATTTAATATGTTTATTTCCTGTTATGAAATCTTCCAAAGAGGTGAGTGCCAGGTGTGAACAATGTGGTTCCTTCCATTGGGAAATTCTACCAAGAAATTACAAAATTTGCCTACGAAAAGTTGGTATTGAGGATGCTTTACCCCTACAAATAGAAGATTTTTTCTTGGATACATTATTCATTTTCAACTCCAATATCATTCGCCAGGATATCAAACATGTTATCAAGTATGAATTTCTTATGCCTCAAACCAAGATTCTCTTCGATCCATTGTATGTTGTTTCCAATTTTTTGTCAAACACCATGGACCTTCTTCCTTGGACTCATCTATATTTTCTCTTTGTATAAGATAAGGATGTCATATTTTCTTATTGTTTCTTTCTTGATTAAGCCATTGAACCAGATTAAAAATAATTAAAAATAATAAAATATATGGCAGCTAGTCCACTTTTGCTTTAAAAAAGGATATTAAAATACAAAAGAATGATGGGAATCTAAACATAAATCTCAATATAACTCAAGTTAGATTAGAAAAACCCAAATAGAAGAATTGATGCCAATACTAAACCCAAATTATATCAAGGATGGATGAAAGTGAGTCCTCTTTCATGCAATATAAATTGATTCAAGATATGCAATGTAAATGTTAAATTGGAGTAATTTATTTAATGATAAGTGTAAGATAGATCTAGGTGTTAAACATATGTAAATGTGAAAAAGGTCTATACTAAAGATGAAATAAATGATACTGTTCTTGGTCTAACTCACAATAGGTATGAGATAATCATGCCCAAGGCCTTACTTAGGAATAGTTTATTCAATCTAAGGATTACTTCTCCCACCATGAGGTGCATTTAATCTATCAACCTAGAGGGATGTATGCATGAAATGGTCGGCACAGTATGTGCACTAGGTTTTTAAAGGAGTCATTATGCTTATGCTACAGGAAAGTAAAATGCATATGAAGAACCTACACTAGTGTTACAAGAAAGTAACACACTTAACTCTTTTTTAAAATGAATGTTGGAAATACAACTATATTTCAACTCATACCATCCACTATAACTACTCTTGCAGATGTTGCGGGAACATTCACAAAGTACGATGCTGCAAGAAGAACTTATAATTTCTATCTGAAATACTGGAAATGTTGGAAGTATATCTACACTACTCTAACTTAGTCCACCTCCCAAGTGTGCCTCCTTGGTCAGCTTCTGCTAATCTACTAACATAGAATGTAAACCAAGAATTACTTCATTATATTTCAAAAACTCCTTACATGAGAACAATACATAAAACTATAAAATAACTCACTACAAAATTCAGCAATGTTTTCATAAAAATTTATCAACCTCTAAAACTATTGATCCCATTCCTATAAATAGAGGATTGACACTTATTCTAAAATAGGAAAGAAAACAAACTGAGTACAAATTAGCCAGAGAAGAAAAAGGAAATATAATAGCTTGCGGTATAAGCAATAAATTTTTGGTAACCAATTCAGCACAATAGTAAATGTAGAGGGAATATAGCAACATTTCATCCCTGCATTCCTAGAATAATCACTCTTCCTTTACAGTGGCCATTTCTCCTGATGCCATTATGATTCTTTCACTATAGCTAACCTTGACACTCCTTGAATTTTGTTGACCATTCTCTAGCTTTGTCCCTAACAAGTTGGTTGTGATGTAGATATATTTACACAAATAAGCATAATAAAACTAAATCCAAATATTAGAACATACATTTTGATGGTTATATGAAATAAGACATTATATGTATAATATTGGCAAAATATGACATAATTATCTACCCATGGTTTAATGGTTTTATTTGGAATTTATCATAATTTTAGCTACTTATAAGTTCACAAATGTCTTGGCAACATTAAAAAATAGAGTATTAAGATTAACATAAAATAGAGGCAATAATTGGGCTCATCATCTGCCCTTAGTAAGTTTAATGCTTGTCCTTAAGAACTGCATCTTCTAGCCATTGATCAAAAGTCTCCAACCTCAGTCCTCCCTTTCCTATTACTCCTGAAGGTGTAGTGGACTCCTCATGTTATTTCCCATACTTCCCTTCTATGATCCTCCTACAACCTATCAAGTCATTCAAAGTTGATGTCATACAGGGGCCAAAGGAGCATAGGTGGTTGCATCGTTAATAGACAACAAAGTTCTAGTCTAGTTTGCCTTCCCAGTTGTATGTATTTTGGTGCTTGGTGAAGGGTTGCCTCTAGGTTGGTAGGGCTATGTGGCTCTAACCTTTTGACTCCCTCGGGTAGTGTACCCCATCTACTTTTGACACTAGCCATGACTCTTTGAAAGAAAAAGTAAGGCATGTTATCATATTCTACATATACTTTTGTTCTAGCCTCAAAGATTTGTTTCCTTATTTCCTTGTGAACATCTCCATAGGTTAGCCTAAACCAATCCCTAAGGATTTCTTCTAGTTTATTTCTCTCTACTCTCAATTTCAAGGGTTTTGTTCTCTCCTCATCTCTATAATTATTCAGTTGTCTATCATAATTGGCCTCATTGTGCATCCAGGACATTAGGGTCCTAAAGTGTATATCCCCTATATAAAGTAGAGGGTTCAATTGAGTGTATATAGGGATAATGAAATTATGCACATACAATTCATAGAGTAAATTTTGTTGTCATGATGGAAGAGTTTGGTACAAACCATAGAATTCTTAAGATGACCTAAATTTTGTATCTATATCTTTGAGGGTCATCATCAACTAGAATAAAAGGAATTGTTCTTTTAAATAGATGGCGTAGATCCTAGGTGGTGGCCTACAAGTAATTATTTGGTCAAGTAGTTTTATGGTATGATCCATCTTTTGCCTCAAGTTTTCCAATTGCTCTTTTAATTCTATGATTTCTTCACCTTGGTCTATTATTACCTTCTTCATCTTCTATTTCTCTTATTCCCATAGGGTTGTTGTTAAGACATGTTTATGATATAATTTAAAAAGAAGCATTTGTAAGGTAATCAAGCCACTTTACTCTTTCCAATTATTTCTCTTCCTCTATTCCCTCCATAACTGCTCTAAGAAGCTTGTAAAACATGTTTGCATATAGGGAACTAGGGTAGTTTTTGAACAGGCTAACTGGTGCGTTATGGAGTCTTCTTCTTCTTTATGGCCTAGGGTGTCTTGTTGGCTTGCTTGGGAATCATTTTGATGTTCATTCATTTCAGCCTTGCATTTCTCATCAAGATTCTGAGGAATGTCTAGAATTTCAGCCTGATTGGGGAAATCATTTGAGATAACTTGTACTAGAGATTCTTCATTAGATTTTTTAGATGAAGAGGACTTGGTTATTAAGGACACTTTAGGAATTTTTCATCTCATTCTAGGGCTTCTTCACATGAGGGTTTCTTCAAGCACCACAACCTTTTTCTTGTTAACCCTTTTTGGTGTCTCTACTGTAGGAGTGGCTTTTGTAGGACCCAACTTTACTTTATTTCATTTTGAAACTATAGGGTTTCATTTTTCTACTATTAGAGCTGAGGTTTCTTCTTGTAACTTCCATTTCCTCCTTGCTCAGGTAGAAGTAGGTACATTGCTTTCTTGAGTGCGTAAAGACACATTTTCTTGCAAATTTTTTATTTTCACACCTTGGGTGTCTTGCTCAGTTGTTGTGCCAATGGGGATTGCATTATCTTGACTAGGTTGTACTTTAGGGGCAATCTAAGGTTGTAGGGTTTTATGTTGGACAAATTCTACCCATGACATAGGAGAGACATCCCTAAGAGATCTTTCTATGAGCAATTTGATTAGGGCATGGTGAGTAATATAATTGTCCTTTCCTTTTTGGGTTTCCTTAGCACTAATGCGTAACATATTGTACAAGAAATTGGGGACATTTATTGGAAAGTTATACCTTACATAATTGAGTAACTTAAAATGATGTGCATGCAAATTATTAAATCTTCCTTCATGGGTAAAATACCTAATAATATGTATGGCCAACTTATTTTATGGTGGTGGAAGAGACATTCTTTTGTATCCCTACTTAGTAATATCCAATGGAGGGTCACTTGGTAGGAAAAATTGGGCCCTAGCTGATCTGGCATCATGCACATTGGAGTAGTGTTCTCCTACTGCTGGCAACCTAGTTACTTCAAACATTTCTTCCTCTATGGAAACAACTATTAATCCCCATACTATTGCTTTACCTTCCTCAAATGTATATATAAACTCAATAGCTACTTCTTCATCAAACTCTGTTTGTTTCAAGAAATATCCTAACCAACCACATGCATTAAATCTTCTCACTACTTCTACATCAGAAAGTAAAACACTACATTCTACTAGTTCATGTCATCGCAACTATCCTCCCATTTATGCTTACTAATTTCAACCTCTACTCTGTTTACAACAATTACCTTCTTCCCTTCTATGAATTGTAGACTCTCTTTTTTGAAAACCACAAACCCTTTTCACATTATTTTCTGTGAATTTTTATCATGAACAATACGTCATGAGCAATGACAATGTGGTTTTCATGGAAATAAATCATAAATATGTGAGAATCATTTCAAATTTAATTCATATCACATCTTAGCTTGACGATGAGGGATTATTTGGG
The DNA here is from genome assembly GCA_028749045.1 of Cupressus sempervirens. Taxonomy (NCBI): domain Eukaryota; kingdom Viridiplantae; phylum Streptophyta; class Pinopsida; order Cupressales; family Cupressaceae; genus Cupressus; species Cupressus sempervirens. The sequence goes on along the minus strand of CM053791.1, from coordinate 398,167,935 downwards.
AATAAAGGTATAACACTTGGCACTTGCATAACAGGGAAATCGGATTTTAATCAAACAAAGAGAGAGAGTATAGATTTGAGGATCTTTAATGAATAAATAGAAATTTCATTAGGAATTAGTAACCTTCCCTTCCCCCTATGAAATATGGACAAGTGTCCTCATTTTTCATACTTGGCATGAGGTACGAAATTGGCATAACACTGTAATGATATATTTAATGCGATAATATATATAACCAACTAAATCTATGCGCTAAAAATGAATAAAATTTGAAAAGCTTATACCTGCCAATTTGATCATTACACATGCCAGATAAAGGTGGTGAGAGTGGAAGAACGACAGCAACAAAATATGCTAGCAGACTTGATAAATTATTGAAAGCATAGGAAAGTGATGACGTGGAAGGTGGGTGGGTGGTAGAGAAAGAAATGAGATGAATTGGAAAAGAAGAATTTTAGAAATTGAATGGAGAATTGGAACTTTATGTACACATAAAGTTTTTATTATGTGCATGCTCGAAGGAATTTTTATTGAAGAGCTATAGGTAGAAGGTTGGCACCTTCTACTATAATAAGTGTTACTTGTTGTGCATTTGAAACTAGCTATTGAAATTATTGTAGAAGTCTTCTTTCATTTGGGGCTGCTTATACAACTTTAGCTAATGTCCATTAACTAATAACTTGAAGTGTATTGGATCAATTGTGGTTAACTAGATGGCTCCATTTTCAAATACATGACTTATTTCATAGGGACCTAGCCATTGTGTTTGTAGCTTGCCTAGTATGTCTTTAAATCTAGAATTACAAAGTAATGTCCAATCTCCAATTTGAAATTTCTTACTCTTAATGTGAGATTCATGTCATTGTTTCCTTTACTTCTATATGATTTCAGTACTTTCTAGGGTAGACTTGCACATTTCATCCAAAGAATTAAGATGTAGTAAGCACTCTCTTTGTGTTGTAGGAAGATCAATGTTTCTAGTGTTGTTCTTAAAGTTTTGTGTTCAAATTCAATGTGTAGCATTGCTGGTTTTCCATACAAAAATTCAAATGGTGTGATCCTTGTAGTGGTCTTCCATGTTGTTTGGTATGCCTAGACAACTTCTGGTAGTCTGTTGCTTCAATCTATGCAATCCAAATGAACTACCTTTGTCAAGATGGCTTCTATCTCTCGATTTATAACTTTTCCTTGTCCATTAGTTTAAGGGTGATAGGGGCTTGATTTTTAATGTCTAATATTATATTCCTTTATGAGTTCTATGATCAAATTGGAAGTTAATTGAGCACTTTGGTTAGTAACAAGTTCTCTAGGTATGCCATATCAAGTAAAGATTTCTTCATACAAGAATTCAACAACTTTATGGTCACAGCCATGCTTCATGGCTTTGACTTTGACCCATTTGTCAAGTAGTCAGTGCATACAAAGATATATGATTTCACAGTGGATGGAGGATCTATTGGACCAATGAAGTTGATGCCCCATTTTTCAAATGGTGTTAACACCATTTGTGGATTAAGAGGCATTTCATCTATCTTTATTGGGCAGCCCATCCTCTGACATTTATCACACTTCTGTGTATAGTTGGTTGCATCTTTATGAAGTGTAGGTCAATAACAACTAGTTGTTAGAATCTTCAATATTGTTCTCTTTGTTGTAAGGTGCCCCTCACATGGTTCATTATGACATGCATGTAGAATGACATATGTCTCATCTTCTTGTACACATCTCCTCATAACTTGATTAGGTCTAGTGTAAAATAGTGTGTTATCAATCCAAGAGAAATGGAAGCTTTTCTCTATAAGCAACTTCTTATCCTTGTAAGAGAAATGTGTTGGCAGTTTATTAGCTACAATTTAATTAGCTATATCTACATACCATGGGGTTTGGATAGCAATATTAAATAAATGATCATCTAGAAATGTATCATCTATCAAAGTAGTATCTTCTTTATCATGGTGGATTATAGATAGATAATCAGCTACCACATTTGCTTTCCTAGGTTTGTCAATGATTGTGATATCAAATTCCTATAAAAGAAGTAGCCATCTTGCTAACCTACCTATAATGGTAGGTTTCTTCATGAGATACTTAATTGTTGCATGGTCAATATGAACAAATATGGGATAACCAATTATATAATGTCAAAATTTGTTCTATGCATAAACTACTACTAACAGCTCTTTTTTAGTCACTGTATAGTTCAACTCTGGTCCATGAAGGCTCTTATAGATATAATAGATTGCATTTTCAAGATGTTGAGATTTTTGTCTCAGGATTGCACCTATGGCATAGTCAAAAGCATCTATGTTAGGACCCCTAAATATTGGTGCAGTTGTTAACAGTGACTTGAGCTACTGGAAGGAGCCATCACATTTCTTTGTCCAAGAAAATTCAACCTCTTTTGTAAGTAAAGTGTATAGAGGACTAGCTTTCTAACTAAATTTTTTAATAAACCTCCTATAATAGCCAACATGTCCTAGGAAAGATCTGACTTCTTTTTTCTTTGTGGGAGTAGGGAGTGTGAGAATTACCTCTACTTTCATAGGGCCTACCTAGATTCCAGCTTTAGAGGTAAAATGTCCCAATACCACCCCTTCCTACATCATAAAAAAGCATTTCTCACTGTTAAGAGATATTTTTTGTTCTTCACATCAGATTAATACTTTCTCCAAGTTCTCCAAGGCTTCCTCAAATGTGACACCAAATGTAGTGAAGTCGTCCATGTATATTTCCATGCAATCATGTGATATGTCAACAAAGATGCTAATTACAACTCTCTAGAATGTAGTAGGTGCATTGCATAAGCCAAGTGGTAATACAGAATAGGCATAGGTACCCCAAGGACATGTAAATATGGTTATCTCTTGATCTTCTAAAGAAATACTTATCTGATTGTATCCACTATATCCATCTAGAAATGAGAAGTATTTTTTTCTAGCCAAAGTATCCAAAACTTAATAAATAAAGGGTAAAGGAAAGTGATCCTTCTTTGTGGAATTATTTAATTCTATGTAATCTACACATATTTTCTACTTCCCTCCTTTCTTAGGTACAACAACTAATGGTGATACCCATTTGCTATTAGAGATTGGATAGATGAATCCAACATCCAACAACTTTTGTAACTTAGTCTTTACTATTTCATGCAATGTTGGATTTATTCTCCTTTGAGGTTGACAAAGTGGAAAGCTTCCATCATTGATGTAGATCCTATGGGTGCAAAGTTTAGAGCTTAGTCCTATCATATCCTTATAATCCCAAGCAAATTCTTTTTCATGTTGATTGAGGAGCTTGGTTAAAAATTCTAATTGTGACAAGGATAACTTGTTATTTACACGAAGATTATGACTAGTAGAAAGTTCCACAATAGTTGTTAATTCTACCATCAACACTTCTAGTAATAGATTTGTAGCTACTTCACTTGGTAGTAATTGGTCAATTATCTTAGGGCTTGCTAGGTAGTCACAGTCTTCATAGGTATATAGCCTTAAGACAAAACTTTGAGCAATCTCTGGCCACTATACACTCATTGGTAAGAATGCTCTGTACTACATCATCTTCCTCATGCATTTTTAGAAAAAAGTGTCTATGCAACACCATGAGATGAGCTATGGAATTCAGTTCTTCCTCTTCATCCCCTAATTTTGGCCAAATAGGTTCTCCCAAGTCTGCTTGGGGTTAGGCAGGTGGATATAGTTCTAGCTTCCTTATGGTTTGACCATTTAAAATTGTCATGTTGCCTAATTTGCAACTAATTTTAGCATCAGTGGTGGCTAACTAGGTCTCCCTAATATGACAGGATATCCAACAAGTTTTACTTTGGGTGATAGGATAAGAAAATCAACAAGGTATTCCCATGAATCTAAACTCACTATCACATCTTCTATGAGACCATCTGGAGTGACAGTTGAACTATTAGCAAGCTGTAACACTATGGGAGTTGTTCTTAAGCTTTCTATATGTAACCTATGCACTATATCTTTACTCATTACATTTATTGTTGCTCCTAGATCTACTAAATCATTTTTCATAGCCTATCCATTTATGATCAGATTAACTACTGGACTACCAAGATCTGAATACTTTGGTGACATTACTTTCCCTAACATGATATCTACTAATTTCTTGACAATATGGACTATTTGAGGATCTTTTCTCTTCTACCCTAGTTTCTTAAGGCATGCTTCCTTAATAGCCTTTCCATAAAGAGGGACATCCTTGATAGCTTGGAATAGAGGAATTTGGATGTGCATGTTTTTCAGTTGCTCAACAATATCAAATGTCTCTTCCTCTTGCGATATATATTTCTCTTTGTTTTAGGCTATGTGGAAAGGGAGGATTCATAGAGGTATGGTCAATAGTCCTAGTGGGGACATAAGTTGGCGAGTTGGTATTTGGAAATGTAGCTTCTGGAAGTGGTGCTGCTAGAGTGTCTACAACTTCTGTGATAATAGGGTATTCTAGTGTAGGAAAGGTTGTACCCAATCTCAAATGGATATCAGATATCTCAAGTTAATATGTAGGGCATTGTTGAGTATCGGTAGTATATATTTGTTGTTGTTGTTTCTTGTTGTTTGGATTTGGCTGAAATGGAGCAGGTAATTGGGTTGGCTTAGGATTAGTATTATTTTCTACAGGAAGTGGCATTATTGCAGGTTGTTGGACTAGAGGCAGTAGTTGTGGGTTAGCAAGATTTTTGTTAGGCCATTGTGGAGGCCCCCTCCACTGGTTATTTTTCTACCAATTTCCTTGTAGTGGTTGCCATTGATTCTACTGATTTTGCCACCAGTTATTTTGCTGATTAGGCCAAGGATTATTTTGCTAGTTTTGTCACTGGTTGTTTGGCTAGTTTTTCCAAGGAGGTTGGGAAAAATGAAAAGGATTCTGATAACTTTTGTTTTGCCACTAGTTATCGTAAGGATTTGAAAATTGTAAAGGATCTTGAGGCATAGCTTGTCTTGAAGCCCATGGTCAATGTTGAGCAATGAAGAACACTTGATCATTATCTCTATCTATCTTCATGTACTTAGTTGGCAATTATTGATTTTCTAGATTGGCTATTAGCTTACACATGTAGTCATGCTTTTGTTTGTAGCAGCGAGGACAATACTCCACCAATTGTGATTCAACTTTTGCATGCTTCTTCTTTGCAGTCATGGTGTCGAGATGTGTAGTGACATCATTTATATTGTCCTACTTGAAATCTAAGAGTAAATTAGATATCTCAAGATTTGAAATGCCCTAACTAACCTCTTTAGTGGTTGTGGACCAATATCCTCTGACTTTCTTCACAAGTTGACCTTGAGTAGTTAAGAAAAATCTTTTTGAGGTCATCCCAAGAAGATTGGTATACGTCACCATCAGCCATCAGGTCTAATTCTTCCAAATAATTATCATTTACACTTCTCAAGAAGACTAATTTGTATGAATCCTCCACTAGTACATGTTGGGGGTTCTTCTGCATTGTGTACAAAAAACATGAAACATAGTCTTCGAATGTTTTGTCCTCCTTTTGTGACATTCTAAAAATATCATCTCCTCTTGGATCACTCCCCTTGCAATAATCTTTATATTTCTCCAGAAATAGAGTTTTCATTTCATCACAGATACTTGTTGCATTAGCTCCTAAGCCCATGAACCATCATAAAGTTGATTCTTTTAGTGTTGCTGGAAACAACTTGAGCTTGTGGGCATCAATGTTATAGTCAAAGCTACAATAGAGTATGTCAAACTCAAACAAGAAAGTATTAAGATCCTTAGTTACAAGGAAATAAAAGTTTGGAAGAGCAGTTGTGGGTATATTTTTGAGATTAGCATTAGTTATGAGGCTTGGGAGAGGAAATGGAAAAGTTGGGTGTGCCATTATTGGAGATATTTGATTATGGGCTTGTTGTTAAAAAGGAGCATTGGCTATAGGATTGTTAACAATAGGTGGATTTTGACCAAGACTATTAAGAAAGCTAGCCAAGATTTTGGCAAAAGGATGAAGATTGTTTATATCCAAATATTTTGCTCTAGAAGAAGATGTTGTAGGAAACTTAGGGCTTGCATCCTCAAAAGGAAACTCAATTTCTTCAATTTTTCCATTCAAATTAATAGACTCTTGTCAAAGAAAATTTTCATATTTATCTCATTTTCTTCCTCTTTGACGCATGCAATTGAATTCTTCACACTTATGAAGCAACTTTTAGGACTGCAAATCTCTTTAAAAAAACTAACTAAAAAAACTATGACCCAAAAATATGTTCCTAGTTTGACACCTCCCCAGCAAAAAAAATGGTCTTCCTCGCAATAGGTATGTGATAATCATGCCCAAGGTCAGTCTTGGGAATAGTTTATTCAATCTAAGGATTACTTCTCCCACCATGACATGCATTTAATCTGTCAACCTAGGGATGTATACTTGAAATGGTCGGCATGATATGTGCACTAGGTTTCTTAAGGAGTCATTATGCTTATGTTGTAGAAAAGTAAAATGCATATAAAGAACCTACACTAGTACTGCAAGAAAGTAACACACTTAAATATTTTCTAAAATGAATGTTGGAAATGTATCTATATTTCAACTTAGACCATCCACTATAATTGCTCTTGCAGATGTTGCAAGAACATTCACAAAGTACGATGTTGCAAGAAGAAACTTATAACTTATATCTAAAATACTAGAAATATTGGAAGTAAATCTACACTACACTAGCTTAATCCACTTCCCAAGTGGGTCCCCTTGGTTGGATTTTGCTAATCTACTAACATAGAATGTAAACCAAGAATTACTTCATTATATTTCAAAAACTCCTTACATGAGAACAATACATAAAACTATAAAATAACTCACTACTAGAGTCAACAATTTTTTTCCATAAAATTTTCTCAACCTCCAAAACTATTGATCCCATTTGTATACATAAAGGATCAACACTTATTCTAAAATAGGAAAGAAAAAAAACTGACTACAAATCTACCAAAGAAGAAGAGGGGAATATAACAGCTCGTGGTATAAGAAATAAAGTTTGGGTAACCAATTCAACATAATAGTAGACATAGAGGGAATATAGAAAAATGTATCCCTACATTCCTAGAATAATAGCTCCTCCTTTCTAGTAGTTGTGTCTCCCAATGCCATTATTATTCTTCCACCACAGCTAACCTTGACGCTTCTTCTTGAATGTCATTGACCATTCTCCAGCTTCTTCCCTAACCAGTTAGTTGTGATGCAAATTTTTTTACATAAATAAGCATAGTCAAATTAAATCCAAATATTAGAACATACATTCTGATGGTTACATGAAATACTGCATTATATGTATAATATTGATAAAATATGACATAACTATTGTAACGCCTCGCTCAGGAACCTAAGAGAAATAAACCTAACATGTTACAATGTTTACTGAACTATTTTTTTAAAAAAGTTTAAACAACATCAAGATTACATTAATGCAGAAGCAATAAGAACATACTCATCAAATACACATTTGCAATTATAGATACAGTTTCAATTCCTCAAAGGTTCCTTTACGTTGAGTCACATTTAATAATTTTAAATTAGTTAGTTTAAGTTCCAAGTACAATGTCTCAAGATCATAAAGAAATAACAAATACATAATTGCATAAGCAAATGCATAAGTAAAAACAATACAATGAAAGTACATCCAATTATTAACATCCACTGCACATGTCGCAGGGTATGTGAGAATAGATACAATACATCAGAATACATGATAACATATATACATCATCTGAAAAGAAGTCTCTGAGATAAGAAATAAGAATGATAAAGGTACATCTTCTGCAATGAACATCCAACATCTAGCAATGTGAAGGGGAACCCAAATGGTAAGAAGACACTACCTCCCGACCGCTTGGTTACCTAGTTAGGCTTCCACTCCCACCGTGCAAGGATGATAATGAACGATCCACATACGGCTAATCAAACATAAAACATTCCTAGACAAGGTACCCCTAATAGCCAAAACTACCTCAAAGGTAACACATGCTACTCAAGAAGATAAAATAATCCAAAAGTAAGAACACTCAATCCAATACCAACTCCACATAACCAAACATCATACACGAACCAAGTATAAAGATTATAAGATAAAGTCAACGAAAGATATCGTCCTCAAGTCAATAACCACATGTCAAAAGTACATCATCCATGAATCACCAATCATCCTCAATGAAATTAATAACCACAATAAACACATCTAACAATAAATACACCACATCCAATAATAAGTACACCACAATCAACAATAAGTACACCACCAGAGGTACACAAATCTACAGAGGAGACTCAGGCTACATACTAGGGAGTGTCATCACATGGCTGCTTGAGTTACCTTGGACTGATCTCTTAATAGACCCCAGACCCTCAAGCATTGAGTTACCCTGGACTGGTTACTCTGAACCTTGGACCCTCAACATCACACACGTGGAAACTAGAAAGCCCTCTCAAGAAGACGAGGCACTCATCCCATTCCCATCCTTAGTCTATACAAGCACTCAAGGCATGGGTGGATCAAATATCTCTAACTTATCTTTTTAGTGTGTTTTCCCCCCCATAAATTTTACTTACTAGATTATCACTTATTACATAACTTGCATTAGGTTACCCTGGCACTGACCACTTTGGGTCCCGGACCCCTATGCAAGCCACTCCCAAGTCACGTACCTAGACAACCTCTCCTAAGCACATAAAAACACAGTTGTGTCCCATACCACAACACTCATAAAGATCAAACTCGGTTCCTTAATAGGCAACCTGATAATAAGATGGTTCTCCCATCCAAGAACACATAAATGCTCCACCAAGTAAACCTCATAAACATAATTTTCAATTTGAATCACAAAACACATCATGACATCCAGCCATGTAGATGGTATTAAAGAAATCTGACAAAGCCTCTGGTGTACATCCTAGACTGATCAAACTTGGTCAACCCCAAAATCCACAAGATAAAGACAATACATAAAAAATAGTACAATTTCATAGTTTGGGTTTGATTTGAAAAGACACAATAGGGTTATAGGTAAATTTTTAGTTTACGTTTTAATGTACGTTTCAAGTTATAAGATTCTTAGTTTATTCCATCCAATAACTCATCTGTTATTCAATTCATATATATATAAAGTTATCCTCATTATAAAAATCAATTTCTAAAAAGAATAATCAGAGGATAGTCATTTATTTAAAATAATATTTAATTATCGTCAATTAAAACCATTAATAATTCAATAACTATATAATCCATTAATTAATTAATCTTAATTAAAATTGTATTTAATTAAATAATTAAAAATTATTTAATTAATCTTCCTAATAAATCCATAATTTCCATTTCACCCAATTCACCATTAATTAAATTTAATCAAACTAATTTTTGATTAAAAATTAATTAAATAAATTTTGACTAAATATTTATATCAATCTCTCAAGTTGTAAATGAAAATGGTCATTAATTTTATTAATTAAAAGTTAACCATACTAAATGCATTATTATTTAAATTAATAATGATTATTAAAATTCATAAATATAATACTGAAATCTTATTAATAAATATTATTAATTAATAATAATATTAAAACTTTTTTTATAAAATATTAATTAAAACAATAATTAAAAATTAATATTATAAAAATATTAACAAAGGTCATAATTCAAAACTTTAGATAAAACTAAACACTTTCCAAAAAATATGGGTCGGCATAATAAGCCGCAGGCCTTTAATTCAGCTGTGCAGTCTATACTGCGTGTGGCAGTATACAGAAAGGTACGCCCTCATCACAGACAGGTACACTGTGAAATGCAGGTACCCTGCGCTTTATGCAGGTACCCGCATGACGTCGGTGGAGGCAGGTAAGTGGGTAAGTTATTTGTTAATTTAATTTTAATTTTAATTTTTAATTTTTTTCATTTAAAATTTAATACGAATTTTATTAAAACAAATTTATAATTATTAAATATAAAGATAAGAATTGTTTTATAATATTATAATTTTTATTTATTAAAATCCATTATATTCATTTCAACAAATTCCACAATTTATATATATAATCTTTACATTATTAACCTGATATGGAAACTAAGTTTAATCATGCAAATTTTCTAATTCTAAACCTTCTTTTTCTAAATCTCAAATCCTCCCCAGATTAAATTTCTAACTTCCAATTTTAATTCAAACCCAAATCTCGATTTAATACTAATTTCTTTCAATTGTAGAAACAAGGTTTTCTAAATAGTTGTTTCAACCCGAGATTCACAGATGAAATTGAATAGTAAAAGATCCAGAACGAAGGACAGCAAGATCCAAACAACAAAATTTGAGAAACAATTTTCAACAAGCACAAAGAAGACAGAGATCCAAAAGTATTTCTACAATGGTTCACAAACCCTACCTTGATCTGATGCTAACAATCTGGTGAAACCCTTGCTAATCCAAGCCCTTCAAAGCTTTCAAAGATTTCTTTGTTTCCCTTCCAAAAGTGTGTTCCCTAAAACCTGTGTGTGCAATAATGACCTGAAAACCCTCTAATATAGAATCTAATTACCTTTTAGGGTTTCTGTCTCCACAACCCTAAAATTATAATTATTTTATTTAATTAATTCTTTCATGCACAATTAATTTCCTTTTTAATTAAAATATTCTTTTATTATTCATTCATGCACTTTAAGTGAATTATTAAATTACTTTATTTAACTTTCCACTAGACTTCGTTTAAAATTAATTTATTAACTTTTTAAATCTAATGTACACATTATTAAAATATCTTTATTCAAGTTCACATGTTTTTATCTTTTTAATTAATTTTCTATATTTTAACCTCATTCATGCGAACTTAAATCTTTTTTCATAAATTAATATCTTTTCATTTCTTAATTAATTTTTTTACATTTAATTTGATAAATATTTATTAACTTAAATAATAATAATATTTAGCATTTATTTAAAAATGAACTCTAAATATATTATTATTAAATTAAATAAATATTATCACGTTCTAAATTTAAAACTTTTATCTCCAAATTCAATTCTTTATATTTAATTAATTTCTCAATTAATTAAATATAATTAAATATTAAAATGTCATAATAATTTCTATTAAATTAAGTTATTAATTTAATCTTTTAATTAGACTTAATTAACAAAAAATTCATCAAAGACTCACAAAACAGCATACGCACAAAATACTCACAGATTTTAAAAAGGTAGACAGTCTATTACGAGTCCTCCTTGTAGGACAAGTATTATAGGCTTATGGCTAGGATTGGACCTGATCATTATCTTCCCATTCTCACCATTTGAGTATTTGTAATAGGGCATGCTCATCTTGGCAATTTAGGGAAGTCGATGCTCGGTACTTGCATCCTGCATAAAAGACAAGCATGTACATGTATATAATATATCTAAACTAAACAGACTATGGCAGGGAGTGGTTCATCGTGTAGATCCCGACTAGCAGGTGACTACGACTCCCTCCCTTAACCACATCAAACACGTTAGACAGAAAGATAAAATAAACACACTCACCATACACATGCAAGTATGGGGTAAGTCTCGTAAAAATCATATAATAATGCATCTCTATCAATACAACATAATCATCATTAAAGACATCATATTAACATTTTTATGAAAGAAACCACATTTACTAACTAGGATCATCAAAATATCATTAACAACACATGAATGAAATCAACTAAGCAATAATAACTGATACATTTGTAATCAAAGTCATGAAATAATATCATAATATTGTAAATCCAGTATCTCTAAAACTAATCAAAGCATAAAATCAGCCTAAAAGAATTTGACAATGATAACATAAATGCAATCTAGGGGCAGGCACTACAACTATCTACCCATGGGTTAACAGTTATATATGGACTTAATCATAAGTTCAACTAGTTATAAGTTCACAAATGTCTTGGCAACATTAAAAACAAATTATTAAGATTAACATAAAATAGAGACAATAATTGGCCTCAACAGTTCTTACCTCAAAATGTGCAAGGGAATATTCCTTTTTTCACTCCCAAAATCATGGATATAAATCTATGACTAAAGTTATGACTGTGAATTCATAATCGCAATAGAAAACCTAGAAAATATTGTTCTTCTCATACCTCTAGGAACATGTTGACTTGGTGGTCAAGTGTCTGAACACTTTATAAGAAGATGGAAATGTTCATGGGACAAAGTAGAAAAGTCAACCCAACTTCTTTAGAAATTCCTTGACAAGTATTTTTTTAATCTATAACCACAATTCATATATCCTTCTCATGTACATAATAAAACTTGGTTTTTGTTTTGATTTGATGATGGCTAGGCTTGGTCAAGTCCTACATTGAGGAACTAGCCTTGAAATTGAGATGTAAAATATTGATAAAGGAAATGCTAACATGTAGTAGGAGTGAATCTATTAGTGAAAGATACAATTACCTTTGTAGATGCAATTGAGTTTGATATGTGATCAAATATGAAAATGTAATATCTTTGACTCAGAGAAACCAAAAGGAAATAATGTGAGTCAAAACCACATGTATGGGAGTAAATGTGATGTGTCTTGATGAATAATAAAATAACATGAATGTTTTAAAAGATTGATCTCTGCTTTAAAATCCAAACTCCACTACCACCTTGAAGAAGAAGCTTGATGCAAAGAGGAAACACTTGAATGCTTGAAAATGTTGAAGAATGCCTTACAAAGACATGTATTCTTTATTATGGTTTCCTCTAGGATTTTATGTATCTTGACAATAATGGATTGATTAAAATAAAATTCCCAAGCCTCCTTATACTTGTTTTTGGGATAAAAAGCAAAGCAAGCTGACCCAAGAGCAAGATTAAATAAGTTAGATACCCGAGACATTTCAAGCCCTAAAATTAAAAATCCTCAGGGAAGAGGTTCACCTTGGTCATCCTCTTTTGGATTATGCTAACCTATTCTTTATAAAGTAAAAAAATAAGGTCTCCAAGAAAATGAAGAAAGGTCCATAGAATAATGAAGTTGTTGGGAGATATGACCAAAAAGGTGATAAAATAACACCTAAGGGGTCATGCTAAAAAATGAGAGATTACCTAGAATAATGATCAAGATTAGAGGAAGAAAGAGAGACCAAAATCTCACTAAGGAAGGCTAAAAGGTAAGAATGGAATTTATTTTTAAAAAAAATTGTGTAACTATATATAGATGATTTAAATAACTTTTTGGGTGAAAATGTAGAACTTTTCTCAACTTCTTAGTTGGAAATGTCCATTTAACTTAGTAGTGGTATGATCTTCCTCACCCAACAACTATGATTTTCTATGTAATATTTTCTATTTTTTGATAATATAGTGAGCTACCTCATTAGGCATAAATTAACCTTATAAAGAAATATTATGGAGATAGTGTTTCTATGCACAAAAATAATACATTGATTTCGTAAAAACTATGCTTTATGTTTGATAAAATATCTTAAGTTTTGAATAACTAAAGAATTTGTTGAAGGTTGAACTCAAACATTGTGTACTCAATACCAATCACCCAAATTTAAACCTTAACACACACACACACGAAAATGTACATCACAAACTTTTGATAATCATTTGCTTCAACCTTTTAAACTTGTGAGTTTGTAAAGACTATGGTGTTATTAACACCCCTAAAAAATTTCCAAATTGATAAGATCATCTTTTATGTTATAAGACATTTGGATTGATTGGCTTTATTAATATGAGTAAATATTAAAAGACATCACATAGAACTGTGTAAGTAACCCATATGCAAATGATGCAAATTTGAATTCTTTACACAATAGAAATCAAAATATGTTCTAATATTATTATTTTTCTTTCAAGCATGTAATACACATATTTTGGGCAATGAATATGTAAGACCCCTCCTCATATGTACTTATTTAAAAATTATTTTTCTTTGTTAAATCCTCTATAGGAGATTTGAATGGATATATGAGCACAAAAAGGAAATTGCATGGAGAAATGTTGTTCTTTCTAGAAACTGTGTACAAGATATCATGATAAATTTTGGCTATCTTACATATAATGATTATGATGATGGATATGAATGAACATTTTATGGTTTAGGTATCCTAGTGGAAATTGAGATCATTTGATACGTTTATGTTTTGATACTTTGTGATTCGAGACTCACTACATTGTTCAACTATTTAAATAGTAATTTGTACTAACAATGAGATGAGGTGTTTCACCTTATGATAATGATGTTAATTATTGTACCTTGATGATAAGATTGTATGAATTCAGATAGTTTAGTATACTCTATTGTTGATGTTTATGATGTTTTAGGTATACATATACATTACGATGATTATTTTAGTATTTTAATTTGAACTGATGAATGTGTTATGATGATTCAATTATGAGATCAGTGATGATTAAATATGTGTGTAGAAATGAGAAAGGTTATTTAAATGAAATTTCTAAAATATGATTATGTAATTTGATTTAAATATATGAATAGGATGTTATCGAACTACTGTGAATTGAGTTTGCAAGCTAATTAACCATGGAATTTATTAGAGAATTAGTAATTGACCCTACATGAAAACTATAAGACTAAGGTTGAGTCCAATAAAGTGATTTGAACCTCATTGTCAAGTGTTTAATTTGTATCATAATCTAAATGTGTGTGTATCATTATGTATTTTGTAAGGTGTCAAATATTATGTAATAGTGAATCTTATGGTGTCACTTGACACTCGTTATAAGCATGTGTGTGTTGACATCTCAATTTAGGGTTAGTAGAGTAACCCATTGACCTAAGAATGATTAGTTAGTAACCTAGATTAATTACCCTAATTATGGTTTAGTGGAAAGGTTACATCCTTAGTATTTTTTAAGATAAAATATTTCAAGCCACTTGTATAGGTCCTAAAATTATCCTAGAGACCAAATTTAATGTAATCCAAGTGCCCAAGTGGTATGTGTATGGGTTGGAAACCTTTTCCACCCCTCCAGAACTCCCTAATAGCATTTATGACCCCTAAAATATCCCAATTTTCCCTTTGTGTTAAAATGGACCATCTCCATGAGGTTAGTCAAGTTTACACTTCTCCTAAAAGGTTGTCTTGATAGTAAGAACAAGTGGGAAGACCATAGAAGGCTTAAGTCAAGTTTGGAGTTATTGTTATTTTGGGTAGGTGGGTTTAGAAGCTATCTAGTGGCCATTTTGAGAGTTGAAGATTGTTCACACATTCTCTACATTTAGAGAAGTCAAGCTTGGAATTGAAGAGGAAGAAGGATTTATCTCATCTCAAAACTCCAATTTCCATAACCTCTGCAAAGTTTGGATTCTCTATTTCCATGTTCTTCATCCATTTTTCATTTCTTGCTTGTGTAAATCTCTTGCATGTGTGTATTTTGTGTTTATGTTGTAACATGTGAGGGATGGGTACATGTGGGTTCTCTATTTTCTTTCCTTTCATTTTTACGTTATGATTTTTTTGGAAATCTATGAAGGGTGTGTTGGCATTACTCACCCTTGGATAGGGCAGAAGTGGCCATGTACAGAAGAAGGGCTTCAGTTGGATTCTTGGTTAGTGTAGAGTCCTTCCTCATGTTGATGAGAGGGAGAAAGTAAGGTGTTATGGGCCCTTACTTTTCTATACAAACCGATTTTTTTTGGGGAAATAAGGAGAGAAATAAATGGAGGTTTATTATGATTTGGTAGCGTTGGAAGAGGCATATAATTTGTGTTTGTGATTGACATCTGCTGCCTAGAAAAATATACCTTCTCCCTAGTCATAGGTTCATTACAAAACTTTTTGTGCAAACCTTGAATGGGAACTATGTGTTGATTGTGTCATTGTGATTTTTTTGAATGTCACAGGGTTGATTACTGATTCTCCTAGCTTGGGGTGTGGCCTCACATCGAGGCCTTAGTTGGGAGATGATCTCTCCATGGTTGTCTTTATGTATTTTTAGATTTCTTGGATTGTACCTTGAAATGGAGAAAAACTAGAGTCAAAGTCTTCTTGGTGTTCTTCAGTTCATTGTCATGGTAACTTCTCCTTGTGGTGATGCCATTGAATCTTGTTATATGCTATAAAAAGAAAGTTGGATTTCTATTGGATCTATTGGATTTCAATCTTCCTAATGTAGTTGATATTGTAATAAGGGGAAATATGAGCTTGATTTATAAAATTTGATAGTAAAAATGAGAACATGTTAAACAGAATTCATTATAAATCACTTGTAATTGATTGGTATAGGATGAATGTAGAAAGGTAGTTGTTTCACAATTCACTTCTTGTAACACTTCTTTTACCCTTGAAATTTCAATTCTAAATGCAAAGTGTTCAATTGTATTATAGGTATTGATGTTATATGAAGCTATTCAATTTTATTATGGCTATGTTATATAGGGAATGGGATTCCAATTTGATATTAAATTAGTAGGGTTACCTTGGTTGTGTTTCAAATTGTCAATTTGAAATAATGGTATTATAAAAATATGGTTGAATCAAAAAAGAGAATATAAGCTAACACCTATTAACATACTCATAACATTGAATAAGATCCCTCATATCCGTTAGTTGTGTTGAAGCAATACTCACAAGATCATTTTTTTTAAAGGTTTCTCACAAAAAATTAGTTTAAAAAAAAAAAACACCTACAAGATGTTGTCCATTGTATGGGGAAAAATATTTAATTTTCAAAGTTTATGATAGTCCATACTTTGAAGTTATATATATATACTATTAAAACCTTTTAATTTAACCCCTAAAATATTCCACCCTCCCCCTTCACCTAATAAATTGTAAACTCTTAAACTCTTTCCTCCTTCCCATGTGTTCAAGGAGTGCTGACATCATCTCTATCATACATGGATTAAGCTAGTACTACATGTCCCCCATATTAGATTTGACATAACAAGTGGGTTGGGAATTTTTCTATGAGGAAAGGAGATTGTTTTGGCACAAAGTCAACATACCTTAAATGCAAAAGAAGGATGAAATCTAAACATTGAGTTATACATGCAACTTGTTTGTTTTATTTCCACCTCCCTTCGATGAGTTGGAGACCACCCTTATTACCATTTCTCACCTCATTCCATGTGCCCCTATCCTTTCCAACCCTCATGCATGAGATTGGTCGATGGCATTTGGAAGGAGGGGAAATGTAATTTGAGTTTGATTTGCCAAGAACTCCCACACTTTGACCTTCATGCACTAACATTTTCCTCCTCCCTTAGGTAGAGAATTTTCCCTCTTCAGAAATGTGTAGAGAGTGTGGGGAAGCACATGCCTCCACCTTGGACGCTGCCCAAGTCAAAGGGGTAGGGTTTAGTAGGTGGGGTTAGGTAGGTGTTAGGTTAGGGAGATAGTTAGGATTAGTAAGTAAGTTAGTTTTATATTTTTTGAAAATAAATATTAGTTTACTAAATTTATAAAGTAAGTAAGATATAGTGTTTTATTATTATTAATTAGTATTTTGAATATTTCAATTTGAAGCTATGTGGAAAAAGGGTAATTTCATCATAGTTAAGTAGGTAGACTTAGTAATGTTTTAGGAGATGATTAGGAATTTAATGTTTGGGGTTTAGATATTAAATTTAAATATTTTAATGGACTTTTGGAATTTTATTTTCATTTTTATTATTGAATATAATAGATTTAATTAAGTTGATAGAATGTTTATGAACATTATACTATTAGGTTAGTATTAAGGCTAAATCGAGATATGGTTACAAGTAGGAAGTTATGCTAGATAACTAGGGTTAAAGGTTGATATGATCTTAAAAGTTGAAATAACTTATGAAAATATATTAAATTATTTTAAAATTATTTAAATATTATGTTTAAATATATAATGTGTTTACTCAAAAGTTCATTTAGTTCAAACTACGAAGGTTATAGGATCTGTAATGCCCTACCAAGGGACCCAAAGAATTAACCTAGAATTTCACTAAGTTTGGTAGCTTTTTTTTTAATTTTAACATGAAAGTAAATACCACATATAACTCATGCACCATAATGGAAGCAATAGCAATGTTCATTTAAAAATAAACATAACATACACAACTAATTACATTCTTTAAGATCCCTTAATGTTGAATTACATCTAAACAACTAACATACATGAATCCATCTAGTACAACATCCACATGAAATAATAATGATAAGTCCAATGTTTATACATTACATTTCAAATGCTCAATCATCCACTATACATGTCACAAGGTATGAAAAGCCTAAAAGAATATACATATGTGTGATAAGATTCATCATCCTATTCTAATCCATGATACATTAAAGTAAAGATAATCACATGATATACATGATACATCATCATAGAAGATATACATCAAACATAATAAACTAAGTGCACGGTTCCTCCCAACCGTTAATAGCATCATTAGACCATTGTGGGCCCTAGCCATCCCTCCATGTGTAACATTCCAAAATCACCAAGGAGATCATCGGTATTAACATAGTAGGAACACCCAAGCCTTTGGTAGATGTCCTATACTGGTCAACACTAGTTAACCCAAAACCCAAAACAATAGCATAAAGAATACCCAATGCAAACACATATTTTGGTTTTGCTAAATTTACAAACATGAATTTAAATGTAGAGGTCTCAGTTTATGTTTCCAAGTTTAGAAAATAAATGGAGGAACATTTTATACATGTATTATTTTAGATGAATAAAAGTTTCCCTTAAAATCCATCTTTCAATTATAATCTTTGTTTGAAAACGTCCCCCACCAAATTATTAATTAAATTGCATATTCTTTCTTTAATAATTTAGAACAATTAATTAAATCTTATAGTTATAATATTATAAAATAACTCATCATTATAAAAGATGAACCTTTAATATATATATCTTTATCAAATAATAATAATTTAAATTTATTAATTAACATATTTACATACTTACATATATACATATATATATATATATATATATACACATATATATAAATATATATAATTGTTGCATTTTAAAAAAAAAGAAATATAAAATCGAATTACAAAATTCTGATTGATGTCATATTAAAACTTTAATCTCATACTACTATTTAATAATAGTCACCGTCGACTATAATAGCCATGTGGCTACCATGCCTGTCGTCGTAGGCCTGCGACAGTAGTCGCAGTACTTGCAACCGCAGGTATGATGTCGCTACTCGACGTACAGGGTACGGGTCATATACCTGCCCAAAGACATGTTTAATATGGTTTTTCAATAGCATTTTTAAAACACTTTTCTCAGAGATGAATCGCGATGCGATTTTTAAAACATTCGCTCGCTGTGAAATATATGTCATTCGACTTTTAATTAAATATATGTATGTGTGTGTATATATATACATACAGAGTTTAATCAAATATCACAGCATATAGACACACACACACACACACACACACACACACACACATATATATACATATATATATGTATATATATATATATATGTATATGTATGTATATATATATATGTATATATATACATATATGTATATATATATATGTATATATATACATATATGTATATATATATATATGTATATATATACATACATATATATATATATGTATATATATACATACATATATATATATATGTATATATATACATACATATATATATATATATATATATATATATATATATATATATATATATATATATATATATATATATATATATATATATATATATATATATATATATGTATTTAGATTTAAAAATATAAACATTTATATACACAAAATATAAATTCCAATTCACAGAATTTTCCTATAATCCTTGATCTCAAACTTTTTCCATTAATTAATCTAATGGGTTTGACTATGAATCTAAACCCTAGCCCCGTGTTCTTTTCAGATCTATGCATATAAAATTCTCAAATAAATTTAACTACCCATATTGAAAATGCATACAATTAAAATAGGAAAATCCTCAGAAGACATATGGAAGACACGAAGAAGACATGGAATGCAAGATGAGTAAATAGCATAAGTAAAATCACAAGAATCTACTCGAATTTTGATTCTAATTCGCTCTTCCTCAGAAAACCCGCAGAGCAAGCTCCTCCCTCCTTCAGAGTTCTCGAGTCCTCCAATGCTCCAATTGCTCTCCAACACTATGTCTAAGCTTCTAGGAATGCTTGAATATAAAGAGCTCTTAGGAAACATCTAGAATGCTTCTAGAAACAGCTAGAAGGTGTCACCAACTAAGCATGGGTCTTTTCCAACCTTCTAGATGAGCCATAGGGTTGTAGACACCATGTGCTTAATTGATGCACTAACCCCCGTGTTGTTGACATATAAGAAATGAAAAGGTGTATTAATTCCCATTCAAGCTTATAACACCAATTTACTTTTTATTTAATTTCTATTTAAATATTTATAACTTTCATTTTAATTTTTTATAACTTTTATTATTATTATTTATTTATTACTTTATTATTATTTCATTATTATTATTAATTTTAATTTCTAATTTTCTTTTATTTAATTATTTTTCCTCAATTAATTCACATTTAATTAATTATAATCAAAATATCAAAGATCATGAAATTTTATATTGATTTTCTCAAATAATTAATTTATTAATTAAATCTATTTATTAAGACTTAATTAATAGAAAATTCACCATAGACCTCCAAGATAAAATATGAAAACTCATCATAGAGCAATTCACACAAAATCAGTCTAAAGGGTTAAAAATCATGAATTATGTCATCCGACACATTCGGTGGGTAAAATATCCAGATACTTGTCCTACCTTACTAGGACAATTGGTTTAAGGGTTTGGGATTTGGACTTGAGAATTTATCTCCCTTCTCTTATCATTAAGATAGTATAATAGGGTATGCTCATCCTGACAAATTCAGGGAAGTCGATACCCGGTACCTACAATCTGTAGAAAAACCATGTATGTATATACAATATATATAATGCTAAGCTAAATAGACAATGGCAGGAAGTGGTGCATCATGTAGATCCTGACTAAGAAGATGACTACGACTCCCTTCCTTAACCATATCAGAAACGCCATACAATAAGAAAACATGCACACCATACACATGCAAGTATGGGGTAAGTATCCATAATAAAACACATGAGATAATAAACTATCTGACTAATCATCAACAATAACTGAAAGCAATTTAATGGTCATCATGCATCCATGAAATGTAAAGTCTAAATGATCTCATCATATATCCACTGAATCCATAACATAATTTCTGATAGTCTCAAAACAATACCACTAATCCATCAACATAAAACTAGTCTATCATAGTCTAATAATAACAACAACAATGTCCAGAAAAGATGTGAATGAGGGTAGGCACTACATCCACCCCCCCTTGGATTAGGCTTACTCCTGGAAGCCTACAAACAAATAGGGATATAACTTCTGTAATCTAGCTGCATCCTCCCACGTAGCTGAAGAATCATCAGTAGGGTCCCATTGGACCCTTACCTACTCGATGGTTCGACCCTTGAGGGTCAACTCCCATTGCTCCAAAATATGAATCAGCTCCAAAGTTGGCTGCCCGTCCTCTACTTGCAACGTATTCCAATCAAGAACATGTACAATATTAGGAATATACTGTCGAAGCACTGAAACATGGAAAACATCATGAATGCGAGCTAGGCTGGGCGGTAGAGCAAGGTAGTAAACAATCGGGCCAATCCTCTCTAGAATCTTGAATGGTCCCATAAAGCGAGGTGCTAGCTTAGAACCCTTTCTGTATCGGATCGGACTCTTTTGTGGATGCACTCTCAAGAAAACCTTATCACGCACAGCAAATTGCTTATCAATCTTATGAGCATCAACACACTTCTTATGTCTATCCTGTGCCGTAATCAGGTGCTCACGGATACGCACTACCTGTTGCTCCATATCACGAAGCATCTCAGGACCCAACAGGATGTGATCCTCAAGGCTGTCCCAACTCAATGGTGTACGACAAGGACATCCATATAATGCCTAAAATGGTGCCATGCCAATAGAACTATGATACCCATTGTTGTAAGCAAACTCCACTAGGTAGAGATAGTCCTCCCAATGTGTCTGCCTATCCATCACATACATTCGTAACATATCCTCCAAAACTTGATTCACCCTCTCTGTCTGACCATCAGTCTCTAGATGATATGCTGAACTAAAGTTTAACTGCGCTCCAAGCTCATGTTGCATTGATGTCTAGAATGCGGATGTGAATACAGGATCCCTGTTAGAAATGATCTTTCTAGGAATACCATGTAATCTCACAATGTCATGCATGAAGACATTAGCTACAAAAGCTGCTGTTTAGGAAGACCTGATTAGTGAGAAATGTGCCACCGTAGTCAATTGATCAACAGTGACCATGATAGCATCATGATGATGAACATTCATAGGTAATCCTATAATGAAATCCATGGAGATGATATCCCACTTCCAAGAAGGAATGAGATTTGGCTGCAAAAGTCCAGCTGAGTCCTGATGTTCTTCCTTAACTCTCTGACACTCAAGGCACCTAGCCAAAAAATCAGCAATGTCTCACTTCATCTTTGACCAAATGAACAAACGTCTAAAATCAGCATGCATCTTCTTAACACTTGGATGTGCTGAGTAAGGTGTACGATGGGCTTCTGCTAGAATCAAGGTGCGAAGCTCATCCAGTAGTGGCACATAAATCCTCCCCAAATGTCTTAAAAGACCATCTGATTCTCGAACGTAACTTGTAAACTTACCTTCCAAAGGTCTTCCTGAATCAATCTCTCTGCACACTTCCTGATACCAAGAATCTGTAGGAAGTGCCTAAAGAATCTAGCTCCTCAAATCCACACTAAGAGTCATAAATGATACCACATGTCTCTTTGGACTCAAAGAATCTTCCACCACATTCTCCTTCCCCTAAATGTACTTAACCTCAAAATCATACCCGCATAGAAATTCCATCCATTGCCTATAGCGAGCATTCAAATTAGGCTGAGTGAAAATGTACTGAAGACTATGATGATCGCTATGTAGCTCAAATCTGTGCCCCAACAAGAAATGTCTCCACCTTGTCAAAGCATGAACTACTACTACTAACTCAAGATCATGCGTAGGATAATTTAACTCATGATCCTTGAGCTCACGTGATTCATTCGCAATCACTCATCCATTCTACATCAACACTGCCCCAATCCCTTCAAGAGAAGCATCTATACACCATGAAATCACCTTCTAGATTAGGTATGGCTAAAATTGGTGCACTGGTCAAAAGCTCCTTGAGATTCTGGAAAGCTTCCTTGCATTTCTCTGTCCATATGAACTTCTTTTCTTTCCTTTGAAGCGAAGTGATAGGATGTGCTATCGTAGAGAAGTTCTGGAAAAATCTGCGATAATAACCAGCTAGGCCCATGAAACTATGAATCTTTGACACATTAGTTGGTGTTGGCCAATCTATTATTGCCTGAATCTTTGCAGGATCCACTAAAATACCATCACCTGAAATGACATTCCCTAAATACTGAATCTCTGATTTGAAGAATTTGCACTTAGCTACATTGGCATAAAGCTGATTGTCTCTCAAACACTGCAATACCGACTGTAGGTGTTCCTCATGCTCCTTCTGAGTCTTAGAATATATCAATATGTCATCAAGAAACATAAGTAAAAACCTGTCCAGATAAGATCAGAACACACCATTCATCAAACTCATGAAAATCAATGGAGCATTAATCAACCCAAAAGGTACTTTTGTGAACTCATAATGCCCATAGCGCATTCAAAAAGCGGTCTTGTGAATATCAGCCTCCTTGATGTGAAGCTGATGGTATCCTAACTTAAGGTCAATCTTGGAGAATATTGTAGCTCCCTTGATTTGATCAAATAAGTTATCAATCTTAGGCAAAGGATACCTGTTCTTAATAGTCACCTTATTCAACTGCATGTAGTCAATACAAAGGTGCAAAGATCCATCTTTCTTCTTCACAAAGAGCACTGGAGCTTCCCCGTGGTGATACACTAGGTCGAATGCTCCCTTTGGCCAGAAGTTCCTCTAGTTGAAGATGTAACTCACCCAATTCCTATGTAGTCATACGATAAGGAGCTTTAGAGATAGGCTCCACTCTAAAAATCAGATCAATGCTAAAATCAATGTCCCTCTTCGGAGGCATGCTTGGTACCTCCCTTGGAAACATATCTGCATACTCCTGTAAAATTGGGTGATCTAAAGTCTTCCTCATAGGATCTTCCTCATCAAGATCATTTACCATAACAAAAAATATCTGACATCCCTTATGGAAAGTCCGCTTCAATTGCATAGCAGAAATCATCCGCAGAGATATAGGCCTTGGTATCCCAACTATCTTCACTTCATTCCCTTGGTCATCTTGGCACATAATAGTCTTCATCCTATAACCTATATTGGCTCTATTAGATCAAAGCCAGTCCATGCCTAAAACCACATCATAGGAACCAAGGGGTATGACTTGAAGATCCACTGCAGTATCAAAGCTTCCTAAGCTAAGCCCACACTTATGAACTACAGAATCTATGGAGACCTTAATGCTTGAGATTATGAAATTCATCCGCCCTTTGCTATTTCTATTCCTTTGGTAGGAATCGTTCACGAAAACTTTCCAAGAATAATTCCCACGTAACACTGCTCATATCAATTCCCAGCTTCTTCTCCTCAATTATCCACCAAGTGGCCCCAAAATTCTCCAAATGAGTGATCTCAAATCTTGCCTTAAAATTCTCCAAATTAGTGCTCGGCCACATAACTAGAACCTTGCCCATTGAAAGGCTTGAGCTTGGATCTTGAAAGATCCTTCATCTGAGTGGACACAATGGACCTCTGACAATCCTTCTGAGGACTCCTAGACCTGGGTCTATGCTCTTGTTCAGTCTGATGTACTTTGGGCTGTTCTTGAATAGGAGGTAGATGTTCTAGAATAGTCTGCATCATTTGTCTCAAACCAACCTCTTCAGACTCAACTTGGTCCTCTCTACGGCTCTCTTCTTGCTACCTACTAGTGTGCTCTTCCCTGCTCTCTACATGAGCCGATCCCTCATGGGTAGACTCATGGACACTGATAGCTCACCATGACCACGACCTCTACCACAGCCTCTAATAGAAGACCTAGTCCCAGATACCATCCTACAATAGTACAAAGTACTATTACAATCACACGTTTCAATAAACTAAGTTCAGTTACTATGTTTAGTTTTAAGTAAAAATTTTATTTTTGAAAACTAAGTGTTGAAGTATGAAAAATATGCAAGTAACAGTTCAAGTTCTATTTCAGTTCAATTGGTTTCAAGTTTGAAAAGATACACTTTATAGTTCAAAGTTCCAGTTTGTTCCAAAATACCCAGAGCTCCCAATGTAGAAACTTGAGCTCTGATACCAAATGTAATGCGCCGCCAAGGGATCCAAAGAATTAACCTAGAATTTCACTAAGTTTGGTAGCATTTTTTTTTTTTTAACATGAAATTAAATACCACATATAACTCATGCACCATAACGGAAGCAATAGCAATGTTCATCTAAAAGTAAACATAACATACACAACTGATTACATTCTTTAAGATCCCTTAATGTTGAATTACATCTAAACAAATAACATACATGAATCCATCTAGTACAACATCCACATGAAATAATAATGATAAGTCCAATGTTTATACATTACATTTCAAATGCTCAATCATCCACTGTACATATCACAAGGTATGAAAAGCCTAAAAGAATATACATATGTGTGATAAGATTCATCATCCTATTCTAATCCATGATACATCAAAGTAAAGATAATCACATGATATACATGATACATCATCATAGAAGATATACATCAAACATAATAAACTAAGTGCATGGTTCCTCCCAACCATTAATAGCATCATTAGACCATCGTGGGCCATAGCCATCCCTCTGTGCGTAACATTCCAAAATCACCAAAGAGATCATCGCTATTAACATAGTAGGAATGTCACTCCTAACATATACTATATCATATGTAGAAAGTAATCTAACATGAAAATAAAAGCATAAGATAACATCATCTAACATATGCTAATCATCAATGAAAGGATACATATCCACCATCATGAAGGACACATCAGCCATGATGTCTTAATGAATCTCAAATGATAAGAGTGGAAAAAACACTACCACCCAACCATGTGGTACCTAAGTGGTCCACTCCCATCATGCTGAGGAGATAATCTCAAGTCCCAAACAGGCTATCCAAAACACATAACATAAATCTCTACAAGTCCAAGAATCCTAAAAGTATACTAACTCAAAGGTTCCAAGCACAAAAAACTGACATCTAATCCCAGAGGCACACAATGACATGTAGGAACCTACTATGCAAGCGGGAAAGTGTCATCGCATTTATCACGTAAAATTTACCTTGGTAGTTAGCTAAACCCCACGGGTCCATACTGATCTCATGCGGCCACTAGTATCCTTTCATACTAACGAGGCATACTATGGAATGCAAGGTCGCAACCATGCGTTCTCTCTACTCCCATCCTAGTCTATACAAGCACTCAAGGCATGGGTGAGAACCAAAACACTTATCTTTTTAGGTTCATTCAGTTAGTATTAGGTATGAATGTTATCACTTATTAATCCAACTTACAATGAGTTACCCTGGCAGCCTCTTAGGGCCCCAGCCCCCATTGTAAGCCACTTCCCGACACTACATGCAGATATCCTACCCTAAGCTCATGGAATCATAAATCTCAAAATCACAAAAGATAATCCATAATAAAATCATCAAATATGCATAAAAGCATCAAATCTCCATGAGAAAATATCCATAGAAAATCGTGAACACAACAACTCTCTATTGGCAATTGAAGTTTCACTGATAATCAAAAAGTATCCAATGGTTCTCAACAGCCAAAATATATCTCAATCATACTGATCAAAGACTCCAAAATGGTTGAGTCAAAACATGTCACAACATGACATCATCAAGAATAAATCCATATTTCAGTCCCATCATGGCGACTAGAAAGTAACCAAGGATAACTGATCGATGACCAAAAATGGTTAAGTCAAGTGTCTCATACATAAGAATCTCAACTATAACAATCTGTAATTACAACCAATACATAGAGCACTCCATCACATAACCATGGTTGGGTTAATAAAGATCGAGATTAAAACATCATCATGACATCACAATCACATAACCCCCAAGCCTTTGGTAGACGTCCTATACTGGTCAACACTAGTCAACCCAAAACCCAAAACAATAGCATAAAGAATACCCAATGCAAACACATGTTTTGGTTTTGCTAAATTTACAAACTTGAATTTAAATATAGAGGTCTTAGTTTATGTTTCCAAGTTTAGAGAATAAATGGAGGAACATTTTATACATGTATTATTTTAGATGAATAAAAGTTTCCCTTAAAATCCATCTTTCAATTATAATCTTTGTTTGAAAACATCCCCCACCAAATTATTAATTAAATTGCATATTCTTTGTTTAATAATTTAGAACAATTAATTAAATCTTATAATTATAATATTATAAAATAACTCATCATTATAAAAGATGAACCTTTAATATATATATCTTTATCAAATAATAATAATTTAAATTTATTAATTAACATATTTACATACTTACATATATACATACATACATACATACATACATACATACATACATATATATATAATTGTTGCATTTTAAAAAAAATAAAAATAAAAATCGAATTACAAAATTTTGATTGATGTCATATTAAAACTTTAATCTCATATTATTGTTTAATAACAGTCACTGTCGGCTATAATAGCCGTGCGGTCAACATGCCTGCCGTCGCAGGCCTGCGACAGTAGTCGCAGTACTTGCAATCGCAGGTATGATGTCACTACCCAACATACAGGGTATGGGTCATATACCCGCCCAAAGACATGTTTAATATTATTTTTCAATAGCGTTTTTAAAACACTTTTCTTAAAAATCAATCGTGATGCAATTTTTAAAACATTTGCTCACTGCCAAATATATGTCATTCGACTTTTAATTAAATATATATATGTGTGTTTATTTATATATATATACACACACACACACACACACACACACACACACACACACATACATATATAGTTTAATCAAATATCACAGCATATAGACACACACACACACACACACACACATATAATTGTATATATAAGCAGATTTAAAATATAAACATTTATATACACAAAATATAAATTCCAATTCACAGAATTTTCCTATAATCCTTGATCTCAAACTTTTTCCATTAATTAATCTAATGGGTTTGACTATGAATCTAAACCCTAGCCCCGTGTTCTTTTCAGATCTATGCATATAAAATTCTCAAATAAATTTAACTACCCATATTGAGAATGCATACAATTAAAATAGGAAAATCCTCAGAAGACATATGGAAGACATGAAGAAGACACAGAATGCAAGATGCAGAAATAGCATAAGTAAAATCACAAGAATCTACCTGGATTCTAATGCTAATTCGCTCTTCCTCAGAAAACCTGCAGAGCAAGCTCCTCCCTCCTTCAGAGTTTCTCGAGTCCTCCAATGCTCCAATTGCTCTCCAATGCTATGTCTAAGCTTCTAGGAATGCCTGAATATAAAGAGCTCTTAGGAAACATCTAGAATGCTTCTAGAAATAGCTAGAAGGTGTCACCAACTAAGCATGGGTCTTTTCCAACCTTCTAGATGAGCCATAGGGTTGTAGACACCATGTGCTTAATTGATGCACTAACCCCCGTGTTGTTGACATATAAGAAATGAAAAGGTGCGTTAATTCCCATGCAAGCTTATAACTCCAATTTACTTTTTATTTAATTTCTATTTAAATATTTATAACTTTCATTTTAATTTTTTATAACTTTTATTATTATTATTTATTTATTACTTTATTATTATTTCATTATTATTATTAATTTTAATTTCTAATTTTCTTTTATTTAATTATTTTTCCTCAATTAATTCACATTTAATTAATTATAATCAAAATATCAAAGATCATGAAATTTTATATTAATTTTCTCAAATAATTAATTTATTAATTAAATCTATTTATTAAGACTTAATTAATAGAAAATTCACCATAGACCTCCAAGATAAAATATGAAAACTCATCATAGAGCAATTCACACAAAATCAGTCTAAAGGGTTAAAAATCATGAATTATGTCATCTGACACATTCGGTGGGTAAAATATCCAGATACTTGTCCTACCTTACTAGGACAATTGGTTTAAGGGTTTGGGATTTGGACTTGAGAATTTATCTCCCTTCTCTTATCATTAAGATAGTATAATAGGGTACGCTCATCCTTGAAAATTTAGGAAAGTTGATACTCGATACTTGCAACCTGCAGAAAAACCATGCATGTACATACAATATATATAATGCTAAGCTAAACAGACAATGGCAGGAAGTGGTGCATCGTGTAGATCCCGACTAAGCAGGTGACTACGACTCCCTTCCTTAACCATATCAGAAATGCCATACAATAAGAAAACATGCACACCATACACTTGCAAGTATGGGGTATCCATAATAAAACACATGAGATAATAAACCATCTGTCTAATCATCAACAATAACTGAAAGCAATGTAATGGTCATCATGCATACATGAAATGTAAAGTCTAAATGATCTCATCATATATCCACTGAATCCATAACATAATGTCTGATAGTCTATAAAAAATACCACTAGTCCATCAACATAAAACTAGTCTATCATAGTCTAATAATAACAACAACAATGTCCAGAAAAGATGTGAACGAGGGTAGGCACTACAGGATCGAAATGCCATTGAAAGAATATTAGGTTGATAACTTGGTAGAGATTAGGAATGTGAATCTAAGGATGAAATGAATGTTGTAAATTATTTAATAATTAATATTTAATTATTTCAATTAGTAAAATAGGTTATTTTAATAAATGGGAGTTAAGGATTAAGGTATTTGATAGACTTGTCAAAGATGCAAAATTGGTTCACTTAGGAGATTGAATTAACTTACAGAAACAAATAGAAGTTGAAATAATAACCTAGTGTATCCCATAAAATTTAATGAACATTAATTTTTGAAATTCTAAGTAGTAAATTAAGGTTGACCCAATCAACAAGTAGGGTTTAGTCAACCCAAACTTGGTGTCCTTATAGCACCTTGACTTGAGTGTTCTAAACTCGTATGGTATGATTGAAATGTTAACTCTGCATCTTAATGAAATCTATCTGAAACTCACTTTTAATCCTTTTTCAACTTTCATAACTTCAAGGTAACATGTATTAAACATAGTGGTTATTTAACTCTTTTTTTTAAATTAAAAAATTATGTGTTTTTGCCCCGATATTTTGGGCATGACAGAATAAATTATAACACATTTATTTATTTTATCTACCAAGGCACAACAACATGTTACTCAAACATGTATTGCATTGGCTCATAGTGACTAGTGAAAGAGTGAAGAAAGGTTAAATTTTGAAAGTAAATATCTAAATTTGAGGTTCATCCCATGGATCGGAAGGTCAAACCCAAATATGGAAATAAATTTGGGTGAGAGACAAAAATTTGAGGCTTGAGTGCACACATCAAAGAAAATGGGGTATAATAAATGTGGGATGAATGATACGTGTACATGGATAAGTGCAAGAGGAAACATGCATGGACAAAAAGTGAGGTATTCACAAATATAATGTAGTGTGAATGAGGTATAATAGATGAAGAATATTGGTAAATATGTAATTATATTTTAGACATTCATCAAAATGGACCCAAACATAAATGAAAATTAATATGTGTCTTCTTATTTCAGCATTATAATAGCCAAGATAACACACCATTAGTAATTAAAATATTCAAATTAGGTGAAGTTATCATTCCTTTAATATAGTTTCTTTTTCCCAAGGTAGAAAAACTAAGGATGACATTCCATCGAAGCATATTGGACTCTTAAATGTTTTCTAAGGTCATTCCTATAGAATTGAAATCAATACACTTAATTAAATGAATATTTACTTATAAAATTGGAGCTCCACACACACACACACACACACACACACACACACACACACACACACACACACACACACACATAAAGCTAGTATTAAAAACAGACCATACAAGTTTCCTCAACCACCTTTATTTTTTTCTATATAACTATTTACAACATTTTTTTCCTTGATTAATAACAACTTAAGGGTTGCACAGATGTATTATATTTGAAAAATAAAATCACATTTTATTTTCTATTTATCATGGACCAAGGGTTAGAATAATGACAGAGAATCATAAAACACCTATACCCACCTATATTCACACCCTTTCAATACAATAAATTTAGAGATTTTAAAGTAAATGATATTAGTGCTACCCTACCTAGAAAGCAATATCCTTCCCAATAGACACAAAATGAAATATAATACCACGTATCAAAACCCAACAATTATTATTCTATTAAAATAATAGATGGAATATCAAGATCTTTTCTCGTAGTTAATCACTTTATGTGGTCACCATCTTTTCTCCTATTTTGGACACTTTACCTCATAAAATATGGTGCTCAAATTTCTTTGGATCATCAACACCATGCCCTCTCCCATAACTACCTCCTCAAGATCATCACCTAGATAAGATAGTTAACTAATATCGATCCCACCTTCAAACTTAGATAATATTTCTTCCTTTATGTAACTCTAGAGCCAGCTAAGGCTTTATTGTGGCTCTAGATCCAACATTTTATTTTAAAATAGACAAACTCCTACTTGCTACACTTATTTTTCATGGAAAAAGTTCTAAGTTGGTAAGAAAGACAAAGGAAAACTTATCCCCATCTTGATCCCTCCCTTTTGTAATGTATAATAACTTTGGAATGGAAAACCACTCCCTTTAGCCGCATTTTCAAAAATATTATTTGACTCTCCAAGAAAATCTACTACACAACAATCTCCTTTAAAACACATTTGTAATATGCTTCATTACTCTAATGTTTAGAACCATAGCTTAAACTATAGAGAAGAAATTAGTATTCTTGTGATACCCATAATCTATCCTTAGAAATTCTTGCTTAAGGAATCTTTTCATCACATGAATAATTAGGCCATGAATCATTTTAAAGATGCAGTTGAACCATTTTTTAGAAACCTCGCCTAGAAAATCCATTTGCTGTCTTTGGTATCTTAACCTTAGTGAACAAGTAGAATGACTAAGAGGGGGTGAATTAGTCATTCATATACATATTCATAAAACTTTTATCTATTGGGTAACACTTTAAAAAATTGCAATGATAAAATTAGATTTTTTAGTTTAGCACATCAAACATCCATAATACATATAAATATGAAATACACAATATGATTAAAACAGAGAACACCAAATTTTATGTGGAACACCCAAATTGGAAAAAATACCCAAAGAAGCTAATTATCATGAAATACAAAAAAAATATGTTAAGGTGATTTGTACAAAGAAGATCACTACTAGAAATACTCATTACAAGAAGTCTCATTATCAAATGACTCACTATTGATACAATTAATTTTATTGTTGGTTGGGATAACTACCCTTATCAAAATGGATATAACAAAAATATAAACTAATGGAACTAAGTCTAAATATGCAAGTACAACTCAACAACTATCCTTTGGTGCTCTAAGCCACAACTCATTGATATCATTATTACCACTCCACACATAGAATATAACATTATATCATACTAGTCACTTATCCACCTTTATAATTTCACATTTACTACTCTTCATCACTCAGATACTAAAGATTCTTTGTTTATATTAGTATCTAATTTTATATATGTCGAGGTCACACCAAATATGTGATATCACCAATGAAACAATTCTTATATTTATATTTAATTCATAGTATCAGTCTTAACTCTAGTACATACATAAGAAAATAATACAACACAATATGGACATGAGATAGGTTAGACTTGAGATATTGGAATTCATGTTACATTTGTTGAAGTTATTTCAACACTACAACCAAGACCAAAAGATGCACATGCGAATAATTGTTACCATCAATCAATTTTATTCATAAATATGTTGTATTCAATACATAGATGCACCTCTTAAGAAATTGATGTACCAAGGAGCACAATACATCTTCAAAAATTATTGTCACAATATCACTAGCTAAAATGATGTGCTAAAAAATTGTCAACCACCAACCGATGTATACCGAGTGTTGATATGAAGGTTTTAACACAAAAGGAAACTAATCCTAGTACTTACTCACATATTCTAACAATATTCCCCTTTAGTATTGATGAAAAAACTTCAAAATTAAAAAATTAAGAAGAAAATTTGATTTCCCAAAAATCCAAATACATTCCCCTTGAGTAAATGTTATCTTTTTTTTTTCTCATCAACAAATGATATCCCACTTTTTTTCCATAATTTAAGAGGGCCAAAAATAAATGAAAGAAACTTATTTATAGGAAAAACAAAATTTTTTACTACAAATACCTTTTATCTTTCTACTTCAAAACTGGAAACTCTTTCTTCTATTTGGCAATCATTGCCTCCATACGAGTACACAAACTATCAAATTCCACTAGTTTTTTAAATGATCCCTTCTAATCTAAAATAGGAAAGGATATTTTCAATATATTCCATTTTACTTCCAATACATCCTTGACATGTGAGAAGATTTAGGATTAGACAATGCAAGGAGGTGGGCATGAATCAATTCCTTAGGCAATTTTGCCCAATTACCAAAACTGATTTTGATTATTGCAACCTCTACCAATCAATATATTTGTCATCCAAAAAAATTTCAAAACACTATCTAATCATAGGTAAACATATTTGAAGCATATAAAGACCTCATACTACCATTATCCAAAATTTGTGGCCATTAATGAGTACTCTACTAAGCTCACAGTTAAAAACCATTTTTAGCGTTCACTATTTCTTGCATAACACATAGATATAGTTCATTTGCAAAACATAACTAAGTTTAATCTTAAGGATAACAATCATACCAAATTACTTAGTTTTCATCAATGACAAGAATAATTCTCTATAACCAATCACTCACCAATAATCTCCCCCTTTGGAATTGATGGCAACACATAGTGAAAAATGATTAGGTGTTAATGCCAAATCAAAAACTTGCTCACAAAAGATTTTATTTGTACATTATTTCCTTTATATCATGCTACTTTCCCTTGAATTTTTGTAGGTCTATACAATGAATAAGATTTCTTAAAAGACTCTAATAGATCTAATTCTTTCTTCATGATCTCCAGCTTGGGTGTAATTAAAATTTGTAAAATAGAAAATCTTTGTGATAATATGTCTCTTTGGTGTTGCAACACATTGATCTTATCAAATGCCTTGCTCACAACTTGATCAAATTGTGTAACACTCTTCTTAGACTTCCCAAAAATGTTTGAAATATTATCTAAATTATCATATTCCTCTTTTATACATTTATCCACATCTTGTAGATGTCTAACTGATTTTATAAAAGTAACGTACAATTCATTACCTTCATCTATGTAACCCTTCATGTCCTTGATATTGTCATCAATTAACTTGATCATTAGCTACTAAAGCACATACCCTTGTAAAAATTTTCACAATATTCTTCTTCTTTTCTTTTGCTTTAGCAAACAATTCTAATGAAGTAAAATGTGCATCAAAATCATTAAGCACTAAGTCTAAGATATCTATAGTATCATTACCTTGGAAGGCCAACTAAATAGGTAATGCATTATTTAACCTATCCAAAGCCTTGTTAAGAACTCTTTTTTTGTTCTTAGTGTTCTTCTTAGATCTCTCCTTAGCCTTTCCAAATGTCATCATTAAAATTTCCATCAATGAATAATCATCATATGATTATAAATCATCATCCTTATCCATATTATAAATGGTTTTTCTTGAGTCACTTGCCAACAATGTTTCCATACCTAATGAAGTGGGTGTCTTTTTTCTGTGTTTCACTTTTCTTGTCTCAACCTCTGTACTAACTCCTTATCAATAGGATCAATGTGGATCATTATAACCTATTTGTATGGAGTGACTCATGGAGTATCATTTTTCTTAATTGAATCAATTAGGATTGATGAAGGTTTACCTTTATTAATAAACTTCTTGATCTCCTCTTCTATCATAGCATCTCCCTTTTCTTTCTTCTCCTTCTCTTTTCCTTTCTTCTCTTCATCATTTATTTCTTATTCTTCATTTTTGACCTCAAGTGTGATTATTGTAGAGGGTATGGGGTATCAAAATACTTAGGTCAAATAGGTTTATAAATCTTGCGAACTCCTTATTTTTTGCTCAATGTTTAAGGCACCTTAAACTACAATATGGTAAAACTTGATCTTTGGCTTCCAAGATGTTATATAAAGATCTTGAACCCTTATTCTCATAGAACACACTAAGATTCAAATGCTTACAAATTTTTACCCTTTTCACTTACAACCCCAATTCAACTATGCAATTAGGCCTAACAACCAATTAGGTCTCCAGAGGCCTTTTCCTCCCATTTTTTCCAAACCTTTCCAAAACACTAGAAAATATAATCACTTTTTTAGATACCCTTTTCTAATTATAATAACATTTCCAAAAATCATATATTATTGTTTTGGACCAACCTTGCTAAAATGACAAATTTATTAGACTTTATGAGTAAATTAGGCCACTTTTATAAAGAAAGTATAACAAATACGTATCCCCAAACCATACCAACCTCTTAAATATTATATTTTAGTGGAAATATAAGTATTATTAAGTCAATTTGGACTTACAAATTTGTTTGATATCTCCCAAACCCTCATCAACTCATGCCTAAAATTAGGGTTTTCTAGTTAAGGCCTCTCCAAACACTTCTAAAACTCATTCAAGGTCCAATCACCATATTCTAGACCATATTAGAAAATATCAATCATAAAAAACTACCTTTTTTGAGAAAATCACTTGTACTACTATAGGCTTGGCTCTAAACTAATGCACCTTTATTCAAACAAATCATGGTTTATACTCTTAATTAATTCTTTTCTAAAAATGATTATCTTAGTAACATATTTTACATGTTACAAGGATTTCATTTTATGAGAAACAAAGGAAAAATTCATAGAAATACTCCACAGGTCATTGCATCTATCAAAATCTGATAAGTAACACACAAAACCTCAAAATTTGTTAGTAAAATTTATTGAATTTTTTTGCACATGGTTATAAAATCATTCAATTATTTTGAATAACCCTTAGATTTCAGACCTTATGCATGGACATTAATTAAATTAGTTAAATTAAATCAATGCAACATCCAAACTTACAAATGAGATGCAAGAAATCTGATGTCTTACTGATATTTGTAGAAATTTGTACAAAACTATCTCTACTTTACCTTCCCTACATATAAATTTCCTTGGTCAAGCTTTAAACACATTATTCCAACTTCCCAAACACATTTCGAATGGTTTGGATTTTATTAAACTTGCCTAATACGACTACCTACCTAAATCCCCAACTAGTCGTTAGATTCATATATTTAAAATTGAATTATTAACAAGTAACCTTAAAGTAACTTAAACCCATCAAAAAAACCTTCCAATTGACTAAATTGCTTAAAATATTCATCCTACCACCCTTACAATCCCATTACATATCATTTTCCCCTTAAAACCAAATTTAGGTCCTATGGTCCTTTTAGGATCATCAAGACATTTATAATTACATTGCCATTTACATCAAGAAAATCCACTATTGGTCTTAACACATTATAATCAACTTGCATGTGTTCATAGTGTCCATCTTGATCCTTTTGCATTTGCATGCTTTCATTTGTCTTATCAATTGCTCTTAGATCAATTATATCATGTATGATCAATTATATCATGTATTTCATCATTGGAGATGAGTTTTTCCTTAAAATCTTGCTTATTTTTCTCTGTCTTTGTATGTGATGGATCCAAAGTGATTGATACACTAGTGACAAAGAAACATGATTGTTGTATAGTGCAAAAGAATTGGTTTACATTCAATGATTCTTCACAAGGGTCCACTATTTTCTCTCTAATATAAATTCCAACATACTTAGGTGTATGAACACCCTTATAATCTATCTCATCTAATACTTCCATAGTATCATTTTTTGTCTCTTCATATGTTTCCCCATACAATCCAATAATTGTCTTCATAATCCTCACTTTGGTTCTCATCTTAGCTCTTTCTTTGCCCAAAAATATTACATCTCATCCATAAACTAATGTGCACAAATTATGAAGTGTTTGTTCCCTTATCCTCTGATCCTCTAGCAATGTTAACTACCTTCTTACATTTAACTTATCATATACACATCTGGTATGTTATTTTTAAGTTCTAGAAAATTTCTCTTGAAATTCAATAAATACCTTATGACTAAATCTTCAAAAAAAAAATTGACCATTTTCCTCATACTTGGCATATCATTTCTCTAATTGATCCATTTTGCCTTCATTCTGTATTATACTCATAATATTCTTCATGTCAATATTCCATTTCTTGGGACTAGGTCCTTGTGCCTTAGACTTTTTCCTTGTAGACTTCACTTATGCATGTTTATTATGTTTCTCTACTTTATCTGGTGTAGTTTTTCTTGTAGATTTTCTTGTATCTCTATGAGGTCTTGGTGTAGCCTCAAGATTTGCAACCACAACATTTAGTACATCAAGTACCTCTTGTAGTTTCACATCCTCTACAACATTCTCTACACTAGTACCATCTATCTATACCCTTGTAAAATCTTTTCCAACTCTATTCAATGTTGTTCACTACTCTTTTGACATGCCTTCTTTTTTTGCTAACTTCTCAACAAGTTTTTTGACCTTTCTCTTACTAGATCCTCTCTATAACTCATATCTCACTAGATTAAACATTTCCTTATAAGTTCCCCATAATTTAGAACTAGGATCCTTAGGTTATGCTAAGATAATATATGCATATTGTTCAATCATGTCATAACTAACCTCATAGCCTTATGGATGAATCCATTTCAATCTAGGCTCTACTACTTCCATACTAGTAAAGTCAATTTCAACCATAAAATATGTTGTGTTAGCATGTAAATATAAAAAATATTTTTCAATATTCTTACCCTTTGATTCATATCCCATAAAATTCTTTAAAAAACCAAATAAATCACTATCAATGGCATTCTTGTGTTGCATTCTATAATTTTAAGTGATTCAGGTTGTTGTGGGAGTGACATCATTCCATGCTCTCAGGTAGTATATAGAAATTAGTGAATAATTTGAAAAAATATATGAATTGTCATAAATCTAAATCTAAATTCTTGTGACTTATCATGCTTCAGTCTTATGATATTCTAAGAAATT
The DNA here is from genome assembly GCA_028749045.1 of Cupressus sempervirens. NCBI lineage: Eukaryota > Viridiplantae > Streptophyta > Pinopsida > Cupressales > Cupressaceae > Cupressus > Cupressus sempervirens. Next base: position 398,129,589 of record CM053791.1, on the reverse strand, counting down.
ATTTCCTAAGAATCTCAAATAATCAAAGTGTTCTTTGTCTAGAACCATCTTATATGTTTGTATTATACATGTAGAAACTAAGTTCAATCTACTACTATAATGCATCTTGTATCCAAGAATCTTATAAATAACCCTTAAATCATATTATCTAATGTCTACAAGGGTTGTGACATGCATATCCTAATTAGATCTTCTGTTTGTTTCTACTTCCATTTGAACCATCTTGGTCACAAGTGGAATAAGTCCAACATTACTAAGCCCTATTACTAAGTGGATTAATTCCTTGTTTATCATAACAAGTTGGTCTCCAATCAAAAATAAGTGATCATGAATACAACTACAAATAATCTTAATCCACTTTGGCTCATCAAACTCCTCAAACTTCATAACATGCACATTTTTCAAGTTTTTCAAATGCTTAAATTCATCCTTAAATGACCTAAAATTGTTGTAAATCTCTCCAAATCATCCCAAATATAAAAATTCCCAATAGATTCATAATTATAGTGAATGCGAGCTCTAATATCCTCAAAATACAAGACATTGTTGTGGGTTTGCAATACCCTTAGGTTCATCCTCCATGGATTTAAATAGATGTTAGACCTTTCAATAGCATCATAAATTTGAGGTTTCTCCATGATTACCAAGCTCAAAAAAAAAATGACAACTCTTCAAATTAAAGATTTTAGTGTATATAAATATCTTTTTGTAATACCAAAGTAGGATTTATTTCCAAAGGCTCAAAATCCTTGCTCAAACTTATAAATCTTCTTCTATACTCTTCTTGTAGCCTTTAGTAACTCAAATGGTGAGAAATAAAGTGAATTTATCCATTAAATCCCTTGTAGAAATCATCTGCCATAATTGTGTTAGGTTGCATTGCATTTAAAGTTGATAAACTAAAAAAATATGTTCAAACTCTAGGTAATCTCCCATGTCATTACATAAACATTTGAAAATATAAATATTGAATTTATTAAGTCCAACATACCTCAGGATAAGGTCTCATATCCTAATACTGCAATCTTGGGGTCTAGAAATTTTCTAATTAAGTTCTCCTCCTAAGGCTATAATATCTAATTAGGTTGATGAGGATGGTCCAATATTGGGAACTTATTCTCCCTATTCTACTACAACATTTTGCTCTTTTTATTTCTAAACTTTTTCACTTCCATTGTTACTTCCCTTTACAAATGTTGTGTTTATATTCTCATAACTGGTTTGACTAACATTATTATTTCTTTTCCCATTGTAGTTGTTCCTTCTAACATGTTTTATTCTCATATTATTCACAAATCTATTCAATCGACAATATCTAGCTACATGCCCTAGATGATATAACTTGTAACAACATAATTCCCATACCTTGGTCCACTCTAATTTATTTTCAATTTGCAACCTCTAGCGATCTATCCAAAATTGTTGTGCTTGTAACATGTAATACTAGTAGATGTAACATTGTTGTTTCCCAACAACATTCTTGTGTTGACATTTTATATTTCATTTTTTCATTGACTGAATATAGATTTTTATTCATGTGATTTATGTCCATAAAGACAACAATTAAAATAACAACTAGTAAAAGGTTTAGCATCAATATTTCCATTGCAATTTTTCTTCACATGACCATATTTGTTGCATGCAAAATATATTCTATTGAATTGTTTCTTTTTTTTCTTTATGTTCTTCACTCCAAGTTGTTGTTTAATTAGGATCATGTATGGATTTTTCTTTTTCCTCTTTAGAACTTTCACCCTCATGATATCCAATACATATCATGTAGTATGCCTCCTTTACTATAATTGTTGACTTATTGTAAAATTTCTATCTGACCCTGTTGTGGACATGTTAGCCCTTAACTTATATCTGAAATATGATACTTTGATATACATGGTAATTGATTATACCATATAGTAATGGTTGCTTGTACTTTAATGTGTCTATTTGATGATTGTGACCACCTTCATAAATTCCTCTTAGTTAGTGAATGTAACTACCTTCATAATGAGGTCATATGACGTGTCTTCGAATGATATTTACCATATCTTCATGATGATGAATTGCTTATGCTAGGATATGATGATATTTATTATCATGTTTTATTAATTATACTTTCCCCATACTTACATGTGCATGGTGTCTATGTCTATTTCACATTTATGTTTGGCGTGTCTAATGTGATTGAGGGAGGGAGTCATAGTCACTTGCAATTTGAGATTTACACGATGTACCAATTCCCACCATTCCATGTTTAGCTTAGATATATGTGTACATGTACATGCTCATCTTTTATGTAGGTTGTGAGTATTGGGCATCGAATTCCCTGAATTACCAAGATGAGTGTGCCCTATTGCAATAACTCAATGGTAAGAATGGGGAGATGATGTTCAAGTTCAATCCTAACCAAAGTCTAATTACTTGTCCTAAGAAGGACATTTATCTAACTGCCTACCCTTTTGTAACCTATGACTTTTTCTTTGTGTGTGTTGTTTGAATTTGACTTTGGTTAGTTTTTCTTATGTTGCTTTTATGTGGGTTTGACTACATGATTTCTTGATAAATGGTTTATTATGATGCTTGGACTAATCTTATAATATTCAAATTATTAAATATTATTTGATTTTAAAAGAAAATTATTTAAATATAATTATGTTTAATTAATTAGAAATTAAGGAAATTAATTAAATATAATGATATTTAACTAATTGGAAATTAATTAAATATATGCTTTACTTTAATTTAAAAACTTAAATTGGAAAATTGAGTAAAAAGAGAATTAAAATATTAAAGAGTAAATATTAATTTATCATATAATTGGGTGACTTTGGGCCAATAGTTGTTTGCAATACATCTATAAAATCTTATTTGAGGCATTAGCTAACAAATTCAAAAATGTTTTACCAAAACTCATATCAGAAGAACAAATAGGATTTGTCCCAAGCATATCTATTCTAGATAGAATTATTAATATTCAGGAAACTATACATTCTACTCAAAAGAATAAAGAAGTATGCATGCTCATGAAATTAGACATCTAGAAAGCTTATGATAAGGTAGATTGGATATTCTTATGTAAGATTCTTGAAGCATTTTCTTTCTCTAGACAATGGATAAATTTCACATACACTTGTATCTCCACAACCAAGATATCCTTATTAATTAATGGTACACTGGAAGGATTCTTTAGCATGTCAAGAGGAATATGACAAGGAGATCATATATCACCATTCCTATTTATCATCATGGACAAAGAATTTGGACAAGAAATTAAAAAGTACAAGAAAAAAGGAAAATTTTAAGGAATAATTGTAATGTATAACATGCTCAAGGTGACACATCAACAATTTGTTGATGATACAATCCTACCTCAGTAAAGTACAAAAGAATAAGCCCTTAATTTTAGATATATAATTTAGAAATATATGGAAGCCTCAGGACAAATGGTCAATGCTAAAAAATTTGAAATTTTCTTCTTAAACACACCATCAAATGAGAATATTATGGGTTTCAAAAAAGGAGCATTCCCCTACAAATACTTAGGAATTCATTTAGAAAAAGGAAATGGAGGATCAAAAGTCTACTATACAGGAAAAATTACATAAAATTTTAAAAGTTAGAAATGGAAATGGTTAACTAAGGCAGAAGAGTGACAAAAATCAAAGCAGTGTTATATGTTATTTCCACACACTAGATGTCTTGTATACCTCTTCTAAAAGGGGTTAAAAATAAATTGGATTCTAAGATTAGAAATTTCTATTGGAAAGGAGTGGAGGACAATAAAAAACTAGCCTTAATCAAATGGGATAATAGTTGTAGATGAAAAGAGGTGGGAGGGTTAGGAATTAAAAAATTCAGCTAGCAAAATGAAGCATTGGGAGCCAAACTAGTTTGGAGAATGTATCAAGAAAAAGAGAGTAAATGGGCATAAATCTTGTACAAAAAGTACCTTAATAATACCAATCCATTATCAATCTTTAGGACTAGAAATTTTCCTAAAGAACCTCCATTTAGAATTTTATGCTACGATATCACCCTATTATCAATAATAATGTAACCTGAGATATAGGGAAAGGTGAGGAGGCCCTACTTTGGGAAGATTCTTGGGATAGACTCCCATCTTTTGACAACTATAATCTTCCAAATAGAATTAAGGAAACTCTCAATAATTTATGGGGAACACATGTGAATGACTATAAATAAGAAAAGAAAGAGGAAAACAAAGAATATGGGAGTAAAAATTGGTGGATAAAAAAACTTAACCTTGAAAGAAAAAGAGGCATATCAAAACTTTCTTTCACAAAGACAAATTAATCATAAACATAGAAAAGATATGTTAATTTGGGGAGCATCAAAAGATGGGAAATATAGTGTTAAAAAAGGCTATGAACTCATCACAAATTCTCAAAGATGGGAATAGATAAATATACCCTTAAAACTATGTTGGGACTCATATGTCTTCCCAAGGAAGGAATATTCTTATGTATTCTATGCAAAAAGAGTTCAGAAAATGTAGAGCATTTACTATATCAATGTCCCTTTACAAGAGAAATTTGGAACTAGCTTTGTTAAAAAATTAATTGGATCATAATGTTACTCAAAAGTTTGAATAGTCATTTAATTAGTTGGCTCACCTCTGGAGGTATGAAACTGTTAATCTTAGATTAGTTTATACATATGACTGACATTATACTTTTAAGTCATTTACTTAGTTCATGTTGAACAAGTAATACATGTCGAGCATAAGTTGTTCGATAGTATATGTTGAGTGATAGATATTTAGTATGAGTCGAGTAACTAGTAAGTGTCGAATCACTCAAGTGTTGAGTAGATAGTATGTGTTGATCCATTTAGAAGTCAAGTCATTTAGAGGTCAAGTTATAGGATTGGAGTTATAGTTGATGCCAAGCATCAGGGACTTCAATTGTCGAGTTACATAGTTTTGACATAGTTGTTTGTAATGGCACAAACTTCTATGTAAACTATTTTTGGGATGACTTAAGGATTTTTTAATGATCTTTTGATGATAAGGACAAATCTTAATTGTGAGTCCCTATGTATTACATGCATCCAATCAGAAAAAGGGAAAGATTAAGTAGCTAGATGGGTGAATCAAAATCATTGATTCATACCTAACCCTATGTCACCTAGGTCTTCTTAAGAAGGAAAAACCCTAAAATTTCTAAGAATGCTTAAGGATAATTGAAGAGAGTTTGCATGCACAACTGGAGCATTCATGGTGATTAAGGTGTTATGATTTGAGTTGCATTACAGAATCAGCTAAAGGAGAAAAAAGGAAAGGAATCAAAAGATAATAGAGTTACATCTTATCAGAAAGGATCAAGTACACATTAGTATAGAAGTGATCTGACATCAAGCAATAGAGTGCTAACCAAAGGATCATTGTTGAGACATTCTAACAGGTGAATTAGTTAAATATTTTAACCAAGTAGTCCTAATAGGTTGTTGTAAATCCTTTAATAGGGTGCTCACTTCATTGTAATTTTAAGTCCTCTCACCAAACACGCTTCTAACAAGGTGTTGAAATCTTTTAATAGGGTAAGATCTAACCATCTTGTAAGCCTTTAATAGGATAGACCTTTCATAGGGTAGATCATGTTTCATGATCAAAATATTGCAACCTTTATTGGATACACTTTATTACTACAGTAGTAAATATTTGTGGGTGTCATCCCCACCCTAGTTTTACCTTCTCTTGGGAGGGTTTTTGGGTAACCAAATATCTTGTTTCATATATATGTTGAATATTTTACTCTCATGCAATGGATGTATATGCTTAATTTAGTATTTTAGTTCATATGCATAGATTGTGAGATGGATGTGTGGTGAATGTTTTAAGGTTGAAAATTTTAAGTGTTGATTCAACCACCCCCCCACCCCCCCCCCCCCCCCCCCCCCACCCAAGAGTTTACTTCCTTATTGTATTTAAACAATTGGTATTAGAGCTAGGTTCTTTGGAAAGTAAAGCTTTGCAACTTTGAGGAAAGATCTTGAAGATGAAAGTCTACAAGTTGGGAAAGACTATTGAGAACTAGACGATTGATATACAACTTTCCTTACATTAGTTGAATGAAGTGAGAGATGAGTTAAAGTGGTCATTGAAAAGAAGGAAGGAAATTGCTATCGAAGAGAATGACACACAATACCAAGAAATTGACACTAATGAATTGTTTGTAGATATTAAAACCAATGAATTTGATGTAGCAATTGCATATCTGATGGAAAAGAATGGAACCTTAACTAACGAGGTTAGAAATCTCAAAATAGAACAAGAAGTCTAGTTAGTATTTCTATGTGAAGTCACCAAGTAGAAAAAGAAAGCTAAAGACGAAAAAATCATGATTGATGATGACAAAAGGATTTTGACCAATAGACTGGAAGAGAAAACATCAGAGGTGAGTAGAATTTCTAAAATGCAATTGGAAACTTTGAGTCAAATAATGATTGCAAATCATGAACTAAATGCAAAGGATATTGAGATCACCACATTGAAGTTGCATAATGAACAATTGAGAAATAATCTGAAAAGAGAAATAGAGTTTGCTGAAATTTTCAATAAACCTAGTGAAACCATTAATTACTTTGAGCAATTGATGAGATCCCCTAGATCCAACAGTGAAACTTCTGGATTGGGTTACACTAGTACTAAAGAAGGAGAATCATTAAAAAGTGGTGAAGAAAGAAGTAACAAAGGTAAGAACTCCAAACTTACTTGCCATAATTGTGGTAAGATAAGTCATACTACTAATGTTTGCAAGAGCAAGACTAGAATTTAGAATCCTAAGAAGAAGTTCATGGGTCATTTCCACAAATGCAACAAACAAGGTCATCAGGCACATGAATGCAGAACCAAGAGCACAAGCACCAAAATATTTGAAGTATACTACTATAACTATCAAAAGTATGGACATAGAGCATGAGTGCAAATCAAAGCCTAAATGATCATCAAACAAGCAAACAAACATAAAACACAATGACAACTCTTATAATTGGGATTATAATACTAGGTATAGTTGTCACTATTGTCAAGAGTATGGACATGTTGCTGAAAATTGCATAAGAACACATTTTAGAAGTGACTACAAAAGATGGTTGAGTCAAACTACATATTTTAGTTGTTTGAAGACTAGTCACATAAGCAAGAATTGTCCAACAAGGTCAGAGGCTCCAAGCAGTGAGTTCAACAAAGGAAAAGAAAAGGTGGATATTGAGAATGTCAAAGATGAGATGAACAAGACATGGAAGAGAAAGGAAGATTGCAACACATCAATTTCAGATGGAATCACTTCACCGAATGGGTCAGGTGATCACACCACTTGCAATTAAGCAATCAAGAGGTATGTATGGGACTGATATATTAAAAGATATATTGTACATTAGTTAAAAAGGAATTAGTTCTAAATAGATTATATTTGCATGAAGAAAGATGCAAAGTATTGTTAAGAATCTAGAAGAAATCTTCAAGTTTTGTAAGTTTTCATGTTATTGCAGAGCATTAAAAGTTTCACTATGGTTGTTGAGTCAAATGTTAGTTGATGCCAAGCTATCATAAGTGATAGTGTTGACCAAGCTTGTAGTGGTTTCCAAGCAGTAAAGGAAACTTTATGGAAGTTGAATGAGTCAAAATCTCTATTGAAGCCAAGCTTATAGCTATGTAAGCACTTAGCATTAAATGTTAGGTTTTAAGGTCTATATGATCGATTTCTACTCATTTGACATCATTTGAATTTGAAGGAGAGTATGAAGAGTGAAAGATGAATTGAAAAAATCAGTCCTAGCATTTGCAAGCAGGATTTAATAGTTTCTTGATGCCATCACAATAGATTTATAAAGGTATTAGTTTGAATTTTTGTAAAACATGGTTTACATAATGGTGTCTAGTTCTTCAATTTATAAATTTAGAGAGGGTAAAGAAGTTTTGAATATGCAATTGGTAAGCAATGAGATTAGACAACCTAATTTTAGAGCCATTCCTGATATTGCATACAAGAAAGATCCATTTGGTGCATTGTTGATGATACCACCTCAAGTTTTGCTGATTCAAGATGTGAGATGTTGCTATACATGTAAGGTGGGTATCATAGGAGACATGGAGATTATGGAAACTTATGAAAAATTGTGTGAAAAAAAGAATTGAAAGAAGAATTCAAAATTGTAGAGAGAAAAGGGTTGACCCATGCCCTAGATTTCCCTAATGTCTTCAAAAATGAATGAATAATGATAGTTCTGAGTAAAATTCATGATAATTCTATATGGTTGGATGATGGACCAATGAAAATCACAAAAAATTGTACATAGAATAATAGGGTATCCAACACTTGACTAACTTGAAACCATGAGGAGTGAATCTAAAGAGGTCATTGAGAAGAATGTAGGGGCAATGTGGAACAAATGAGGCATGACAATTGATACAATCTCAAATCCCCTAATTACTTTTTTAGTAAGGATTATAATACATAAATTCTATCAACCCAGCAAGATCAGCAGTGTACCATGTATTTTCATTGACATGGGCTATAAGATAGTTAAGAAGGATCATACATATGACCTTGTCAAGTTACAGATGCAATAGTTGTTAGAAAATTTGGGAGCTATAAGGAAGACCAAAAGTGCACAATGTAAATTTGGTTCAATTCTTATGTGTATATTATTTTATGTGCAAAATACATTCCCTACTTTTGGTAAAGTCACATGGAAAACAAAAAGATTTATTGCAGTGCAAATAGGTGAATTTATTGAGCAACTTGGAAACAACTTTGAGTTAATTATGACCAGCTACTTTGAAGATTTCAAGCAGCCAATGAAGGAAAGATTAAGGATACTAGTTTCACTAGTTGAGAAACATTTCAATGATGTTTTCTTTCTATTTAACACTAATTTTGCATATGTTCAAGTTACAGTTCCAAGGGTAAGGTGGCTAAGGCCACTAGGCTATGAAATCAATGTAGATGAGGCCTCTATGGTAATAACAACATTACTTGTAGAAGATATAGATGCTAAGGCTACTTCCGTTGGGGACTATGATGTGGAAAAATCTAATATAATGATGGATTTGAAGACTACCATAGTCATAAGGAAGAAGAACAAGATTGTGAAGAAACTTAAAGAGAAATTTGGTAAAGGAGCAGATGATGAAGAAGAAGATATCCCTACTCAAGCACCACTAGCCTTAACTCAAGGTAAAGGAGAAGATCAAGTATAATAAATAGAAATTGAAGAAGGTGTTGAGGAAGAAGAAGCCAATGAAGCACCTAAGCCAAAGAAGAGGAAAGATAAGACCCCATCAGCTAGCAAACCAAGGAAGGTTGCAAAACCTAAGCCTATAGTTCCCTCTACTAGAGAAATAACAAGGTGTACTACCAAAAAGGCTCAAGAAGAAAATAAACCAAAAGAGAAGAGGGCTAGATTAGCTAGCAAGGAAGAGAAGCCTAAGAAGAGACCAAGGAGAAAATGCATAGCTCTATCTAAATCTAATGAATAGAATATTGAATCTAATGACCATAGCCAATTCAAAGTGGTAAGTCACCATCCTTCTTTAGATTTAGATAATATATGTGAATATAAAAAAAAATGTTGATTTATCTAGTCTTGCACATATTGAGTTTGACAAACTTGGAAAAGTTGAGATGAACAAAGTGGTGGAGTCAATATATGTCATGATGGCAACATTCAAACAAACTCCAATTGAGATTTTCAACTCTCTACCAAAGGAATTTATTTGATAGAGTTGAGTAGAAGTGTTAATATAGTCTCAATATAGAAAGACAAATCAGAGAGGCTACACTTGCACAAGTGATGCCAGAATTGGATAGGGTGACAATGTCTAAGGCACTAAAGAAGCATGCAGGAAAATTTGCACCAAAATATAGGGCATACTATGGAATGATATTGAGGATTTTGTATAAAAGACCACTCAAATTTAGAAATCACTATATGGTCTAATAGCACCCAAGGCAATTAAGAAAGCACCTATTAAGGTAGGTGAGGACAAAGATGAACACAACAAGTAACTAAGGTTACTGCATTTGGCACTATGACAATTTCTCAAGAGGAAGGTGCTAAGACACATGAAGACACACAGGCACCAGTTGAGGATGAGTAGTAGGTAGAATAGAGTGTACCAAATACACTAGTGTTGAGTGTCAATCCTCAACATGAGGAGAATACATAAAGTGATACTATAAAGATCAAGGATTTTTTTGATACTGTCACTTAGAAAATCAATCCCCTTACAAAGGAAGACTTGAAGAAGATACTGGTAGAATCCACCACCTAGGCTAAACTTTGTGAAAATCTTGTACTGGTGAGTGTTGATGAAATTGACAAGGCAAACAAGGCATCTGTAGGGGAGGAAGTATAGAAACAAGTGACATCTATAGCCCCTCCTCAATTCACATTTGTACAACCTACATTACCTATTATGGTATATCAAAGGAAGGAGATAGTAACGTCCACTATTAGTACATTAGTACATGGTACTCTAGTCTTAGTCAATCTAAAGGAACATGAAAATGACAAGGATGAGATAGGTAGAGAGCATAAAGATGAAATAGAAAAGAATGAAGGAGCATAAGTTCCAACAAGTCAGGTAGATACTCCTGCACCTATAGTACAAGATCAAGGTGCATCTATGAATAAAGAGAAAGCAAAGGAAAAGATTGAAGAGCTAGGTATGACTACAAAACTCAAGGAGCAACTAGAAATACAAACACTGGTGAATTTTATAGGATCTATTACTCCTCCAAGTCAAGCTCTTCATAGGCCAAGTATAGTAGCTATACCTTTACAATCATCAAGGTTGAATCCAAGCACATCCAAGGTAGAGGAAGTTACATCATTTATTGATGTGAACTTGGATGAAGTGATTGAGTTGCCCAAATTTGATTTTTCAACCATCACCATTGAACAAATGAGCATACTCCAAGATGCTCTTGCAAGGAAGAAACAACAAGAATTGCTCATATAGGAGCATAGGCAAAAGCAAGCTTTGATAGATATCAAGGACATTCTTCTTGATGCATTTAGCATACCAACACTAGAAGCAATAAAGCCTATCATAGAGTAACTAACCAACATAGTGGAGAAGGTTAAGGACGCAAACCTAGATTCAAATGTAAAATTATGTGAATGGTCTGAAAGAAATTTTCAACATGAGGTCGATGAAAAGATATCAAGTGCTATTGCACTATCCCAGGTTGAGCTAGCAACCAAAATTGACAATGTGAAGAAGGTACTAGAGAACATTTTCTCTCTATACACCAAATTGTGCAATCTAACACTCTTCACACAAGAAATAAAGAGCCACTTACTAAGTTTGGAGAGTCATATACAATTATCTGGGTATAACTCTACCAAAATCTCTAGCCCAGAGTGAGAAACACTTTAGGAACCTACTGAACTCTCAGAGTTAGTTAGCAATGTTACACACAGATGAAGCAAACATTAAGGCTAAATTTATCAGCATGTAGTCTATCCTGACTCCACATATGGAGATATTGCACAAGGAACTAGTCTTTGCTAAAACACTCATGAAGAAAGATCCACATCTTTATACTCATGAAGGGTTAGTTCACCTTGCTATCGAGTTGGCCATCCAAATCAAGTCCTTGGAGGTAGCTTGTCACAATTGGGATGTTGCCTTGAAAATAATGTTTGAGGTCCAAAATTTTTTTTTGGACAAATACACTCTAAGTGTATAACCCTTTTACATAAGTGTCAAAATGGGGGAGAAGTAAGAAGTATGGGAGATATAAGAATATGTATGAGGGAGATAACATTTTTTGGGGAGCATTCCATGGAAAGGAATAGTCAAATTTACTTAGTAGAAGAAATGATTTTGATTTAGATAAAAAAAACACAATCAACTTAGGGGGAGTTATTGAATTTTGAGGTACACCTGATGGGTCATAAAGTTTTTACAAAATTTTGAAGTTTTTGAAGTTTTGTATGTAAGTGGATATTATCTGAGTTATTCTTGAAAGGCTAAAGTTTATTCATGTATGAATATGTATTTTTCTACTCATGTCAAAGGGAGAGATTGTTAATATCATATTGGTTTTGACACATGATTGATAATATACTTAAGTCATTTACTTAGTTCATGCTGAACAAGTAATGCATACTGAGTATAAGTTGTTTGATAGTATATGTCGAGTGATAGATATTTAGTATGAGTTGAGTAACTAGTAAGTGTTGAGTCACTCAAGTGCTGAGCAGATAGTATGTGTCAACCCATTTAGATGTCAAGTGATTAGTGGATGCTAAGTTATTTAGAAGCCAAGCTACAGTTGATGCTGAGCATCAGGGACTTCAAGTGTTGAGTTATACAATTTTGACATAGTTGTTTGTAATGGCACAAACTTCTATGTAAACCATATTTGGACTAACTTAAGGATTTTTTTACAAACTTTTGATGGTAAGGATGAATCTTAATTGTGAAACCCTATGCATTACATGCATCCAATTAGGAAAAGAGAAGGATTAAGTGGCTAGATGGGTGAATCATAATCATTGATTCATACCTAACCCTAAGTCACCTAAGCCTTCTCAAGGAGGACAAACCCTAAACTTTATAAGAATTCCTAAGGAGAATTGAAGAGAGTTTGCATGCACAAATAGAGAATTCATGGTGATTAAGGTGTTATGGTTTGAGTTACATTGTAAAATTAGTTAAAAGAGAATAGGGGAAAGGAATCAAAATACAACAAAGTTACATCTGAACAGAAAGGATCAAGTACACATTAGTATAGAGCTGATTTGACATCAAGCTATAGAGTGTTAATTGAAGGATCATTGTTGATACATTCTAACAAGTGAATCAATTAAATCTCTTAACTAAGTAGTCCTAACAAGTTGTAGTAAATCCTTTGATAGGGTGCTTACTTCATTGTAAGTTTAAGTCCTCTCACCAAGCACACTTCTAATAGGGTGTTGAGATCCTTTAATAGGATAAGACCTAATAATATTTAAGCCTTTAATAGGGTAGACCTTTCATAGGGTAGATCATGTTTCATGATCAAAACATTGTAACCTTCATTGGATACACTTTATTACTATAGTAGTGAAGATTTGTGGGTGTCATCCCCACCCTAGTTTTAGCTTCTCCTTGGAGGGTTTCTAGGTAACCAAATATCTTGTATCATACATGTGTTGAATATTTTACTTTCATGCCATGGATGTATATGCTTAATTTTTTATTTTAGTTTATATGCATAGATTGTGAGATGGATGTGTGGTGAATGTTTTAAGGTTTAAATTTTTAAGTGTTGATTCCATGCCCTTACCCCACCCCCTCAAATTTTACTTCCCTATCGTATTTCCAACAAAAACTATACAACAAACTCTAGAATAATATCCCCTCCATTCTGTTATGGGAAATTTGGAAGGAGAGAAATCAAAGAATCTTCAATGAAGCTAAAATAGCCATATCTTCCTTCCTCAACAAAGTAGAGGAAAGTATCATAGAAGTCATGAATAACAACCTCAGAAACACAGTAAAGAGAGAAGGAACATTTTTAGATTGAGATGTTTGACATGCTTAAAAATTGGACCAATCTAATTAATCTTCCAATGAAATATGTCATTAATAATAAACAAGCACAAAAAGATTATAGATGGGAACTTCCTCCTATAGGTTGGGCTAAATTAAATTTTTATAGAACTTCTTGAGGTAACCTAGGTAAAGTCAACATAGGGTATATTATTTGATCAAACACAAGAGACTAGATTTAAAAATGAGCAAAATCATTTAGAATAACAAAAAATAATATAGTAGAAATAAAAGAGCTAATGGAGGGACTTAGTGTCATGCCCAAAAAGTAAGGGCAAAAACACACCCGCAATTTTTTTATTTTTTTTTAAAGGTTAAAACTTAATCTACTATAAACTTGATATGCTTGTGTTCATAGTTAAGGTGTAGGTTCTCTACACGATGTCTAAGATAAAATATTCACACGAGAATTAATTATTTATTTAACTTTCATCATAATTGAACCTACGCTAATTGATTAAACCTTTACCATCCACTAATTTCGTCCTAAATTTATAAGAAGTAAAACACTTCCAAAGGTAAAAAAATATAATTAATATAATCACGATTGGATCAAAAAAATAACCAAGCCTTCATAACTTTACCAATCTTAACACCTTAATTGGAAATTAACTCCGCATACTTAGTCAATCTAATTAATTAGTTTAATGTTCACTATTAAAGTTGGTGTCTATAATAATTCAAAGAATCTATATTTTAATCTGAACTTTATTTGAATTTTCGAGACTTAAGTCCACATTAAAATCAATCTATAGAGTTCATAATAAGATAAAACTAATTAATGAATCATTAAAAATTGTATTAAATTACAATATTCAATTTACGTAAAGACTCTCTAAATAGAACTAATCTAATATTCAATCACCTAACCACTATCTAATATCAACATCATTACCAACCTAAACGAATTATAACCTTTCTTCCTAAAGTCAAGAACTATGCTCTAAATAGAGGTTTCAAGATAATCCTTAATTCAAGATATAACAATCTAAACTTTATCAACAAATTAAGCTATCTTAGCTCAAATCACAGCCATCTAAAACTAACATACTAACTATAAGAAACTTTATTAATTTAAGCTAACATTACATCAATTAACGTAAATCTAAACTTAATTAAATTTAAGCTACTTAACTCTAAACAATTAACAAAACTTAAACAAATCAACCATTACCAAAAAACTAAAGACTTAAATTAAAAACTAACATAATTACTAAATAACTTAATAATCTAATCTACAAATGTCATAAACTAACTACCAATAAATAAATAATACCTATACTAACCTAGACATAGTATCCTAACTTTAACTTAAAACACAACTACCTAAAAACTAACATACTAACTATATTCTATAACTAAACCTCCTAACTCCCCCCCCCCCCCCCCCACCCTACAACTAACCTAAGCCAAGTGGCTAGGCCTAGGTGTGGGTCACTCCCCAAGGCGGCGCATTGTCCCATGTTTGCGCAGTGCAGATGTGGTCCCCTGCCTCCCTCTCCTCATTGTGTGACTTTTCAGCAATGAGGATGAGCGCTAGGTAAGAGGGTAGAGGAGGCCGTTTGAAAATTTATAAATTTTTTTTTTAATTAAACTTCCTTTGCCCCTCTCCCTCCTTAGTGACATGACACGTCAAAATGTGAAGTGTACCCTTACTATCAAGTGGGTGGAAAGTCCATGCTTGGCCATGGGAAGGGGAATTAAGTAAGGTGAGAACTTAATTTTTTTTTATTAATCTAGTGAATAGGCATAATGACCTAGGTAAGTACTTTGGCTCCTTAGCTCTAGGAGTTAATGCAAAAGTTTTATAGCTGACATATGTCAAATAAGATATGCATTGAAATGTTATAGTTGTAAATGCATTTCATTTATACTCTTTTTTTAAAGGGTTTAATAATGGTTTATTTATTTTTGTTGAAAATTTTAAAGAATAATTCAGAGAATATTCTCTGTAACTTGGGGGAAAGAATTAAATTTTGCTCCATACATTTTCCAGAGAAGTCTTTTAAGCTTGGAGATGCAAATTTTTTTTTAATTCCATTCTTAAGTGTTGATCTCTAATACTTTATTTTTGTGATAACCTAAGAATGGTATCTATCAATTGAAAAACTTGATTCCCTTATTCACCCTTACTATTATAATGATGTGTATAAAATTATTCTTTTCTCCTATAATTCAGTCCTCAACAATCAACATGTAACAAGGTGAATGTTCCATTTATCCAGAATTCAAGGTAATGCATAGTTCTTAGTCCAATTGACTTTTGGCAATTATGAAACTTAACAAGGAGAAAGATAACTTGGATCACAATATAAGATTTCTACATCATCTAAATGCTTAAACCATATAATTGAAAACTTCATCATATCAAATTTCATTTCATTAACATAATTGGAAAAACTTGGGACTTTATAATTAAATGACATTATCCATCAATCTATTTTCTCACAACATATGCAAAATTTGAAATCACACAAGATCAATACAAGGAGGTATTCATGATCATTTTCTTTCTCTATTATTCATCCTGGTTCAAGGCTCCATCGGGAAAGAACCAGTAAGAAAAATCGATGTCTTTGCCACTACATCAAATTCAATTACAACTTAAATAATATTACAATTCATTGAGTTTCTTCAAGGCTTGCACAAGAGAACTTTTATCAAATGTCTTCATTGCATCAAGGAAAACCATGAAAGAGACAAGAACCAACATGGAGATAACAACACAAGGACATAAGCAAATTGAACATGCATTCCCACCCAGTTGTACAATAGGTCCAACAATGGACCAATATAGGGGAAAGGTGGATTTTCTCAATAGGAGAAGTCAATCACCATACCTTCACTTAGCCCTTTTGGGGCTAAAACTTCAAGAACTTCCATTCTTTCACAAGGCCCTTTCGAGGCTATATCCACAAAGATTTTCATTCTATTCCACATTCAAGAATTCTTAATAACAACAAGGTATGGGATGACAAGTAGGGGCCCATAAACCTTACCCTTTCTCCCTCCTCTCTCCATGAGAGGAGACTCTACACTATTGAGGTCCAACTAAGGCCCTTTCCCCAAGCATGGCCACTTCTTCCCTATCCAAGGGTGAGTGTTGCCAAAAACAACCCCATGAAAACCTCTAAAAAATAACCAAAACATCAAGAAGGCATATGAATAACATCAAAAAAAGACAAGATAAAATCCCTCCCAAATCCACCCCCAACACACAAGCAAGGAATGCATAACTACACAATGTCTCCAACATGATTCAAGCAAGATTCAAAACATGAACACACACAAAGAACCATTCATGGAGTGAAGAACTCCTACCTTCATAAAAGAGTTATGGCAATGGTGGTTTGAGAAGAGCTTCCCTTTCTTCCTTCAATCTTCAAGACTTCCTCCAAAACTAGAGGATTGGGTGACAAAAACTAAACTCCCCCAAAAATGCCTCTAAGTATGGTCCTTAACTCCACTAAGCTTCAAGTAACTCAAGATGGAGGTTTGGTTTCACTAACCCAAGTAAAGAGCAACCCATTTTCGAAATCAGCCTATAATAGGGTTTTTAAGAGACCCTAAGAGTCAACCTAGGAGGCTAAAGGGTTGGAAAGTACCCCCACCCATACCCTTACCCATAGGGGTACTTAAATTTAATGTTTCTAAGCCTTTAAAGACTTATTAGGAACAATTAAAAGTTAGGAGAATAGTAAGATAAAATTACAACCTTTAAAGAATTACAATATAAGGTTAGCACAAAATTAACAAGTAGTTTAGCTTCGCTTTTCCGTTGAGTTGTCTCGGCTAATTTTCCTGCACACTCGTCACACACATCAGTAGGTCCAAAAACCACATACATAATGTGAATTAAATATTAGGGGAATTATATAAATTGAAGCATCAATTTCTTAATAAATAGTTGTTTATCTAATTCTACTCATATTTCTAACCTTTCGACTTGCATAACCAAATGTGTTAGTGTTGCATACATTTTCTTCATCATTATACATATTTATAAGCATTAAATGACAAAATCAAATAACTGAAGTAAGCATCACACATCGTAAAAATAGCTTAACAATGTTCAATGTATCTAATAATGTTCTGACATAACAAAGCATGAGCATCAAAATAGTAATGTATCCTCGGTGCTAGGATGGGTCAGGGCGAGGCCTCACACTTAGTATAAGCTTAGAATTAGACAATAGGAATATAATAATAGAGGGAAACTCTCATATAATTTTGAATGCTATTAGCAAGCATCATACTACAAAATGGAGAATAAACTCAAAGCTTGAAAATGTTCTTCCTCTTCTAGATAAGTTTGAGGAAACAAGAATTCAACACATTTGTAGAGAAGGAAATAAAGATGCAAACCTTTTAGCCAACAAAGGAGCTGATGGTGGGGAAACTTACTCTACAAATATTCCTGAATAAAATACACACACATAAACATCATTTGAGAATTGTATAATCTCCATAATTTAATACTAAAAACTCCTCTCCCTATGATTGGTATATTTCTTGAGTTAAAATGTAAAGTCAAATTGAAAGAACCAATAAAACTAAGATGGTTTGGAAAAGATTGAATATTCCATACTTTAGTCAAATTTTTTCATAAGGAATTATTCTCCAAAACATGCTTCAAATTGTTTTAATACATTACAAAGAATTCCTAAATCCAATAACATTCCTTTTTCCTCTATCGTCAATAAAACTAACTCAATGAAGATTAATTAAATCCTTTCATTAGAAAAGAAAACTTACAAGAATAGAATAATATAATATTTTATGGGGAATGATGTCATAACTCTATATTTCAAATTTATATTACCAAAACATATTTTAGATTAAGGCAAAAATGGGTTTTGAAGGGACCCAAAACCCTTTAACAAAAGCTAAAGATTAGCATTAAGAACCATCAAGTTCTACAAGGACTTGAAACCTGAAGTTTACCAAAAAACATCAAAAACTAGGTTTTACAAGGACCTAAGACCTCAAGAGTAAACCAAACTAAAACAAACCCAGGTTTTATAAGGATCTAGAACCTAAAGTTTAAACAAAAAGCTAGAAATAATAAAAAATAGAACTAGCAAAATAACACAGACCAACAACCACCACACCAATGACCCCAACCAGCTCCTACGGTAGTTCTTTAATGATCTTTTCTACCTCCATTCCTATCTCCACAATACTCTAGATAATATCAACCATGTCAGAACTAGTAGCCTTAGGAGCCTCAGTAACCCTTTTCTTCATACTTTGCCTAGTTCTTTTACTTGGACCTCCTGGACTCTTCAACCCTACAGTATCTTGAGACATAATCTTCTCATTACTTTTCCTTCCCAAACTAGTCATCACAACACATAAACTAGAAGTAACAAGCTCCATCCTCTATCCACTATCCTTGATTAATTAATGAAGTTCTAGCTCATACTCCTTAAGTTTTTCAGGAATATTACCAACTTGGCTTTCAAGATGGGCTCTCATAACACATTGATGATCCATCACTTTCCACATATCCCCAACTTTCTCCTTAAGCACCATAATCTCATTGCATTGCCATGAATCACCTTGAATATATACATTAGCTTTAAGCTTGTTAGTATGAAGGAAAGATAAATTTTTCTAATGAGAATCATCCCTACATCCATCATCAACCCTATTCAAAGAGTCAATAGTAGTATCCTTATTCTCCTTTATATTGACCTAGATCTCAGTGTTTGTGTCCTGCTTCTCATTAAGCTTCTCTTTATTCTCCTCACTTAGGTTATGCTCTTTCATGATAAGGGTTTTACCCTCATAGTTCTTTTTAGTTTCCACGTCCATTTTATCCTCACTAGAATTCCTTTTAGTAGAAGTAGGGTGAGCACTTTGTTTCCCCTCTTCCTCTCTTGAAGCTTTTGACCCTGCATTAGACTCTATTTTCCTATCTTTACTATCATCCACATAATCCTTACCAGTAGAAATTCCTCTGCTCCTAGAGTAACCATCCAAATTCAAACTAAGGTCCCCCATTTCTATTTTATCATCATCTTTAGTAGAATTGTCAAACTCTGTAACTTCCTCCACAATTTTCTTCTTAATCTCCCTTTTGTTACCCTTTTTGGTACCTTTATTATCTCTAATTCTTTCCTCACCTTTAACCTTAATTTTCTTTGAGTGAGGGTCATTACTAGTCAATTTTTTCTTCTTCTCCATAAGCGAAGAGGGTTTAACAACCTTGTTTTTATAGTAATTTTCAATAAGTAAAATTAATCCCTCATGGAGCACAGGACGTGACTCCTCCTTCTTATGGGCTTGGAGACTTTGAATCAAAGAGTATTTCAAATAAATTGGGAAAGATAGTCTATCTTTGTACCTAAAGTGATTTAAAAATACAAAATGAAACTTGTGTACCCTCTTAGATCTACCATCAAGGATGAAATACTCATGAATGCATGATAAAACATCCCTCTAAATAACCTTAATTTGTCTCAGGTCATAGAAGTTGCCAATCTTCTCCACCTTTTTCTCCTCTTCATCACTTTTTAGGAATTTCTTGAAGGCAAAATTCAAAATGTTGGTCTCCTTGCTAAATTTAAGTCCCTCCATTGGAACACCCATAATCTCTGTAATAAATTCCTCAAAAAATTTCACAGTAACCCCATGCATCGTAACCCTATCTTCAATCCAATTTTTGAAAAAATACTCTATAATGTGGGGCTTATGCCTGTGAAGATTCTCAATATATGTTGTAACTTTCCCTTTTTACAAAATATCCCACATGGCTGAATTTTCCTTTCATTCCTTACAATTATTCGACTCTTGCTTTCTCGGTTCTCCTCCCATCTTGTATTCAACTCTACACCTACAACTAATCTTTTTCCTAGCAAGATTTTGAAGTAACAAGTGGAAAAGAAAACTTTACTCCCAACCTTCTTCCAAACAAAGAAGACCACTTTCATTGACCCACTTCAAAATCCTCCTTCTACTCCTCCACATGTGATCCTTCTGCAACCTTGCCCACATCCATTGAGAAATTCTCCTCCTACAGTGGGTCTCTAGTCTAGATAGGTTTCTCGGTGAGAAGATCAGAATGATTATTTTCAGCAACCCCACATCTTCTAGAACAGAAACCCAACAAAAAATTGTCTTCTTCTTGCTCTAGAATCTCATTAAACTCCATCTCTGACTTCACTGCATTCCTTGCCAAGCTCCCTGCTTCTGGATTCCTTGCATCACTAGGGTTAGTCCCTACCACTAAATTCCCACTGACCAGATTCTCGCCCACTAGATCTCTCACCATGCTTTACAATTTATATTAACTTATTTAATTTCTCTTATAGTAACATGTTAAAACTCATTTTAGACTTCCTCAATATAACAATTTTAAAAAACTGTACTATTTACAGTTTGCTTACATTTAACGATTTTAGACCAATATCCTAAATAACATTAGCATCAAAATAGACTCATAAGTCACAACTTTAAATTAAAGATGCCTTATTAAAGTATTTGAACACATATATAGTAAATTCAAATGGTAAATACTAATAATATTTTTTAAAGAAAAAAGTTTTAAAAGGGGCAAGATTCCTAGATAGTAGTACAATTATGGTATTTGAGCACTAATGTTTAAATGTAAGTTTGAAGTCTTCTTAAGATATAGGGAGCTAGGAAGGAAATTCATACCAAAAAAAGAAAATTCACAATTGAGGTGGTAAGAGGATTCACATGTGGCTTCACTTTGGAAATCCAAAAGCATAGAAACATCTAAACTAGATCTCCCTTTAATCGAATTATCAAATATGTAAAGGAAGGAATGCCTTTCTTAGAACTTAAATGCATTGAGAAAATATGTACATAAAATCAAATAAAATAGTGATAATATAGCATGGAATGAAGCATAAAATGGATAATGCAGTAAAGAAGGGTTTGTCCTTTATAAAGATTTAAAATTGGGGTATGCCCCTTTTATTTATGTAATTTGTATAGGACTTAGGTCCAGGCTAGACTGGAGGTTTTCTTCTCTGTTCTTTCCTACCAATGCCCATTTGAATGGAGATACTTGTAATTTTATTTATTTTATTAATATAATTCATAAGGCTTTAGTCATTTACTATTATATATATATATATATATATATATATATATATATATATATATATATAAAATATTAGAGTTATATTTAAATAATGGGCTTTAATTATTATTATTAATTGAAATAATAAATTATAATTCTAAAAGTGTCATGAAAAATAAATAAAGTGGAGAAAAGAAAGAAAATAATATTTTAAAATTAAAAGTTCTTTGAGTGTGCATGAAAAGATTTAATATATTAAGTCATTTAATATTTAATTAAAAGTAAGTGACTTTTTATTAAATAAAAAATTTGGATACCCTAGTTAGGGTTAGGGATCTTTATTAGAGGCATTTTTGTCATTTTAGAATTAGATAGGTTTCAGGCAAGCAATTATGGGAAGCAAAGTTAAAGAATTTCTTAAAAGCTTAAGAGTATTTTGGATTGTGTATTTTGGGCTTGTGTTCTCTTTGAAATCCTATTGGTAGATTTAAGGTAGGGTTTGAGAACCTTGGAAATAATTCCTTTAAAAAGATTGTCTTCTTCTTGTCTACCAAGTTGTCCTTGATATTATTGTTGAGAAATTATGAATCATTTTGCCTATAAAATTTTAAAAGAGAAAATTAGTTTTCGGATTTTTCTATTTTTGAGAAAATTTAGAAAAAGAGTTGTTGATTTTGGTTGTGTGGAAATTCTCATAAAAACTCAAATCTTGAAACTTTAGAATTTATTTAAGAGGAAATCGTGTTTGCATTTAAGCTTTTAAAATCCTAGTTCAAGAAAATTTTACATGCAAATAATTAAGAACTCTAAAAAATCAACTGACTGGGATTTGAATGAAAATCTAGATAAAATAATCTTATTTAAGACAATTAAAGATCACATATCAATTGAATAGTATTACATTATTAGAAATTGAAATCTATACTTAGAAAAAAAAATACATTACCTCTTTCTTTACACACACACATATGTGTGTGTATATACATATATATGTATATATGTGTGTGTATATACACACATATATATATATGTATATGTGTGTGTGTGTGTGTACATATACACACATATATATGTATATATGTATGTATATATATGTATATATATGCATATGTATATATATGTATGTATATACATATGTATATACATACATATGTATATATATGTATATATACATATATATACACATGTATACATATATATATATATAGGAAAGCCTTTTTAGAATTTAGATTTTTCTCTATTAATACTTTTTCTAAAGTAAGTTTCCTTTAAGATTAATTTAGTTTAGTTTGTGTAATGAAATTATTTAATTTAATTTTGAATTTGTATATTTATAAATGGATTTGTTATTTGGTAATTTAATGAGTTTTTATTATATTTCAATTAAATTTATAATACGATTTAAAGTTAAATTTAAATTGAAATAATCTTACATTTATACAATTTAAAGTTAAATTTAAATTGAAATAATCTTACATTTAAATATGTATGATTTAACTTAAATTTACAATTATTTTATAATAATTTATAATTTCATTTAAAGATAAATTATGAATGAATTAAAATTTATTTTATAAGTGGATTACTTATAATTACACGAGATTAAATTATAGATTAACTTGGTATTATTAGTAAATATTATTTGACAAACTATTATTATTGCTATGATTTATTTGTATATGGTTTTGTTGTATTTTCTTTTGTATGGTGTTTTGAAGGTTATGTAGTTGGCCAATTAGTATTGCACACCAGAGGCTATGGGATTATATTTTCTATGTGAAATGATATAACTATTTTTATGTCTCATTTAGTTTGTAAATTGTTTGGAGTGTAAGTGTGAGTAATCCTTCTTGATTTGATCAATATGTACTTTAACCAAAGGGGGTGATGATCATTATTTTTTGTTAAGTCTGATTTACCTGATCACCTTATGTTATCATTATGTTGATCTATGTTCTGGATGGTTGTGTTGTGGACTATGTTATTTTATGATATATTCTATAATTTGAATAGTTATCTTTATGTGTGATGTACTCTATGATGGAGATGGATGTTATTGATATTGGTCTATAGTTCTTGTGATTATGAGACTTTATGGATTGTGACTATGATTATGAGATTTCATTATGGAAGAGATAATTCCATGAGATGTTATATCGAGATGGTCAATGAATCTTGGTGTGGATGTGATATTCTTTCCTATGCTCCATTATTTTACTTTGGTGACTTTCATGATTATGGTTAATGAGAATCTTTTTGGTATTAATTTATCCTTTTATTTGAATTATTTTGAATGGAGAATTGGGGTAGGTTATCTAGGTGTATAGAGGGGAAGTGGCTTGCAATGGGGGTTGGGGCCCTAAGTGGTTGTCAGGATAACTCCTTGTAAGTGACTTAATTAAATGATAACATTGCACATTAAATGAGAGGTTTTAAAATGAATTTAAAATATTAAGTGTTCATTGCTCATGCCTTGAGTGCTAGTACAAGCTAGGATGAGAGTGGGAGAAGATGCTTGATTGTGACCTTGTATAGTTAGTTTCCTTGTTTATATGAAAGGATTATTGATGCCACATAGGGTCACTAGGGGGTGGAAGCTAGAGAGAGTGCCAAGGTAACTATAGAGTTGATTCATGTGATGACACTTCCCCATATGCATCTTAGGTTTCCTACTTATATTTATGTTTTTGTTTTGGGTTGCCTCTGGGATTATCTTTTTGTATGAGTAGCACCACTTTTTGTAGAGAGATTTTAGGATCCTTGCCTAGGATTTGTGTTTTTGATTTTGTGGTTTGATTATACATGTATGGATCGTACATTATCTCTCCTACATGGTGGGATTTGAAGCTTTGTTAGGTGACCACACGGTCAAGAGGTAGAAACTTCTTATGATTTGGATCCCCCACAATTTGGCAATATTGAAAGTTTGTTGATGTAGTTGTACCATTATCATTCTTATTCTATTGTTGGTGATTCTATTCATTTGATGTATCTATGTGTTGCCCAACTAATAACCTTATACACATTGCTCAAAGTTTTCAATAATTTTTCCTCTAATCTAAGTTTTGAACTTGAACCTTGAACTCAACCGAGTTCAAAGTTCAACGTTCATCATTTTTTTTTTCTAGCGGTTCAACATGTGCAAGTATTTTATTTCTTGAACTCTAATCTAACTAAGTACAAAATTCAAATTTTATTTCCCTTGTCCATATGTTTGTCAAATTTTGGTGTTATCAATGTTATTTATCAAATGTTAGGCGTCTTTGAAATTTAACTTTAGGTAATCATTTGTTTAGGTTCATAATTCATCAGTCACATTTTCCTTTCTAAGGTCAATGATGGTTTCATATGATATAATTCCTATAGTTATCGAATTTGAACCTAAAATCTTGAACTTTAAAATAGTTCAAGATTTTAGTTCACTAGCCCAAAATATTCATGAAGGACAACAAGTGGTAGTATGGAGATTCATTGAAATCTTTTTTAGGAAGGTTGAAGTGACACATTGTAATGAATAATTGCTATAAAAGGTGGCAGAAAAATTCATTACATGTGAAGGAAAATACACTCATTAATGATTAACTACTCCTATCAAGTCAGTACTTTCCATATTAAATCATGATGTGAGTACCTGATTAAGGCTATTTTAGGTTGCCTTCCTTTTTCATTATGCCATCTGCAAAATAAGGTAAGCGTTCATACTTTTTATGGTGTCATAAGTGGTCTGTAATAGGGTTGTTCATGGAAGTGCATTGTCATTTCTTCTTCATGGTGAGTCCTTTTACCTCCTCATTGGTCACAATTACATTTCTTTCTTTAAGTAGAGTAGCTTTGGTAAACCTTTTTTATTTCCATATGTTCTTATCAGTTTTAAAAGGGGTTGTTTTAGCTATTGTCTCCATGACTGGGTCTCACCCAAAATTACCTAAAGAAAACCCTACCACCTCCCTTACCAATTTTTTTCCCACAATAATAGACACTTTCCTAGATGACAAGGAAATTGAAAAGCTACTAACTAGATATTCAAAGTTGAAACCTGGGTTCATCATAGAAAAGATAGCTAAAAGTGGATTGTTACAGGCCGTTGGTTTTCCAGAATTAGTACTTTGCCTAGAGCTTGTGTTAGAATGCAGAAATAGGTATGATGTCACCCAAAGATGTATTAAGACATACCTAGGAGAAGTTCTGGTGTATGTGAATAGGGTTACAATCATGGGTGCCTTGAGGATTCTGCCACATGAAGAATATGAAGCCTGGTCAATTGATCTTTTATATGCTAAATCTTCCTCACCATCTAACAAGAGAACACATGATTCCTAAAATAAAAGACATAATCACTCACCTGAATAGGGTCAAAGGAAACAAACATGCCTCCCACTGGGAATATTGGATGTATTTTTTTATTCAAGCCATCCTAAGTGATAAAAACAAGCATATCGACTAGGAAGAAATCATAGCTGATAGGTTACATGAAGAACATTCCCAAGTATCTAGAGTATCTAGTTTTTATATGAGCTCATATTTGTTCTACATATTGGCATGCTATAAAGGATGGGTTGGACTTCCTTATGCCTTATGGGTAAATGGCATGCCCTTATATGATTACTTCTCTTCCTTGCAAAAAGAAAAGAATTAGGGTGATTTTAAAAGAGTGCAAGATATTTTTCTTGGTAAAATGGTTTTTGAACTACAAGGGAAAGAGTAGAAAAGATTGATTGAAGAAGAAAAAAAAATTATTTTATCCATGTATGGTAGCTTCTTTACCCAGTTCTCTAAATTCACATACATTTGAGTTGGTGGGTATGAAGGAAAGCCTCTTAAATTTACCAAGCATTGTTTAGATCATTATGTTCTAATAGAAGTTTGTTGGTAGGTGGCAGAGATTGACAAGTTCTGCAAGGTTAAAAGGGGTTGTGGTTCTACCTTTCTCATAGAGCTAAGTCATTATAGGTGCAAAACTAATAGGATGCTTTTGACCTTGAACATGAACTAAAGATGATGAATTAGGAGACCTATACAAGTCATCCTAACTTTGATAGCAAGGATTTTTCTCAACCTCTATTTTAACTATGTCTTGCATTCTCACATGTTCCTTGCTTAGAATATTTCTAGGGTGATTGTGATAATGATTATGAAGTTAGGAAGAGATGGTGGTCCAGGCTCACTTTGAAATAGATAAAGGAATTTAAACTTTGTATGAATATAAAGTGTGTAAAGGAAGACAAAGATGAGGAAGAAGTTGATCCTTTCTATATAACCCAAGTTGAAGCCTTTCCTTTTCTAGAAATAGATAGGGATTCCCTTGAGGAAGATGACTTGTAGACCAGGACAAACCCAGTTATTGAGAGGACTGAGAATTGGTTAAAAGAGAAAAGGAAGTCTAAGATGAGAGATTAAAAGCAAGCCCCATGAGAAACTCTCATCAACTCTAGTTCACTTCTGCCTATTCATAATACTAATAAATGTGTCTCCTTTTCCTTTGCAAGTATTTTGAACCTTGAAGTTGAAGTTGAACCTGAAGTTCAAAGTTTGGTTCAACCTTCAAGACATGTAAGGAAGACCCACTCTCACACTAAGAAAGAAAAAGCCCAAAGAACTATTGTGGAAGGTACTAATACTGATCCAATTGAAGCAGAGGTTGTGGATGAATTTTATAGAGAGAGTGTGTAAGAAGTCATGGATCAAGGTGATCAGCAACCAACAAGTGATGTCAACATTCCATTCTCAATAATTTGAAGTTCACTAATGTCAAAATATTAGGTAACAAGGATCAACCTAATAAGAACCTAAAGGAGATAGAAGTAGTTTTCCAAGATAAGCTATGAGCTCTAAAGGACACCAAAGAGGTCACTATTGCAAACTTCACCATCATCGCTCAAAAATTTTTGATGATCATAATCAGTGATCATCATCTAATTATGTAGAATAAGAAGCTGTAGAATGCTCACCCAATCATCACCATCTAGTAGTTGAGGATAAAATAGTTAGGAATCCCACAACAAAAAGAAATAGATGATTTTGACATCGCCTACAAAGAGTGGAAAGATGCAGAAGGAAACAAATTTGTTGGGCAAGGATAGCCAAAAAATCCAATCAACACCACACTACTTAACCTAGGACTAAAGCTTTGGCCATTTAATATTCTAGTTTCCTAAGTTAGTTACTTTCTAGTTCTAGGATTTACTTTATCAACTTTGGCTGAAGTTAGTTTCATAGTTGTTATTAAAAGCCTTGCATGGCTATATATTTTTTGACTTATAATATTTTTAGTATCGATACTCTAGTGATTTTTCTATAAGAACTTAAGTTGTTAAGGCAAGTTCAGATTGAACTATTTTGTGGTGTCATTTATTTGGATGAAGAAATAGAAACAAAAATCTTTTGGTTCTTGTGACACATAGTTTGTCATTTAAGATCATATGGTTTTGGTGATCTTGATTCATTTCATAAGGAATGCTTTCTTGGTTGTGATTAATGATTGTGTGCTTTGTTATATAAATGGTTCTTAATTTATCTTGTTCAGTTAAATCGATCACATCTTGTTCAAAATTCATGTTATCCATTTGATTAAGTCTTTTGGCTTAGCATTGAACCAATAGTAATTTCACATCACTTTTGCATAGAAATGGAAAAGTTTTTATATAGCCTTACTTCTTTCTAGTAAAAACATCTCATATGTTCAATTCTTTTGAAATAAAGGAAATTACTGTTCATCATTAAGGAGAGAGTTGTGCCTCAAAACATGGTGAGTTCAATTAAGAGAACTCAATTGTGATGGAATTTTTTCTTATTATTCATTTTCCATATTTCATTTGTAAGAAGGAAAAATTGTTCACTAATATTATACATCATGTACCTAATATCCTCAGACCCTACGAGATGATCTATTGTATATTGATGTACTTCTATTTGTTGTTACATAACCTGTGACATGTGAAGTGAATGTGGTCATTTGTATGTATTTTATTATATCATTTATTCTTATGTATTTTCTTATGATATTATTTACTTATTATTCAATCATGTTGATGTTATACTTGAGATTAAATCTAATTAATAAAGCTTTCTTAAATGTGACTCAACGAGAAGGAACCCTTGAGGAATGGAAATTGTATTTGTAATTTCTTATGTGTACTTGATGTGTATGTTTATTTTTATTTCACATTGTTATCTTGATGTTGTATAAACTTTAAGAGAGAAAAAAATGTCTAGTAAAATATTGTGACATAGTAGTTTAATTTCTCTTAGGTTCCCAAGCGGGGTGTTACATTTGGTATTAGAGCCCAAGTTTTTGCACTGGGAACTTTGGGCATATTGTGTGCCACTAGATAATAACTAGTATAACTTGCAATAAGATTTAAACAAGAATTATCATCATTAAAACTTAGACAACATAGTTTGAACAACATAAACTTGGAAAATAGTAGAACTTTAAAAATAAAAAAAATTGCATTTGCAACAATATTCTTTTAGGAATCTTGTTTTGGTGAGTGCACAATTAATCTTTTTTATCTTATAGCTTATTTGGAGTTCTTCTTGATTAAATCAGAGTGATAAACATTGTTGTTTATATACTTGGTTATGTAACATTGATTTCTTGCCAATGCTTAGAACTTGTACATATTGATTAGATCTTATTGTATATTACATACTATTTGTAGTGCCTACCCCTAGTTCGCATTTCTGTTATCATTCTCAAATTCTTTTAAGCTAATTTTATGCATTGATTAGTTTTAGAGAAACTGGATTTACAATATTATGATATTATTTCATGTCTTGAATTACAAATATATCGGTTATAATTGTTTAGTTGATTTCATTTCACATGATGTTAATGATGTTTTGATGATTCCTAGCTAGTAAATGTGTTTTCTTTCATAACAATGTTAACATGATGTCTTTAATGATGATTATGTTGTATTGATAGAGATGCATTATTTTATGTACGCATTTGATGTTAGACTTGTGATTTTTATGATACTTGCCCCATACTTGCATGTGTATGGTGTGCGTGTTTATTTTATCTTTCTCTCTGACGTATTGGATGTGGTTAAGGGAGGGAGTCATAGTCACCTGCTAGTCGGGATCTACACGATGAACCACTCCCTGCCATTGTCTATTTAGTTTAGATATATTATATACACGTACATGCTCATCTTTTATGCAGGATGCAGGTACCGGGCATCGACTTCCCTGAATCTCCAGGATGAGCGTGCCCTATTACAAATACTCAAATGGTGAGAATGGGAAGATAATGATCAGGTCCAATCCTAGTCATAGCCTATAATACTTGTCTTGTAAGGAGGACTTGTAACAGACTGTCTACCTTTTTAAAACCCGTGAGTATTTTGTGCGTATGTTGTTTTGTGAGTCTTTGATGAATTTTTTGTTAATTAAGTCTAATTAAAAGATTAAATTAATAATTTAATTTAATGGAAAATTATTATGACATTTTAATATTTAATTATATTTAATTAATTGAGAAATTAATTAAATATAAAGAATAGAATTTGAAGATAAAAGTTTTAAGAATAAATTTAAAACGTGATAACATTTATTTAATTTAATAATAATATATTTAGAGTTCATTTTTAAATAAATGCTAGATATTATTGTTATTTAAATTAATAAATAATTATCAAATTAAACGTTCAAAAATAAATTAAGAAGAGTAAAGAAATCAAATTATGAAAATGTTTTAAGTTCGCATGATGCGCGTATGAGATTAAAATATAGGAAATTAATTAAAAGATAAAATATGTGAACTTAATAAAGATATTTTAAAAGTGCACATGAGATTTAATAGTTAATAAATTAATTTAAAAGTGAAGTCAGGTGGAAAAGCTAAATAAAGTAATTTAATAATTCATTTGTCTTAATTAAAAGCAAATTAATTGTGCATGAAAGAATTAATTAAATAAAATAATTATAATTTTAGAGTTGTGGAGACATAAACCCTAAAAGGTAATTAGATTCTATATTAGGGGTTTTTCGGTCATTATTGCACACACAGATTTATGGAGAGCAACTCGAAGGGTTTGGAAAGAAAAGAATTTTACGTGGTTTGAAAGATTTTGCTTGCAGTAGGAATTTGCATCTAGTTGTTAGAGGTTAGCATCAGATCCAGGTAGGATCTCGTGACTTGACTGTATAGTGGGTTTCACTCTTCAAGTTTATGTTTGCTCCGTGTCTTTTGCATGTGTTATTTTTCTGGTATGCAATGTTGTTTTTGTTTGAGAAATATCTGTACATAGCTTAGATGAATACTTTGTTGAGTTTATTTTAGAGGATTGTATTTGAATAAGAAATTAGTTAAATATGAGAATCTATTAGATTTTGAAATTAGGTTTGAGATTTATAAGATAAATGTTGTCCTTTTTCTAATAGACTTTAAGAACGATATTTATTCAAGGAAGAGTTTGAGATAAAAAGAAATTTTTGAATTAGAAATTTGAATGGTTAAATTTGGTTTTCCTATCAGAATAATAATGTACATGTTATATATATATCTATATATATATATATATATATATATATATATATATGGAGTTAACTGAAATGAATATCATTAATTTTAATAAAATAAAAATTATAAAATTACAAACAACTCTTAAATATCTTATGTAATAATTTTAAAACATATATTTAAACTGTATTAAATTTTAAATGAAATTAAAATTTTAAAAAAATATATATTAAAAAAAAGATTGGGGAGGGGCGGGTTTTACTCACCCCCTACCCCCTTACCTCCTTTTAATGCGATGTCACGCGCAGGCGTACTGCTGTATGCAGGCACTGCCTGCGGCAGCAGTCAGCCTGCCGCAAGGCAGGCACCGTAAACTGTGGTCGGTGGGCCTTAATCGCCTTTTTTTAAAGTTATATTATAATTTTTATAAGTTTAGTTTTAATTAAGGTTTATTTATATTTATTACTATTTAATAATAATCTCACATAAACTTTGTTATTATTTAAAATTTCATTAAATTTTTTTAATATGTTAATTTTATTAATATTCAATAATATTTTATTAACAAGTATTATAATGTAAATTATACGATTATTTAGTAATTTGGTCTAGTGAATGTTATTATGAATTTATTAATATTTATTATTTTAATAAATAATTAATAAATGAGTAAGATTATTTTAATTCTATATTATTAATTAGTTTAATTAAATGAAATTTAATTAAAATTAATTAATATAAGAGAATACTTAGTGGAATTTAGATTTATTTTAATATTAATGATATTGACTTTAATGAAATCAAAATTATTTTTATTAGAAGAACAATTATTATTATTATTATAATTAATTGATATTATATAGATGGGGGTAATTTTATAGTTTATCCAAATTAATGAATGAGTTGACTTGTAGAATAAATTGAGAATCTTCTTTACTTAAAACGTACATTGAACACAAAACTAAAACTTTACTTTTTATTCTATTAGTTTAAAATCAAACCCAACTATGAATTGTACTATTTTGCTTGTATTGTCTATGGTTTGGGATTTGTGGGTTGATTAGATGTTGACCAGTCTAGGATGCGCACCAGAGGCTTTGTGAGATTTCTTTGATACCATTTATGTGGCTGGATGTTATGATGTGTTTTGTGATTCATATTGGAGATTATATTTATGAGGTTTATCTTGTGGAGCTTTTATGTGTTCTTGGATGGGAGAACCATCTTACTATCAAGTTGCTTGTTAAGAAACTGAGTTTGATCATTATGGGTGTTGTGGTATGGGACACAACTATGTTTTATGTTCTTAGGAGATGTTGTCTAGATACATGTCTTTGGGAGTGGCTTGCATAGGGGTCCGGGACCCAAAGTGGTTAGTGCCAAGGTAACCTAATGCAAGTTATGTAATAAGTGATAATCTAGTAATTAAAACTTTTGGGGGAAAACACACTAAAAAAGATAAGTTAGAGATATTTGACCCAACCATGCCTTGAGTGCTTGTATAGACTAAGGATGGGAATGGAATGAGTGTCTCATCTTCTTGAGAGGGCTTCTAGTTTCCACATGTGTGATGTTGAGGGTCCGGGGTTTAGAGTAACTAGTCCAGGGTAACTCAACTCTTGAGGGTCTGGGGTCTATTAAGAGATCAGTCTAGGGTAACTCAAGCAGCCATGTGATGACACTCCCTAGTATGTAGCCTGAGTCTCCTCTGTAGATTTGTGTACCTTTGGTGGTGTACTTATTGTTGGATGTGTTTATTGTGGTTATTACTTTCATTGAGGATGATTGGTGATTCATGGATGATGTACTCTTGATATGTGGTTTTTGACTTGAGGTGATTATCTTTCGTTGACTTTATCTTATGATCTTGGTATTTGATTTATACTTGGTTCATGTATGATGTTGGTTATGTGGAGTTGGTATTGGATTGTGAGTTCTTACTTTTGGATTATTTTATCTTCTTGAGTAGCATGTGTTACCTTTGAGTTAGTTTTGGCTATTAGGGGTACCTTGCCTAGGAATGTTTTATGTTTGATTAGCCGTATGTGGATCATTCATTATCTTCCCTACACGGTGGGAGCGGAAGCTTGACTAGGTAACCATGCGGTCGGGAGGTAGTGTCTTCTTACCATTTGGGTTCCCCTTCACATTGCTAGCTGTTGGATGTTCAATGCAAAAGATGTACCTTTATCATTCTTATTTCTTATCTCAGAGACTTCTTTTCAGATGATGTATATATGTTATCATGCATTTGTATCTATTCTCACATACCCTATGACATGTGCAGTGGATGTTATTAATTGGATGTACTATTATTGTAGTAGTTATGCATTTGCTTATGTGATTTTGTATCGGTTATTTCTTATGATCATGAGATGTTGTACTTGGAACTTAAACTAATTAATTTAAAATTATTAAATGTGACTCAATGTAAAGGAAACCTTGAGGAATTGAAACTATATCTATAATTGATTATGTGTATTTGATGTGTATGTTCATGTTGCTTCCACATTAATGTTATCTTGATGTTGTTTAAACTTTTTTTTTAAAAATAGTTTAGTAAACATTGTAACATGTTAGGTTTATTTCTCTTGGGTTCCCGAGTGGGGCATTACACTATTTTTGTGCCATAGTGTTGTTAATAAAATGTGAAAATATAGAGTTAATTATGAAATTAGAAGTTAATTCATAGTATTTTTATTTATGTCAAATACATCATGCACAATTGAAATAATACATTACTTATTGTGAATGCATTTATAGTGTTGGGTATGTTTCTTATCCTAGTGAGTCAATTGGGTCAAGGACTTAAGTACCTAATTGGATTATGTATTAATTTCAAAAGAGAACCATTTGGCATATGGTATACTAGTATCATTTTATAAAGTGGAGTTAAAAACATTATTTTAGATGCACCATGTAGATTTTTCTGTATTAACAAACTCAAACATTATAATAAATACATGGAATGATTGCTAGTGGTAGGGCTTGTAAATATATGGAATGACATGAAAGATTTTGTAACATTCATTAATGACCTATCTTCTTTTTTTAAGTAAATTCTCTAATGCATCCAATATACTAGACCCCTAGATGTTGTGAAGCAGTTACTCCCTAGAGCATGTCTACCACTACTCGCCTTGTTATGTGAAACATGTTCTTGTGGAAATTTATTTTTGGTTATTTATGATATATTCATGTTGTGAGTGGGATAGCATTAAATTTTTGAACTTTATTATGCTTGGATTAGTCACCTTACTCTCTTATTTCTATCTATTTTGTGACATTTGTCATACTTGATTTACTATTGAAAATCACTACAATGTTCTTTTATTTACTATTGAGCTTGATATTCACCCATTTGGATCTTCCTTTTGAATTATATTGTGACTATTTGAATGTTTGGTATTGTTGGCCCTATTATGTGACAAATATTGTTTCTATCATGTTCATTATGGACCTTTGATGGTGGGTATAAGGGATGACACTATGAAATTGTATTTTGACTACATGTAGAAAGGAAAGCCATTTGGATCACATAGGTTGCATTAGTGACACATTAATTATGGTTGTGTGAATATTGTATTAACTAGGATTGCATGAGATTCTCAATTTATTATTCAAATATAACCTTAAATTTTAGGATGTCTTTTATGATGTTCATGGGATGTGAATCTAAACCTATTAAAGAAATTGTTAAAGGAAGAATATTTTGAATAAAAGAAACCAAAACAAGGGGGTTGGCCCTTACAAAAGACAAGTTGGCCTACGGCCAGTAGATTACCATCCAAACCAAAATTACCCCCTATTACTACTTATCAAAACAAAAACATCATTCGAAGGAGCATAATAATAAAGATTATCAGGCATCCTGCTAAGATTGCATGTAATAATACTACTTAAAAGGAAAGAGTTATTTAAAAAAGGTTGAACAACCTTTAAATAGATTAAGTCTTTAAACCAAAAAGCCATTAAACACAAAAATATAGAGAGAAGTAGGCCCTAATTGGGCTTCTTCTCATCCTTCCCTTTAAGGAGAATGTCAGCCCAATCTTTTGCCAAGAAATTAAACAGCATTCTAGAGTCCTCAAGAGTCAAGTCCTCCTCCTAGTTATCCTTCAACAGGTGTAGAGTAGTGGTCACCGTTTGTGTCACCTTGATGGTGAACTTTGAAAAAAGTCTAACCCTTTCCTCTAGTGCCTACATCCTCACTCTTAGATCATTAACCTCCAACTTATGGGTCTCCTTAGAAACCTCCAACTTACCACCTGAATTATCCTCCACCATGTCCTTGCGGTTATCCTACAAAACTGGGGGGTTAGAAATAATCTTTTCATTAGGTATCACCCTAGCTAGAGAGGACACTGTCGTAGAGGAGGGGGCTCTTTCCACCATTTTTGGGAATTGGTCCTATGTAAGGTCCACTATATCCATGGTAATTAAAGCAGAGATGTGGGTCATCTCTTTGCTTGCCTTAACCTCACCACCCAATCCAGACATAGAAGAGTTCAAAATTTCCACCTCTTTCTCCTCCTCATTCCCCAAGTCATAGTTCAATGTCTTCTATTTCACTCTTTGTTTAGGGTGGGTCATATCTTTAGAATCTAAATCCTCCTCCTATGAAGCAGTAGACCTTATCTTCCTTTTGGCATTAGTTTTTGATATTCTTCCAAACCTTCACCTTCCACCTCTAACTTCTTCTTCTAAGTCCTCTAGCTACTTCTCCTTCCCTTTGTCCATTTTCACTTTTTTACTGGGGGGAAATTTTCCTCTCCTCAGGGGACCCACTTGCTGAAGGTTGAGGGGTAGGGGCTCTAGGGTTGGTGATTCTCAAAGGGATATGGTAGGAGTGGGGGTTATGAAGAGTTGGGATATCAACCTCCACAATTCTAAGGACAACAAGGCCAGATGGAATTAGTAAAGATGGAACATCAACCCTTGGTGGAGGATTGTATAATTAACCCCCTTTTTTATCTTTTCCTTAATATTAGCTACAATATCAACAAATTCATGTAATAGGAAGAAAGGAATAGAAATATAATCACAATGGAAAAAATGATTTAGGAGGGGAAATGGTAGTAGTAGTAAACACCATACCTCCCTTCCAGGGTCATATATTTCATCAGCACCAAGAAAACCTCATTCCATGGCTCCCAAAGCTTTTCATGTCGAAACCCTCCATGATGGCGAATGGGTTGTTCACCCTCATGGAAGAAGCAATTCAGGCTAGCTTCGTCAGCAACCCTAGTCACCTTCTACCATTTTCTCCCTTTCATCGCAAGGCCTGTCACCAAAGAAATAATTTCTTAAAAAATTTGAAACGTAATACCATTAACTATCACCTTTCTTTCATCCTAGGAATTCACAAATTGTTAAGAACAACTCTCATTAAAACCATTCAGTGCCTCCATGAACGGGACCAACCACCCCCCCCCCCCCCCCCCCCCGCCCGCCCCCCCCTTCTTAAGCATGTACCTAGTTATGGGTTTATGGGGCATTGTCCTCAATCATCAAAGGATCAATAAGCAACAGATTCACCCCCATTGCATCAACCTTCACCACTATTCTCACTCCTTTCAAAGCTCTAAACTAGAGGCAAGTTTTAAAATCCTAGTCACACTTATACAAAAAAATAAGTTGCATAAAGTAATCATAAAAGCCTCTACTACCATGAATACCCATGTCACTTCTTTGATTTGTTAAAGGAAGAATGTTTTATCAGTGTGATTTTTGGTTTACACTTAAGCCGGGATCATATTACTCTTAGTGGTTGGATGTGTATACTTAGTAAGATGGATTGTATTAATTTCCCATTTGACCCTTTTGTTTGATATTTTGGATATTACTTTTGATTTTGATTATGTTAGTAGTGATAGTCGACTTCTACGAGTAAGCTTGTTTTAAGGGGGGGGATATAATACCCCTCTTTTACTATCATTATAGACTTCATTGTTAAAGTTCTATATGGCTCTGTTGTGGACATGTTAGCCCTTAACTAATATTTGAAATATGCTAATTTGATAAATAGGGTAATTGATCATACCAGATAGTAATGGTTGCTTGTACTTTTATGTGTCTATTCAATGATTGTGGTCACCTTCATAAATTCCTCTTAGTGAGTGAGTGTAACAACCTTCATAATGAGGGCATATGATGTATCTTCAAATGATATTTATCATATCTTCATGATGATGAGTTGCTTATTTTAAGATATGATGATATTTATAGTCAAGTTTTATTAATTATACTTACCTCATACTTGCATGTGTATGGCATGTATGCTTGTTTTACATTTATGTTTGGTGTTTCTAATGTGGTTGAGGGAGGTAGTTGTAGTCACCTGCAAGTTGAGATTTACACAATGTACCACTCCTTGACATTCCATAGTTATCTAGATATATATGCACATATACATGCTCATATTTTATATAGGTTACAAGTAGCAGACATTGACTTCCTTGAATTACCAGCATGAGTGTGCCCTATTGCAATAACTCAATAGTAAGAATGGGGATATAATGTTCAGGTCCAATCCCAACCAAAGCCTGATTATTTTTCTTGAGAAGGAGGAAATTTATTTAACTTCCTACCCTTTTGTAACTTGTGAATTTTTCTTTGTGTGTTGTTTGACTTTGACTTTGGTTAGTTTTTCTTATTTTGCGTTTTTGTAGGTTTGACTATGTGATTTGCCTAATAAATGGTTTAATTATGATGCTTGGATTAATCTTACGATATTCAAATTATTAAATATTATTTGATTTTAAAAATAAATTATTAAAATATAATGATAATTAATTAAATATATACTTTAATTTAATTTAAAGACTTAATTTAAGAGTTTGCATTGGAAATTTGAGTAAAAAGAGAATTAAAATATTAAAGAGTTAATATTGATTTATTATAATTATTTATTT